>CM050163.1:480516116-481716116 GCA_027410445.1 Discoglossus pictus | reverse complement strand
AATATAGTCTTTTAGCTAAATGTATTTCCGTGACAATACAAGAGAAAGCAGTCACCCATATAACAACTCCACCACCGGTCTCCAAATTGCTTTGATAAGGTAGCAGAACTTTGATCCTCACAATAAATAACAAAAAAAATATTTATCAGAGACAGTCATAAAAAAAAGGGTCAACTGGCATTCTGTATATTGTATTGCAATTACATATGCACATAGAGCATTGATTCTTGAATAAAATTCAAGCTGACCTCTATCTGTAGTAGAATAATTTAAACATTTTATGCTCAGTTGTACACAAAACAGAGCATTATAAGTGTGGATTCATAATCTATAGAAATACTAGTTTAACAAACTGGAATATCACCACAAAGTTTCCTGAGGCAGACTCCAGTTCCCTTTATCCTTATTTATATCTAAAAGTTACTTAGGCCCCTATTCAATTGAGCAATTGTAAGTTACTGGAGCCCGTAATGTATCCTGTAAACTTATTTGCTATTCAATTGGCATCTTTTAGCTACTCACAAATGATTTGCGAGTAACGCTGACCCACCTTGCAAACTTAACAGTATAGGTGAGGTACAGAAGAGTGATCGATGCATTGTGAATATAGAGGCCAAAGATGACAAGCTCCTTTGAATATATGCATTTTCAATGAGGTTTTGAAAGGTTTGAGACAGGAAGATAGTATTGTTCTTACTGAATATTTACAATAATATAAAAAGGGGGACATATAAATATGCTTTGATTGCTTTGATCACAACTGATCAGGACACACACACAAAGCAATTTTTAATTTGCCGCTTTGGGACAATGCACTATAAGGCCATTACAACTCCTGACAGGTAGAGCAGCACAATCAAAGGTGCTTTTCCTGTGTATGCCCTCTAATCATCAGTGATCTGAGCACAGTGCATGTGTGTTGCACCACAAACCAGCAGTTCTCTATCGAGATTTATAACAGTTGGACACTGTCTGTCTGCCTAGACTACAGAGTCTATCTGGCTGCTGTGTCTCCGAGTCTGCCTGTGGGAGGTTTCCTGGCTGCAGACTAATAAGATGATTGTCAGCAACTCTAATTCAAGCAATGCTCCAACCATCTAAGGAGATGTCTCACCCTGAGTAGATATCATTGCTGTTAGGCCATCACACAACATAATATCAGATAATATCTCCATTTCATCTTTCAGAGATGCTTGCCAACATCTCCATTAAATAACTATCTTTGATTCACTATGAAGGATTCTCCATTTGACAAGTACATACCCCTCTACTCTCGGGGTATCTTCTTTCCACCTAAGCAGGGGCATCAGTGCAGGGGCATATATTTTCAGTTTTTTGTAAAATGCTCTTACACTTCATGTATAAAGAGCTGTATACATGGACAATGATATAGAAATAAATATACATACACAGAATTTAAAAGGACTCAATCTGGTTGGTTTTGAGTAGGGAAACTCTTCTGGTTGTGATAAGTGTAAAATGGTGATGTACAATATTTTTAAGGAACGTTCTTTCTTTGACTCAAACCTAGCTTATTACCTGTATAAATAACTCTTTCAGCAAACACGTTGACTTTCAGAAATGATCAGTTGTATCCTCTGCCTGCTATGGCAAGAAGATATATGCTTTCAAAATTATAACACAATCTCTACAAACTAAACCAGAGTTGAACGGCAATTACTTCTTCACTGTCCAGAAGCCTGCTATTTATCCTTCGCATTTCACAAGTAAATACCATCTTACATTATCTGAGTGTCAGGAGGAATAAGGTTTCAGCAGACACAAGCCATTAGTGGCACCATTTCTGGGATGCGAATGAAAGAGGCAAGCTCAGCCCTAAGTGTCAGCTGTTTGCAGATTCTATTGGGATTAGCTCTTGTTCTGCAATAGGATTTCATAATGACCCAAAATAAGAGAGCAATCAATAGAAAATATCCATATATATGACACTGCCATTTTACAAAGCCGCAGTTTATCTTTTGTAACTAAGAAAAGGAAGTGACTTTTTGTTCAAGTCATCAAAAATATTTTGAAAATTATCGGTAAGATGCTTTCTTTTCTGAAATGTAAAAGGGCTGCTGTGCTTCACAGTATGCCGGCTATTACAATGCATTAAAAATCAATGCACTGCCCACCACTGTGTTATTGACTGCTAAAATGTCATGTTTTAAAATAAATATCCCATAGACCATGGGAGTAGTAAATGTCATTACAATTAAGGAGCAATACTAGATAAAATAGAGGTGAGTTTGTAACAACAGACCAAGGGTTGGCAACCTCAGTCCTGGAGTGGTGGACACGGGCCTGCACAGGTGAATGTCTTTTATTTTGCACAACAGGGCAATGAGGAAGTCCAGGACTGTGATTGCCACTTCTTAAATATCCCTACAGTAGAGCAAGCATTGCAAACTTAAATGATGTAGAGAGCTGACTTTCAAAACTTAGACCTGAAAAGTGCAAAGGTATGCAGTCCCAAAGTTACACCTTTTGTGGATACAAAGTTATGATTACTATAGTTTACTGCTGACTATATATCTCGTTTGATCTATAAATGCTCCCCTAACAGTCCCCTCAACTCTGTCCATGACATATGTCTCTTGACCTGTAACCACCTCCTTGTATCTCTCATGATCCCCCTACCTTATGGAATTTTTTACCCTTTCTCAGGACCCACAAGTGGGTTAAACACCTGTTCATATAACTGCAGCAGCAAATAAACACACACTACTGTACTTTAAAATACTGGGAAAGCAATGAAAGGCATCCTGGGAATCAAGTGGTTAATTATTATTATGGAACTCACATGGACTAGAACATGGACTACATCAATAAATAAAGTGCCAATATACCCCTAACTACATAGTATTAACCCCTAACTACAGTGCATTAACCCTATCTACAATACATTAACCCTATCTACAATGCATTACACCCTATCTACATGCATTAAAATCCCTAGATCTAATCTAAAATAGAATAAATAAGACCACTTATCTTTGCAGATGTCCCTTCAGCAACGACGGTGTTCGTAGCACAAGTCACACCCCCTAAAAACAAAAACAAATCACATTTATAAAAAATAAACACAACATGAAAAAAAAATATTCTAAATATTAAACTTACCTATTCGCAATGTCCCCGTCCTTCTGCTTGTCTTCTCCAGCTGGTGCCCCTGGAAAAAAATTAACATTACATAGTACAACAATTAAGCACAAAATAAAGAACAATACATATAATATACATTAAACTTACCTTGGCGCAATGTCCCGTCCTTGTCCTCTTCTGCCCGACTGGGCCCTAAAAAAAATCTGCTCTAAAAAACACAAAAAAAATAACTAACGGAGCTCCTCCCTGGAGCTCCGCCACGATAATAAGGCTTTTAGCGCTTCTTTGGATATCTGCACCTTCTGACTGGCTGCAGTCTGACTGACAGTAACAACAGTTAATCAGAAGCCGCTATTCCCTTCAGCTAATCAGAATGAGATACACCCCGTGGGGTTGTATCCCATTGTTATTGGCTCCAAGCATCTGCACCTTCTGATTTGATCAGAATGTACTTCTGATTGGCTGAAGGCAATAGTGCCTTCTGATTGGTTTAAAAAGGATTGACAGGTCCATTAGCCAATCAGAATGGGATATAGGGTGTATCCCATTCTGATTTGCTCACACCTTGGCGCCTTCTGATTGGATGAGATTTGATTGACAGTAATTTCAGCCAATCAGGAGGCGCCATTCCGGTTTCTATACCGGAAGAAGCGCTAAAAGCCTCATTAGAATCAGGGAGCTCCTCAAGGGAGGAGCTCCATTAGTATTTTTTTTTTTTTTTTAGAGCGGCAGATTTTTTCAGGGGCCCAGAAGAGGACAAGCGCAGGGACATCGCGCCAAGGTAAGTTTAATGTATATTATATTTATTGTTCTTTATTTTTAGCTTAATTGTTGTACTAATGTAATGTTTATTTTTCTCCAGGGGCACCAGCCGGAGAAGACAAGAAGAAGGACGGAGACAACGCAAAAAGGTAAGTTTAATATTTAGAATGTTTATTTTTACATGTTGTGTTTATTTTTTATTAATGTAATTTTTTTTGTTTTTAGGGGGTGTGACTTGTGCTAGGAACATCGTTGTTGCTGAAGGGACATCTGCAAAGGTAAGTAGTCCTATTTATTCTATTTTTGGTTAGATTTGGGGATTTTAATGCATGTAAACAGGGCTTAATGTAATGTAGATAGGGTTAATGCATTATAGATAGGGTTAATTAGTTGTAGATAGTGTTAATGTATTGAAGATAGGGTTAAAGAATTGTAGATAGGGTTACACTATTGTAGAAAGGGTTTCATGTATTGTAGATAGGGTTACATGTGTTTTAGTTAGGGGGTAAGGTTTTATAGATAGGGGGTAATGTATTGTAGTTACGGGGTTAATAGTTTGTAGTTAGGGGTATATTTGTACTGTATTTATTGATGTACTGTGATGTTATGTATATTTGTGTATGTATTTTCTTTACAAGTGGGTAATTCCATTTTTATTTTTTGTAGTGGGGGGTTTGTGTAATGTTCTTTTTTTATTTTTTGTAGTGGGGGCTTGTGTAATGTTCTTTTTTTATTTTTTGTTATATTGGCTTTTTTTGTTTTTGTAACTTATCTTTTTTATTTTGAGTAATTAATGGGGTGGGGGCTTAATAGGAGGTTAGGTAGGTAGCTTAGGTGTTAATAGGTTAGTGTAGGTGTTAGGTAGGTAAGGGTTAATAGGTTAGGGTAGAGGGGGTTGGATTAAATTTGTGGTTTTTTAGGGGGGAATAGTGTAGTGTAGTGTTTTTACTAAGTGTCATGAGGGTCCTGGAGGACTCTCATGGTGCTTACGGAGTTCATATTAGGGTTCTAATTGCCCCATGAGGGTCTTCATAGACCCTTATAGGATTGATTGGGTTAAAGAGAGGCTTATGGGGGTCTGTATGGACCCCCATAAGTGAAGGGCTTAGATGGAGGCTTATGGGGGTCTGTATAGACCCCCATAAGTGATGGAGTTCGATGGAGGTTTATGGGGGTCTATATAGACCCCCATAAGTGATGGGTTAGATAGGCTAGATGTTAAACAGGCCTTGAGGGGTCCAATAGGCTTAGATGGGATGAGATAGGTCTAGAAGGGGTTAAATAGGCCCAGTTAGGGTTAGATAGGCCCAGTTAGGGTTAAATAGGTCTGGAATGGGTTAAATATGTCCAGTTAGGGTTAGATAGGCACAGTTCGGGTTATTAGGTCCAGATAGAGTTAAATAGGCCCAGTTACGGTTATTAGGTCCAGATAGGGTTAAATAGGCACAGTTAGGGTTACATAGGTCCAGTTAGGGTTAGATAGGTCTAAAAGGTGTTAAATAGGCCCAGTTAGGGTTATTAGGTCCAGATAGGGTAAATAGGCCCTGTTAGGGTTAGATAGACCAAGTTAGGGTTAAATAGGACCAGTTAGGGTTAAATAGGGCCAGTTAGGGTTAAATAGGGCCAGTTAGGGTTAAATAGGGCCAGTTAGGGTTAATAGGGCCAGTTAGGGCTAGAGAGGCCCAGTTATGGTTAAATAGGGTCTGTTAGGGTTAAATAGGGCCAGTTAGGGTTAAATAGGTTTAGAAAGGGCTAAATAGGCCCAGTTAGGGTTATTAGGTCCAGAAATGGTTAAATATGCCCAGTTAGGGTTCAATAGGGCCAGGTAAGGTTAAATAGGACCAGTTAGGGTTATTAGGTCCAGATTGGGTTAAATAGGCACAGTTAGGGTTATTAGGTCCAGATAGGGTTAAGTAGACTCAGTTACGGTTAGATAGGCCCAGTTGGGGTTAGATAGGCCCAGTTACGGTTAGATAGGGCTAGAAGGTGTTAAATAGGCCCAGTTAGGGTTATTAGGTCCAGATAGGGTTAAATAGGTCCTGTTAGAGTTAGATAGACCCAGTTAGGGTTAAATAGGGCCAGAGGGTTAGAGAGACCCAGTTATGGTTAAATAGGGCCAGTTAGGTTTAAATAGGTTTAGAAGAGGTTAAATATGCCCAGTTAGGGTTATTAGGTACAGATAGGGTTAAATATGCGCAGTTAGAGTTAAATAGGGCCAGGTAGGGTTAAATATGACCAGCTAGGGTTAAATAGGTCTAGAAGGGGTTAAATAGGCCCAGTTAGGGTTATTAGGTCCAGATAGGGTTAGGAAGGCCCAGTTAGGGTTAGATAGGGCCAGTTAGAGTTAAGTAGGTCTAGAAGGGGTTAAAGAGGCCCAGTTAGGGTTAGAGAGGCCCAGTTATGGTTAAATAGGGCCATTTAGGGTTAAATAGGTTTAGAAGGGGTTAAATAGGCCCAGTTAGGATTATTAGGTCCAGATAGGGTAAAATAGGCCCAGTTAGGGTTAAATAGGGCCAGGTAGGGTTAAATATGACCAGTTACGGTTAAATAGGTCTAGAAGGGGTTAAATAGGCCCAGTTAGGGTTATTAGGTCCAGATAGGGTTAAAAAGGCACGATTAGAGTTAAATAGGCCCAGTTACGGTTATTAGGTCCAGATAGGGTTAAATAGGATTTAGTATGTGTTAATGGGTATAGTTAGGGTTAAGGGGTTCATGGGGTACAGTTAGGGTTAATAGTGTAGTGCTTAGACTTTGTCATGAGGGTCCTGGAGGACCCTTATGTCACTTATAGGGTTAACCTAGGGGTTAATATTATTATTATTATTATTATCGTTTATTTGTAACGCGCCAACATATTCCGTAGCGCTATACATAAATTAAGTTACAGGCAATGACAAGTTAAAGATTCATACATTGCAAAGAATGGATGGCCCTATCTTTGAGCTTGGAATCCAGTGTCCATAGCGCTTTCCCTAAAGCACCTTGCAGGATTGAAACTCTCAGACTTACAATCTAAAGGTTAAAGTTTGTATGTAGTGTCCTATAGGGGTCTATATTGACCTCCATGAGTGATGGGGTTAATTGTGGGCGCCAGGGGGGTACTTATAATACTCCCGTTGCTTGTGGGCAACCATTAGTGTGCCGAGGGCCCTTTAAGGTTCCGCGGCGGGAAATTCAAACCCTGGAATTCCCCGGGCTTGAATTTTGAATTCAAGCCCGCAGACATGGACCTGCAGCTGGAAATTTTAATCCCGTAGATGCTGCGGGGGTCCAGCTCGGTGACGATCGGACCCTCTGCAGCAAGTCAAGGGGTTAACATGGGGAGCCTGCAGGGGTCCCTATTGGTGATTTGTCTGACTTCTATACTACAGTATATTCTGCCCATCTTGGGTGACCCTACATGGTATAGCTCACAGCTTCATTGAGGTACACAAGCCCCTTCACTACGACAAGGTAGTGATCCAGAAGGGGCAACATTCAATACAAAATATAATTTTATTTATTTTTGTTATTTTTTTATGACATAATAACATCTACATTTATTTATTATTTATCAAATGATCTATAGAACGAATAATCAAATATAATGATAATGTGGACCTGTTCTGAAAACTACCAAACCCTTCCCAAGAATGCCAGGCAAAAAAAACAAAAAAAAACTAATAACAAAATGCGAAAAATGACTTCTAGAACAAAAAAAAATCTTTCAAAAATGGTATTGAAAAAGTTAATACAGTTGATATAACATTCAGCATAGAAGTTGTTATAGATAAACTGTGTCACATAAATCATCACTGTGACAATTTTTTTTATTATTTATTATAAATGTTACATTTTATTTCTTTTCCTATGCCATCTTTGTGTCACTAAAGTGTGATATATGTTTAAACGTCTTTGATTCTTCTTTCCGTAAACCCCGACCCAGATATGTTTATATACTGCACGATCTCTGGTTATTGATGGATCTCTTTATTCCACTTTCAGACATCATATTCTTCTGAAATACCTTCATTCCTGGCATGCAGTATAAGAGATTCTGCACAAGTCTATCAAATATTTATATCAAAAACATTTTAGGTTTGGCTTTGTTTTCTACCTCCGTAGGTAAAGCAGGAATTGTTCAGAATCATCAGTTTAGATATATATGGTAGGTTACTGCTGAAGAGGTTTTTAAATTTGTACATTATTGCAAATTTGCTGTAATCTGTACAACGTTGTAGTTTGTCAATAATTGTAATATGAAATGTACTTTTTTAGGAGACATGGAGAAAGTGTCATTCTTGGGGTCTAATGGGGATAGATAGATTTTCAGAAAGGCACAAGACCAGATCAATGAATTTATCTTTAAAGGACCACTGTAGTGCTCATAAAATAGGATTTTATGTTTATTTTGTAACTGATTACCAATAAAACGAGTATTTTATTTAAAATAAATTCAATATAGCTTTTAAAGCTTACATATGTTTTAGGAACCTACAGTCTCTTTACTGTCAGAGCTGCTTTTCTTCATCCCATGTTAGGATTTGCCTACGGAGCGCTTCAGATTTTGTTACTCATAGGTCTAGATTTGCCTGCACTGAACACTACAGGAAAAAAGGGAGATAAACAGCCCTATTAAATTTAAAGCCCGTAGTGGCATTGGCACACCGGCAAAGGCTGCAGGCTTGAAATTTGGCTGCGTTACAGAGCTATTAAATTAAACCATTCTGCGAGTTACGGGCCAGAGACGCAAACCTGTAAATCATTTGTCACACGTTGGATGTGCGGCCATGAACATGATCAATTAGTTAAACCCGTAGTTATGGGTTTCGAAGGAGCCAATGGTAAATAAGATCTTCATCATTATGTCACTGAAAAATAGAGGTGAGATTTCAAAGCCTTACGGGTTTCAATTAAAAGTTTAGATCGGACCAGCATTCAAGAAATAATGCAATATTAATAAATCCATAAATATGATATTCAAGTCCATGCGAGTTCCATTATATGTATTAACACATTGATTGCTGGGATCGATATATCACGGAAATTAACAGAAAACAGAAATAAAAGTATTTTATATTGCAGATTTGCGAGCTTGAGAATATTGTGTGTATATTTGCATTTACAGTGCTACGGATAGGACTTTAACCCCTTTGCGAGTCCTCTCTAGTACCCGTTCGATTTTTTACCTCCATTTGCGAATTACGTGCTTGAACGACAGTGAATTTGTTGCAATTTAATAACATGTTTGGAAACGTAACAGTTACAGGCTTGAAAGAACAAAGGAGTGCAATTTTTGACATCCAGTAGGTTTTTTCGCCCTTACCCCGCAAGTTGTTGGCGGGTTGCTTTACACGGCCAATTTAATAGCCACAAGTCTTACGGGCTACGTTACGGGCTACAGTTTTACACGCTGAGGGAATTTAATAGGGCTAAAAGACTCCTGCCAGGACAGCAAGAGTAGACCCTCTCCCACCCCTGAACCCCTGATTGTGGCTAGAGAAAAGCTTACCTAGGGAAGTCTGAAAAACTAACATTCAAGTGTAAGTTTTAAAAGTATAAAGTATATGTTAGCAGATAACAAAAGCTGCTTAAAATGCATAAAACAAGTGCAAATTGCATATAACACGTGAGATACATTAGTATACAAATGAGTGACAATACACTATAATGTCAGAATTCACAAATTAATCTTATCCTTCTTAATAGAACTAAAAGAAAAAAATTTACTTTATTTACTTTTATGAATCCCTCAGAGCAAAATGTTCTCATCTTCTGCAACCCCCCTATCTTCCTGCTAACTAATGACACATTTCACAGCTGTGGCCTAAAGCCTCACCCACACTACTAGTATCTCATCCTGATGCACAGTATTCCACTATCTTTTTGTTTGCACACTGTTAGTGTGAAGCCCCTACCGTTTGGGTGTGGCTTAAGGTCACATCTGTTAAACATGGCACACTACATAATAGAGAACAGGAAGAAAGGGAGAGGCCATTTAAATCTTCGCTTAGAGCTCTCAGGCAGCGATATGGCGCTAGAATGCCCAGTTTAGCGCTTTTTCACATAGCGCTGCTGCATGCAGGAACACGTGGAATGCTAAACGGGGTATTCCTGTACTGTTGGTAAAATTTATATTTAAAGGTATATCAAGGGTTCCCTGATTTTAATATTAAAATAAACTACTTAAGTGATTGGATATCTAAACATAATTTTATGAACAAGTGTTTAAAAGCTCTGTTTTTACTCACTGAAACCTTTCAAACAGCCCAACAAAGGTTTGCTCCCAGCAGATCATGCATACAATGACTCTAATGTTACTAGATGTACTAACCATATATATGTATATATTCGAGTATAAGCCGACCTGAGTATAAGCCGATGCACCCACTTTACCACAAAATACTGGGTAAAATGAGTGACTCGAGTATAAGCCGAGGGTGGGAAATGTGCTGCCCCCTGTGTCCCTCTTGTGCCCTCTGTGTCCCCTTCTCTCTCCGTGTCTCTTCTCCCCTCTCCCTTCCCTGTGTCTCTTCTCCCCTCTCCCTTCCCTGTGTCTCTTCCCCCCTCCCTTATCACCCTCCTCAACCCCACTCCTCAACCTCCCTCCTCATCCTCAACCTCCCTCCTCATCCTCCCTCCTCATCCTCAACCTCCCTCCTCATCCTCAACCTCCCTCCTCATCCTCAACCCCCTCCTCATCCTCAACCCCCTCCTCATCCTCAACCCCCTCCTCAACCCCCCATCCTCATCCTCAACCCCCATCCTCATCCTCTCTCCTCAACCCCCCATCTTCAACCCCCCTCCTCAACCCCTCCTCCTCATCCTCCCTCCTCATCCTCAACCTCCCTCCTCATCCTCAACCCCCTCCTCAACCCCCCCATCCTCAACCCCCTCCTCAACCTTCAGCCTCAACCCCCCCATCCTCAACCCCCTCCTCAACCCCCCCATCCTCATCCTCAACTCCCCTCCTCAACCTCAACCCCCCTCAACCCCAACCCACCTCCTCAACCTCAACCCCCCTCAACCCCCCTCCACCACCTAAACCCCCTAAATACCTCCCCCCTCTCCCCTCACTTACCTGCTTGTGCTCCGGCCTCCGCTCATTGACCCGGCGCCGGTGCGCATGTGACGTCACACAAGCGTGCTGCGTCATTAGCATATACCGGGTACATGGGGGGGGGGGCCCTTTTTTGCCTTTCGAGTATAAGCAGAGGGGGCCCTTTTTTGACTTAAAAAAAGGGCTGAAAAACTCGGCTTATACTCGAGTATATACAGTACATACTATTTCTTAACAGTAAGTCTGTGATTGGTTAGTACATATAGTACTAAAGACCTTTCTTGCGTCTATTTGGAAGGGTTCAGTGAGCAAAAACAAAGCATGTGCTAATAAAATGATGCTTAGCTATAGAAACACACACACATGCCTTTAACATAAAGTGATTAAACCAAAACACAGCTTTAAAATGAAGCGACTATCATATTGAATTCATCAAATTTGAATATATCCTATAATAACAACAACTATATGTAGAGTAAGTATTTAAGGACCACTTAATTCGGCACAATTTGGATCACGTCACTGTAAAGATCTCGTAAAACATGATGAAATACTTTTTAAAAAATTTTAAATTTGTGTATTTTTTACTGAGAAATAAAATAAAACCTGTGTTTATATGTGTGAAAGGCTGCCCACAGACTGCTCAATGTCTGCATCTTTACTGCAACCAATCAAGTTGCAGGCATGTGTCCTCCATCAAGTACATGTTAAGGTTTTTGTAAGAATGCTTATATTTCAAGTTCTATTTTTTCTGAAGGGCAGAAAACTCATCAGGTTTCTGCTCTCTTGCTTCTCTGGAAATTGAGCAATACATGGGGGATTAGTGCTCTGTGTTCAGGTGCTCTATGCAGCTCCTAGCAGTGATCCCAGCACAAAAATATAACCCTTTCCACATCAATTTGTGGGGGCATGGAATTTTTGATTTCAACTAAACAGGAAAGCTATGGGTTAACTAGTGAGTGCGGTGTAACCTGAGTCCAGAGGAAAGCTATGTTATACGCGATAGCCTTTCCCATAGAGAATCATACAGCGTGCACACTGCACTCGTCAATCTACTAATTACTCATGCAAAAGCCAGTAATTCAATAATTTTAACATACAATCTCTTCCTCTTTCACACCATGAAGAGTTCAGTGCCCTTTAACCTTCCTAGAGGTAATCCCGAGTGTGACTCGGGGTTAATCTTCTCTTCCTAAATCGTTAACCCAGAGCCACACTCGGGGTTACCGCAGGAAAGATGTGGAGAGGGCCCAGTGCTGCCGAGTTTGCCTGGGCCCCCTCAGCACACCATTGCTCCTCTCCACCTTCCTCCTGCTCCTCCCCATATTCCTCCTACCCCCATCTTCCTCCTCCTCCCCCTTTATCCTTCCTTCTATCTTCTATCTTCTTCCTTCTTCCCCCTCTCACCTCTCAAGTCTTCTTGGCTTCCGATCAGCTCCTGCTGCTGATCGGAGGCTCGCAGCACGTCTTATGCCTGGAACCGGCATATGCAAATGACATCACAAGTGCGTCACGTCATTAGCATATGCCGGTACAAGAAGCAGGCATACTACGCTCTGTGAGCCTCCGATCAGCAGCAGGAGCTGATCTGAGGCTACAAAGAAGAGAGGGGGGAAGGAGGAAGGAGGGAGGGAAGAGGAGGAGGATGAGGGAAGGGAGAGGAGGATGAGTGGGGAAGAGAAGGTGAGGAGAAAGAGAAGTGTGAGGGGGGAAGCGGAGGGTGAGGGGGTGAGAGGAGGGTTAGTGGGGAAGGGGGGAAGAGGGGAGAAGAGGAGGATAAGGGGGGAAGAGGAGGATGAGTGGGGGAGAGGAGGATGAGGGGGAAGAGGAGGTTGAGGGGGAAAGGAGGAGGATGAGGGGGGAAAGGAGGAGGATGAGGGGGAAGAGAAGGATGAGGGGAGAAAGGAGGAGGATGAGGGGGTAAAGGAGGACGATGAGGGGGGAAAGGAGGAGGAGGAGGGGTAAAGGAGGATGAGGGGGAGGTTGATGAGGGGGAAGATGAGGAGGATGAGGAGGAAGGATCAGGAGAATAAGGGGGGAGGATCAGGAGAATAAGGGGGGAGGATCAGGAGGATAAGGGGGTATGAGGAGGATAAGGGGGGAAAGGTGGGTGGATAAGGGGGGGAAAAGGAGACGGGGCGGGAAAGGGGGAGAGGGGGGAAATGGAGGAGGAGAAGGAGGGAAAGGAGTCGGATAAGGGGGGAAATGGAGGCAGGGTGGATAAGGGGGAGAGGGGGGAAATGGAGGAGGAGAGGGGGAAGGGGTAATGGTATCTAAAGGTGGTATGATTATGTCAGTATTTTAGAATGTACCGCTTTAACATTCTAAATACTGAAATAATCATACCGCCAGGAAGGTTAATGTAAAACATCCACTTACTGTAAATACAGATTCTAAATCATTTTGGTTTATTTCATGAAAAAACCACAAGATGGCACACTATCATAACAATAACTGAAAAGTTAAAAAATATGTGGGAAACACAATATATATACAGTACATATATATGCCTTGAAGTGCCTTGCAAAAGTATTCACCCCCCTTGGCATTTTTCCTGTTTTGTTGCCTCACAACCTGGAATTACCATGGGTTGTTTGAGGATTTGCATCATTTAATTTACAGAACATGCTCACAACTTTGAAGATGTTTTTTTTTTTATTCTGAAGCAAACAACAAATAGGACAAAATAACAGTAAAAGTCAATGTGCATAACTATTCACCCCCCTAAAGTCAGTACTTTGTAGAGCCACCTTTTGCGGCAATCAAAGCCCCAAGTCGCTCTGGATAAGTCTCTATGAGCTTGCCACATCTTACCACTGGGATTTTTGCCCATTCCTCCTTGCAAAACTGCTCCAGCTCCTTCAAGTTGGATGGTTTGCGCTTGTGAACAGCAATCATTAGGTCTGACCACAGATTTTCTATTTGATTGAGGTCTGGGCTTTGACTAGGCCATTCCAACACATTTACATGTTTCCCCTTAAACCACTCAAGGGTTGCTTTAGCAGTGTGTTTGGGGTCATTGTCCTGCTGGAAGGTGAACCTCCGTTCTAACCTCAAATCACGCACAGAGTGGTACAGATTTACTCAAGAATATCCCTGTATTTAGCACCATCCATCTTTCCCTCAACTCTGACCAGTTTCCCAGTCCCGGCTGCTGAAAAACATGGTGGTGGCATGGGTGATGTGATATGTCGAGTTTCCACCAGATATAGCGTTTTCTTTGATGGTCAAAAAGTTACATTTTAGTCTCATCAGACCAGATCACCTTCCTCCATACATTTTGGGAGTCTCCCACATGCCTTTTCGCAAACTCAAAACGTGCCATTTTGTTTTTTGCTGAAAGTAATGGCTTTCTTCTGGCCACTCTGCCACTAAGCCCAACTCTATGGTGCGTACGGCTTATTGTCGTCCTATGTACAGATACTCCAGTCTCTGCTGTGGAACTCTGCAGCTCCTCCAGGGTTATCATAGGTCTCTGATTAATGCTCCTTGCCCGGTCCGTGAGTTTTGGTGGGCGGCCGTCTCTTGGCAGGTTTGCTGTTGTGTCATGTTCTTTCCATTTGGTTATGAAAGATTTGATGGTGCTCCTGGGGATCAACAAATAATTGGATATTTTTTTATAACCTAACCCTGACTTGTACTTCTCAAGGCGGGGTGAATACTTTTGCAAGGCACTGTGTATATATATATATGTGTATATATATATATATATATATATATATATATATATATATATATATATATATATATATATATAATGGCCATTATAAGGCTTCTTTTACTGCTGTTAAATGACTATGTATAGAATGGAGTAGGCTGCATGTTCCATATGTTAGCAACAAAATTTCAAGATTTTTCAAAAGCTGACATTGAGTGATTTCCAGATTTCAGATCAATATTTCCCAATATTTTTAACACTAATCAAAACAAAAACTTAGCATTAACTATCTATACATTGTACTCTCCACTAATAATACAGCAAAACAGTGGCAGATCTAATGAATGGAGGACCCCGGTGCAAAATAATTGAGACAACCCTCTTGCAACCTCTCTATCCAGGGTAGGTGCCTGTGGGGTGAATAAAAAAATCCAAAAAAATATGCAGGTGGTCAGATCACCTTTCTATAAAATAATTACCTACCCATCTCCGTCAATACAATAGGAGTACCCCTTTAATCAAGGATGCTGCTTTTACTAGAGGACCCCTACCCTGCTGTGGGCCTTGGTGTCCTGTTGCACAAGCACCAGCTCCACCCACCACTGTATCTAAATATACTAAGCGCTGACTAACAATGCTCCTTTATACAGATTTATCTGATTCCTGTAATCAAAAGATATAGGTGAACATATTATGTCTTACCAATTTTATTCAGCTATGTACAGTAGAGAACAAATAACTTCAGCAGTGAGCTTTTCTCATAATTATGAAGTCTGTATTTGATAGAATAATTTGTATTAGTGCAGATGGTGATTTCATAATCCTATAAAATCATCATATCAGTTGATTGTTTATTTGACAGCGAGAGGGAGACATAAATGGAATGTGAGATACAGTAGATCTGAATTACTTGATTACTGGCTATACTTTCAACTGCTCCCATAATTGGAGGCTGACACCACAAGACTAACAACTTGCTTGACTTGGACCTTGCATCGTCGGCCTCCTGAGGAGATCAGTGTTGCACAAAATAAATGTAACTTTAACTGATCTAGCCTCCCATGAATAAACAACTGATCCTGCCCATTGTAAATTGTTGTACTGTTTTTGCCCAAACTGGAGCTTTACTGAAGTGGGGACCTGAGTGATCTATCGATACATGATATGGCATTTTCATGGGATTTTGATCAGCTGTTTATTTTTATATGCATTTGAGTCTTTCTGCATGGCAATGCATGTTGTCAACATTCTTGGATTTTCCTTAATGTTCAACTATTGCCTAATTCATTTAAATGTACAGTCATGTCATTTGCAATAAATCCACCAGAGGGAACTCTAATAGCACATTTCCAGTTTCTGCATCATGTTTGCAAACATACGGAGCTGCTGTTTGGTTAGTGCTTTAACAAGATTTCTTTAGATTCTCAGAGCTGCATAATGTTTCTAAGGTTGCTATTAGAACGTGAATAGAAAACAGCCATCAAAACTTCAGCCATCCCATTTGCTAACTCAGAGAAACTTAGTGATTGTGACCTTTGTCAGTAAAGGGCACAATCAGTGAACAATTAGCAAGACCGATGTATTATGATTTTCTATTTGTAGTCACTTTATATATATATATATATATATATACTAGCGACTTGCCCCTCAAAAATGACGGCAATACAATATTAAGCCTGGCAATGCTGTTTGCCACACAATCTGCGCACCTTCGGCGCTCATCACGAGCCCCGCGCATATAGCCAGTGATCTAATTCTCAAACAGTTGTAATATTTCTGGACATTTTACGCAAAAATTATAATTTTTTGCTATTACTTTCCCAAGCCGGAAATTACCTTACTTGATCTTTTCCAATTCTTCTTTATAAGTATTGTCTGCAAACAGAATAAAATCTCATTACCTTTTCACCTATATACATTTAATGAATGGCACAAGACAAAGCTGAGTTGCCAGAGGGACCTGGGACACATCAGATGGTCTATTCAGCAAGCAGTGCATTTGCTGGTGAAAGCAGACTTTTTGTACCATATTTGAATTATATATAATTGACAATCATGTCCTTGCCATGTAAATATGTTATTGAAATATTTAGTATATGTATCAATAATGTGGGAATGGAACACATTCACAGGGATGTGTTAGGGAGAAATTATGTTGCAGACGCGTAAGCTCTAAATAGAAGTATTGAAAATGATTAGGTTCTTTGGAGATTAATCAAATCAAATACATTTAAACATTAGTTCACAAAAATGAGACATTATCAAAATGTAATAAATGTAAAGTGGAATATAGGAAGGCATTTAAATATTTTATTTATTTTACCATACAAGATATCTTTAAATAACAGATGAAAATATTACAGTTGTTGCATTTTGGTGATTTTGCTATTACAGATTTAGACTTTACTGAATATGCCTCTATAAACTGATACTTATCAAGTCCCTCTGTAGTGATGGAGCATGCAAGAAACACACAACATAAACATGCTATGGATTGACAGTTGTGACTGTGTGTGGATTATATTTACTTCTAACTCTTATACCAGTCGTGTACTGCATGCTGGTAAAGTATATTCACCCCGAGCTAATATGAATACACTACAAACATTAAAGTAGCATGTATATATTATCATTATCTGTCACAGATGCACTTATATACAAATATACATTCTAGGCAAGCTATATTACCTTCTCGTTCACTTATTCTACTATTCTGTGCTCACACTAGTGTCACATGTTTTGTCACACTTTCCTTTTCCTTATAACCTCCTTCCTTGTTCTCAGACTCTCCTATGCAACCTCCACACCTCATATCCCCATCACGATATCCATTTCATCTTCCCCGCTCTCCTAACCTCTTATATGCTCTCATGAGCTCTTCTCCATCATCAACAATCCCCTCCATCTTATAAAGTTCATAAGTAGAAACGTTTCTGTAGGCCCACTCTCAGCTCCTCTCACTCTCATTACTCCTACTGCTGGTAGCTGGAAACATATCTCCTAACCCAGGCCCCTCATTCATCCCAATCTGTTATCAGCCACGTTCAGCTCCCAAGGCTGCAAAATCCCATAACACCCGTAACTTAATACCCATCACCTGTCACAAACCTTCCACTTTGCCCTTTTCATGCGCTCTCTGGAACGCAAGGACTGCTTATAATAAATTCACTTACATTCATAACCCATTTACTTCCAACTAACTTGGCGCACTCCATCTGATACTGCCTCGTCTGCGGCACTATCATATGGCGGCCTTCACTTCAGTCACACACCCAGATCCGGATATTAGCAAGGTGGAGGCGTAGATGTGCTACTTTCTTCTCACTGCCCTTTTAACTGCATTCCCCTGGTTCCCTCCCTTCAATTGTCTTCTTTTGAAGTTCACACTGCTCGCCTCTTATCACCTATATCCCTCTGTGTTGCTGTGATCTATCGCCCACCTCAACCACCCTCTTAATTTCTTGATCATTTCGCTTCTTGGGTGTCTCACTTTCTCTCGTTCAACGTTCCTTCACTCATCCTTGGCGATTTCAACATTGCCATTGACACTCCCACCTCCCCTGCAGCAGCCAAACTTCTTTCACTCACATCTTTCCTTGGCCTCTCACAACTCACTGTGATGGATACTACCTTGACCCTATTTTCACTAATCTCTCTCTCTCTCTCTTGTCATCTGCCCACTCCCTCTATCTGACCACCACCTGCTAGCTGCAAACTCACCACACACTCCTCTCACTGCCCTCCTACTACTCCGGCCACCATTACCCGCAGAAACCTGCAAGCACTTGATCCACAACACCTTTTCACTGTACTACAGCCCCTTCTCTGACCTCACCTGTCTGACACTGCCACCTCTTACTTCCACTCTCAACACTCGTGCCCCCCAAACACACGCATACACCTCGCTCTCATCCACAACCTTGGCACACTACACAAACATGATACATTCCACGGCTATGGAGGAAATCTCAATTTCTCCACTGCAAGTTTATTTTGCTCTCCTACTCCTCCGCTCTCAACCTTTCCAAACAACACAATTTCACTTCAATAATAACATCTCTGTCCTCCAACCTCAAAACTTTGTTCGTCATATTCAACATTCTCCTCCGCCCACCACCAACCCTACCTATCTCAAGGCTGAAAACTTTGCCAACCATTTTAAGATTAATATTGAAAATATACCCAATGAATTCTCCTCTCACTGTGACTCACACACTCCCTCCTCTCCACTAACTGACAACACCCAGCCTTCACCGCTCCCCAATCCAATAGCCACTATACACTATTTTGACCCTGTAACAGAGGATGAAGTCTCCAGTCTACTGTGGATCCTATTCCATCACAGCGTATCCCTCCACTCTCTACTACAGTCATCCAAGCTTTCACACATCTTTTCAACCTCTCCCTAAACACTGGCAAGTTTCCTAACACTTTAAAACACGCTATAATTACACCAATTCTTAAGAAACCATCATCAGATCCAGCTTCTGCTTCTAACTATCACTGGCTTGAAAACTGCTCCCTTGCTCGTCTACAATCGCCTTACTCAATTTATTTCCTCCAATTCTCTTCTTGACCCTTTCCAATCCGGTTTCTGGCCCCAACACTCCACAGAGACTGCTCTCACTAAAGTCAATAACGACCTGCTCACCCCAAGTCAAAAGGTCACTTCTCTATTCTAATTCTTCTGGATCTCTCTGCTGCTTTCGATACAGTTGACCACCTCTTATTAACCACATTCTGCACTTCCTTGGCATCAGTGACAATGCTCTCTCTTGGTTCTCAAATTACCTACATGACCGAACATTTAGTGTCTTCTTCTCTGTACCACTTTTTCACCTTGCCCTCTGTCTGTTCCTGTACCCCAAGGTTCTGTCCTAGGCTCCCTCCTCTTCTCCGTCTACACCTCCTCACTTGGCACCCTATTAAAATCCTTTGGGTTTCAGTATCACCTCTATGCAGACGACATCCAAATCTACCTCTCTGCACCTGATCTTTTCCCCTCTCTTCTAGCACAAGTTCCTCTGCCTCATCCTCTCAAGCATTTCCTCCTGGATTTCTGCCCGTCAATTCAAACTCAACCTGTCAAAGACTGAGCTCCTAATCGTCCCACTCTCTACTACAGCTTCCATTCCTCAGAAATATCTCACTGTTGATAATGCCATCATTACCCCACCTCACAGGTTCACTGTCTTAGAATTCTATTGGACCCTGCCCTCTCCTTCATTCTCTATACAATTATTAATTAAAGTTTGTCTATTCCATCTAAAAAACATCTCCAAAGTCACTACCGTACACAAGACACAACTAAAATTCTAATACATTCTCTCATCATATCCTGCCTTACTACTGCAACTCGCTGCTTACCGGCCTTCCCATCTCCCACCTGTCTCCACTCCAATCCATAATGAACGCCTCCGCTAGACTCATCTTCCATACCAAACACTTAGTGTCTGCAGCTCCTCTCTGTAAATCACTCCACTTGCTTCCCATAACCTCCAGAATAAAATGTAATATCATGACCCTAACATACAAAGCCCTTAACAACAATGCACCCCCTTATATCTCTGCTCTCATCTCAAAATAATCCTCCACTTCGTTCTGCTGATGACCTTCTTCTCGCCTCCTTTCTTATCATCTCCTCTCATTCCTGCCTTCAGGGCTTTGCTTGTGCTGTCCCTATTCTCTGGAACTCCTTGCCTTGCTCCACCAGACTATCCTCCTGCTACAAAATCCTCAAAACCTCACAAAAAAAAACACACCCTCCAACCCTAACTCATTAGATTTTTAGTTTGTGATTTTCATTCTTGTAAGGCGCACACTACATTCTATAAAGATAATAATAATAATAATGCACACATTTGGCAGAGGAAGCGAACCAAAAGTGGGCAATGCAGTTGCAATGTGAAATGCAGCCACGGAAACATGTTAATGTATCCTACATCACTGCACATGTGAATCCATGCTATACCTGCTGAAACATGTTAATCTGCTCTACACCCACTGACGATCTCAATCCAGGATACACCTGCAGAGACATGTTAATGTACTCTGCACCCAATGCCCATGTAAATCCAGGTTACACCTCCAGAAACATGTTAATGTACTCTGCACCCAATGCCCATGTAAATCCAGGTTACACCTCCAGAACATGTTAATGTACTCTGCACCCAATGCCCATGTAAATCCAGGTTACACCTCCAGAACATGTTAATGTACTCTGCACCCAATGCCCATGTAAATCCAAGTTACACCTCCAGAACATGTTAATGTACTCTGCACCCAATGCCCATGTAAATCCAGGTTACACCTCCAGAAACATGTTAATGTACTCTGCACCCAATGCCCATGTAAATCCAGGTTACACCTCCAGAACATGTTAATGTACTCTGCACCCAATGCCCATGTAAATCCAGGTTACACCTCCAGAAACATGTTAATTTACTCTACACCCAATGTCCATGTCAATCCAGGCTACATCTCCTGAAACATGTTAATGTACTCTACGCCCGCTGCTACACCGGCTGAAACATGTTAATGTACTCTACACCCAATGCCCATGTAATCCAGGCTACGTCTCCTGAAACACGTAAATGTACTCTACACCCGCTGCAGATGTCAATCCAGGCTATACCTACTGAAACATGTTAATGCGCACTACACCTAGGACTAATGTCAATCCAGGCTACATCCGCTAAAATATGTTAATGCATTATAACCCTCTGCCCATGTAATCTAGAATACATCAGCTGTATCATGTTAATACTTTCTACACCCGCTGCACAAATCAATCTAGGCTAAGGAACCTGAAACATGTTAATGAATTCTATAACCACTGCCCGTGTTAATTCAGCATATACCTGCTGAAACATGTTAATGCATTATACACACACTGCAAATTTCAAATCAAACTGCAACTACTGAAACATGTTAACACATTCTGTACCTGGTCCAGATTCAACATAGGAAGCACCCATTGAAACACACTGTTTTTAGTGCCAAAAAGCATACTAATTGTCCCTGTATGGGTCTGCCCCCTGTAGCATATGCAGACACAGACATAGGCCCCATATTCACTTTGCTCTGCAATGCCTTAAAGCATCCTCAAAATAAATATTTATGTTGTATACATGTTACCTCATTCATATAAAATATTATTTGATATATAAATATATTAGAAGAATTCTGCACACTTCAAAAAAGGCTTAAGATGCTGTTGGCGCATAAGAATCTTATCAAAGCAAATATAGAAAAAATATTCTGCATATCTATCTAAAACTCTTTATATACATATATATCTTTCTAATATAGTCCATTCCAGGACTTCCCTATAGTTTTTGCCCAGTGTTTACTATTATTTTTATTTATTTTTTGGTTACCATATATACGTACACACATATAGGAGTGTGGTAGTGGGGCAAATTGTATATATATATATATATATATATATATATATATATATATATATACATACACATTCACACATATATACATACATACTCATATTAAATAATATAAATAATATTTGTGAGTGAGATAGGTTAAAAATGCTTGTATTTGGAATCACTGCACAATGACTTCATTAATTCCTTTTTGTTGAAACTTTGATTTTATCCTATCTCCTAAATTATACACAAACTTGCTAACTATACATTAACAAATCCACGTTTCAAAGACATGGATACTGTTGAAATTGATACTGTAAAATCACCAGAGTTTGGTGATTTCTCTTACTGACTTGCTTGCAGCCTGTTTGCAGGAAACTCCAAGTCTCAATCACGTAGACCCACTACACTAGCCCTAACACCCCCCACATTCCTATCTATCTATATAAACACATTCCTTTGGCAGGTAAGGGGTAAATAAAAACGAATGCAGGGGGTTTATTATCCTTCCATATATAACCCATTACCTCTATGAGCTGGTATCCCGAGGATACCCCCTCAATACTTGCTATGCCCTATTAGCCTGGATATCTCTCCCATTTAAAGTATAAGCATGGAAGTTCATATGGACCCCCATGGCACCTAATATTAAAACCTATACAATGGGGATCCAAGGGGTTATGAGTTGTTGTTTTTTTATGCCATGTTTCTTCATATACAATTAATATGTTGGTAGACAGACATTTAGGTTACCATGGCATGTTTATAGTAATTTCCAGCATTCAAATAAATTGAGCTACAATATCTGAAATACCAGATTGTAACTTACAGTATAAAACTTTATATGCAAGGTAATAATGTAAATGGCAGGATAATGCTTTAAGGTATTTATATGTTAGCATGCATTAGAAAAGCATTTTAATATTTTAAGGTAGTGTTGCAAACACATATGTGCATGCTGTAATGTGACACTGGGCCATTTGTACTGAATGTTGAACTTTGGAGAGCTCTTGTAAATGTTAAACCTACATAGGAAAATTTTGGAAACATAATTCTCAACATTTGACCCCATCTTTCTCTCTTTATTGATAAATAACTCAAATTTAACATATAAATACTTTATTCTCTGTTCTACATACTCCTGGTTAAAACTCAATTTTAAAACTACAAGAACAACATGATTATTAATATATTCATATAGTCCATGCTTTTAAGAATTGCTAGTTGAATTGCCCAATGCTAATGATAGCTCCACCATAAATAATGGCAGTTCACCACTTTAAGTATCACATTTAATACCACAGAGTCTGTATGAAACCTTTAATGATCTACTTTAAGAATGTGAATATCTCAATCTGTGGTTAGTATTGTAGCCCTGTAGCTGCTTTACTATCTATGCCAGCCTGTTGTTTTTGTGTAGAACTTTTTTTCAATTTAGCCATATCCTTCTATAGCAATTAGATTGTCCAAACAATAGGCCTCCATTCCATCACTCCCATAAGAAAAGAACCATGGCCTCTATTGCGTGGCTCCCTTAAGAAAAGAACTGAGGCCTCCATTACATGGTTCCCGTAAAAGAAGCTGACCTGCAAAAACTTGAGTTTTTAAAATCTAAGTACCAGAGCTATCCTATGGCTCTTGAGAAATACAATCCCATAAAACATAATGACTCGCACCCAGGCTGGTTTGCCCAAAGCTCAATTCCTACAAGAGCCATGGAGCCATGGGACCCTTTCTGCATAAAGACACTGAATGAGCTAAACACAAGAAATGTCACTGCAGAGTTTTGTACAATACAATTGGCTAAATAATATGGCATCCAAAGATGCGTAAGCTGAGACATTCTAAAATCCTTGGCTGTTAGTGTGTCTTGAAAGCAGAAAAACACTAGCCATAATAAATAACCTCATTCCACAAATTCACAAGGGTCTTAAACACCTACAGCCCATGTTTGCTAAAATAAAGAAATAAAAACGAACTTCCCATGCTTTACCATTCAAAAAGCTCCAGTGTTATAGCATCTCACACAGCTGAGCAAATTAATAGTAATATAAGAACTGAAAGCATGATATATCATATGACAATGATTTTGAACTGTTTGTGTTTTTTCCCTATACTTCTATGTTTCTCTTTCCAATGTACTTCTATGTCTATTTATGTACATATTTATTTGTGTATCTTTTATTCTGTCCTTCGGTTTCTGTATTTATGTTCTATATACCATACTGATATTTAGCACCATACATCACTGACAGGCAAAATGTCTTTGCAGATGCCACAAAGGGATTTGCTGACACTGTGACCAGTCTTTCTATGTGAAGCTTGCCTATGCAGCCTCAGAAAAACAATTTGCAGCCCCGGCATCATTTAATACATTTTGGACAATAAAACTGGGAATTAAATATATACAGAAAATATACAGTAAACTTAAGTAAGTTAAGTAATAACCATCAATTATTTATCAACTTTGGATTTCTTATGTCTATGTTCTGTAATGAAAAAAAGAGGCAAAATACAACACACATTAGGTTGTGTATATGAAGCTCTAAACCTGGGCCTTTGTTTCAATACCGATCCTTGCTTTATGTCCTATGCTGGGTTAATATCTCTAATCCTACATATAGTATAATTGCAACATGTAGATGTGCTTCTGTACAGGATGACAAGAAGTTACCAATGTTTATCATGCAATGACAACAGATACTGTAGCATGCTTATATGTTTGATGAAAGTACACTAGTGTAACAGTCCAATGGTTTGCAGATAGCAAGAGTCTTACCGGCTCTGTTGACTTCAATAATGATAAAGGCTGTGGAAAATGTTAACATGTTACACAATACAAACACAATTATATTAATCACAAAATATATAATGCACACAGATTTATTCTTCAACTTTTTGCATTTTTTTCAATCAAATGTATTGACTTTCAATTCTAGTGCTCAGGAAACTAAAGAGTCAGATTTTGGGATATGATAGGGTGATTTCAAAACCCTAACAGTTAAAAGAATCCAAGCTTCTTGAGAACTTTTCAGGCATTGTTTCAACTCCTACACCCAACTAAAATAGGTGTTGCAAATTGTAATTAATCCAGAGCTTTAGAAAACCAGTCATTGAGATAAAGGTTCCTAAACGATTTATTCTACACCCTAAATTATTTGGTTATGCAAGATAAATTTATATATACACACATCCTGCCATGGCTTCTAAAAAAGGTTAAGAAACAAGGAGCCCGATTCAATTGCAAGCCGGCATCTCGCTTCCGGAGGCTGTAAGTTCCGGGTTTAACCATCATAAAGTTTTCAAGCCTGTAACCCATAATCCGTCCTGAGCCTGCAAAAAGACGCCAATTGAATAGCAAATTAACTTACGGGCCTCACTTATGGGCTCAATTGAATCGGGCTCAAGGTTAGAAATCATTCAAAGAAGTGCAACAAAAATGGTGCATGGTGTAAAAGACAAAACTTATAATGATAGACTTCATGGCCCGAATATTTATAGCTTAAAAGATAGAAGGGAGGTAGAATAGAAACCTTCTAATATATCAAAACATTTAATAAAAATTAAGAGGGAAGTGTCTTTGAGAAAAAGAGGAATGCAAGAACAAGTGGTCACAGTTTGAAGTTGGAACACAGTGGCAATGTGACAAAGTACTACATTACAGAAAGAGCAATAGATAAGTGGAATAGCTTCGAGTGTAGTTAAATAGAACAGGTAGACCAGGCGGACTGTTTTTGGTTCTTATCTGCCATTAAATCTAGGATTCCATGGAATTCATTAAATTCCACAAATTGTAGTTACTGAAGCCTGTAAAGGAGCCCGCAAAAGTTATGGCTATTAAATTGGCCTCTTTTAGCTTCCAGCATACAATCAGCGGGTCACAGGCTGAAAATCGTAACTTCTGACCCAGCTAAGCCTTTCATCTTTCAAGCCATAAAAATCGCTATTAAATTGCTACAATTCCTCAAGCCCGCAATTGTTGTCACACCCGTAAATGACAAATGTAGCCAAAAATCCTATGTGTACCAGATAGGACTCGCAACTCCTGTTCGTAGCACTGTAAAAGTAAATAAAAAATCAGCACTGCCCTGTAAAATACGGGGAAAGCGATGAAAGACATTAGAATTAATAGCACAACAGTCTCAAGCTCGCAAATCGGTAATAAAAAATAATTTTTGGGATGTTTTATTTTCATCTTATATCAGTCTCAGAAATGAAGGGGTTAATAGATATCAGGCCACCCACACTAGTTTTTATTTTTATTAATGTTCACATTGCTGGATTCCGAGTCCGTACAAACACTAGTTGACCTTTAACTGACGTCATGATGACAGTCTCATTTACTATTTGCTCTGTCTCAGCAGCAACATACAGGCACTGAAATGTTACATATGAAAGCAGGGTTAGCGAGTTTAAGCCTTCAGACCAACACTTATGAGCTTGTTCAATTTAATCGCTCTGTAACTGCTGCTAAATTTGCTGCAAAATTGGAATTTATATTATATATTTTGGTGCCTTCTCACTGTCCTGTCTGGATCAGTTTCATATACATTGCTATCCCTTTATTAATCTTTATGCTGACCTAGGACATATTGCAGTGCTTCATGTACCTTCAACAAATATGGTTAGTTTTCACTAGTCAGTTCCCAATTATGTCAGTAAATGTCTGAACATTTATATCTAGATTTATGATATTCATTTATTGTTTTACACATGCTATATATAGCATAATTTGGAGGAAACCATAGGTATACATCAAAGGGTTACTGAGACTCTATCTTCGATTACAATATTGGTGTTTACAAGATGTTATTACAAGTGGAGTATAAAGCATTTCAAACTCTAGAAATTGCCTGCAGTTGCCTTCATATCGGCCCAAAGTCTGCGGTCTTGTAATCTGCAACAGTTACAGAGCGATTCAACTGATCAAGCCCGCAGCTACCTGGCCGAAAGCCTAAAGAGTAAACCATATAACTGTAAGTAGCATTTCAGAACATGATCATGATCTATTAAGCAAGGCTGTAACTACCGATTTAGAAACATCCAATAGTAAATGAGACCTTCATCATGACATCAGTAAAACATGGAGGCTAAACGTCAATCAATTAGCGTTTAGAAGTCCAATATGAGCTCGGACTCGCCATCAGGCACCGTACAAAATAATAAAAATTAATGACTATACTGTTCTAGTCCATGTGGGTGGTCTGATATGTATTAACTCCTTGATTCCTGGGATCAATATCAGATGGAAATAAAATGTCATTTTTTTTTTATTGTAGATTTGCGATCTTAAGACTTTTGTGCAATTAATTCTAAGGCACTGTTTTCTCCGTCTTTTAAAGTGCAGTATTGATTTTTATTTGCATTTACAGTGCTAAGACCAGGTGTTTAACTTGAGTCCTATCTGGTACTCATAGGATTTTCTTCTACATTTGTCATTTATGGGTGTGAAAACGTTTGTGTGCTTGAGGAATTGTAGCAATTGAATAGCGATGTGATTGAAACATATACGGGCTTGAATGATCAAAGGCTTAGATAGGGCGGAGTTACAATTTTGACAACTACAGGGATTTACTGTAACCCGCAAATCGTTTGTGGGTAGCTTAAAGTCGCCAATTGAATAACACATTTGTTTATGTGCTACATTACGGGTTACAGTAACCAACAATTGCTCAATTGAATAGGGGCCTTGATCTACTGAATAGTGTCCACCATACACAAGTACTACTATATTAATATAATATTGGGATAAGTAAATTAAACTACTCTAAACATTTTTTCTCTCTTTCGTTGCAAATAGTATAATTGCACTTTTGGATTAATATGCTTGGCCACCCAAGTATGTAGATCTACATGCATTATGAAAACAAGAAGAAGTGATCAGGATTTCACGTTTCAGGGTGGAAGATTTAGGAGTAAACTGTCAAAGCACGACCTTACATAATTGGTAAAAGATAAGTGGAATAGAGGCAAGGTATTAAAAGACCCACACAGTAAAGGAATCCAAGCATGCCTGGGATACTCATAAGGTTATAATAATGATTTTTCTCTTATCTGCCATCAAATCTTTTTTGCTATTTTGCTACATGACCTTTGTATTTAGATATACCGTATTTATCGGTGTATAACACTCACTTTTTCTCCCTGAAAATAAGGGCACCCGGTATATGCTAATGACGTGGCGCGCATGTGACGTCACATGTGCGCCGGGTCAAGGAGCGGAGGCCGGAGCAGAAGCAGGTAAGTGAGGGGGAGGTATTTAGGGGGGTTTAGGTTGAGGGGGGGGGTTAGAATGAGGAGGGGGGTTAGAATGCGGAGGGGGGTTTAGAATGAGGAGGGAGGTTGAGGAGGGGTGTTGAGGTTGAGGAGGGGGGTTGAGGATAGGGGGGTTGAGGTTGAGGAGGGGTGTTGAGGAGGGGGTTGAGGATAGGGGGGTTGAGAAAGGAGGATGAGGATGGGGGGGTTGAGGGGGTTTGAGGATGGGGAGTTGAGGTTGAGGAGGGGGGTTGAGGAGGGGGTTGAGGATAGGGGGGTTGAGGAAGGAGGATGAGGATGGGGGGTGGAGGAGGGGGTTTGAGGGGGGGGTTGAGGATGGGGGGTTTGAGGAGGGGGTTGAGGATGGGGGGGTTGAGGAGGGAGGATAAGGAGGGAGGTTGAGGATGAGGAGGGAGGTTGAAGTTGAGGTTTTGCTTCAAAGTTCTTTATTTGAAATTGATTTATTTTTCCCTGAAATTTTCTTCTTAAAATGAGGTGCGTGTTATACGCCGGTGCGTCTTATACGCCGATAAATACAGTATATTTATATATTAAAATTAAGGGGCAATTCCTTATGGCAGACAAGTTATGGATATGTGTTTAAAATAAACAAGCATTACAGTCATATGGATAGGAGGATAGATTAGAGAAGAAACTTGAATGACTTACTGTATCCACACAGACACTGTTTGTTGGAGAAACATTGACCAACAAGTATATGGTTCCCAGAACATGGTCAGGGTGCTGGGGATCCTTCAAATTCAAGGCAACATCTGTTGAGCTGGAAATATAAAGATTCTCAGTACATAACATAAATAAGATCAATAATATAGATGTGTATGGTTTGTATTTGTCATTAAAAGCATGCACATGATATTGAATCATCGTTTAGAATCTTCTAAATATATAGCCAATTCATTTTTAAAAAGTACTACTATACCACGTGTTAAAACCACCGAACTACAATAATTTGCTGCAAATTATTTATTTATATCTATAGAAATTAGTCAGGTGCCAGAAAATAATTAATATAGGCAAACAAAAACAAAATTTGTTAATATGTAGTCCCTTCGGCGCTCAGCGCGTGTCTCTTACTGAACACACAGGGTGCTCACAGAAGCAAAAGTGCACTAGGGGAGTGCCTCACAATGAGCGCCGAAGGCGCTCAGCGCGGAGCTTGCAATCAGCACCGAAGGAGGTCACAAGACCAAAACTACACCAGGGGAGTGCATCGCAATGAGCGGAGAAGGCGCTCAGCGCGAGACTCGCAATGATCACCGAAGGTACTCAGAGGACCAAAAGCCTTACATTGTGTGGCAAACAGCATTCCCAGCCTATAATTTTATTGCCGTCATTTTTTGACTGGCAAGTCGCTAGTGTAGTATATTAAATAACAAAATGTGATAAAAAAACAAACAAATGTGTTTGTGGAAAAAAGTATTAAATAAGGATTATTTTCAGCCTCATTCAATTCAAGATCGGGCCCGATTTAAGGTGCTATTCAATTGGCCGGGCCAGCAAATTAGGCACCGGTCGAGAGGATCAGAAACCATGCTATTGATAGTAGCATTTGCGGGCTTAAATATGATCTCGAACACAAGCCCGTAACTCGTGGTTCTAGCCTGAACAATCGGAGCACACAAAATGCAAATATAAAATCAATACAGTACTGTAAATGATGGGGAACACAATGGGTGACATTAGAATTAAAAGCACAACATTCTCGAGCTCACACATCGCCAAAATATAATACTTTATTTCATGTTTATTTTCCGTTCAACAGGCTTCAACCTCCATTGCGAGCCTCTCCCCATTCTCTGACCCCTGTGTCTGTTTCCACCCTCTCCCTTCCATGTGTCTGTTTCCACCTCTCTCCCTCCCCCCCTCCCTGCACTGTGTTTTTTTCCCATTATTTTTCTCCCCATGTCTCTTTTCCCCCTTCTCTCACCCCTGTGTCTCTTTCCACCCTCTCCCCCATCTCCCTCCCCTGTGTCTTTCACCCCCCTAATCAAGTCTTGCGTGGCTCCCGTTTAGTGCCTATCTATCCTTTTTTAGATAGATAGGCCCTTAAATTAGCTTGCAACCTCATTCACAGGCTCCCTGCCTCTCCTCCTGTGCTGTGTATGAGGTTGTAAGTAATTTTTTAAGTAATTGTCTGAGTTATGGGGTTGAAAAAAACTGGTGCCTGTTAAAGTCGTATTTTTTCAAAGTCTTGCGGTCCTCACGATTAGCGCCTTTGGCGCTCCTCATGGGCCATTTTCAAAGTCTTGCCGGCCTCGCGATGAGCACCTTTGGTGCTCATTGGAGCAAATTGTGCAGGCCTCGCAATGAGCGCCTTTGGTGCTCATTGCAGCAAAGTTGTACGGGCCTCACGATAAGGGTTGACGGCGCTGTTCGCAAGGCCCGCAGATAGCCGAGCATGTGGTAAAGAAAGTGATTGACAGCAGTTTTTCTCTGGACTCCGGACTGCACTGACCAGTTAACCCATAACTGACCAGGCGAGTCTAGTGTCTCATGCCTGCATTGACAGACGTGGTAATAGTGTTAGGATCACAGCAAGGAGCTGCATGAGCACCCACCAAGCATGGATCACAGAGCTCTGCCCCCCCCTTGCATTGCTCAAATTCTAAAGAGAGGAGAAACCTGCATTTTCTGCTGGTATGGAAAAATAGAATCTGTTCCCTTCAAACTTAAATAATAAAAGCTGTGAGATAAAGTCTTACCATTGACTTGGATGGGGGACACACCCCTGCAACCCGATTGGTTGTAAGCATGTGAGACATCAGTTACTGATGTAAACACAGATATTATTTTATTTGAATTCTCAGTGAAAATGCACATATTTCAATTAAAAAAGTATGCTTTTAGGAGATCATTTCTGCGATGGGGTTCAATTTGTGCTGAATTAAGTTGCTCTTTAATTGTGTCAATTGTGTTTCCCATGACACTGTCAAATTCATGTAAATGAAAGATTTTCTCTAAAAATAGTTTATGTTCCTATATTCCACATGTGCTACTGTTGTTATCTTGTTAGATACCACAGAAGCAAATGAAGATTTTGCCAAACTACAGTAGTTGTATACGAAACACTTACCTTTGTAATTCTAGAGTTGTAAGATCAAGAAATGCTGAGCCCATAAAGTCGTCTTGCAGGCCAAAGTCATAGTCAAACACCTAATACAAACAACAGATTATGGAAAAAACAAGTCATTTCATATTTACTTGAAATTACATCCCTTATTATGTTATCGCATTGTTTTGATAGCATTTAATATATCAGAGTGGCATTTTAAGAAATCATTGTACATAGGCTTTTAAGACCATCTCTCCAGGGGCGTAGTGCTAATTTCTGCCTAAATATATTGCAACTCCAGTTAACGTCCACAGCATTTTTTGAGCAAACCATTAACACTATGTTATTTAACATAAAATTTTAGAATAAATCAAGTTAAATTGTGAAGTATTATCCCATGCATTATTTTGTATTTTACTTCCAGTGAGTACAGTATGTTCTTACAAAGGTCTTGATAACATTAGTCATTGAAAGAGAACAAATTTTAAGTGCCAAAATGCCCTTGATAATTATATTAAAGAGAGGCAGCTATATAGATTGCTTAGTACCATATAAAATAACCTGCTACCAGTACCAATGGCGTGACTATAAATGGTCAGGCTCCCATTCTGGTACCAGAATTGAAGGTGTGGTGTGGTGGTACTTGCATCCCATGATGCTCAACTGACAAGTTGCACAGAAAACAGGGTTTAAAAAAATACAAGAGCAACTTTTCTCCTTCCAGCATTTACTTTAAAACCCACAGTATCCAAGTGGCTAATATGTTATCCTGGGGGGATCTTTTGATCCCTTAAAGAGTTTATATGCTGCTAAAATATGTATATGTCTAGTTATAATGTAAATGTACTGGTTAGGCTAATGTGTGTTTAACTTGTGTCTCTGTTTAGTGCTCTGGGTGGTTTATTTGTTTTAGGTATCTACAGCACAGAAAATTAAGTTATCTATAAATATGGCTGACATTCAAATGCATCTTTTAGTTTTTGATTCATAACAAGTATTTTTTGCAGTTCTAATGTGATCAAGCCTACAGTAAGTAAATGGCAAAGATTGCCCTATTTAATTATTACAATTTTTTCTAGAATTCCATTATAGAGTTCGATTACATGGCTCCAGTAAGAATTCCTGCAAGACCAATTCATAGCTTAGTTCTAATGGGAAAATATAAGTACAGTGCCTTGCAAAAGTATTCACCCCCTTGACTTTTTACCTTTTGTTACATTACAGCCTTAAGTTCAATGTTGTGTTAATCTGAATTCTATGTGATGGATCAGAACACAATAATCTAAGTTGGTGAAGTGAAATGAGAAAATACATACATAAAACTATTTTTTAGAAATAGAAAACAGAAAATTGGCATGTGCGTATGTATTCACCCCCTTTGTTATGAAGCCCATAAAAAGCTCTGGTGCAACCAATTACCTTCAGAAGTCACATAATTAGTGAAAGGATGTCCACCTGTGTGCAATCTAAGTGTTACACAATCTCTCATTACATGTGCACACCTTTTTTGAAAGTCCCCAGAGGCTACAACACCTAAGCAAGAGGCACCACTAACCAAACACTACCATAAAGACCAAGGAACTCTCCAAACAAGTAAGGGACAACAAGTACAAGTCAGGGTTAGGTTAGAAAAAAATATCCATATCTTTGATGATCCCCAGGAGCACCCTCAAGTCTATCATAACCCAATGGAAAGAACATGGCACAACAGCAAACCTGTCAAGAGACAGCCGCCCACCAAAACTCACGGACCGGGCAAATAGGGCATTAATCAGAGAGGCAGCACAGAGACCTAAGGTAAACCTGGAGGAGCTACAGAGTTCCACAGCAGAGACTGGAGTATTTGTACATAGGACGACAGTAAGCCGTACGCTCCACAGAATTGGCCTTTATGGCAGAGTGGCGTGAAGAAAGCCATTACTTCCAGCAAAAAACAAAATGGCACTTTATGCTAATATAATATTCTTGTTTATTTTTCCCACTGAATTTTTGTACACAATAATCAGTCCAGTGGCAACCTCACTAAGTGTATATCCTGTCATATGTATGCACTACTGGAACAGATGATCCAGAGTCCATACCTCTGTCAGAGGTGTGAGCATGTTGCCTCTCTGGAAGCTCAAATTGGAAAACTGGAGAGGAGAATTGCAGCACTTAGTGATATTGCTCCACTGGAAAGGGAGTTGGTGCTCACTAAGCACAGTTTAGCTGGGCTTAGCATGGAGGGTGGAGATGCGGCTAGTGAGAATGACCAGGGAGGTAGCTGGGTTACAGTTACAAGGGGAAGCAGGAGAACACAAGGAGGAGGCAGGCTAGTGCTGAGTTGGCAAACACTAATAGATTTGCCAGATTGAGTGAAACTGTTGGGGATGTCCATTCAGGAATGGCAATGTCAGATAGAGCTGTTAACTCTAACGGCCGGGAGAACAGTTCTACTGGTGGAGTGGGAGAGCAGAATAGGCAGAGCAACAGACAGGTTTTGGTGGTAGGGGACTCTATTATTAGGAAGGTAGACAGGGTGATTTGTCACCCAGATCCCAGCAATCGAACAGTTTGCTGTCTCCCGGGTGCTCAGGTTCGGCATGTTGTGGATTGGGTAGATAAATTATTGGGAGGGGCTGGAAATGAACCGGCGGTCTTGGTACACATTGGTAGCAATGATAAAGTTAGTGGAAGATGGAGTGTCCTACAGAATGATTTTAGAGAACTAGCTAATAAGCTGAAGGCAAGGACCTCCAAGGTAGTACTTTCTGAGGTACTACCAGTGCCACGTGCTAGCCCAGGAAGACAGAAGGAGCTTAGGGAGGTTAATGCGTGACTAAATATGTGGTGCACTAAGGAGGGGTTTGGGTTTTAAGAGCACTGGGCTGACTTCTCACGTTGATACAATCTCTACAACAGGGATGGATTGCACCTTAATGATGAGGGAGCTTTTTAGGATGGTAGAAAGGCTGGAGGAGTTTTTTAACTAGTAGGTGGGGGGGAGGGACTAGATATAAGTAATGGGTAGAAAGTGTAGAGGGTATAAGGGATGAATTGACAACTCATAGGGGAGGAGATGAGAGGAGGGGTAGTATAGTCAATAGGGAGGTATTACTAAGTAACTTAAGTATAGTGGCAGGCACCACCAAACTACAAACTCATAACATAAGGTGTATGCTTGCTAATGCCAGAAGCTTGCCAGGAAAAATGGGAGAGTTAGAATTATTAGCAATTAATGAAAAATGGGATTTCATAGGCATTACTGAAAAGTGGTGGGATGAATCTCATGACTGGACTGCTAATCTGGATGGTTATAACCTATTTAGGAAAGATAAGGGCAATGGTAAAAAAGGAGGAGGGATTTGTCTGTATGTTAAGCGTGAATTTAAGTCTATAGCCAGAGAACATATTTATGGTGGAATGTTGAATGTTTGTGGGTAGAGTTAAATAGCGGGGCACGAAATTCCAAAAGAATATTAGTAGGAGTATGCTATAAACCCCCAAATATAGCTGATAGTGAGGAAATACAATTATTGTTAGAGATTGGAAATGCAGCTAAGCATGTGCAATTTCTATTAATGGGAGATTTTAATTATCCTGAAATAAACTGGGTAAATGAGACCAGCAGTTCAGCTAAGGGGAGCAGGTTCTTGAGTACATTCAGGGATCCTTATCTGGCCCAGGTTATACAAAAGACTACTAGAAATGATTTACTCATCACAAATAATATCGATATAGTATCCAATGCTGAAATAAGGCAATCTTTGGTAAACAGTGATCACAACACAGTCTCATTTGAGATGGAATAAAAAAAAACTAAATTTTAAGGGGCCAACAAAAACACTTAATTTGAAAAGGGCAGATTTTAACTGTCTAAGGGCAGCAATACAAAGTATAGACTGGGACAGAGAACTGACAGGTAAAAATACTAAACATAAATGGACAACATTTAAGTCCTTACTAAATATACATATTTATCACCATATACCAAGTGGGATTAAAAGTAAAAGGAGTAAAGCACATTCAATGTGGCTTAACAATAATTTAAAGATCAAGATACGGAGTAAAAAACAGGCATTTCAATTATACAAACAAGAGGGGTCAGAGACTGCTTTACAGGAGTACAAGGAAATCAACAAGGCTTGCAAAAGCGCGATTAGACTGGCTAAAACAGAAAATGAAAAATGAATTGCAAAAGAGAGTAAGACTAACCGTAAAATATTTTTTTAAGTATATTAATGGGAAGAAGGTAAGGAAGGAAGCTATAGGAACATTACAATGTGACACATGCCTAGTGACCAGGAGAAGGCAGATGAGCTAAATAGGTTCTTTTCTTCGGTATACACAAGGGAGGTACCAGTGGTTGGGAACTGCAACATAACGTGGCTACACTACCTTCACCAAATAACTGGTTAATGCAGGAAGAAATCCAAAAGAGGTTGGAAAAAGTAAATGTTAATAAAGCCCCGGCTTCTGATGGAATACATCCAAGGGTACTGAGGGAACTGGGTTCTGTAATAGCCAAACCATTATATTAAATTTTTCATGATTCACTCAACACAGGGTCTCTACCACATGACTGGATAAAAGCAGATGTGATACCAATATTTAAAAAGGGAGCTAGAGCAAATCTGGGGAATTATAGACCAGTGAGCCTTCTGTAGTGGGAAAGCTTTTAGAAGGGTTAATCAGGGATAATATACAAGAATATGTCTATTTGAACACGATTATAAGTAGGAGTCAACATGGATTTATGAGCGATAGGTCATGTCAAACAAATCTACTTAGTTTCTATGAAGAGGTTAGTAGGAACTTGGACCAAGGCAACTTAGTGGATGTAGTCTATTTGGATTTTGCAAAGGCTTTTGATACAGTGCCACATGGGAGACTATTGAGCAAACTAAGGGATACAAGAATTGCAGTAAATATCTGCTCATGGATTAAGAGCTGGATAAAAGACAGGAAGCAAAGGGTTGTTGTAAATGGAACATACTCCGATTGGACTAATGTAGTAAGTGGGGTTTCTCAGGGTTCAGTATTAGGTCCTCTCCTTTTTAACATACTTATTAAAGACTTAGAGATGGGACTGGAAAGTAGTGTCTCTATTTTCGCTGATGACACAAAGTTGTGCAAGGTAATTAAATCAGACAATGATGTGCTTTCCCTTCAAAGGGATTTACATACAATTGAGGAATGGGCATCTAAATGGCTGATGAGATTTAATACGAATAAATGTAAAGGTATGTATCTGGGAAGGAAAAACAGCTATGCAATTTATAATCTTAATGGGGCAAATATAAAGGTATCCAATATTGAAAGGAATTTTGGAGTACTTGTGGAGAACCACCTAGGGAACAGTGCTCAAAGCCAAGCAGCAGCTGCAAAGGCAAATACAATATTAGCATGTATTAGGAAGGGTATAGAATAAAGGGAAGCAAATATAATTCTGCCACTATACAAATCTCTAGTACGCCCTCATTTGGAATATGGAGTACAATTTTGGACACCACTTCATAAAAAGGACATTTTAGAGCTGGAAAAGGTACAGAGGAGGGCAACAAAACTAATTAGGGGAATGGAGGGGCTAAGTTATGAAGAAAGACTAACCAAATTTAGCTTATGCGTCTTCATAGGAGATATGATTACATTATATAAATACATCCATGGTCAGTATCAAGAATTGTCAAGGGAGCTTTTTGTGCCAAGAGGTTTTCAACTGACAAGAGGACACCCCTTGAGATTAGAAGTAAAAAGATTCCACCTTAAAGAAAGAAAAGGGTTCTTCACAGTAAGGGTGGTTAATCTGTGGAATTCTCCAAGACAGGAGGTGGTGACTGCGGATTCAATAGATAACTTTAAAAGGGGACTAGATTTATTGCTAATTAAGAAGGGAATTCAGGGTTATCCTGGATAATTAGAGAGAGTGTATTGATCCAGGGAGAAATCCGATCGCCAGTATCTGGGGTCAGGAAGGATTTTTTTTTTCCTTTGAGATGATTGGCTAAGTTTCACTTGGGTTTGTTTCTGTTTGCCTTCCTCTGGATGAATTAATAATTAAATAAAAAAATAATTCATAGTTGATTAATAATTAATTAATAAATATTCCTCATATTGCAGATCAGAGGAGATCTTAAAAGGTTGAACTTGATGGACTGAAAATCTTTTTTCAACCTTAATTACTATGGGCCTCATTCTATTATCGGCCGTAAATCGGCCGTAAGGCTGTGATTCCTTGCGGGGGTTCAGTTAACTCGCGATTCTATTATACGGCCCCGCAAGGATCTCATCTTACGGCCGGCCGCATATCTTGAAACCGGCCGTAAGCTCTGAAATCTAAAAACTCAAAAATAAATTCAAGCCTGCACTGTACAGCTCTGTAAATGCTAGGGATCATATTGGGGGACATGAGGATTAAAAGTAACCCCCTCTCAAGCTTGCACATCAGCCCAAACCCGAGTTCAAATTAACTGTTTATTTTCCGGCTGCGGCGTGGGCGGGTCTGAGGTGCTCCAAGCACTCTGGACTTTTTACATGTATATTTTATGTATATTAAAAAAAAATATTTTACGGATTTGAGTATAGGGTAATTATGTGCTATTTTTGCTAACAACGAATATCACTTTATAGACTCCGCAAAGTGCAGGATGGCTTTATTTGAGCTATTTTATGTGCTTAATTGGTGCTAGCGGGACCTGTTTGCTGCAAGTAAGCTGCGGCTCGTTTTTAGCCTTGCAGACAGGGTTCCCGGAGCAATAGAATCGCAACCAGGCTTTTCTTACGGCCGATTTCCTTGCGGCCGTTTTAGATCAAAGGCTTTCCTCCGGCGCGATCGGCCGCAAGAGATAGCAAGGCGCCGGCCGCAAGCCTGCAGGAACCCCTGGCCGGAGGGGAATAGAATAGCCGGAAAGCTTGCGGCAGGTCCTTGCGGCCCGCAGCGGCTGCGGCCGATAATAGAATGAGGCCCTGTGTAACTATGTAACTATGCTGTGGGGATGTTTTTCAGCAGCCGGGACTGGGAAACTGGTCAGAGTTGAGGGAAAGATGGATGGTGCTAAATACAGGGATATTCTTGAGCAAAACCTGTACCAATCTGTGCGTGATTTGAGGCTAGGGCGGAGGTTCACCTTCCAGCAGGACAATGACCCCAAATACACTGCTAAAGCAATACATGAGTGGTTTAAGGGGAAACATGTAATTGTGTTGGAATGGCCTAGTCAAAGCCCAGACCTCAATCCAATAGAAAATTTGTGTTCAGAATTAAAGATTGCTGTTCACAAGTACAAACCATCCAACTTGAAGGAGCTGGAGCAGTTTTGCAAGGAGGAATGGGCAAAAATCCCAGTTGTTAGATGTGGCAAGCTCATAGAGACTTATCCAAAGCGACTTGGAGCTGTGATTGCCGCAAAAGGTGGCTATACAAAGTATTGACTTTAGGGGGTGAATAGTTATGCACATTAACTTTTTCTGTTATTTTGTCCTATTTGTTGCCTGCTTCATAATAAAAAAAAAAAAAACATCTTCAAAGTTGTGGGCATGTTCTGTAAATTAAATGATGCAAATCCTCAAACAATCCATGTTATAATTCCAGGTTGTGAGGCAACAAAACACGAAAATGCCAAGGGGTGAATACTTTTGCAAGGCACTGAAGCTATTACTCTTCATCTACAGCAGGCGGAGGAGGACTTCCTCCTTTTCATGTGAGTTTGGAGGAGGAGATGCTTGGCAAATTTTCAACAACAGTGGACTTTGACCCAACAGCCCCCTCTTCCCACAGAATGACCCACAGCCAACATATACACACCCGTGTCTCGGGCCCCTGTCCTTCCACCACCACCAGCAAATAATAGGACTCTCTTCTGCTAGGTGATAGTCATTCTACCCAGGTGGATAAAATATGCAGATGTGCACTTTTACGATTACTTCCATTTTCAATTATTGGAGAAACTTATTAAATTGCGATTCTCTGGATTATGAATGCATCCAATAGGGGAGAATCAGTAGCGCATGCAAACTTTGTTTTTGCATGAAAAAAATACAAAAATAAACATTTACAAACTCACGCTGATGTTTGCTAATTCTTTTCAGTTTGCAAGCTGCAGCTTTTGTTAGTTGACACCCGTGAAAATCCCTGCTAAAATTAGCATAACATTCATAATTAGTTTTCGCCAATCAGGAGAAGGCAGAGGTTAGCTCTGCCTTGTTGTATTAAACTCTGGGGTTCCTGTGTAGCAAAGCAGCCTGGGAAATATAGTCTCTCTCTCTCTCTTCTTGTCCTCCAATTCAGCTGTGAGCTCAGACCCCGCCCAACCATCTGATTCCATCCAGCAGCAGTGTGGTCTCTAACAGAAAGGTCAAACTCTGTATCTGGCTGCTCTCCTCAGTGTACTTGGTTATGTAAGCTACCTGTGGGTGTGCAAAGCTGGATTTTACTCTCCTGCATTTAACTCTGAAAGTACACTGAACTTTTCTATATAAGATATATTTTTCTGATAATCACTGCCTGTTTCTTACCAAACATTTGAAACCCAGGAAACATATATATATAATTTTTTTTAACATGCTTTCTATTTTCTTTCAAGTGAGTATAAAAAAAACATTAAAAGATAAAATTAAATCATGGGTGGAGATGGAAAAAAATATCTTTGCAGAAAGTAGCCTTCACATTGGACAGGTTGTATGGCTCTGACTACATTTTAAATAGGACAGTTCCTTCCTTCCCAGTTGCAAGGTTCACTCTTTGGCGGTTCTGAGACGAACAAGAGAATCCCACTTGTAGAAGCAGGTTCATGGCTTAACCCATTGTGGTTATATCAGAGAACAGCATTAATAAATAGATATTCGCAGTTTAAGTGGTGGATAGACAATAAGTTTACGATTGCTGCTGATCTTTTAAGGGTTAATCAATAGTGGTCGCGGCAATATTTAGGGACGTACGTCATTTACCATTAAAGGAATGGCTTAATTTATGCCAGATACATGTTAATATTTCCAAGGTAATAAAATGTAATGCCTCTGCTAAGATCACTCCATTCGAGAAATGTTGTCTTGATAACCCTAATGGTAGGCAGAATATCTCCACTATATATCCTTATTTAATAGACAGGACCACACAGCCCAAACTCCCCCATCAACACTCTTGGGAGTTGGAGCTTGCCATTGATTTAACCGATGCACAGATCCATAAACAGGCCCTAGGCTCCTCACTGAACACAGTACTGAGGGAAAATGCACATAAGACCATTATGAGGTGGTACTTAACGCAGGCTAGGATGAAACTCTCTAATCCCTCCTTAGATGGAAATTGTTATAGGGGGTGTCACGATTTGGGTACCCTTCAACATGTCCTATGGGACTGCTCTAAGATCGCTCATATTTGGGGGGAGACATATGATATCTTGGAGAGGCTTTGGGGTTGCAGGATCCCCCAAAAGCTGGAAGAAGACCTTTTAGGCCTCCCCATAGAGGGCCTCAGTAAAGAAGCTCAACTTTTATCACACCAGGTGTTCTTAGCAGTTCGAGTTACACTGGCCAAAGCCTGGAAGTCAGAAGTACCTGCATATAGTGCAGTTTTGAAGAAACTTAAATTCATATATGACATGAGTGTTACTTTCAGCGGACCTGGATCAATTATATGGGAAATGGGCCTGATGGGACACCTGGACCCTTAAGGTGATAAATCAGCAGGGCTGGAAGAAGTTATAAGGAGATCACCTTTAGAGCAGGCATAGTGTTGAACGCTATCTCTTCTTGCCCCTCTCTTTCTTTATCTCTCTTCTCTTTCCTTTACTCTTTATAGGCTATCAGCCTATAAGATTGTACTTTAACACGTACGTACATATGTAATTGGATTTCTGTATAACTTAAAATGGAAATAACAAAAATGTAACAATTAAAGTTAAAAGGTTATGTGTATGTTTGCACTTTTCTAGGGCATTGCCTATGCTATTTATGTTTTATTGTTGAAACATTTGTATTTTTGTATTAACCTGGTGCTCTTAATAAAAAACATAAAAAGAAAAAGAAAAGAATAGACAGCTTACCACACTGTTACAGAAAAAAAAGAAGATAAAATGAAATCAAAAAATTGTTTTGGACTATGCTCAATTCTCATTCTTTAGCATATTGCCTACACGGGTAACATGTCTGTAAAAAAAAAACAAATTTACAACGGCAAGTGTAAACACTTTTCATGTAATATCTATATTTTTATTAACCTTTACTTAAAAGTCCATGGTAGATCAAGAATAAAATACACTTGTTAGTCAAGTATGTACCAAACTAACAATATATTATATGTAAGAAAATAATAATTTGGGGAAAAAAACAATTTAGAAAACTCTGTTTATGCGTATAGGAAACCATTTTTGCGTTTGTTATATATCTTCCTAAGAGTTGGATCATTCGGTGTGTGCTTTTGCTATTAGTGGAGGTTAGTAGTAAAGGAAGGATCAGAGAGAGTCTTTATTAGGGTAATTGGATGATTGAAATTTACACAACACCCCTTCCCCCTCACTAGCCCAGAAGCAGACTCCTTGCTTCAGGAAATTCAATCATATCTCTCCTCTCCCACCAGGGTCAGCAAGTCAAATAATTCTAATGAAAAACTAGCTGTATGACTTTTTCTGATAAATTATGCTCTCAGTTTTCAGGCAACTATTGTTTTCTTGCATTGCGCAGTGATCCCTTATTATCAAAAATACATTTAATATAAAAAATGCCTGCAGCTTTGGTGCTGTTGGCATGAAAAGTTTTGATATAAAATGATGTAGAAGTAAAAACATAGATTTAATATGAAAAGTGCTTACAGTGATCCTTTAACACACTTACAATCCCAGTATACGTCTGGTTACTTAATAATGACACACAAGATAGTTTGATTGAATATCTTTTATGGCAACATACCACATATGCCAGGGTATGTACTGAGCTGGCTAACACAGGATCGTTGTAGATGGAGGCAAGGGAAAGATTGTTTGCAGGACAGGGAGAGAGATAGGACCTCATGTTGACAAGAAGGATCAGATTGATATGGATTCAGGTTGGTTGGGTTAGTTATAATACAGTAGTCAACATAAGGAAATACTGTATAGCCATAGATAAGGAATACACAGCTACATGCAAGTATACATGGGTGCATGTTTGAGAGGTCAACTGTACAACACATTACACATATATGATATTGTTATGAGAAAGTACTACATGGTTAAAGTTGAGAAATACACATCAAAATGGAGGTGAATGTGGATACAGGTATGACAGATCACAGTATATCACAATACAACATATTTATGAGGGTACCTGAATGTGTTAACCCCTGGGACTCTGTGCTAATGAGGTGGACTTAGCATCAGCTGGATGTGAGTGTTTAATTGTGTGAGCAAGTATTTGTAATTTTCAATGTGATTTATTGAATTGTTCTTTATCGTTGTAAATAGGTTAACCATTAGAAAGGCATTTCTTTTTTTTATTATAGTGCAGACAAATGCTTCTTTAGGCTATTTTTGCTCCTACTGGCACACTCTTAGTTTCTTTTGGTGTCTCGTAAGAATTTTTGTAAGGGCTTTCTCTGTTCTTATAGGAGGTTGAGTTTACATGTAAGGATTGTCTTGTAGAGCATTGCAAGAACACAAGGATGTAACCCATATGGGAGCCATATAATAGCACTATATGTAACTTCACTTTTTAGAGTAGGGAACAATTCATACATAGTGATCACTCATATTGATTTGCCGCGGATGGAATGTAATAGCTACGTAGCTCCCTATGTGGAAAGTTCGCTCGTGCGATTCCTTACAGGAGCAGTGCTATATAGGGGATTTAGTACATACATGACAACAATACAAATCAATGCAATAGCAAAAATGATCAATAATGACATAGTGCTCTTGGAATTTGGACATTTAAAGGTTTAATAAATTAATGCAGCCATGTATGATGATAATTTATCTCCAAGGTTTTTATAGATTTATGGCTTTTAGATAATGTTAATGTCCTTGGTCTTTTAGATGATTAAAACAGAAGGCTGGATTGATTACTGGTCTGTTATGTTGGTCTCAAAGTACTAAAGAGATCATATTAAACATAAATTCTATTGAGGCACATATTAAATGTATCTTTTAGGTTATTATTGGTGATGACCAAAAGTCAATATTCAAAATTGCTAATTTTGCCCTGTAAGATAAGTGTTGGTTTTGTTTTACTCGAATAACATGAATAACTCACCTTTACATATAATGGTTCTTTTAGGTTGTCTATAAGAAGGCAGACTTTCTCATCCCAAACAGGATTAAGGTTCTTGTGTATTGTCTTACTTCGAAAAACTTCCTTTCCACCGATTTTAAATTTGACATAAGGATCACTTGTCCCTGTAAAAAAAAAAAAAAACACATCAGATACTCTACTAACAGCCATAGGTGACATCTCTGTTTTGAAATTGTAACATTTTTATTTATAGGTGAAGAATAATATAAAAAAAACAACAATATAAAATAAAGAAAGTCATTCCAGTGTAGTCATGTACAAATCTATTTCTAAATATTCACAGTGTAGTACAATTTCTCATTGGAAGTTGGATGGAGCTGGTGATTCATCTCAGCTGACCATGACACGTCTTTCTTTGTGAGTTATGTCAATATTCTCTCAAAATTTAAGTAGAGGAGCTGTAAAAATACCTTTTCAACATATTGTTAAGTTTAGCCCACAGAGATTTTGTAATTTTGACTATTTATGTATGAAGAATGAGTGTCTGAAAAGCATTTATGTTGGTCTGCTAAAAGATATCACTAGCTACAAATACATAATCTAATTTTTCACAAAAACATCATGAAATTGTAAGGGTCACAGAATTAATTTTAAATAAGTTCAGAGCTGTATAAAGGAATTGTTGAATGTAATTTATCAGTTGGTATTATTACAGGAAAATCTGAATAATCAATAATTGCTGTTAACAAAATGTTGATGAAATGTGGCAGTTTGGGATGTAGAATAAGCAGCCCCATATACTGTGCCTCACTTGGACATATTAGGCCTGCTTTTTTTTAGGTAGATAACATGGACAGGCTAGATGAACCTTTAGTTCAAGGATTGACACAGTAATATCCTAACACAGACTACACGTCCTCCCTTATTCACAGGTTAAGGCAGAGGTGGGCAACTCTTCCCATGCGGCCCGAGCCTGTTCTCTGAGGGGCATGCCTCTCTTTTAGACTCTTCTCTCTAAAAACAGAAATTATACCCAATCAGGCTCTTAAATAATTATCCTCATTATCCATAACTTTGGGTAAGATGTAAAAAAAGGGTTTAAACACTGTGGGGGTCTTCATAGTACTTAGAGGCTTGTTCCAACCTTTATATATAAAAACAAGAATTCCCTAGAAAGCATTTTGATAACCATCTACATTGAATTAAATGGAAAAAAGTTGAGAAGTTGTTTACTTAACCCAACAAAAGGATGAAGGATAAAGCTATATATATATATATATATATATATATATATATATATATATATATATATATATATAAAACAATGTGTGTATATGATTATAATGAAAATGTTTTATCATATAGTAGTAGCCTTAAAGTTTTTACATTTTCAATAAGTAAAACTAATTGTAAGCCAATACGATGAGGTGATGTTATTTGGCTGCAATATTCATACAGAAAACTTTCTCACACCAGAATTAGGTCGAAAAACATGTTGAACATTAACACTAATGTGGTCATGGAATACTTGTTGGACTACAAAAGGACAGAAACCGGTATCACACAGAAAAAAAAGCTAATTATTATTAGATTTTCTAGTATTTTACTTTTTCTGAGGCTTGGGACAAGTTCCAAATATTTATTTTTGGTCCTATGAATGCAATTTCAGAATTCTGACACAAGGTGGCACTGCAGTCCTACTGTAATTTTTTGCATCCTAAAATAACATCAAAATAAAATATGATACTCTTCAACTTGCATTCACTGAAGAAGGAACTGCAACCCACCCCCAGTATCTTTCCCAAGAAAACCTCATGGTGTCCATAGGGTCACAGAGAGTCTGATCTGACTGATTGACTTAACAACAAACAAATCTAATTTGTAACATTTTTTGTACATCTGTATCATGGCAGTTTCTGGAACACATTTCTTCACTCAGAGTTCTTTGCGCTATATTCAGTTGTCTTGGTTAATAGATGTATTTCAAATCCCAACCCAGAACCGTTCTTACAATTTGATGTTATAAGACCAGCATCAGCAGGGGCAGAGCTACCAATGGTGCAGGTGGTGCAACGCACCAGGGCCCCCCTCTGGTTGGGACCCAGTGCTATGTAATTTTTTTGCATTTAATTTGTTTTATGTAGTGTTCACATTAAAAGTGGGGTGCTCATATGGGAAGGGTCTGAGTGAGTTAGTACTGTGGTGACCCCTCACAAACAATTTTTCTTAGAAACCCCATCAGGGGATGGGGGCCCAAAATAGTTTTTTGCACCAGGGCCCTCCATTCTCTAGCTCCGCCACTGAGCATCAGCCACACCCTAGACACTCCTATCTTCTCTACCCTCTCTACTACCCCACACTCAGACACAACTCCATCAAAAAAGAATAAGATGGCATACAGATATTCAGAAGAACAACCACCAGTGGGTAAGAGAGAGCGTGGCACAGTATAGTCCCTATCCAACCGGAAAGGACACCCACAATGCATCACACAAATATATATGCATTTATCATAAAATAATAAACATTATATATAAAAAATGATTAAACTAAATAAATCTGCAGATACCCATGACAGTGGCCTTTTAATTTCAAATGCCCATTATCAATAACGTCCTCAGATGTATTATATTGATTACAATTACTATTTTTACATTAGGAATAAGGGGCCACTGCAGTTTCAAGCAATACAGTTTAATTTGTTTATTTAGTAACTGATTAGTAATAAATTGAGTATATATGAAGGGAATCCATTCGCCATAGCCGGTGATTTATCAATATTCCTTTACTGAACAAGAATCTTCAAGACATAAACTACATTACAACTTATTTTTTTAGACTTTTCTATTTCTTTATTCCAATAAAACTCAAAGCATCAATACAAAACACTTAAAACCTATGTTTGGACTTAGCATTGAGGCTTCCAGCGGATGTGCTTGTCTCCACCGTCTGTTACGTGTCTAGGGAGTGAAAAAGGTCTGTCCTATTTATTCTGGTGTATGTTTGACTACAATAGATACTGCAGGGATGGAGGCAGATACGGAAACCAGGTAAAGATTCATAGCAGGGCAGCCCATCTGGTCAGAACTTATCTGGACACCTTAACTTCAATTTGAAGTCTTACAAGTTACAATGATGTTTGCTTCTATAAATAATTATATAAATGCTAGCTGGTTATTAAATAACCAAATTAAACCTTACTGCATAAGCTCTTAAAGGGATATGAAAGTTACATGGATTAATACATTTTTTGTATGTATAGACAAAAAGCACCCTATTTGTATGCAGCACATCTCATAAAACATTTTATTTTTATTAATATTGAAAAATCCCTCTAATGATTATAATGTGGTTACACAGGCATCTGATCCCCCCAATCAGCATTCAGCATCAGGGGGGCAATATTAACCCACAATTTAGCTGCTGTTGCTTGCTTAGCCAATCTCCTTGCAGCTTCCTGTCTGTATTTCAGCAGCAATACATAGCACATATTAGCGATACACTACATATCCCAGGCTGCTTTACAGCACAAACACAAACCCAGAGTTAATTCAAAAGTTTCAGCTAACCTGATTGGCCAAAACAAATCATCAATAAATTTGATGCTAATTTAGCCTGGGTTTGGAGGGTGTTAACCCTAATATTCAACTGTCAGAAATTACAAGAGATTTTGCTGACTTCAATGTCAGTTTTTAAATGTTTATTCTGGGATTTTTTCATGCAAAAAAATATGTCTGCATACACTACTAATTATCCTCTCAGATGCATTCATAATCCAGCAAGTTTACATATGCCTTTAAGTGGGCCTTAAGTAGAACAGTCATATGCCCTTTCCAACACTAGGTGGCAGTAGAATTCTATTATTTATAAATACTCGTTTCGGAACACTGACTTCAAATTTTACTATTGCCCATTGTAGGATAAAAAATAAATGAGATTGCACTTTATCTGCGGAAGCTTCTTTATTAAAAAAAAAAATTACAATGATGCTATAAGAATGAAATACTGACAAAAATGTTTTTTTCGGTGCAGAGTCAAGAAAATGTAATATCTGTTCTCTGCTAACTAAATAGTATTTAGAAACGATCAGGCCCCTGAGACTTTTGTTGATAGGTGTATATTTCCCAACATAAAATGAGAAATAAATCTGGAAGCTGAGTTTTTACATCTTACATAAATCTATCAGGCACAGTAGTTTCAGCAGCCATTGTCTTGGCAGATATTGTATCACACAACTAAATGAGCACTGAAAGATGCACAGCTTTATATGTATAATGTATATGTTTTGTGCACTGTATTGTTTTATGGAACTATGTCTATCTGTACTGCTCAGTATTATACATTATGGGAGAACTGAGAGGTAACTTATAGAGACACTATCTCACCAGGAAGATGCCCAACTCCCCTCAGATGTCTCAAAATCAACTGACTGCCAACATTAAAGCAAAATGGGACCTATCCTGTTATGTGAGCACCTTTGTGGAAGCGCGCCACCTCCGACTGTAGGAACGAAGCCCTGCTTGCATCGCCATCTAGCGGCGAAAAATAGGTAGTACACCCCAACCCTCTAACCCTAACCCTCACTTCCTAACCCCCTAACCTTCTCCAAACTCTCCAAACTAGGTCTTGGAGAGCCGCACCCACGCCTGGATTTGAGGATTTCCTTTCTGTGCATAGGTGAGTCAATCAGGAAGCAATAGTCTCACCTGCTTGCAGCAAGGATATCCACAAATCCAAGCCTGGGTCGAGTACGGAGACCCCTGCTCTAACGCTAACCCTCTAACCCTAACCCCATAACCCTCTAACCCTAATCCCCTAACCACTTACTGGGCGTAGTAGCTCATTTATAGCACTAAATGGCCTTTGGAGCGCCCGCGCGTTCCAAGAGTAGGTGGGGGCGCGATGTTCCGCGAACAGCGGCACACACAAAACAGGATAGGACCGCAAAATTAAATAAAACTGTTAAAAAAGGGCCATATTTACTTAATTTAAACTTTTTAAAACATTTTGCCCGTTGTCAGGTTTTTGTAAGCACATACTGTAAACATGGCATTGCAGGAGTCTTTTAAATACCCAGATATGACAAATTATCCGCAATTACCTTCATGTTTTAACACTAGTAGTAGCCTTCTGAGAAGCAATTTTAAAATAGAGATGGGATAATCACAGAGCTGATTATTTATGCAAATGAGTAGCTCTTGAATACGAATTAGCTGAGTTGATGTGCTAAGCAGAAACACAGACTGCCTCTGAGGGAGCCAGAACAATGCCCCCCACTGTTGTCATTCAGTTAAAATCTATCCCCCATCCTGTAGGCAGTGCATTAGTAGGTTGAGCCCTACATTTGCCTTAAAGAAACAGTGCTGTATTTCTAAGGAATGGCATACTGTAAAGAAAAAAAGGTTAATACAATGTATAGATGAAACCAACTTTCTGCTGGGGTCACAGCGCTCCTTTAATGATGTAAATGTTTGTATCACTTCAATGTTCTCTATATGAGACACAATGGTGATATCGTTTTCACTACTGTCCAAAAACGTTTTTAGACTATTATATCTTGAAATTTATATTTATAATATATTTTATGAACTGATTACATGTTGCTGTTAATAATATTTAATATTGTTAGAATAATACATTTACAGTGTTAGCCACTTATATATCAATGACTTGTTTATTCTCTCTCTCTCTCTCTCTCTCTCTCTCTCTCTCTCTCTCTCTCTCTCTATATATATATATATATATATATATATATATATATATATATATATATATATATACATTGAGGATAAATACACAATATAAAACATAAAATAACAGAAATCTATAATATCAGCCCGTAAATGTTACTGATATTTAATTGTCTCATTTTGCTACTCGCATTCCAATTGTGAGTTACAGACTCAAAAGCACTGCGGTTGTCAAAAATTTAACTCCGTCCTATCTCCTCCTTTGATATTTCAAGACGGTAAATGTTACCAGTGCAAAAGATGCACAATCCATATTCAATTACAATAATTCAACAAGCCCGCAATAGCCTTCAAACCTGTAAATGACAAATATATCAAAACATTTGACGAGTCTCTAGCTCGCAAATCTGCAATAAAACTTTTTTTTATATGTTTTATTTCCGTGTTATATTGATCCCGGGAATCAAGGAGTTAATACATATCATGGAACCCACATGGACTAGAACGATTTATTGATTTTTATTGATTTCTACATTCCTGGATTGCGAGTCCGATTGCACATCGGACTTCTAAACACTAATTGATTGTGGTTTAAACTCCATGTTTTACTGACGTCATGATGACAGTCTCAATTACTATTGGCTCTGTTTAAATTGTAACTTACAGGCTTATTTAATTAATCGCTATCATGTCCTGAAATGCTATGTACAGGTTTATGGTTTGCGTGTTGGGGCTGTGAGCGTGTACTTGCGGGCTTGAGTCAATTAAATACATCTATATATGTGACAAATTTCTAACCCGCAGACATACAGCCAGTGTGAAGGTAATTACGGCTTGGAATTGAATGGAGGCCAATGTGTGTCTTTCTAGTATGGAGAAAGATACATTCAAAGACAGAAACATACATTAATTAATATAATAGTTACTAGCGAATTGCCCGTCAAAAAATGACGGCAATAGAATTGTAAGCCAAGGAATGCTGTTTGGCACTGATTGCGAGACTCACGGTGAGCTCACTGCGTGGCTGGCAATGAGCGCCTTTGGGTTGGTGTTTTTGGTTCTCAGAGCCCGTTTGGCGCTGATTGCAAGGTCCATGCTGATGGCCTTTTAGCGTTCATTGCGAGTCTCTCCCCTGGTGTAGTTTTGGTGCTCCTTGTGAGGCGTGCAGTGAAGGCCTTTGGAGTTTATTGCGATCGTGTGTTGTGGTGTTTTTTAAAGTTTTCTGTATATGTATTTAAATGCTAATTCATTAATTAATGAAATCATAAATTAATATACTTTACCTATTTGTAATGAATATATGCAGCAACCAATATGCTGAAGAGCTAACAATCCATTTTGATGTCCCTGCAGCATCCAATGTAGATTTGCAGTGTTGTTGAGTTGAGGTGTGTCAGCAATGTGTGCAGTGTGTAGTGTAAATAGGCTGCGTGCGTGAGGGGAAACTGTTTGTGTAGTATGTGTAAGTTAGTGTTGTAAAATGGCTGCGATTGAGTATGTGTTATGCGGGTTTGGATAATTTTGCGTCCTTTGTAATAGTGTATTTTATAGCTCGTACGGTCCTGTGTAAAAGTCGTATGTGTGTGGCGGAGTTTTGCCGGTTTAGGGGTCGTGTAGCCTCATTTCGTTTTTTTCGGCGGCCATTTTTTCTCTCGAAATGGCTAAACTCTTGATATTGGACTTAAATTGACGTGTAACATCACTTCCAGATGTCCTGGGTGTCCCCCCTCGCTGTGTGTGATGTTTTTTATTTTTTTGTTTGTATTTAGTGTGGTTTTCGTGTTTTTCGCTGTGAGAGGTTCGGCCGTTAAGTTAGTATTTTTTTTATGTAAGTCGCGGTTTCCTATTGTAAGTGTTATGGGACGTATTTTTTTTTTCATGCACTTGTTTCAAAGTGCTACGGGCAGTGTGGATTGTGTATTTGATTTTTCTGTTGATGTGTAGTCCCGCGGGTCGTAGGTATGATGGTAAAGTCGTTCGGGGTTGTAGGGAGGAGCGCCTGCGGCGCTTATCTCCGCCAGCCAAGTGAGCGTCTTTGGCGCTCCCTGCCTAAGTCGTATGGGGTCGCAGGGGACTTTGGCACTCCTTGCCTGGCTGCGAGCCCGCGGTTTCCCCATTGCGTTACCAACGGATTTTGGCACGCCCGGCTGCTGGCAACTATATATGTGATTAGTTACTGCTAGCTTATTAAAGTGCAGAAACCATACTTTAGTCTCTAAATCTTGGTTGGCTCTCATCGCTTTAGTTGAAAAAAAGAAAACACTCTGTGGCCCATTGTCAAATACTCTCTTTCTGATTCAACACCAACAAAAAGCTTTCCATGTCAGTTTAAAGCTCTTTAACTGCTTCTTCATAAAATCTTCCTATTAAACCTCCCCCCCAAAATTGTCTTTACTTTGAAGCTGACCTGAATTGACACTTGAATATGCATCATGTAACTATAGTATGAGCAACATTGCAGTCTGAACTTATCAATTTATCCACAGAGAAAAGTGACGATGCAGGTAGTTATTCTACCCAGACAATGGTCTGTAGTGCTGAGATCAAATAGAGTGAATTTATGGTCTGAAATTGGGATGTGATGGCTTCACTCTTAAAATAAAAATAAATAAGTCCTTGGATTCAAATTAAAATACACTGTAGTGCTAAAACAAGCCGATGGTCCCATACAACTCTAATCTGCATCTAACATAAAAGTTGTGAAACTCCATATTGCAGCTTCTAATGCAGGTAGCATAGCATCATGAACCAGCAGGGAGCCACTGCCCTTATTACGTGCCCTGGAAATTACAATATGAAGCAATAGTCTGCTCTCCTGCCCCTTTAACAGCAACACCCTCTCCTCTAAGGACTGCAATATAAGTCAAAGGTAGGTGAACATGGCAACTTGCTAGAGGCCGGCTGAGGAGCATGCAAATAGGACTCCAGTTTTATAACTCTTTATAATTAGGACTTCCATTATGTGGGATGCAAATTTAAAAAGAGACACAACTTATTTTATGGGTATAATTTTTTTTTATTTCTAACATAAATTAGACAATAATTAGACACGTGGGAGTAAAGGGAGGAACAAATTATCAGCCTTATTAAATTGTGATTCGGCCAATCCAATAGGGCTCTATTTAAGCACATAGCATATTTTTTTTACAGAAGTTTTTAGTTAGTGAAGACCTTGCTTTTGGATAGAAGTTCACTAACTAAAAACTTCTGTAATAAAAGATGCTATGTGTTTAAAAAAAAGCCCTATTCAATTGGCTAAATTGCAATTTAATAAGGCTGTAAATCCTTATTCAGCTCAGTTGAAAGACTGTCACTGTAAAAAGCACCTTGACAATAGGATATAATAGATTAGTACAGCCTTCCTTCTTATGCCACAGACAGGCATGGGACATTTCCTGGTGGCTAGCCGTGCAACCACTGGCCACTAAGTGGCGACCATTGGCCACAAGGTGGCGCAGCCCAAGTATCCATGAATTTCTTAGTGTTTAACTTAATGTTAGAGTGAGGGGTGTTAGGATTAGGTGTTAGGGTAAGGGTGTTACTGTATGGGGTGTGAGGGGGGTTGGTGTTAGGGTGAAAGGTGTTAGGGTGAGGGGGGTTGGGGTGAGGGGTTTGACGGGGTTAGGGTGAGGGGGGTTAGGTGTTAGGGTGTGAGGGGTATAAAGGTTCCGGTACTAGCAAATTATAAGCTTTCTACTGAGAAGAAATTCACTGACCCCTTGTCCGCGCCACCTAGAGGCCGATGGCCGCCAGTGAGCACAGCAAACCAACACGAAAGATCCCAGGCTTGAAGTCCAAGATAACATCCCCTACCACACATGGACAGTTGGCTATTTTTATCATTTTATGCTCTTGGCTTACATAGCCGCTAACATTGTTAGTTTGTTACATACTTGACAAATGTGAATCCAATACATTAAATCAAGTACTTTGGATGTGTCGATTTCCTGTTTTCCAACTGTTTTTGCTTCTTTATGTCTGACTATCTTCTCCTACACTTTCCTAAAATAGCTCTAACGTATCTTACCTAATGTCTTGCTCAGTAAGTCTATAATCATGTCTTATTCTCTTTAATCTGAGTTACTTTGTACTGCTGATCAGGTTATTCTCAATTCTTTATTGCTATATGTGGCATCATAATGGTGTTATTTAAACCAGTAGAATAGATGGGAGTCATAACATTTCTGTAATAGAAAGGTATCATCTCGAAATGGCATATGACATTTATTACAAAAATATTTTACGTTTGGTGTTCATATGACAGCTTCCTAACCACTCCCTCTCCATCTGTAAAATGTCCAGAGTTTTATTGTGCCATAAATCAAACACATGAAAGGAAAGCTAAGCTGTATTTCAACACTGCCCAGAGTCTTTGTCATTTTATTTTCAACTACACCTTAATCCCATACATATTGCCAGAACAAATTCCAAATAATAAACACAAAATTTGTGATCACTCAAGGGCACCTGGCATATTTTATTTCTAATTATCAATGCATGTATATGACAAAAGGCAAACTGATTTGCACCAATGGCTTGCATTGTGCAAACAAACAGAACAATAAAATGTTCACAGTGATACAATTCTAGGATTTTGGCTGGTGCACTCATATCTGAATGGACCTAAGGCAAAGTAAACAAAGCAAAGATTTCTCTGTTTAGTAAGCAATTTGTAATTACTTTATTTCTTATTTTTTCATATAAAAAGCTGTATAAATGAGTGTCTTACAATCCAGGCTTTTCTGTGATCCTTCACATTTACATAATTACAGCTGTATCACAAAAAAAAAAAGTTGGTTAGGAAACAAACAAAGGAACAAAGGAAATGTAATTACAGATAGCCTCTGGAGTAACATATATCAAAATATATTCAAAATATGCATTATCTGAAAGCTAAATACAAGCACAGTCTATGTGAACACATGCACATAGTGCATTTTCAATTAAAGCTCATGTTTGTTTGTTGGGCATACACTATTAAAAACAGCAAGCTATTAAAATTAAATAAAAGTTACACTTTTTTCTTACTTTTGTGTCAGCTTTCCCCTGGGAAACTATCGTGAACTTTAGAACTGTGTGTATATACAATGAATATACCATACATCTATGTATGTTTTGTACACAGGTATTTTTGATCATTGAAAAAGCCACAGGTTAAAAGTGACGAAACACGTCTGATCAGTATTTTTCCTGTCTATTTATTAATTTTTTTAATAATATTAGAGTCACTGTATAATTTGCCATTTTTAATTCTTATTTTTTCGCTATTGAACATATTTTATTATATTTCAATTTTTTTTTACAAACATTGAATAAATTGAATATTTATATCAAAATCATGTTTTATATAGTATTTTGATGAAAGACACCTATTACTCCAAAGGGGATATATTAAACCCGGACAAAATAATTATATTCAGGTACCACTATGAATTGATAGTGTTGTAATATTCCCCATGCTCTGAAAAGTACACATATATATTACCCTAATACCCACACTCTATTGGAAGAATATGAGATAAGGCGTTCACGGAGGAAAGACGTAACAACCTACAAGCCAAAGTGTTGGGACGTCTATAATATACCTCATAGACTGAGGTTAGAAAAGGTGACAGCTTTACCTACTGATCTCTGGGAAATCTATAATATACCTCATAGACTGAGGTTAGAAAAGGTGAGAGCTTTACCTACTGATCTCTGTGAACAAGGGTTTGGGATTACAATAAATCATTTTTTTTGCACTAGGAGGAATTGGTGCGCTATCTCTCCCCACCCTCTTCTCTTTGTTCTCCTGGGTAGAACTGCTTTTCTCCACATCCATGTACCTTTCTGGGGGCGTGACCAGCTGTGTCTGGAATCTGGACTAAAAAAAAGTCTGACCAGTCGGATACTGCTTCAGTAAAGGCAGGACTCTGATGGCTCATACTTTGTCACTAAGCGGGGCCTCTGTGGAAGCACCAAGCAGGTTACAAGCTTTTACCTCTGTGTAGGCAGTGGACAGAGCTAATGATATCACAGGGCATGTGACAGCATAACCCCCTCCTTCCAAGGTCTAGGATGATCCATCCAGCAGGCAAAGCTGCCCATTCCACAACAAGGCATAGGGAGGTGGAGAAAGCAGCTCTGCTTTTTGAAACTGCATTCTGTTTTTAATATTCTCCTCAGTAAATGCACGAGCTTTACTGTTATATGTACTACAGTGGCCCTTTAATAAAATATACACAAAGTTCTTCATACAATGGATACAAACGTCAAGACTGATCAAAAGCATTATACAGTAAAGGATGTAGTAATGATTTTGTATCTATAGAAAATAATTTATGCAGTAATGAGTAACCCTTTACACAGTAATGAGAAACTCTTTTAACCTCTCTGGCGGCCTGGACTTGTCAGTACCCCCGAGTGTTAAAGCGGTACACTCGGGGATACTGACACGGCCAGAACACCCTTTTACTCCCCCTGCTCCTACATTTACATTTTACATTGTAGTGTAGTGGCCCCTCCCCACAAGCCCCTGTAGCACACCATTTCCCCCTCTCATCCTCTTACCCCTCACCCTTCTCCTTCCCCCTCTCCTCCCCTTCTCCCTCTCCCTGCACATCCCCTGCCCCCCCTCCTTCCTCCCTCTACTCCCATCCTCTTACTGTGTAAGCTGCTCATCCTTCCCCTGCAGCAAGTCTTCTGGCCGAGAATTGCTATTGACGTGACGTGCGTGTGTCGTCACTTGGGACTACAGGACACTGCCAGAAGACATGCCGCAGGGGAAGTGTGAGAAGATTACACAGTAAGAGGATGGGGGAAGGGGGAGGAAGGAGGAGGTCTGTAATCCCGAGCGTGGCTCGGGGTTGCTGCTTTAGGAACTGCAAATTAACCCTGAGCCACGCTCGGGATTACTGCTAGGGCGGTTAAAGTGTAGGGACATTCTTTGCATTCTTAAATGCTCTAACTAGGTAGGTGGAAACCAGTGGTTCCCAAACCTCTCCTCAAGACGCACCAGACAGGGCAGACAGGTGAGGTAAATAGTACTCAACCGTCCGTGGATTCTCAAATTGCCTGTCTGGTGGGTCTTGACGAGAGGTTTGGGAACCAATGGGGTAAACAAATACATCTATAAAGACTTGTTTGTTGATCAGATCAGATATAAGCTTTAAATGCAAGTAGAACAAAAATGGAGGGTTAGGTGCATTATTAGTAATAATATTCTAAAAACACAAATTAGTAGATATAGTGATCTAAGCTCCATTTTGACCTTTCTACGGACTTATAGCCTTATTAAATTGCGAATCGGCCAATTGAAAAGGGCTTTATATAAGCACAGAGCATATTTATTTTTTTAGTTAGTGAACTTCTATCCAAAAGAAAGGTCTTCACTAACTAAAAACTTCTGTAAATAAAATATGCTCTGTGCTTATATAGAGCCCTATTCCATTGGCCAAATCGCAATTTAATAAGGCTGTTAACCCGGAAGTTCATTACTTACATGTTATCAACCTGTTTCCAAATTTAAGTACATAATATAATTAATACAGTTATTTGAGTTTGGCAGGCCATATAATGGAATGCTCTCCCCCCGGATAAAGATCTTTAGAGGACCTAATCACTTAAAAGATGTTGATGCCTCTATATATATATAATTCAAAATATAAACAATAAACCATTACAATGTATCTCATTAACCTCTATTTTTTTATTATTATTATTTTTATTATTGTACATATAAATGTATGTAATGTTATCATTTATTTTGGGAGCCCCTTTTTGTGGAGCCTTTTTGTGGAGCCTGGTTCTGCTGCACCACTTGACGTTTTTCACCATATGGTCCATGGTAAATCCAGGAATGGAAACTTTCCATGGTGCCCCCTTCCCTTAATGCCATAAGCGCATGCTAATTTTGCTTAATGGATAATCTAGTCTGTAATGGTCTGTAGTAATACATTTCTGTTATCGTGATTTTCTGATCTGCCTGTGCCTTTTGGTTTCTAAAGCCCAAAGATCCATACCTTCCTCTTCCACATCTGCTCACCAGTGATTGTTAATTACTTAAAAAGCTAAAATTTACCATAACAACACAGCAAATATCCCCTTTTTCTAAATATTCTAAGTTGTAAGATCTTTGGAGCAGGGACTTATACTCTGTTGCACCAAGCTGTCTGCTGACCCATTTGTATTGTATTTGTATTATATTGTACCTGTACTTGTATGTCTACTTTATTAGAATTTGTCTATTGTACCCACTGTACTGTATTCTAATGTGAAAAATAGCGCTATGGAAAATGCTTGCACTTTATAAATATATAATAATAATAATAATATTAATAATCACATATATAGATGTGAATCTGCGGGGCTGTTTGGAACGCTTACGAGGTTGGTCATGCTTTGCGAGCCTTGCACAGCGAGGTGAGCAGTTGACTGTGAGCCTCGAGAAGCGAGGCGAGCCATTGACGCAGGACTTAGGCTGCAATAATCGCCAAAGGTGCTCATTGCACTGCAAGCCTTCCGAAGCGAGGCGAGCAGTTGAAGCACACGGGACAGGCTGCAATGAGCGCCAAAGGCGCTCATTGCATGCGAGCCTTGCAAAGCGAGGCAAGCAGTTCAAGCACTCAGGACTTAGCTTGCAACTGCGTGGCGACCAGATGAAGCACGCAGGACTTAAAACCAAAGGACTTAGGACCGAAACTCGTACACAAACTGTGCGCCTCGCAAAAATCCGACTTTAATGGCCGAACCACGGAACTGGAAAGACCTAAACAAACAAATATGCCTCAAATTCACTTACACACTCAGCACAATGGGAGAGCCAGGAAGCCTGTGAGTGAGGTTGCAAGTGAATTTGAGGCATATTTTTATTTTTTCACAATCGAAAATCGATCTAAGCGAGGAAAAAAATGGCTGCCGAAAAAACGCAACATGACAAAAACCTAGTAACACTTAACCCATGAGCGCCAAAGATGCGGAGAGGGCCCATAGCCTCGAATTGTGTGGCAAGCAGCATTGCCAGGGTTACAATTTTATTCCCGTCATTTTTGACGGGCAAGCTCCTAGTAACAATAATAATAATCAATATACCGGTAAATCATGTCTTGAGCAAGCACATTCACATTCCTCCCTGATATCTAAGACTTTACATTTGGTTCCCTCTTTTCCAGACTAAACTGTTCCCTATAATCAAGGGAATAGGAAGCGGGGGGACGAGGGGGACATATCCCTCCCACACATTTTATTCAACCTCTCACTCCCCAGTAGTGTCCCCCTCACCTCTTGTCCCTTTAGCTGCTGAATAACCCTGAAAACCGGGTCTCACAAGATCTTGCGATATAGTGGTGCGAGATCTTGTGATAAATCCAGCAGCTAAAGGGACAAGTGGTGAAGGAGAAACTACTGGGGAGTGATAAGCTCCCTATAATACATTATACAGTGGATATAAAAAGTCTACACATCCCTGTTAAAATGTCAGGTTTCTGTGCTGTAAAAAAATTAGATAAAGATAAATCAATTCAGAACTTTTTCCACCTTTAATGTGACCTATAAACTGTACAGCTCAATTGAAAAACAAACTGAAATCTTTTAGATGGAGGGAAGAAAAAAAAAAAGAAAAATAATGTGGTTGCATAAGTCTGCACACCCTCTTATAACTGGGGATGTAGCTGTGTTCAGAATTAAGCAATCACATTCCAAATCGTGTTAATTAGGAGTCAGCATACACCTGCCATCATTTAAAGTGCCTCTGATTAACTCCAAATAAAGTTCAGCTGCTCTAGTTTGTCTTTCCTGAGATTTTCTTAGTCGCATCCTACAGCAAAGGCCATAGTCCACAGAGAGCTTCCAAAGCATCAGAGGGATCTCATTGTTAAAAGGTATCAGTCAGGAGAAGGGTACAAAATAATTTCCAAGGCATTAGATATACCGTGAAGACCATCAAGTGGAGAAAATATGGCACAACAGGGACATTACCAAGAACTGGAGGTCCCTCCAAAATTGATGAAAAGACAAGAAGAAAACTGGTCTGGGAGGCTACCAAGAGGCCTACAGCAACATTAAAGGAGCTGCAGGAATATCTGGCAAGTACTGGCTGTGTGGTACAAGTGACAACAATCTCCCGTATTCTTCATATGTCTGGGCTATGGGGTAAAGTGGCAAGACAAAAGCCTTTTCTTACGAAGAAAAACATCCAAGCCAGGCTACATTTTGCAAAAACACATCTGAAGTCTCCCAAAAGCATGTGGGAAAATGTGTTATGGTCTGATGAAACCAAGGTTGAACTTTTTAGCCATAATTCCAAAAGATATGTTTGGCGCAAAAACAACACTGCACATCACCAAAAGAACACCATACCCACAGTGAAGCATGGTGGTGGCAGCATCATGTTTTTGGGCTGTTTTCTTTAGCTGGAACTGATAGAGGGAATTATGAACAGTTCCAAATACCAGTCAATATTGGCACAAAACCTTCAGTCTTCTGATAGAAAGCTGAACATGAAGAGGAACTTCATATTTCAGCATGCCCAAATCAACAAAGGAATGGCTTCACCAGAAGAAGATTAATGTTTTGGAATGGCCCAGCCAGAGCCCAGACCTGAAGCCGATTGAAAATCTTTGGGGTGATCTGAAGAGGGCTGTGCACAGGAGATGCCCTCGCAATCTGATAGATTTGGAGTATTTTTGCAAAGAAGAGTGGGCAATTCTTGCCAAGTCAAAATGTGCCATGCTGATAGACTCATACCCAAAAAGACTGAGTGCTGTAATAAAATCAAAGGGTGCTTCAACAAAGTATTAGTTTAAGGGTGTGCATACTTATGCAACCATATTATTTTATTTTTATATTTTTTCTTCCCTCTACCTAAAAGATTTTAGTTTGTTTTTCAATTGAGTTGAAGTTTATAGGTCACATTAAAGGTGAAAAAATTCTGAAATGATTTATCTTTGTCTCATTATTTTACAGCACAGAAACCTGACAATTTAACCTGGGTGTTTAGACTTTTTATATCCACTGTATATATATATATATATATATATATATATATATATATATATATATATATATATATACTAGCTACTTCCCCGTCAAAAATGATGGGAATACAATTTTAAGGCTGTGAATGCTGTACCTTCAGCGCTCATTGCGTGGCTCTCAATGAGTGCCTTTGGCACTCATTGCGAGCCTCTTCCTCCGTGTATTGTATGGGCCTTGCGATGAGCGCCTTCGGAGCTCATTGCAAGCCCCGCAATGATCGAATTTGCTGCTCATAGCAGGTCTTGTGAACCCACAACTTTCATGCTCTGCAATGATCACCTTCGGCGCTAATCGCATGGCTCGAAATGAGCGCTTTCAGCACTCACTGTGAGCCTCTCCTCCCGTCTACTGTACTGGGCTTACGATGAGCTCTTTCATTGCAGGGCTTGGCAACCCACCAAGCTCATTGCGAGCCTCTCCTCCCATCTAGTTTACGGGCCTTGCGATGAGCGCTTTTTGCATTGCAGGCCTCGTTAACCTGCAACCTTTGTGCTTGGAAATGCCATGTGTCTCTTTTCACCATCTCCCCCTGTCCTTTCCCTGTATCTTTCTCCTCTGTGTGTCTGCTGAATCTTTGTGTGGTGTGCGCTGACTGCGTTGGTTTTATTTTCCAAGTCCCACCTGGCGTTGTTTGTGTTACTGTTATCACCATTGTGTATTTTCTAAGCGCCTTCTGTGCTCATGTCTAGGCTGTTTGAAAGTCCTGTGGGCCTCGAGATAAGCGCCTGTGGCGTGCCTCAACTGCTCGCTTCACCTTCAGCGCTCATTGCAAATTAACTCCTGTGGGCCTCGCGATGAGCGCCTGAGGTGCTCATTGCAGCCTAAAAGTCAAACGGACCTTGCAGTTGCATGCCTCAACTGCTCGCCTCGCTTCTGTGCTCATGTCTAGGCTCTTTGAAAGTCCTGCGGGCCTCGAGATGAGTGCCTGTGTCGCTCATTGCGAGCCCTGCAATGATTAAGCCTTTGTGGCTCATTGCTATAGAAAAGTCCCACAGGTCTCGAATTTGCGTGCCTCAACTGCTTGCCTCGCTTGACCGCTCATTGCACCCTAAGTCCTGCGGTCCTCAGATTGAGCTCCTGTGGCGCGATGAGCGCCTGAGGTGCTCCTTGCAGGCTAAAAGTCTTAGCACAATCTGAGCTTGTGCCCCTTCTAAGGGTGCAAACAGAATCCCTAGTTTCATATTCTTTTAAAACAAATTTATATGTACTGCATCTCATGTATAATTTCTAATAGTACCAGGTAGAGATTGATTGAACCTGTATGGATGAGCGTGTGATTTGTATGTCCCCACACTTTAAAAAAAGAAACTTTAAAAATGTTAACAAAAGAAAAGTTGAAAGACGGACATTTGAGAAACTGTGAAGTACAGGAATTGATCATGAAAAATGTTATAAATAGTGATGTGTCCCCAAGAGAAAATAAAAGGTTATGTGCTATGTCTGCTTTGGTGATTTCAGATTGTCACGATTTTCCTGCATTATAGTTTTGATGTGTTACATAGATTTCACTACTCCTGCTGTTGGAGATAGCACTGTCCAACTGTTATACATAAAGTTCATAACATTGACAAAGAGAAATTAACTTATCAAATATTTATGGAGTTTCACCAAAAATTAGACAGGTCTCCTCTAGTCTTAGGTTTATTGGATTAAGTCATAGTAAAGCTCATATGGTGAGGTTATTACAAATACAGGTTAAATAGATGCAGGAATTGAGAGCTACGACAGGAATAGGCATTATTATGTGATTTAACTTGACTTTCTTATGATGCACAGTTGTATAAAGTCTTGAGAAACTGTCTTGTTATAAAGAGATTAACTTACTTTGTAGCCTTTGAGGAGGGCATCTTATCATAGATGCCAATTGTGATATATATTTAGAATTCAGTAGCTTGTGGTAGACGTCATTATATAAAATGTTAGAGAACTCTGTTTTATCAATGAGTATAGTTGTCATTTAGATGTTAACATAAAATAAACCAAATGTAATGCCAGGTACTGAAATCCCAGTGACATCCGAATATATACATGTACAAAGGGGCAAATCGAGAACTGTAGTCTAAATAGGCCAAGAGAGGCAGACAATGATCAAAAAATAACTATAAACAGCCCAATGATCAGGAATGAGAGTACATGTATAAACAGGCTTGTTGAAGAAACAGAATAATCCAAATCAAAAGGTACTGGTACACCAAGCTGTAGAAGAAGAAGCAGGTACATCAAACTATAGCCCCAGAACCGAACAAATAAGCATTGAGTCTCTCTGGCAGCCTTAAATAGCTGCAGGTCAATCAGCAGGTGTTTGTGATCTGCCTTCATGATTACCAGCCCAGTGCTCAGGAGAACATGACCTAAGCATAGTCAATATGGATTCCCAATACTGCAACCCTGAAATAAAGACACTACACACTGTGTTTTGGGTAAAACTTAATAACCAATGACATAACCAATAACATAATAGCCCAAGCAAAGAGGTGCCTGTCCGACTCACCACCAAATGGTCAAGGGAACCCTGAGCCCCCAATTGCTCCCACTGCAATCCCTTATCCTGTTGTTATTACCCACTATTGGCAAGCACCCCCAGCCAACCCACCAGCTGTGACAAAGTCTAATTTCCTTAACTAAAACTCATCCTTAAACAAGGCGGGAGGGAGATTGATTAGCCTGCTGATCAACTGCCTAAAATGGCCGCCCCACCTATATATACCCCTACTCTGATGTCATAACCCCTCCTCTCAGCTTTCCCGCCATAACCCCTAAACTCCCTGTCCACCCCATGACTAGCCCGGTCAAATCCCATTAACCTTAACTATGTGCAGCAGTTGGTTTCTGATGTGCTAAGGAGAACAAAACTAATCTTCAGCATATGCAGGTCCAGTGGCAAGCTTTAAATCAATGGACTGCAAACACACCATGCCCAATTTTAAGACAGGAGACAGCCCTTACATCTAACCACCCTCCAGAGGTTATGGATTCATATATTTTCTGAGCCTTGTCTAGAATTCAGAATACATAGGTTTCATGTGTTTTAAATTGGTTCTTGTCCTCTTAGTATATCCGTGATATACAAAAAATGTTTGAATTGTTTCTTAGGCAATGTTATTATCTTTAAGAAGCTCCACTCAATAATTGTTATACATATACCATACTCTGGAAGCATGTTTGATCTAATACTAATCTCTGGCTGTCTCTTCAATCACAGCAGCCACTCATAACCGCAATAATGACCTGTTCCTTTCACTAACTCTCTCCCCTCAATTGGCTTCAGTCCACACCCTGCTAACCTTGCAGAGACTACTCTGTCATCAGTATGGCTTTGCTCTCTGGATACTCTTACACATTTTCTACCATTCACTTGTCATGCAAGCCTCCACAATTATGGCTGGCTCTAGCCTTCAAGCTGAGCAAACCCTCCTGTCACGGACGCCTTTTTCCTGGCCTGGGTGTTGGTCCATTAACCTCATTAAAACACAGACTGTTTGGCTCCAGCCCTGGCTTATCGGCATAAACACCTCTATTGTATTTGTAAACCTGTTTTGTTCCATTGCTTGCCAGATTAAGCTAATCCCATCAGGAAGAGAGGAGGTCAGGCATCAGGCTGCCAGGTTAAGTTAATCCCATCTGATATGTGCTAGAGACTGCAGGATATGTATTAGAAATTAAGCCTATTACACTCAGGAAACTGATGTTAGTTTATCTCTTGTGATTGTCTGCCACCCCGTCTCATTTGTTACATTGTGTACACCCTCTCTGTGTCTAACTGCTATAAATAGTGCTGTCATTTTCAAAAAATAAATCAGTTCACTTGGAGATACATAGAAATTGTGTATCTCTTATTCTGTTCCTGGTAGCTGCAATACTGAACCTATCTCCACCCTACAAGTAACCTATCCTGGTCACTACCACAGGAAGGTTACTGGGACTTCTGGAAGCACTGATTACAGATGGAGAGACTCTGACTGATAGAGAAGCCAGATATCAGGGTGCTGGTACCAATATTTCAAAGAACCCAACTGTCTTTGTGGGTAGTCTATAGCAGGTGGCTCTGGGCTTGTACAGCCCCCACTCACGGATCATCATACCTCCCATCTCCTACCACGCAATTGCTCATACCACTTCCTTCTAAAAATTCCATATACAAATGGAAAGGATGAACACAAGCAAGATGTGTTTGATATTTGCCCAGTAATTTTTTGTCATGGTCTGTAAGAATTCCAAAAATTGTCCATTCAGAGAAATGTTTTTTGGCTATTATATGCCTATACTTGCTATGCATTTCTTGTTTTTCCTGTATTTGAAGTATTAATTGTTACTGTATTCTCTTTCCGTGGGTGTGGCAATATATGCTGTGCTGCTAAATTAGATGTTGTGATGCCATTTGATAATGATTAAAAGCTGAGTAAAGTTGATTTGTCATTTATATTTACTATAATTGACTCAACAGCAAGCAATTGTAGCTACATTAATGTTAAGTTGACATGATGCATCATCGTTTCTTGCAGTGCACTAAATTGTGCAAGCAACAACTCTGTTTGGTATTGTTATTATAAAACTGCAAAATTATTCTGCAGTAGATTAACATCTTTAAACTGTGGGGAAAGCATATTTATCTTGAATTTTAAACAGTATGTGGTAAACATTTAGTCATAAAAAGACCATTCTTGGTGTGTAAGTAGAATGAGCAGTGTGGCATCTATTGTGCTTTCTATTCATCATGTAGTTTATATTAAAATCATTTATTGTTTATTAGTTTGATTTAAAGATATACTGGCTGATAATATTTAAAGTGACTGCCACCTCAACAACAAATTTGATCTTTTTAAATAGCTATATATACTAGCCGTTTTTCAGAAGCAATAATTTTTTAGATATACTGTTTGTGAATGTATGTCGGTGTAGGGGAGGGGGTTGTAACTAAATGTCAATACTTGGGTAGATTATTTTGCCACAAACAAGCTTACCATCATTAACTAAACTGCATATCAGCATTACAGAGCAGCATATTAGCATATCTGGCAAAATGTAAGGTGACTGTGTCTCTTTAAATTATTAATGCATATAATACTGCACATTAATTTTCATCCCCATGAAAAAGAGAACATTGTTTGCTGAATACCTCTTTTGTCATTTATTAAAATAAATGTACATAAAGAAACATAAACATGAAAAATAAGTGGTGAAAAAGTATTAGCCGATAAAGTGCTCAGTGTTCTGTACCTGCGCCGTAAGCAGTAAAATCACAGCTAAACAATACCATATCGCAGTAGGAAATTGGGGGTAAGCTGAGGGCAGAGAGTGGAAGAATAACAAGCCGCTGTATAGCATTACATTACACACGGGAAAACCTAATACCATAATCAATAAAAGATTCCAAAATAAAACACCATTGCTAACAAGCATGATCATAAAAAAAGTATTGCTCCTCTTGCTGGCAAGGCAAAACGGCTGTGTGGCTGTATAATCCAGATAACATTAGAACTAAAGAGTATGAGGCAAACTTCCAAGCAATCTATTGTGGATAGCAATGTATTATATGGTTTCTACAGCACTGTAGCATACAGATGGGTTATAACTTAATACTAAATAAAACTAAATAAATACAAATTATGTTAATCTGTAAATATTAGATTTAATTTTCCTTTACTGGCAGGAAATATGTATCTTTGTTCTTGAAACATGGGAGGATTGGGAAGAACCATAGTTTCATATAAGACCCCTATTCAGTTACGTTTTACGACTGTAGATCTTGACAATAGAAATTAATAACACAGTAAACCCCAATAGAATAACTTCCCTTTTAAGCTACAGGTCAACTAGAAATCCAATATTTTCTCTACAAATAATTTTTATGCTTATGGCTAACACAGCTGCTAATACTGTGAGTTTGTTACATAAATCACAAAGGTATTTAATTTGATTAACCTCAAACATCAATTCTTCTGTTCTAGTACAAATCACAAGTCAAGTGATGTATATTATTAATTTATGAGTGCAACACATGCACTAATATGCAAGCACTTGCACTGGAATTTAAGAAAGTGTATAATAGTTGGGTAATAATAAGGCAATCTTAGTGGATAAAATTAAGGCTGTAGCTACACTGGGCGCAGGGCCAGATTTCCCATTAGGCAGAGTAGGCAGGGGCACAGCTTTGCCTGCCAGAAGAGGCGCAAAATGTCAGTATTGAAAACACTATTACAAGCGTCTGCCATTTGTACAGTTTTCTGTTTTCTATGTAGCATGCTGGAAGTTACAGTCTTCAATCTATGATATGAACTGTAAGCTAAATAGCTTCTAACATTATAAGTGCATGACAAATATTTGTGATTTTCATGTGGGAAAATGACATTTAATTGGGAAGTGAGGAGTACCTAAATGCAATATTATATAAAGGAAATTTAATAACAAACACAATCATTTGTCCAATTAATATTCAAAAGGAAATATATTATAATACTTCTATCTTTAAACTATATTTATGATAGTCTTATCATACGCCAGGATAGTTTCACAATTTTTCAAGTTTATAGAGACCAAAAATGTCATATTTCTATCTTCAGGTTTACAAGAAAAAGAAAAATCGCATACACACACATACGTATATATATATATATATATATATATATATATATATATATATATATATATATATTAAATTAAACATAATTTATGCTAACAATTTAAAGGTTATCACAATAAAAAGTAATACATTGCAGCTTTGTAACACAAATGGTGAGTATTTAGGGTAGCCCTTTTTTTAAAAATATATTAACACAGGAAAACATATCATCAAGTGGAAGTGTTCCTTTAAGCATTTTCTATCATTAGATGAAGTGAAAAGGTCTCAGGTGAGGTGAGGGCTGTTTTTTTTCCATTAATAAATAGTGCATATTAAATTAAGAGATGATATGAGGTGCGCTTAAATTATTTTTTGGTATATGGTACCCCTTATGTTGAATAAACATTATACACAAAATATGATCTCACCGCTGTTTTATACACACCCACATAACTACTAGCCCCTATGGCAATGACTCATGATGGGATGAACAATAACTAGGAAACAAAACTTAAGTGAATAAAGAATATAAAGTGTATACTACACAAAAAATAGCACTGGGATTCAATATTTAGCATTTTATAGATCTCCATCAATTACTAGCAAGCTGTATTAAAGAAATGCATTGTATTTAAATAGAATAATTGATACCCAGCTATTGTCACTGAACCAGGATACATTTGTCATATCTTGTCTTGCAGTCTCATGATACGTTACAACTTTGGTTATGCCAACATTTGACAACATCTGAGCACATTATCATGTGCATAATTTTTCATATTTTCAAATTGAACTTCTCCTTTAAAAACAGTTTCTTTGTGATTGTATATGTCCTACATTTTCAATACTTTAAAAATGTCTGAATCTGAGTTTCACATGATTTAAATAAGTATAGAGTTTTACTGTTTGCCACTCTGTAATTGGTGGCAGATAAAATATGATGAAATATTATGATAAATAGTTACTGCCTATACAGTAACAAAATGCGCATTGGGTCATGTGATGTCACCAGGCAGGGATGGCCATAGCCTTGGGGTACTGTAGTTCCAATCAAACGCACTCTACAGGCAGACTAGCATCAGGGTTACCAGCGCATGTTGCTTAGTCAGGTTACTACTAACCTGGTTGCATTGTTGCTATAAACTGAATTAAAATTGGACTATGAAACCTTGTTTTATTTAGTTAATCCTATAAGTGTTACTTTTTTTATAGTTATTAAACAGTGTTTAGTGGTGAAATAACTATGTTATGTCATATTTATAAATAACGCCTCTTGCAACTAATCTCATGTGAGGAATTTAAGTATTATTTCCCTTCAAGTTAGGAGGTTATTAAACCATCAGATCCAGACTGTAGCAGTGGTGAAATAATGTATATTTTTTTCACAGATCACTGTAAAATAGTTTTAAATGGGTCATGTTTGTATAATTATTTTTTGGTGCATTAGGAGTTAAGGTCTGGGGATGTGTATCAGTGAAGAAGGTAAGAGAGCAAGGCCTGCCAAGTGACAGCAAAGTATAGGGGGGGTTCTGTGAGGGGACGCACAGGAAATAGGGATTGGTACTATGCAAAGTGGGTGCTGAGAGGACGATTTGGTGCTGTGTGGGGGTGGATGTTGAGAGGGGATAGCTGCTGACAAGGACTGGGTGCTCTGAATGAATGAATGCTAATAGGGTTGGGTGTTGTGTGGATGTTGAGAAGGACTGGGTGCTATGCAGAGATAGTATATGGGGCCACACCAAGATGTTGCCTGAAACTGGAGAGTGTGCATACTGGAGTTGTGCTGCAGGCAGAGAAGTTTTGCGCAGGCAGATAAGTTTTGCACAGGCAGGAGGTAAGGGAAGGGGAGCAGCAATGGAAAAAGGGTCTTGGGTGGAGCAGCAACAGAAAAGGATCTTGGGGGTTGTTATGAAAATGGGTCTTAGAGAGGGGAGCTGTTATGGGGTCTTTGGGGGGCGCTGAGTGAAGTGGTACCTGGGGAACCAATCACATTTTTACAACCCCCCATATATTATTTTTGCACCAGGGCCCTCCATTCTCTAGCTATGCCACTGGTTATAACAATATATAGTACTCTATATATTGTTATCTATATATCTACTAGTGTCTTGCCCGTCAAAAATTATGTCAATAAAATTTTAAGCTTGGCAATGCTTCGGCACTCATTGCAAGTCTCTCCCCCCCTTTAATTTACGGGTCTCGCGATGAGTGCTTATGGCGCTCATCACAAGCCCTGCAATGAGTGGCTTTGCCGCTCATTGCAGGCCTCGGCCAAACTGCAACCTTCGTTCCACCCCTATCTCTTTCCACCCTCTATCCCTTCTCCCTCCCCTGTGTCTTTCTCCCCCCTCTCCCTCGGCTGTGCTCCTGTTTACATTTACGGGTTGAAAGCATTTGGGGTTTGGGAAATTGTTCTTTTACCCTAGGCCCGATATGTGTTTTCGATTTACGAGCTTGAAAAAAAGTTAAAAGTTTACGGCCGCCATTTTTTCCCTCACTTAGCCGTTTTCAGACCTCCCCAAAACACCAAATAAATATCAAATTAGCTTGCAACCTCACTTACAGGATCCCTGCCTCTCCCCCCTGTGTTGTGTGTGAGGTTGTAAGTTTTTTTTTTTATTAATTGGCGTCTTTTGGCGGCCCCTGAACGGCTTTTGAGTTACAGACTTGAAAAAAATGGCGCCCGTTAAAGCCGTTATTTTTTAAAAGCCTGTAACTCCTAAGCCGTTTGGAGCCTCTCCCCGCTCAAGCCACATACGGGCCTTGCGATGAGCGCCTGAAGCCCATAACTTTTAATATAGCATTACCGACAAAATCGCAATTACAACAACTAATATAGTTGATAGTACTTCATTCAATTGAAAAAGTTACAGCACAATTCAATTGAACAAGCGAACAGCTACCTGTCCGAAAGACTAAACCATAAACCATGCACCCGTAAGTAGCATTTCAAGTAGCATTTCAAAGGCTTGGATGGGTTAATAGTTACGATTTTGACAAACACAGGGATTTTCAGCCTGTAACCTGCAAATTGTTTTTGGGTAGCTAAAAGATGCCAATTGAATAGCATTTTATTTACGGGCTACATTGCGTGCTTTTGTAACTACAGTGTTAATTCATTTATTACAAGTCTTTGGTTATATGGATGGGTTACGGCTGATTCTGAGTGGGGTTTTTTTTATTATTATATTTCAATGGCAATTCCATGGACTTGAATGGAAAAATAAGTAAAAAGCTGTTTTCTTAAAAGGCCTATGTAGTCCTATATTTAATTTATACTCTTGAATAGCTACTCTAGAAAATAGTCAAAATGTTTATGATTTAAAAAAATATATATTATAGTCTCTAGTTTATTACAGGCCAGTGGCTTCAACAGGACTATTTGAAAGCTCATTAGTTTACATAGACACACACTGACAAAACAGTAAACATAATCAGCTTAGAGAAGAAAAAGGAACATTGCACTTTACTTTTACTTTCTAAAAACATTTGACCCATTATTGAGTTTATTTATTCATATGACCATATAGAAAAAAACTGTACTATTTCCATAATTGGTATGTTTCTCTCCTATAAATCTCATAAAGAGAACACTATTTTTAGTCAGTGGATAAGAGATACTTAAAAAAGATTCTGCTTACAGCTCATAACTTTAGTCTCATCTTCTCTAATCTGTTTTCTGATCATTGCCAAAACAGCCCTGTCAGCCTTCATAAAAAGACCCTCTTTGGACTTAACAGCCATGATTTCCAGAACAAACTTGAACCAACAATCTACATACAAGTCAACAATAAAGTTGCCAACAGCAATTTTATATACTCCAAACACAGATAAGTGTTCGAAATGGATGCATGATTGGAGAAGGCTATGCTGCTAATATTTCCACTGTTATAGGACAGTACAGAGCTTAACATTACAGTATGGGTCTGCAAAATTGTGCAGTAGAAGTGGCACCTAAAGGGTTTTTGGTTGGCACTCAATTGAGGGGCCAGAGCTGCCTAGTACCAGATGATGAATTGGGTAAGGTAGGTGATTTGATGAGATGGTCGTCTAATGAAAAATATTTGATGATATTGTTGAATTGAGAAATAATTAGTGCAATTTGATCTGACAAGAAGAGGGCTATGACATGGTGTTTTGGAGTTTGATGGAGTGAGGCAATGGTGTATGTGATACACATAATTTGATGATATGCAAGTAATATCAAGAAATATAATGTTGGTAATTCAATGAGATGGGATGAGGGAGCATCACAGAAACCTGTATGCAGATTGATGAATCCAGCTCCATGCCATACATTGGGATCCTTAGTAAGAAAAATGAAGGGCGAGGATCACCCTAAATGACAAGTGTTTATTTAACATACATATATTAATATTATGTGTGTGTGTGTATAATTCAGTGGGCATAAGCTTAAAGGAAGCCATGTTTAAAATGGTTTATGGATTGAATAGCGAGGCATTTGTGGGCACATTTGCATGTCCCTGATCAGCTTCCCAGAATGCAGTGTAACAACTGATTTCTCGGAATTCTGAGCAGGAAACATGTTTTTTTTTTATTGTTTTAGACATTCAAATGTGAATACAGATGTACTATTTATATACTGTACGGTGGGCTTCTATCTCTCTTTTGCCCACCATATATTAAAATGATTGTTGTGGTGGACTACCTACTCATAAGTTCCCCAACACAAGCTGGGATCCCGCCCCGCGCTGATGATAGGCAGTTACCTTGAAACGGCTGTCCGTGGGTAGGATTCCCAGCTTGAGTATAATCCAACCTTGGCTTTGCATAAAAGCTGTGTAATGCAGCGGGCATAAGCTTGAAGGAAGCCATGTTTAACATGGTTTATGGATTGAAGAGCGAGGCAGTGAACCATGAACCTAAGGTCAACTTTTTCTAAGTAGAACTGTTTACAGGCTAGTATTGTATTTTATTATTATTATTTATTTTCTTTGTAAAGTTTTAAAGACATAAAAAAATAACTATTGTTTTGAAGTAAAAATAACAATAAAATAAGTAGTTTTAAATTGTAATAATATTCTACATACTCCCATAACAGCACCCCTCCACAAAACCCTTTACCATTGCTGCTCCCTTGCAAGACCACATCCCAATGCTGCTCCCCTTCCCTCACCTCGTGCCTGTGCTAAGCTCCTCTGCCTGCAGCATAGCTTTTGGACAGAGCAGACCTCCGTGTCATTATTAGATGTACTATAAATATGTTCTGAAGTTTCTGAATCATTAAATAAACTATTGGTTGAACAGGATTGTGTTCCTGTCTCTCCTTTACATTGAAGACCTCCTTCCTGTGCTCTTTCAGTTGCTGTTATATTAAAATATTAGATTTCACAACAAAATTAGGGCCTCAACTTAATTTTCACAAACATATTTAGACCTTGGTGAATTTGTAAAAAATAATTATTTACCGCTGCCATAGAGCTTGGTATTAAGCGACTGAATATATCTTATTTTCCCAATACGTACACTATTTGCAACAAATCATTTCTTATGTGTAAGCAACTGAGGCCTAAATGTAATTGGTGTGGATACAATTAACTAAATTATCTTTGGATACTTCTTCAGAGAACGTTTGATACATATATCCACAATAAAGTAATAATGCCCTTCATTTGCAAATCAATAATGAAAACATAAACACAGATAATGGTCTCATTCTATGAGGTGTCAAATCTGCAAAACAAGAACAAAAAATATATATTTTTCTGGCATTTTTTTTTGCTAGTTCTACCCAAAAAAGAGTTAGGTGTAATTGAAAAATATAAGAAAATATGCCCCCATTCAATTACTTGACCTTGAAAAGCAGCTCGTAAGGGTTATGGATATTCAGTTGACTACATTTAGCTACTTGCAGTCCAATTACGAGTTACCTGGCCAAAATCACTACGGGCCAGCCAAAGACGTAACTCTGCCCTATCTCATCCATTGAGTTTATAAGCCTGCAAAAGTTAGCAGTGCTAAAGAGACTAAATCGATATTCTATTAGACCCATAGTGCTATCTCGCAAAATAAGTCGGATATAATGTATCAAGTTTCTGTCAAGTGTTACACATACTGAAAAGGAATTGCAAGGGCTTTTTCAAACACTTATCACAGCTGAAGCAGCAATTTAAAATACACTAATATACTTTAAAAGCACCGAAAGGCATATAAATATATTATAATTAATTGCATACCAGTCTCCATCTCACAAATATGCAACTACAAATATTTTATTATGTTTTTCTTGTGTAAAATGGATCCCAGGACTTAAGGGGTTATAAGGGGTATAATGGAACCTGCACGGACTAAAACATTTGCTTTTATGATTTTTATTGCGAGTTAGAGACAATTAAATATATCAAACGTTTAGAAGTTCAGTTTTGAGGCAATTGCAAGCTTGGAATTTAATTGGGCCCCTACTTTTTAAATATTTTGTGCAGATTTCACTATAATGGTGTCCAATTTGTGTAATGTGTTATGTGGCTAAAATTCATTTAAATAGATGACTAGAATTCTACCTAGCTGCTGTCGTTTTCCATGTTAGAGCCACATTTTATTGGTCTGTGGAGATAAACCAAGCTTATATAATTACTTCCTGTTGATTAAGATTGGTTAATTCCTCATTGCACTGCAAGAGAAAATAGATTAAAAAGTGATCTCTATTTATATGTCACATACAGACTAGCAGCCTTATTAAATTGTGAATCGGCCAATCGAATAGGGCTCTAGATAAGCACAGAGCATAATTTTTTACAGAAGTTTTTAGTTAGTAAAGACCTTGCTTTTGGATAAAAGTTCACTAAATAAAAACTTCTGTGGAAAAAAAAAAGCCATGTGCTTATATAGAGCCCTATTCAATTGGCCGAATCACAATTTAATAAGGCTGTACATCTGGAGTCATTACTAAGGTTATGGAAGTGGGGGTAATGTGCATTATCTACATTTAGCATTATTATTAAATGATTACACAAGACACAGGGCATAGCATCCCTATTATTACACTGACATATATTCTACTCATTGCAGTATATGGCATTTTACATTTGAATTTTAGTATTGAATATTCAGGCAAAAAAATTCTATCAAACTTCTATTACTTGCCCAAAGAATGGGAGAGGATCTGCCAAGGAGGCTGTCCTAAATGTATTTTCTAACCGGCCTAGGGGCCTCATTCTATTACGGCCGCAGAATAGCTTTACGGCTATTCTATTCCCCTACGGCCGGGGACTCCGGCAGGCTTGCGGCCGGCGCCTTACTATCTCTTGCGGCCGATCGCGCCGGAGGAAAGCCTTTGATCTAAAACGGCCGCAAGGAAATCGGCCGTAAGAAAAGCCTGGTTGTGATTCTATTGCACCGGGAACCCTGTCTGCAAGGCTAAAAACGAGCCGCAGCTTACTTGCAGCAAAGAGGTCTCGCTAGCACCAATTAAGCACATAAAATAGCTCAAATAAAGCCATCCTGCACTTTGAGAAGACTATAAAGTGATATTCGGTGTTAGAAAAAATAGCACATAATTATCCTATACTAAAATCCGTAAAATATTTTATTTTTAATATCCGTAAAATATACATGTAAAAAGTCCAGAGTGCTTGGAGCACTTCAGACCCGCCCACGCCGCAGCCGGAAAATAAACAGTTAATTTGAACTCGGGTTTGGGCTGATGTGCAAGCTTGAGAGTGGGTTCCTTTTAATCCTCATGTCCCCCAATATGATCCCTAGCATTTACAGAGCTGTACAGTGCAGGCTTGAATTTATTTTTGCGTTTTTAGATTTCAGAGCTTACGGCCGGTTCCAAGATATGCGGCCGGCCGTAAGGGGAGATCCTTGCGGGGCCGTATAATAGAATCGCGAGCAAACAGAACCCCCGCAAGGAATCGCAGCCTTACGGACGATTTACGGCCGATAATAGAATGAGGCCCTAGGTTTGCCTGCTGTGGTAACTACATGGGAGAAAGGCTCCTATTACGACAGCCTCCTGGGCAAATCCTCTATGACCAACTGCAAAGGAAATAATACTCTCTCCTCCAGTCTCTAAAAATACTGTGACTGATCCACCATTTTTGTGACCAATATAAGTGTCCTCCTGTACACACAATGGACCTCATTCAATTGCAATTTGCCCAATTGAATAGGGGTCTAAATAAGCACATAACATGTTTTTGGAAAGAAGTTTTGAGTTAGTAAACATCTATCCAAAAGCAAAGTTTTCACTAACTAAAAACTTATTTGAAAAAAATATGTTATGTGCTTATTTAAAGCCCTATTCAATTGGCCAAATCGCAATTGAATGAGGGCAAATGTCTGAATGATAAAGCTCATTAGTCCTACAGAAAACCTACAGGTTCTGTTTAACTGAACAAATACAACATCAACCTCTAACAAAAGACAACTTAATTTCAGGAGGAGGTGAATGTGCTGCAGCCTAATATTATCAGACTTTTTAATGCATAAAATATGGGTTTTTACTGCCCCTAACAATATAATACTGTGTCATAACAGATTCAGTTTTCTTGTTTTCTAACATTTTCATATGCTTTTATTGCATTTATAAATCAACTAACACAGTGGAATAAAATACTAACACAGTCCCTGAGAATATGTCCTCTCAATATTAACTTACACAATGAGAGCTTTCTTGATAATGACACATCTATTCCATTCCTAGGCTATTGGACTGGATTCATTTTAGTGAATATGTTCCATCGAACAATTAGGAAATCAGAGGCTTTATTGCTGTTTGGTCATTCAGTCATGTCCGACTCTCTGTGACCCTAGGGACCGCAGCATCCCATGCTCATGTTGTGTCTGTTTGTACAAATCCATCAGGTTTTAATGGCAAAGATACTGGAGTGGATTGCCAGTTCTTTTTCTAGTGGACTGCAATTTATCTGACCTCTCTACTATGACCTGTGCATCTTGGGTAACCCTACATGGTATAGCTCACAGCTTAATTGAGGTACATGCCCTTTCACCACAACCCGGTAGCGATCCAGAAGGGGGTGTGGCTTAATACATATCAATACAGTATAGTCTCAGTTAACCAGAACGCAAGAAACCAGAGCTCTCAAGCAACCAGAAAAAAATTGAATACTCTACTTTAAATACAAATAAAAATTTACAGGTCTCAACAAATGCCAGGAGCCAGGTTGTCATGACCCAAAATGCTAACAGGTACTGTCACGCCTGTAGCATGCCAAGGTACAAGCTGTGCAATACCTTACAGACTGATGCCCTCAGCCTTATCGGATAGGCTTATTGTGCCAGGGGAAAGGGGTCCACTGAGATATGGGTTAACATTGGGGACATTGTGATTCGTGTGTTATACCTTATTATGCCTGTAAGAAGCATAGGATAGTGGAAATTGCCTGGCTACCACTAGGACCATATTATGGTACCCATATTTATAGTTGGGGTGTGCGTATAAACATGATAAGAGTAATGTGATGTATGCCTATATTGTGCTTTGGGGGGGGGGGGGCTAGCAATTACAAGGGAAATATTGTATATGCCCAATATTTCCTAGTACTGGACTAATTCCTTATTAACCAGGTTAGGGAGATACCTGACCCCTAGGTGTCACACAGCACAAGTCTCTCTCTCTATTATCAAAAGCCCTTAGCCTGGTGTCTCTATGCCTATTGTGTGTAATATCCCCTACTTTTAGGTGATTGGGGTAACCATGGATGCCAATTTGAATTGATTGGCCATTTGTTGCTAGGAGTGCGGTATAAATATGTCTGTTGTTTCAGTAATAAAAATGCTATAACTGGTATAATTAATGTGTGGATTTCGTTATTGATGCTGGAATCCGGATTCCAGAACTTAGAAAGATCTTTATGCTATACAAGACCACAGACACCTCGCAGTCTGACCCAAGGGCTGAACATTCTTCCTGCTGTAAAGAGGTAAAACGAACAGGGCACACCTGTGGGGAGAGGTTTGGGCAATCCACTGTACGGCTCTGCAATTCAATGTTACCTGGAAGCAGACAGGCATGAGTGACTGAGCCAGTGCAGTGTTGGCACGACATTCCCCGGGTTCAGCCCCACACCCTCCAGCCGAACGTACCTGTGTGTAAGTGAGGAGTGAAAGCTGCTGCTGCTAGAACAGCCCTCACTGACAAATATACGTAGCAGAGCATCCTATGTGCAGCCAATCTAGGCCTCTTTTAATAGTAACTCTCAAGCAACTAGAAACTACATTTATCTAGCAACTACCAATCCCCATGGGTGCCGGTTAATAGAGAGTCTATTGTATATAGATCTTTGGCTAAAAACAAAGTTTGAATGCATGGAGCTGAACAACATTAAACCTTCCCCAATTGATCCGCAAGCACCAGGGAATGCGCATATTGGTCTTCTGAGACATAATAAAGTTTTGAATTGACTTTAGTGTCAGATGTTTTTATTTCAGCTGTGTTCTATGCATATCCCATGTCTCTAAACTGAAAACTTCTGGGAACAAAAGTTATACAATCTATTAAAGAAGATGTCAGTTAGTAATAATGTAAAGTTGTTTATTTTCAGTTATGCAAATGAACTTCTATAATGTCAATCTCTTGCTCTGAAGTTTGCTGTAATTTGTCTCTGACTACAAAAGGTTGCCGAATCCTGCTGAAGGCAAACACTGTACTTAATCTATGTCCTCAGGAATGCACTGACTTTGTATGTTGGACGTGTAACATAATGTGTAATAATAAAACAGCACAGACTCCAAGTCTTCATAATGGTTCTTCCATAGAGCCATATTTCATTCAGTTGGGTAAGTACATTTTTTTTAAGTAATGAATATCCATGAAAGCATAAATGTGGGATACAGATAGAGAAAGTATTAATAACATATGAAATCACAAGAGACGCTGTGCAGACGAGTTCATTAAGATCCTGCCACCTTGATGTATGATGGTTATTTAAATTCAAGACTTACAAGGAAACCATTTTTTTGTATTTTTTATTCCCTGGCTACAATAAAAGCCATTTGTTAAAAGTTGTCTTTATTAGGCCTGGTCCCTACATCTAAATGCTATTGAAAATATTAATTAAAATTGTTATGTACTTTATAATGTTTGTTTCAAATAGGGTTCCTGGTGTGCTATGTTATTTGAATATATAAAAGTGAAAGTTTATATTGAAACTGTTGTGTTTGGGGGTTGAGTTCTGTTTTTTTTAAAGAGAACTTAAATTGCTAAACACTGAATTAGTCCTTTATTTAAAACCGAGTACTTGAGAGATGCAGACTCTAATTCTACAGTATCTTACTCTGCTAAAGTAACACCTTTGTTTGTGAAAAACTTCACATATTTGTGAAATATTTGACAAAGAATATAACAGCTATATGAGCCATAAGCACACAAGCCTTTTAATGAAATATTCACCACAGCCAACTCAGCCTGTGTTGCCAGCTTCCATATAAAGGTTTTACGGTTCTCCTACTTGGCAGGAGCCTAAGGAGGAGTATTCTTCAAGGGGACATGCACTTCTATTTAATAATATTGGTAATTACCACTTAAAAAAACCACTGTGGTCATATTTTTTAAATTTAATAACGTAAAGAAATAATTAATTCAATGAGTCTCTAAATGTTGCAAAGTGGAAAGGTTATTTTTATATGTTTGCTTTTTAAAGAAATGTTTTACTTAAATAGAGCAGAAAAATGACTTAACGTCAAAGGCTGCAAGGGGCAGAAGCTTATTTGGGTGTGTATTCAGACTTGTGCCATCTCTACACACCTACTTCAACAACTGCTTTGCCATGCTACCTCCACATCCTAAGATTACCATACATGTATATAAGCATATGAGTGCTTTATGTAGATATACTGAATGTCAGAAAATGTCATATTCATATAAACAGAAATGTCCCTGTATATAGACAATTCCATACATATGCATGGCACTTTACTGGCAACCTGAGGCAGTCTACTGAATATGTGCTAGCCAATGCTTGGGACTACTGGCCAATGAGAAACTTGAAATAAGGCATCTTGGCTCCAGAAGTATTAGGCACACTGCATGAATAAAATATTGTGTGATATTATAAATGACAGCAAAACATATTTAGTGGCAAAAAAAGTTAGTCAGGAACTTAATTACAATACAGATGATTATTCATAAAGAATGATGCCATCACTCAAGCATATGTAATACTACCAACATTGCACTTTTTTTAGTTTATTAACTACATGAAAACATATTATTTTTACTTAAGAGAAGTACTTCTGCAATACCTGATGAAGTGGAGATTTTGCAACAAACTGCAAAGGGGATGGGAGAAGTTGTATAAACATATAATAATGAATAATTCTACATAAAATGCATCCTGTGCCTATATCCTTATGGCTTGGTGTTTAAAAAGTCTCTTACACAATACAAATATTCTTCCTAATTACCCACAAAGAAAGCACAGAAAAGAATGCCCTAATAGTGATGCCTCTATCCCTTTCAAGTAATTCCCTGTCTTGCCTATTACTTGCCAGCATCATGGGATACATACACAGCTGGTTTCTGGCAAAGTAAATTATTTAAGGGAACTCATGTAGAATCTGGTGAAAACTATTATAATTATTAATAATGTTTCATACAATGCAGCATGTGTCAGCGAGCCTCACAGAAGGCCACATATCAATGATTAATACAGTCTTATAAGACAATTTCCTGCTATCACTTAATCATATTAATAGAAGCCAAAGAAAGGCTGTGATATATGTAATATTACTTGCTCTTTAAACTAAGTGTTTTTTAGAGTATATTCTGAGGCCAAAAATGACTTTAAAGAGGATAGAGGCATATCTAGGATCACCATGATTTTTCAAGATATAATCCAAATCCAGTTTACTCAGGGCTGGTCTTTGGATCAGATATGTTAGACAACTGCCGGGGGTGCCAGGTTTGTGTGGGCAAGTCTTTCTTTGAACTTCAACATCTTGAGCACTGTTGACATACAAAAATACTGAATAATGAGGACCTCATTCAATTGCAATTTGTCCAATTGAATAGGGCCCTAAATAAGCACAGAGCATATTTTTTTTAAAGTAGTTTTTTGTTAGTAAGCATTTATCCAAAAGCAAGGATTTTACTAACTAAAAACTTCTTTAAAAAAAATATGCTCTGTGCTTATTTAGGGCCCTATTCAATTGGCCAAATTGCAATTGAATAAGGGCCTGAGTATATATGAAGACTTCATTTTGACCTGGCTTGTGCTTCTTTTCTTCAGTTTCGACAAGAGCTGGAGAGTGGACTTTGTGTGTGTTATGTTTAAATGAGTCACTGTACATTGTTTGTCATGTTCAATCCGTTTTCTGCCAGTGTGTGTGGTAAATTCAGTCCAATAAGTTTGAGTTCTAAAGAATTAGATACAATGATAAATGATGAGTATTTGTCTAAGTCCTTGAAATATATGGGATATAGCAGTAGGGATTACACAATACTGGAAACTAACTTGAAGATTTTTCACAAAATGTTTCTAGTTTAGGAAACTCCATAGAATTAATCCAGTCCACCCAAAGAGATTACCTAAATCTAGGCATCCAACTCTATGTTTGGTGGGCTTGTCCAGCAATAACATTTATCTGGGCTACATTGGAACATATAGATACTGATGTGTATGGGAGAGCGCTTACACCACAACTCTGACAGGTATGTTTCCTACAAATACCCAGTAAACTCCCAGGAAAAAGAATATTATTTACCATTTTTGGGGTAAATAAACAACATATTGATTCCAACTGGAAAAAAAAAATATCTTGATCTCAGATCATCAAAAAGATTGACAAAATAGCTTATCTGGGGAAATTATGAAAAAATGGGCACCCTGGACCAACAGAAATGTATAACAAAATTTGAGTCCCCCCCCCCCCTTTTCTTTTCTACTGTTTATCTTAGATGGTTCCATTTTGTTGAAAGTTTCTTCGTTGTTTTTCTTTTTTAACAACAAAAAAGAGACATCTTTTTTTTTTTTCAATCACTGTATTTTGTTTAAGAAATTTGCATTTAGAAGAGTGTATTGTATACTTATATAAGCTGTAACATTTATGTTTACAATTCTTTTCCATGTGATTGTACTCTGTCTCACACTTATATCTTATTTGTATTATACTTTTTATCATTTCACTTGTAACAGTTTCCTATTTGAGTGATACTGGAATGTATTATATTTACATTTTCTATTTAATAAAAAAAATATTTATAAATAAAAAATATTATAAATATAATGATTCCTTGCCACAGATACAGCGCTTGTTCTCACTCATTATAATAATCATGACATATTTTCTATTGGTTCCTAAACCATTTCTCATCCGTAAAGCTTGGTTTGGGTAAGCCCTACATTGAAATTTCGTGTGGATAAGGCAGGATTTACAGATGTGAGCTGGGTTCCGTAATATTGCGAGTGAAAAGGTTAACATAAACATGTAAAGTAGGAGGAAAAAACTGCAGATTTACCGCAAATTTCCGCTTATCGATACAAATAATTATGCCCTAATACCAGCCTTTACAAGTGCCCATTTCATGCTAAAAATTGTACTAATTTAAATAAGCTGGCATGCTTATATTAGCTATGTAACAACATCAAATCTATAGTGAGAATATTAGTTTAGCAAAAGAATTCTATAATGAATGTTTACCTTTTGTCCATAGTCATTTCTCTCAACTCCTAAGGATGATAACATGGATTTAGATAGTAGCTATTTCATATTGTTTCTTTATTCTGCCTTAGGCTGCACTATATGCAGTCACATTCAATTAGAAATAAACAGGTGCTTCTCAGTGAGAAGTGTATTTTATGAGCATATTTGCAGAAATATCTGATTCATCCAGCTGCAGGCCAATGGCTACAGAAATGGGTTATCATCTGCATGTCCAGATAGGTGTATCTAAAAGCTACATTATCATCTGCATGTCCAGATAGGTGTATCTAAAAGCTACATTGTCACCTGTATGTCCAGAACCAGTGTGCTTGCAATTTACATAGGGCCTCATTCAATTGCAATTTGACAAATTGAATAGGGCTCCATATTTTTTTTACAGAAGTTTTTAGTTAGTGAACTTCTATCCAAAAGCAAGGTCTTCACTAACTAAAAACCTACTGCAAGATAATGCTCATAGAAACATGTCTATATGATGTATTCTAGTTATAACATACACATATTCATATTTACTGCACACAAAATACAATAATGTAGGGACATATACATTAAATTGCCACTGTGGCCATATATTTAAAATATACTATTTTGAAGAACTACACTTGAAAATCTACAAAATGTTTTATAAATTACACATTATACAGACTCTAATTTATTGGGAGGAATTTACTAAGCACCTTCTCAGCTGAGATGAGGACGACCGTTTTTCCCCATTGGAAATAGTGCTTAGTAAATCAATAGATAGAGTAACAAAAAAAAAATCCCCCAATTATCTTTTATCTATAATTATGCAGCTGTTGCTACCATTTTGCTTTCTGCTAATCAGCTGAGGTAGGGGAAAACTTTGAATGAAAACCAATTTTCTATATACACACATACACAAAAACTGTAAGGGCCTCATTCTATTATCGGCCGTAAAACGGCCGCAAGGCTGCGATTCCTTGCGGGGGTTACGTTATCTTGCAATTTAATTATACGGTCCCGCAAGGATCTCCCCTTACGGCCGGCCGCATATCTTGCAACCGGCCGTAAGCTCAGAAATTTTTTAACGCAAAAATAAATTCAAGCCTGCACTGTACAGCTCTGTAAATGCAAGGGATCATATTGGGGGACATGAGGATTAATAGTAACCCACTCTCAAGCTTGCACATCAGCCCAAATCCGAGTTTACATTAACTGTTTATTTTCCGGCCGCAGCGTGGGCGGGTCTGAGGTGCTCCAAGCACTCTGGACTTTTTACATGGATATGTGACATAAATTCAAATAAAATGTATTTACGGATTTGAGTATAGGGGAATGTGGTGCTATTTTTGCTAACACCTACAATCACTTTATAGTCTCCTCAGAGTGCAGGATGGCTTTATTATGGCTTTAAAATGTGCTTAATTGGTGCTAGCGGGACCTTTTTTTTGCAAGTAAGCTGCGGCTCGGTTTTAGCCTTGCAGAGAGGGTTCCCGGAGCAACTGAATAGCAACCAGGCTTTTCTTGCGGCCGAAACTCTTGCGGCCGTTTAAGATCAAAGGCTTTCCTTCGGCGCGTGCGGCCGCAAGGGATCACAAGGCGCCGGCCGCAAGCCTGCCGGAATCCCCGGCCGGAGGGGAATAGAATAGCCGAATAGCTTGCGGACGGTCCTTGCGGCCCCGCATCTCCTACGGCCGATAATAGAATGAGGCCCTAAATGTTTTCAACATGACTAATGAAAAGCTCATTAGTTTACACGTACACACCCTCATGAGAAAATAGAAAAGTTCAGCTGTGAACTGAAATAATTGCATATAAAACTATAAAATGTTTTGTTTTTTGCTTTCTATATTCATTTTACTGATTATAAAGTTTAGTTATTCATTAGACTATATAGAGAAAAATACCACATTGGCCCTTTAATTGAAAGGGCCTAAATAAAGGTGTCACACCAAAAACTTCCAATTCTAGGTATTAGAAATACTATTTCATGCTATAAACACATTTTAAACTGACATATAAAATAAAAATGTCAATGTAAATTAACTTTACATCTCATATGTTTATTAGAGCCTACCAATTGATAATTATTCTCTAAGGACCGCAAATGAGCTGCTGCTGCTATAATTTTAGATACAAAACAAAGTGTACCACCAACACAATGATATCTACTGAGTTTGTTACGTTAGATGTTTGCCTTAGTGACAAGCATTTGTTGGGGGGCTGAGAGGAACATATCACTAATTGTTTGATCTCTTACTATATGATTTTTTTTTAAGCTCTGTCTCTCAGCCAAACCCCCACCCTCTTCTTAATAACCCATACAAGGGTGGATACAAACACAAAGCTGGAGGCTGATTCTCTAATCTTTGAAAATTCTGTTAATATTGACTATTGTTATTATATATTTTTTAAACAGGAATTGTATTAATGGTCAATGCATAAATCAAATAGCTAGCTCCTCTTGCTTTAGCCAAACATCGATATTTGTGGACTCTTGTGTTTGAGAATCATTGTTAAATATGTTTAAGAAGAAATAAGTAATCTGTTTTATTCAATTACAATTCATTTTGTTATTTGAATTTGGTACCATCTCTCTCCTGGCAAGTGCCTCTTTTTAACCAATTTATCAATTTAATATAGACTGTGTACTGCCATACTCTAAATTTACAGCCAATTTGTGTACTTGAATAGCTCTCCAATTGCAGATACCAGCTTGTTTGTAACCGTTATCTCAACCACATATTCAGCTCTGTAGAGTTCTTGACATGCAAGATAAAAAATGACTTTATAGCCAGTAAGATGTAATACTGTGTAAGCCTTAGAACAACAATAAAACAATTTCAGTGCACATGACATTTGTTAATGGCTGAATAAAATTAGATTGCTAATCAAATCCACTAAATTAGCCATTAACGAGTATAATTTGTAGCAGTTTTGCATTTTTTACATATATTTTGCAATTAGAAATACAGATAGCTATACCAAAGTTTTTTTGTAGCAGCTATTTTTTCTTAATTTCAACTCTTTCATTCAGGCATTGACCCAAGTTGTGTAATGGTATTTCAGGCAATAAAGCACTGAATAAAATGTTATATTGTGCGTCCCCTGTGTTTCACACCTATTTGTCATTCAACAAGACCTTGGTCCGATTCCAACACTGGTATTTGCCCAATGTTTCTGAAATTCTTCTGTCTGCCTTTGAAGGTAGTACTAATATTAAGGATGTGGCATCACTTTTAATGTGCTGAATTTGTTTGACTTGGTCCTTGGAAAATGATCCATAGAGCAAAATACATAAAACACTGGCAAAAAGATCATACCAGTCAATATAACTGATGATTCACTTCACGTTTACAAAACATGTTCAGATTCAGCAAAGCTACTACTCCAGAATAGAAATGATTTCTCCAATGCACCAGCCTGTACCATTGTTAAAATTATGTGATTTATCTATTTGTTTTCAGTTTTATTTTGCTGTTTTTCTCTACGATATATAATGGCAAAGCTACTGGTAGTATTACAAGAGCAAAGCGAGAGGGCATGCCACATTATGGAGCCTTCCTCTAATATATTTTGTTCCCTAAGAATGCTTAAATTAATTTTAAGTACAAATGATGATGCACCATAATTAATTTATCGGCAAGAAAGACCTATAAATGAACTTCCCATAGTTTAGGATACTGTTTTGATAAGTGATTTTAACAAAAGTAGATCCCACCCATGCAGTGTTTGCAGGTGTTGGACGCACTGATGAGTTCTACCTACCTTACCTGCTACATATTTAAAATATATGTTATTAATAAACATTCTATTATTTAAGAAATATGTAATTTGTTTTTCATCACAATTAAGTATGTACTAGCAAGTAAAATTAAATTATTCTTTCAAGTAGCACTTCTAAAGTTTCATATATACAAGCTGACAATTTTTTTATTTATGAAATTTGTCCATAAGGATCACAATAAATTATTTGCTACAACCTTTCAGTGCCTGGTCTTGCACTTGATGAAGTGTGTGTTTCCAAATACATTCCCCCATTCATTTACTAGTTCTGTCACTAGAGATATGATAACTGTTTAAGGTTTTAAAAATCCAGGCATATAAATATAAAACTAATTTATTGAATCTAAAAAATTAACCATTCATCAATTTATACTTTCAATACAATTTTATGCAATATGTCCTGGTTTTGTTTTCTTCATAGAAATAGCTTGTAAGGAGTGACGTCTTGCAAGAACAACAAAAAATTATGGATTAATAAAAAGTAAACAAATGGGTATTTAATTTTTTTTTTACAAAATTTGCATCCATTTTAATTTTTCTCTGTTTTTATTGTGTTAAAAAATAAAAGTTACATTTTAAAGTTATTTCACTATTAAGCATATTGGTGTATGGAGTGCCAACAAACAGGGCTCCTTCCCCTACTATTATCCCTGTGAACACCCTTAACTGTTCCCCCTTGTGGATTTATTGTATTAAGGATTTACCTACAGCCATTACATTTCCATTCTGCCTAGAATTAACTCTAAAACACAGAGTGGTTAAAATACTTGCTCTATCTGTAATAAAAAAAAACTGTACTAATACTTAGCACATTCAACCCACTGTTCTTTCCTACTCCATTAATCTCTTCCTCCAATATGAAACCTGAACTGGATTTCAGTTGGTATTATTCCTCCTTATAGTCCCTCTGCCATGTTGGTTTGTTGGGTCTACTCCAGACCAACTGCTATACTACCAGGACTGCTTACATTCTTTCACCATAGAACTGTGATCTATCGTTGCTCACCCTCTGCTTCTGTTTCTGAACCGTACAATCCTTGACTGTCACTTGTTTAACACTTGCCCACAACATCATATTCACACTCAGATCAGGTTCAGTCATCTTACTCACAACCTCCCCCTTAGCAGGTATCTCTTAAACATGATTTTAACCCATACCCCTGTCACGACCGACCAATTTGGGGGACCACGCTCACCCCAAATCTCTCTCTCTACGGTCGCAACTTTTTGTTCAGATCTCAACACTAGCAGACACTTCAGATGACAGCATCAATACTGCAGAGACATGCACCTCAGACCCCTATTCTTAGCATCTAAGAATCACACCCATGTACCTTGGATTAGTACAAGCAGACTCTGACACCACTTGTGTTTAGTGTGTCCAAAGTCAGACTGGCCACTTTTTTATTGTTACAAAGATATGTAAAAAAACAGAAAGATGACACAAAACACCAAAGACTGCCCCCAGTTCTAGCCCATCCTCCTAGGCAAATAGCTTGCTATTCCCCCTCACCCACATGATGTCCAGATGTAGAGAGGCATCTGACTTTCTTCTAATTACACCTTTTGTTTCTCCTCTTACAGAGCCATAAAACTAGTTCCCCCTTTCATGAATAAAGCCAGAGACTTCACAAGTGGCCGACTGCAGGGCCATAAAGATTCTATAGAAGATTAATCATTTGTCACATAAGTGGCTGCAGTATTTTTTAGATAATTCTAGCATCCTAGGGCCTACTTCTATCACGGATGCATTATTACAGTGCATATAACATGATCTAGTAACCACCAAATTAAATATTGTGGTCCATACTACACAAAAAAACAATCAAGTCAGTCCTCACAAGTTTCAGGTCCGTTGTAATAGTTCTTGACATTAACACCCAGCGTGCCAGCATTCCAAATAGCAGAGATACTTGTGGGTTGCAAAAGGTCCCATCATAGCCCCAAATCATTCATGACAACCCCATGATGCATATAAATCACTTAAAGCCATTCTTCAAACTTCAGAAACACCCAGTAATTTGGAGAATGTGTTTTAACAAGTCTTTTTGCATAAATGACATTAAACATCATTTAGATATATACATATTATGTGCAACAATTCAATATACTAGTAAAACAGTAGGTTGCTTATTTGATTTTTTTTTAACACCATGAATGAACAAATTTAAAGCAACAAGTATCAGTCTATGGCTGATGTGACAATTACATTGGATTTGATGACTAAGTTATGAGTATGTTTGAGAAATTCTGTTGCTAAGAATATGTAACCTATCTAAATACTTTTTAATTGGTACTTCTAACGCGCTGAATCATCTTGAATATATAATCTATTCAGGTAGATTATATTTTCACATTATTTTATATATTATGTAAAGCTATTGTTGAGGAGAAAAATAATATTCATTGCAATCATTCCCCCTATATGGCTGCCAATGATGCTACTCTCCGACATCTCAGTCCTCATTTCCAAATACTCCCTCACATGTCATCTCATTGATCTTTGCATATAGCCACATTAAATTCCAAGCCCGTAAGTGCAACGTGAGACCCGCAATGGCGGTGGGCTTGAAATTTGGCTGAGGTACAGAGCTATTACATTCGAGAAGGGAGCTAGTTACGGGCTTGAGATGCAAACCTGTAAACCATTTGTCGAACGTTGGATGTGCGGCCGTGAGCATTGTGTTCAATTAGTCAAACTCGTAGTTACGGGTTTAGATGGAGCCAATGGCAACAGAGATCGTCAGAATTACGTCACTGAAAAATGGAGGTTAGATTTCAAGTCTTATGGGTTTTAATTATGAGTTACAATCGGACCCACATTCCAGATATGATGCAATATTGATAAAGCCGTAAATATGATATTCTAGTCCATGCGAGTTCCATTATATGTATTAGCACACTGATTGCCAGGATCGATATAACACGGAAATTACACATGAAATAAAGTATTTTATATGGCAGATTTGCGAGCCTGAGAATGTTGTGCTATTAATTATAATACCTAACATCACTTTCCCTTTAATTATGAGAACAGTAATGTGTTGATATTTACATTTACAGTGATACGAATAGGTCCTTAATCCCCTTGCGGGTCCTCTCTAGTACCCGTAGGCTTTTGGGCTCCATTCGCTAGTTACGGGCTTTAACGCCAGTGAATTTGTTGCAATTTAACAGCACAATTGGAACATAACAGTTACGGGCTTGAAAGAACAACAAACGATATGAGGGTGCAAGTCGAATTCTCACGTCCTGTAGGGTTTTCTCGCCCCTATCCCACAAGTCATCGTCGGGTTGCTTTACGAGTCAAATTTAATAGCCGTCTTGCGGGCTATGTTACAAGCTGCGGTTTTCAACGTTGAGGGTATTTAATGTGTCTATTTGTCTCTTTTCTCAGAATCTCCACTCACTCCCACATACAAGACTTCTCTCGGATCTCACCCGTCGTTTGACGCTCACTTCTAAATCACCTTAAAACTACTCTATTAGGGAGAGTACAACCATAATGATGACGAACATTTAACCCATTTCATACAAAGCCATCTACCTGCATGTTTCAAAGCCTCTGTGCGCCACACCTGCGGTGAGTTTAAGCATTATCTAATAAATAAATATTCCATCCACATATAACCTTCTGAACATCTGCCTTATTCTAGTCCCACATATCCTTTGTCATTCCTGAGACCCCATTCACTCAAGGGCCCTCGTAACATTCATACATTTTGTCTAACTGTATTATATCTGTTAAATACAGTACTACACTGTGTAAAATGTAGGTGTTTTATTAATAAATGCTAAGACAAGTAATAATACTGTGCAAAATATTGTTAAATCATGTAACAGCAAAACATATCTTTGGTTTGCAATATAATATGCAATTCTTGAATTTCTTCAGCTACATTTCCATGTGAGACTTGCAATCAATAAGCAACAAGCAGGTGGTTTTGCTGATATCAGAAAAAACACCCACACATTGCACTTAAGTTTCAAAACCTTTAAATTAATAAGCTTGTAAAATGTCAAAATGATCATCAATGAATCACGCAAAGAGGACCAAGGATACTAATTGGAGGTTAACCAATGGAAATTACTCCGAACACAAGGTTACTAGGGATTGACTGGTATTTCTGCTTTTTAATCTTATTATTTAAGGAGTACAAGACCGGAAAAAAATATATTTTAATTATATATTCAAAAAAAGAAGGCATCGGATAATGGTTTTATCTGAATGTCAAATGTGACGTGTAAGTTTTTTTTTATAGCGTTAGATATTAAAAATCTATATTGAAATGCTCTTTGGCTTTTATACACAGTAAAGGCTTCAAATATTAAATAGTTTAAATCTATATGTAGTATTAGGTACTTTAGAAGTTGAACATTATATAAAGATGCATCTTCTTTTAGGAAAATTACATTGAAGTTTGTTATTTTGGACTGAAATCACAATTTCTGATCCTCTCTTCTTTTTCGGGCCCTGATTAGAATGAGGCCATTGGTGTAGAATTACGTGTTTACTCATAATATTACACCAAACCTAACATTTTACATAAATTACTGATGAGACACAGCTCTAGGAACCAATAGAAAATAGGAATGCCATGATATCACATATATAAGTGCAATGAGTAAGTATAAGCATCTATAAATGCGAGTAAACATTTTTTAAGTAGATAAGTACAATTGCATATAGAGCTAGCCCTTCAATAGACAATACATAAGGTTTCTAGGCATGTGGGTTTCCTGATAAGTATTAACCTCTTGAGTACTGGGTTCTGTGTTACCTTGGATGCTGTATAATGACACAAACATAATAATAAGAAATATAAAAATGTTAAATTCCACATATGTGCCTATGGGAATGTTAAGCATCAGAGTCTGAAGAACTTCCATGTTTTTTTTATTGTTTTTCAATGGTTTACTATCTCTTTAACTGTTGCTGCAGCTCTCAGAAATTGTTTCAAAACCATTTGTGGGTTATGTTTAGTTCCCATAAATTTGCCTTAAAATGTTGATATTATGAGTATCCGTAATACCTAGAACAGTTAGGTAAAGTCACTTACCACTTTTTAGAGGTGTAACTTTATGAAATAGGGAATTGAGTTGAGTCCAAAGTTTGTGACGGTTTAGGACTACCTCCCACTCTGGGCTACCCCACTCATTGATGACCTCATGTAGTGGAGACAAGTATATCAGCTGGAGGTTTACAAGTTGTAATATAGAATATTGCTATTCAAAATAATTGTCTGTCTGCTCCTCTTCTTAGCATTACTGTTGTCCTTTAAGTCTTCACAGTGAGATATGATATAAAGACTCAAACAAACACATAAATACAAGTATCAACTTTATACTTCTATTTTTAAGTCTTCCAAAAGTTAATGTGATTAATTTATTGTAATTGAAGCAATTAACATTTATTGCTTCATTAAAAATAAGAACATTTCAAATGATCCTAGTTTACTAGAACAAAAATTGCCTTAAGGGCCAATTAAAAAATGCACACTATTTTGGATGCAGCACTAGATTGGATTAGAGTAATACAAATACATGTTTATTTATTTTATTAATATCATCACAGTCAACTGAAAATGGAAGACAGCCCAAAATAAATACAATTAAAGTAACAACAAAGAATAACTGATCTGACTATCAATTATGATGCCACGAATTGTCCTCTTTAGGCCAAAGCTGTATTTTGGAGATAGCACCATATGGTTCTGCAAATGTACAAAGCTGTGGCTGTGACTGGGAACAACCTTCCACATTGCTCTCAGTGGCAAGGGTGCCAGCTTTGACATTTATGCTGGTATTTATTTGGCATTTTCTACAGAGTTTTCAGGCAGCACTAGATGCCAGATAAGGAGGCCACATGACCAGATGAGTTTGGGGGAGCATGCTGTCTGAGAATGGTACTTGCCTGGAATGCCTTGTATTCTAGGACCTGCCTTCCAAGTGAGAGTACTGGTAAAAAGTACTAATTTAGACGCAATAGCTTATTCAGATTCACTAAACTCTGAAAGTTTTGGAGAGATCTTATTGGTGAGGTATATTTGAGTAGACGTTCATCATATTCATTAAAGCCATTTTCTTAATGATCTTGCTACAAATTTAATACAGCACACTTCTTGCAGGGCACAATGTTCCAAAATCTTCTCTCTCTAACACTTCACATTGACTTTTCGTCAAGGGTGTAGGAACAGGAAAAAAAATGGAGGGGGGTGCATCCATAGGTGACCAAATTCTGTCCAATTCTGTCAAGAAAGTAAGCGATATTAATTTTTTTTGAGGGGGGATTAAGGCTAAAGTAGATTAAAGATATAAATGTGAAAATAAAAGAAGTCAAACAGAAAGTGATTATAAAATAGTGATATTAGTCAATAGGCTCATAGAAAGAGTACGCAAGGGATATAACAGGTGGTATGTACTGAAAGGTACAATGTTGGAAGAAGATGCCAATACCATATCCTGGCACTTCCCAGATCTGGTGGTATGACTGAAGTGTAGACGACCACAAGACTTTATAGTAGTAGTAGATGCTTTTTGGAGGTGCGAGTGTCTGTTTACAACATCATTAGATTCCCTTGATACTATTAAGTGTTAGGAAGAAATACCACTGCTATCATTTAGCAGAAGGATGAAGAAACAAGACCTGTACTATCACAGAGCACTAATCAATTCAGATAGCAAGAAGGTACCGAATTTAATAACAAGTTCATACATATAGACTTCAAAGGTATGGTAAATGTAAATATATCTTAAAGGTATTGCTAATGAAACTGGGACATGCAGACTTTCATTTAGTATAAACTCATACATGTTGATCTGTCAGTTGTGCTAAATAATGATATTACAGATATGTGTGAGTATGACATCTTAAAGGGACAGTGGAGATAAACCATGTCTTATATGATTCCTCTGACAAAACAGTTATTGTGTCCCGTATTAACATTTCATTATTTACAGTTCAGATATAGATAGTGAGAGACAAATTTGGATACATGGATAGATTAAATTAGTAATATATTTCTACAGATCATTCTGTGAGAAAATGTTAAGACAGACATCCCTACTGATATGCCAAAATGTATTTAAAACAAATGCATCCAAAAAAGCAAAATGAACACACAGTTTTTCCTAGCTAGTCGTTACTAAACAATGTAATGTGTTTTCTTTGGACAATATTGATGCATTAATGTGTTTCAAGTTGCAATTAAGTTGCAAAAACATTAAAACAAAATAGCATGTGAATATGAAATACATTTTAGGCTTTCTTGAGCAGTTTTCTATTAATCTGATTTATAGTTATTAGTGGGAGGAGGGAATGTGTTTAAAGAGTCTCTGAAGACACAGATACTACCTGGCACCAGTCTTATTTGTAGTTTGCTGCACCAGCCAATAGATGAATGGGGACAAGCCCTCGGCTTCCTGAAGGGCACATATTTTGCATGCTCCCTCTAAATGTTTATATGCTGTGTTCACTGCAAGTATTCATTTAATTTAAAGATCCCAAAGGAAAAGTCAATGAAGCTATATAGGGCAACACTGATAAATGCAATGTTCCTTTAAAACACTACGTAACTCAGATAATTGATTTTTTACTTTGCATGGACAATACAAGTAGATATAATTCAGGATGGAATATGATATTTCTGTTTGTATATAGCCTTTTTGATGTATAGGGTTTATAAATAGTTTTTTAAAGTCTAAAGTACAATGTTACAGAAATACACCTATATACTAGCAGCCTTATTAAATTGCAATTCAGCAAATTCTAAAGGGCTCTATATAAGCACACAGCATATTTTTTTACAGAAGTTTTTAGTCAGTGAACTTCTATCCAAAAGCAAGGTCTTCACTAACTAAAAAATTCTGTAAAAAAATATGCTTTGTGCTTATATAGAGCTCTATTCAATAGGTCAAATTGCAATTTAATAAGGCTGTAGATCTTGGAGAACTCTATGAGAACCAGTCAAGTTCTATGTCATCCAATAGGACAAATGTTCTAAGAGTTGACCTCTCCAATGATTCTCTAACACTCTTTTGTACAAATAGCCCAGAATATTTAGAAAGAATAAAATACTCTATGGTTGGCTAAGGAAATTTTGGCAACTGAGTGCAAAAGTGGGATATAAAGCAAACTGGAATATGAACTGAATGAGAATAGCTAAACAACTGTGTTTTCTCAAGTCTCTTTATGAGAAAATAAAGTAATCATAATTTTTCAGAAAGTAGAGTCTAGTAAAGTAAGCAAACAATAACACTGCTTTATAGTGCTTTAAAATTGTATATTAAATAGTGGATGAACATGATTATACTTATCAGAGAGAAGTTAATGACTATAACATTTCTTTACCCTTTTTCTTACACAGTTTTAAATTTTATGTGCACTATATTTGGCCTAAATACAAATACAAAACAGAAACACTCTTTAAAAATTTCACAATTTTCAGCCGTCCATTTAAAAGCAGGTTTGAAAGATATTTTTGCATAAGAAACAAGTGCTGGTAATTTAAATATGTATCCTGCAGCACAGCATAACTCTCCAACTATTAGTTTCATAGACTGTGGAATCGCAGTATAATTTTTTCAGTCTCTGTACAGTTTATTCTACAATTAATTAAGTTTGGTACTGCTCTACACTTATATTTGATTAGAAATTGGGGCTCTACTGGAGGTATTGATGTTGTTTCCCCATAAATTGGTGGGTAACGGAATAGAACTTCATTCATTACTGACTCATAACTTATTTATTGAGCTTGATGCAGGTGCCTTGGTAAGTAAAAGATTGTGCAGTACCTTTATTCATTGAATTGTGACTCACTCCTGATAAAGAGTGTCAACATATTTTTAAATAAATGTGCCACGGCATCAAAAATCATAAAACTTTATTATAGATTAAAAGAACAGCACTGACACTGAACACAAAAAGGAAAAAAGTTAACACAGCTCAATCATATCAAGCTAGAAGCGCTAAGTATTAGATCATACTCTTACTATTATAATGAGGAGTGGAAATTTCACAGGAGCTTTGGAGTACAGGCTCCTAAAATGTGTGTCTAAATAATTTTTCAAAGTATAATGAATCTATATGAAGGGCATCCTTCCAGGCTCATAGAAACAGTTATGTCTGGCTCCTATAAAATCCTCATATTTCTGAAGTTTCAATGTTTTTGTCCACTTTGTCCATAATAATAACTAATATCATAAATAAATATACATTTATATTTACAGGGTCTAATGGACATTTCCATAAGTCCATACTTCAGTTGGTATGATGGTATTGCATTACAAATGACAAGTTAATTTAGAATTAAATCAGTAAAATACTCAAAGTCAGTATTTCCAAAACCAGTTCTCAAAAAAGCCCAGACAGGCCATGACTTATAAAAGTGGTTCCCAAACTTTTTTTCCCCATGGACCACTAAAGATGGCCAGGGTCTTAGTAGATCACCCAAATGTTGCCAAGTTTCTTCTCTGCCTGCTTCTGGATAGTTATAAAGCACTGTGCTGTATAGAATATCACCCAGACACTTACAGTATACACATATATTTAAAATCATGACACTAAAATATAAAGCCCTCAACAACTGTGCACCCCCTTACATCTTTATTCTTGCATCAAAATACTCTCCCAACCGCCCTCTTTGTTCTGCTGACGACCTTCTTCTTTTCTCCTGTATTATCACCTCCAATCAGTCCCGCCTACAAGACTTTTCTCATCCTGCCCCTACTATCTGAAACTCCTTGCCTCGCTCCACTAGACTATATTACTGTCTCAAAACCTTTAACCACTAAAAACACATTTGTTTACAAAATCTTATCACCTCCAGCATTAATATGCACAACTGCACACTCCACAGCTTAATAACACCCACACCCGTAATGTACAGTACAACACAGACACCTCCACTTGACTGAACAATTTGGCTTCACACTGCCATCTTGCATCTATCACCCTCTTGTATCCCACCTAAACCCTTAAATTGTAAGATTGCGAGTTTTCAATCTTGTATCAGTGCTTTGGAAACGAGCACTATGCACATTTGATTCTAAGCTCAAAAACAGGGCACTCCTTTCTTTGTAATTTGTTAATTCTGTTTGTGACATGTACTTAACCCCTGTATAGCGCTACGGAATATCTTGGTGCGTTACAAATAATGATAATAATAATAAAACACCATAAAAACTGTTATTATTTTTATACATTTTAAGTAATTCTTTAGTTTTGTTACACTTCTGGTAATCCATGGATCATAGTTAGGGAAAACAAGACTGACTGAAGATGAATCAAATAAAGTTTCCATCATCTGTTCAATACAAATAGCAGTGTTTCTCGAAATTCTGGCCTTCCTGGATCCCCTGTAAACTGGTTTGGAGGCTACTGCTTTACACTAAACTGCTAGTTATTTTGTAACTAGCGAATTGCCCGTCAAAAAATGACGGCAATGAAATTGTAAGGTAGCTAAATTAGTAAATGAATATAGTGTACCTATTTTGAAGCATTGTGATGAAGAGCTGGCAATCTGTGTTGATGTTGCTGCAGCATTAGTGGTGTGGAGCTGCTGTATAAGCATGCTGAATGTGTGCAGTGTAACACTGTGCGTGCGCGAGACCAAACCGTTAGCGTAGTCGTGTACTTCCGCATTGGTGTAAAATGGCGAGTAATGTGTGGTATAGGTCTGTATCGGAATATCCGTAGGTGTTTTGTGGTGTTTTGCGAGTTTAGAGTGCTGTAGCCTCGTTTTCGTTTTGTTCGGCGGCCATTTTTTCTCTCGCTTAGATTTTTTTTTAGTCTCTAAACTGTTTTATTTCGAGTAAAATCGAGGTGTAAGTTGCATTTTTGAGGTCCTGGGTGCTCCCTCTTGGTGTAGGTAAGTTTTTTATGTATGTGCTGTGTGTATGTATTGTGTTTTAAATGTTTGTATGTCGGCGTGTTGCGTCCGATGTTTGCGAGGTCGTAATGTGTGGTAACGTGTTTCGTACGTTGTTTGCGTTCCTCGTAAAATTTAGCGAGTGTCGTAATTTGTGTGTCGTGTTTTTTGAGTAGCGACGTGAATTTTGCGAGGGTTTGAGGCCCTTGCCCAGTGACCTCGCCAGCAACTGAGTCCCTCGCTTCGCGAGGGGCCTCAGTTGCTGGCATGGAGCGCCTTCGGCGCTCCATGCCAGCAACTGAGGCCCGTGCCCAGTGACCTCGCCAGCAACTGAGGCCCTCGCTTCGCGAGGGGCCTCAGTTGCTGGCATGGAGCGCCTTCGGCGCTCCATGCCAGCAACTGAGGCCCTTCCCCAGTGACCTCGCTACGCGAGGGCCGCGGCTCGCTACGCGAGGGCCGCGGCTCGCTTCGCGAGCCACGGCCCTCGCTTCGCGAGGGCCGCGGGCTCGCTACGCGAGCCCGCAAGCGTGAGCAACGACTCGTACGCTCACAACTATATATGTGATAGAATTCACAAGTCTAATGACATATGAATTATTCAATGGACCTGTGATCTCTATTCTATTGCAATGAGTACATAAGGATATAAAAGTATTTACTATGCAAATGTGCCTCTCTGTACTGAAAAGCCTTACTGCCCTTTGAAAATGCCAAGTAACAGTGAGGTCCAAATGACTAAAGTCCATGCACAATATAGGAGGTATAAAACAAAAGTTTAGCCCCGGGTGAATTCATTCAAAGTCCAGAAACAAGTACAAGTTCAACCACAGGGTTATTGGTTCAAGGATGCAAGGAAATGTGGTCCTACAGATGCACCAAGGTGAAGACTGGTACACAGGTGCGTCAGACTGAAGGAGCGTGGCACACTTGTGACCATGTAGCTGCAAAGCTGGCACACCGGCTGGTAGTAGCAGGAGCAGACTGGCACAGTGGAGGACAGAAACAAAATGCTATAATCAGTTGGCAGCAATGTAGGCACATATGATGGTGGTAGCAGGCAGAAGGAACAGACTGGTACAATGGTAGACAGGAACAAGCAAGACTGGCAGCCTTGGAAACAAGTGGTGGCAAAACAGGCACACTGGCAGGTTGTAGCAGGTGATAGGAACAAGCAGCTGTAGCAGAATGCCACATTATATGATCATATCACACTAACAGGCAGTAGCAAGTGACAGGAGCACAGCTTGCACGAAGCAGCACTAATACCAGACACTGTGGCATGCTGGTGCAAGTTTAAATACTCCAGCCAGGCACTGGCTGCCACAGCTACATGTATTTCAAATACAATTACACTGCTAAGTCAATATTATAGTGCTCTGGGTTAATATGAAAACATTATATGACATACCAGTGTAGGTGTTTATATCATATTGGAAAAAATTGCCATTTCAGCTTCAGTGAGGTATAGGACTCTTTGGGAAACATACAACCAGAGTAGGCAGTAGGGACAAACTCAGTAATGGAACTCAAGCACAAAGTTGTCATTGGAAAACTTTTTTATTTTGAGTGTATTTATGTATATCGCATAAGCAATAATACACTTAGCCACAATCTCACTTGCAGATGTATCGTACAGTGGTACACAGAAGACCTGTCACAAACATTAAAGGACCACTGTATAGTGAAAAAAACTATATATGTTTGAAAAGAGTGTGTCTGAATACTAGCATTACTAATCAGGAAAAAAAGTATTGCAGTTATTTTTTTGATTAGAAAAAGTAAATTTTGGTACTTCTGCCGGACCCTAAATGAATCCATGTTACATAGGTGGGAGTTGTGTGTGAGAGAGGGGAGCTGCACTTGCATTTCCTGAAGCAAGGAGCCTGTTTCTGAGCCAGTCAGGTAGTAGGTGTGGGGCATCAATTTAAATCAGGCCTTCCTCACCGCTCTCTCCACAAATAGACAAAGCATACACCCTCTTGATCAAGCTCTGAGAAAGAGATGTAGCAAACACAAAATAGATTCCTATACTCATAAAATGAGTCTTTCAGATTTTTCCAAAAATAATTTTATGATTAAGTGTACACAGCTGTTAATATTGTTAGTTTGGTACATACTTGACAAACAAGTGCCATTTTCTTGAACTACAGAGGTCCTTTAAATGGTACACAGCAAAACAAGCCCCATGCAGGAAACATACACGGAAACAAACCACATGCTGAGACATACTTGAAATAGACCTACAAGGGCCAATTACACATCAAACAGAACTTCAAACAGAATATCAGTATAGAATGCTTATAACTAAGAAAAATCCCATTACTTGCTTTTTTATCACATGAAATGATTACGAGACAACAAAAGTGTCACAACCCACTATTTGGTCGGGCTTGCTAGGGTCACTAACCCGATACTACTCAGCAAGTTGTCCATTTCTATCCCCGCTAACAGGATATGCACCAGAATTAGGACAAGTTGCACCAAGGCTATTACAAGCTTTGACAAGTTCAGTAATCAGGACAAATTACTGATTGCAACCTTGATCCCAATATCAGGGTAAGCAAGGATAATTCCCAAAAAATAACAAGGTTTTCTACTAGCAGAAAATACACACATTGTTTATGTGAATTCCAACAGGGCAGATATTGACACACACAAAATACTACACAATGACCCTGGGGGGGGGGCTGTTAGACCCAAATCACCACTACTAAATCAAGTCAGGATTATACACATTATGGCCCTCATTCAATTGCGATTTAGCCAATTGAATAGGGGTCTAAATGAGCACATAACATATTTTTTAAAAATACGTTTTTAGTTAGTGAAAACCTTGCTTTTGGATAGATGCTTACTAACTAGAAACTTATTTAAAAAACATATGTTATGTGTTTATTTAGAGCCCTATTCAATTGGCCAAATTGCAATTGAATGAGGGCCTATATGTTTTACTAGATAACTCAATATTATAGACATAATATTACTAGATAAGTAGATATTATCTGGACCTTAAGAGTAATTGCTTCTCATACAATTATACCCAGCAGGGTCATATCACTGCAATTGATAGGCTGGCAAACAATCCAGATATGACTTATTGGGGATTAAGTTACATGGTCAGGGCCTGAGGCCCAACATTACATTACACATAAATGAAAAACAAATTGTCACAGTGTTTAAAGCACATCTCATGTCCATTGTGATAGCCCCTGTAGTTGGGGCTAGGGTCCGAAAAACAGAGTCCAAGGGCCTCATTCTATTACTGGCCGTAAATCGGCCGTAAGGCTGCGATTCCTTGCGGGGGTTCATTTAACTCGCGATTCTATTATACGGCCCCGCAAGGATCTCCTCTTACGGCCGGCCGCATATCTTGAAACCGTCCGTAAGCTGTGAAATCTAAAAACGCAAAAATAAATTCAAGCCTGCACTGTACAGCTCTGTAAATGCTAGGGATCATATTGGGGGACATGAGGAATAAAAGTAACCCACTCTCAAGCTTGCACATCAGCCCAAACCCGAGTTCAAATTAACTGTTTATTTTCCGGCTGCGGCATGGGCGGGTCTGAAGTGCTCCAAGCACTCTGGACTTTTTACATGGATATTTTACGGATATTAAAAATAAAATATTTTACGGATTTGAGTATAGGATAATTATGTGCTATTTTTTCTAACACCTAAAATCCCTTTATAGTCTTCTCAAAGTGCAGGATGGCTTTATTTGAGCTATTTTATGTGCTTAATTGGTGCTAGCGGGACCTCTTTCCTGCAAGTAAGCTGCGGCTCGCTTTTAGCCTTGCAGAGAGGTTTCCCGGAGCAATTGAATTGCAAATAGGAATTTCTTACGGCCGAAACTCTTGCGGCCGTTTTAGATCAAAGGCTTTCCTCTGGCGCGAGCGGCCGCAAGAGATAGCAAGGCACCGGCCGCAAGGGAATAGAATAGCCGAATAGCTTGCGGCCGGTCCTTGCGGCCCCGCAACGGCTGCGGCCGCTAATAGAATGAGGCCCCATGTGTTCAGGGGGCTATGACAGTACAGTTTTGGTCCATACAAATGCTTGTGGGGTTCAGGGGAGTATCACCCTGGCCCCAAAAGTGGGTCATGACAACAAGTATTCACAATAGCATAACATATGAATATATCCAAATGTATAAAATCTGAATGCAATTCCAATAAATGCAAAGTGGCCCCAGATATAAAGATCAGATATGCAATCATTCCAAATCATTGCAAAATAAAACCAATTATATATTAATCAGTCCAATCAGCAGAAAATATTCCAGCAAAAACTGAGATCATAGACATGACAATCCCAAAATATTAATTATGATACAGGTTTAAACATACCTATAGAGTATTCTAGGGTTTAACAATAATTTTACAGTTGTTTCCAAGCATCTCTTGTTCTGTGCACATACAGCCTTATTAAATTGGGATTCAGTAAATTGAATAGGGCTCTATTTAAACACAGAGCATATTTTATTTACAGAAGTTTTTAGTTAGTGAACTTCTATCCAAAAGCAAGGTCTTCACTAACTAAAAACTTCTGTAAAAAAAATATGCTCTGTGCTTATCTAGAGCCCTTTTAAATTTGCCGAATCGCAATTTAATAAGGCTTATAATGTTTTACACAGAAGCAAAGGTGAGGAGCATGTAATCACAATCTGAATTGGTTTATTTTATCTAACTCAACATATGGCTGAATATTGATTTGTTGTACACTCATGCACAAACCATGAGTACTTAGGGTCCTCTTTTCATTGGGGCCCAATAATACAGTACCCCTGTACCCCCTCTGATGGCAACCCTGCTCAAACATAAAGCCATCCTGGAGTTTAATTAAGCCAAGCTTTTTAGATAGATAAAATGGGCACACTAAAAAGGCTGCTGCCAAACATAACTGCCAAAATCACTGGTAACTGTAATTCCAGCAATTTAGTTTAATTAACATGATGGAATTGCCATTTATTTGAACATTAATAACTTTATATTGCGAAAGCACAGTAATTCAGGAAACAACTTATTTGCAGTACCAAACAATGGGAAAAAAAGTACATTTAAAGCTGTATGTGATGGAGCTTATAATAAAGCTTATCATTTATTAAAATACATTCTTGAAAAGGAGAACTGTTTATCGCGATCAAAAGTGCATCTAATTTCACATTTATTAGTAAACGCCAACCCTCACAATTTACTAATGTCTATGATGAAGGATCTTAAATATTCTGTCCTTTTGGACAAGCATTGGATTGCCTGTTTATGTAATATGTGCTGTCAGTTAGCACCTCACATAGTGCAGGAGTCAGCAGGTGTCTGGCTCAGCACCGTCCTGCTTTCTAGCAGCAAATAAACACCATGCTGCTCACTGCCTTCACTCTCTGCCTCTTTGGAGCATCTGAGCCATTTAACCGAAGCTCCTCTCAACTCAACAAGCATATTGCTCCTTAAGTCCACTTCTGAGGATAAACATCTGAGAGAACTCGACTTGCTAATAACAATCTAATGAGAGCAACGGGCAGTGTTCAAACTAACCTCCTTAGAGGAATTCAATCCTCTATAATAATACAAACCATTATATGCAAGCTACTTTCTCAGGAGGATGGGTCCTTCTAATATGATGGGCTTTGCATTAGACCTAATTAGACCTAAGGAAAGCACTGGCAGTTGTAGCATTGTAATGCAATGTATATGCAGGCTTCTGTTAGCTATCATCTCAGAGTAGGCACATCAGCTCATTTTTCAGTTTAGTGGATATGCAAACGTTCCTTGTTTTTTTTTTTTTTTTTTACATGCTATCATGCCTCCAAAACAAGAACAAATCTTGAATAGATTTTGAGACAATTTCAAATGTATCTTAAAGGACCACTGTACTCTAATATAAAATGAAAGTACATGCATATTTATACAAAATGTTTAAATGTTTTAATACTACTACTAATTTCCAGCTCTTGTCTTTATAGGTTTCGCCCTGTCACTCTGTGCTGCTAAGCTCCGTCGGGCTGAAACCAATAAAAGTAAGAGCTTTAAAGTATAACTACTAGCAGTACAAAGCTTAAACATTATAAATCAAGTATTCTTATGCATGTACTTTAATTTTAACAATCATTATTTTATAGTTCAGTCCTTTAAACTAATCCAAAACTTACTGTGCCATTGATATTGCTTAATGATAGAGTCTGGTGCTGCAGTGAATTGTTTAAACCACTTAATTTTATTTGCCAGCAAGGTAGCAACACAAACGCTGTCAGAATCGTTATAGATGGATGTTGTTGGCATAATTATACATTGGTACCTTATGGCATTTGAGTATCGCTTCTGAATGTTAATCCTGAAGTGGGTATTTGGCATACTATTAAATTACTGCAGATAAAAAGTGATGAGGTCACAAAGTAATCAAGGTGCTGAACAAGCAAAATGCATAGATACTGCAAGTTATGGCAGGATACAGATATTATCCGAGTACCTCTTTTAACCTGTTGTCGTATATGTGGATTGCTATTTATCAGTGGAATTGAGATTTTGGTTATAATATTGCTAAATGCTTTTAAATATCTTAAAGAAAATGAAGTTGATAGCCAAGCCTTGTATTGTCTGAACAAAAACGAAATCCTGTTATTATTATTAATATTATTATAATTATTATTATCTCTACTCTATTTATACATATGGGTTAGTAGACAGCATGATGCAACCGCGTTGAGGTTCCTACTAGGAAAAACCCTGCAAATAGTTATTATTAAAACATATAAGGAAAATTATCTCAAATTTTTTCTCAGAGCAGATGTTTTCAACATAATAATTTTTTTCATGAAAACAAATTAAATCCATTTTTTTTCTGGATATAAAGGATATATTTTTGAGCAGGAAATGCACTACACTCCTCCATTCTCACAAATTAGAGATGAATTCTCAGCATTGCCATCATAGCACCGAATCCCCAATATGTACAAAATAAGTGTAGCCTGTCAAATACCATAGGCAGCAATGGACCAAATTCCCAATGTGTACTGCTATACAGATTCTTACAAAATGTGTGTTACTTCACAAAGAGGATTGATAGCAGTGCACTGAATGCGTAAAGTATACAACTGGACAGATTCTTACAAAATGGCTATCTCTTCTTAAACACTGTGCAGAATTGACAAATTTACAATTTTTAAAGCATATTCTTGTGACAGAATTGTTTTGCATGTAGAACTAATAGTTTTAGTAAATATTTAGATTGTAAATTGTATATGTTGTAGATATGTAGTAAAGGCATGGTCTTGCAGTGTTTAAACAGGTATAGTCCCCTTTCTCCTTCCATTCACTTTCTCTAGTAAGACATTTTGATTATCCATTTAGTATCTGGACACAATTGTAAACAAGTTGTCAAGTTTAAAGAAATGTGCAACAGAAGTTTAAAGGTTGGGGCTGCAAGTACTAAAAATGGAAGTGTTGGGAAACTCTTAAACACACATTATATCCCTGTGCTAAGTTACAGTGGATATAAAAAGTCTACACACTCCTGTTAAAATCTCAGGTTTCTGTGCTGTAAAAAAATGAGACAAAGATAAATCCTTCCAGAACTTTTTCCACCTTTAATGTGACCTATAAACTGTACAACTCAATTGAAAAACAAACTGAAATCTTCACCTCTCCCACTGTCTGTTGGTGTTCCCCAAGGTTCTGTCCTAGCCCCCCTTCTCTTCTCCATCTACACATCCTCCCTTGGCACCCTTATAAAATCCTTTGGATTTCAGTATCATCTCTATGCAGATGACACTCAAATCTACATCAACTGCCTCTCTAGCATATCCTCCTGGATGTCCGCTGCCCGTCAACTCAAACTCAACATGTCTAAGACTGAACTCCTAATCTTTCCACCCTCTACTACAGCTTCCACTCCTCAAATACAGTATGAAGTATACAAGCTAAGATTACACATCAAGAGTGTTCCAGCATTTCACCTTTTATTATCTATGTATTATTCTCCTTTAATTGAATTATAGAAAGTGTCATTTATATCTTAAAATATTTAAGTCAGCTAAGCAAAATATTCTACTTTACCTCCACGATCACGAGCCGCTAAATTATTTCCCCTTTTCAGTGTAACATCCAATTGGTACATTCCGAGATTGGATAATGGAAAATCCACATTACTAGTTCCCAAGCTGTTGATTTTCTGGTGAAAACAAAGAAAAGAAGACATGTCAATAACAGATAGAAGATAATGATAAATATAAGCAGAGAAGTATAGGAATGACATAAACATGGAAATATAGTACTTTCTTTAAAATCTCACAGCCTTTATAAAACACCAACATTTTCTGTAGCACTGTTTACAAAGGTAAAGTAAAGTTGGGTGGGTACAATAAATATATAAATAAATACATTATACGGTATGCAAATATACAATACAATCTGTACATTTCTTTAAACAGTGAGCTTTTGAAGAAAGGAGACAATCTAATGAAGAAAGGGATTTACATGTTTTAAGTTGGGACATGGTGGAGGTAATGAGAGGAGGTAGAAGCAGTCATTGCAGAGTGAAGAGAGCGGTTGAGGGAGTATTTTGAGACAAGCTAAAGAAAGAGAGTGGTACCGTGTTAGCTAGTTGCAATAAAAAGAATACAAAAGTAGTATAAAGATTATACAAGTAATGGCTAACTGATGACAAAAATAAAGTGAACATTAGGAGGTCTATGGCAACTTCTTCACACTTAGGTTCACCAAAAGCCCAGAAAAGGAACTTGTAGATGAGGGAACGGATATCAGTGGTGCTTATTCTGGTTTTACTCTAAGGAAACGTATGTGCTCTCACAGCTCATGCGTTTCAGGCATGCACCAGTAGATTATACATGTGTGTCTTCTGATAAGTAAAAAAAATATTAACCATTTTGCATTTAGTCCCTAAGAAATGATAGTGGCTGTATATTTTTAATGTTAATGCAAACCCCTATGTAAAGCTCTGCGTTTCACTCCCACATAAGCATTTCACAGCAAATTGGTTAAAGAATAATCATCAAAAATGAACTATATAAAAGTACTGTCATGCTTCATTCAATCTGAATGTGTCTCCTTCATTTAAAAAACATATTCGTCCTATTTATACAGAATTGTGTCACATTCTGGAAGACTTTCTTTGCATGCATATATATTTTGGTCTTTAATTATACAAAGGAATGGACCATAGTTTCTCATTATTTCAATTGAATAAATTGACAAGATTTGTAGATGTTCCTGCAAGAAAATGTGGTAAAATAGGCGAAAGCTACCAAATGATTTATGCATGAATTGTATAGACGTGTATATAATGCATGCCATTAAAATGCAGTACAGCATACATAATTCAGAAACACATTGTGATGCTAGCAGACAAATGGCAGACTTGGCTATCAGATTTTGCATGTCAGCAAACACTAACAAAAAGCCAAAAGTGGTGAAAAAATATTCCCAATAATGATAGTGCTGTAAATGGAACAAACAAGAGAAGCTGTCAAATTGGAAAGGATTATCTGTCTATTCAGGTGAAACGAGTCACTGGTTTCACAAAATAAGGCTTGAGGATTTGTGCTATACAACCAAATGTATCTATTCACCTAACCTAATCATCTCTATGCTATCTCATGTCACCATCAATCTAGCTTTTGCTAAATTCTCTCCTGCTACTTCATGCAAAAAAAGGATTCAGTTATCCCAATAACAGGTTGCACAAAGTGATTCTTTCATCCCAATAAAAAGAGCATTATAAACTATCTCCACTGTGCTAGATGTTCAGCATTGTTTGTGTGGGCTTTTTATGCTAAAGTGCAGCTTTCAAAAAAGGTGTGTATATGTAATGACAGATCATGTGACACTTAGAATGCACACAGGTGGACATCATTGCACTAATTATGTGACTTCTGAAGGTAATTGGTTGCACCAGAGCTTTTTATGGGCTTCATAACAGAGGAGGTGAATACATAAGCACATGCCAATTTTCTGTTTTCTATTTCTAAAAAAATGTTTTATGTATATATTTTTCTCATTTCACTTCACCAATTTAGACTATTGTGTTCTGATGTATCACATAAAATTAAGATTAACAAAACATTGAATTTAAGGCTATAATGTAACAAAATAGGTAAAAAGTCAAGGGGGGTGAATACTTTTGCAAGGCACTGGTCATTGGTCCTTTATTATTAGATATGTAAACATGAGTTGCAATTCTTCCCACCTCCAACACACCCTTTTCTGACATCTCTCTCATAAAACCATGTTGTTTTCTATTGACTGTGTTCACTTTAATCCAACTTGAAAACATCAGTGCTCACCATAAGCTGCTTCTGTTTGCAAGCCTGGCTTCTCAGCTCTTTAAATTTCAGATGTTGATACTAAGGCAATACCTTCTTGCACCCAACTTTTCTTTATACAGTGGTACCTTGGTTCATGTCCTTAATCCGTTTCGGACGGTAGGATGAGAACCAAACGAGCATTTGCCATAAGAATCAATGTAAATTGAAATACTGCATTCCGAACCCCAGTTTTTCACATTTTATTTTGAACAAAACCTTAAAACTAAACAAACATAACGTAAAAAAAATTTATATCAAGTAACAGAATTTAACTTTACTTTAACTTGAGGGCCCAATGGTATGGTGGTGATGTAGAGGAGAAAGAGGAGAGAGGTTATTGCTTGTAACTTTGGTTCTTATAGGCACAGGAAAAACATTGGCTCTTACAGGCACAGGCTGCAGATTGGCTCTTACATGCACAGGCTGTGCACATTGGCTTTTACAGGCACAGGCTGAGCACATTAGCTCTTACAGGCACAGGCTGAGCACATTGGCTCTTATAGACACAGGCTGGTGCATTAGCTCTTACAGACACAGGCTGCTGATTGCCTCTTACGGATACAGGCTGGGCACATTAGCTCTTACAGACACAGGCTGGGCTGTTACAGACAAAGGGCCTCATTCTATTATCGGCTCTATTCGGCTATTCTATTCCCCTCCGGCCGGGGATTCCGGCAGGCTTGCGGCCGGCGCCTTGCTATCCCTTGCGGCCGCACGCGCCGGAGGAAAGCCTTTGATCTAAAACGGCCGCAAGAGTTTCGGCCACAAGAAAATCCTGGTTGCTATTCTATTGCTCCGGGAACCCTCTCTGCAAGGCTAAAACCGAGCCGCAGCTTACTTGCAGAAAAAAGGTCCCGCTAGCACCAATTAAGCACATAATATAGCCCAAATAAAGCCATCCTGCACTCTGAGGAGACTATAAAGTGATTGTAAGTGTTAGCAAAAATAGCACAACATTCCCCTATACTCAAATCCGTAAAAATAAAAAATTTTTTATATATGTCAAATATCCATGTAAAAAGTCCAGAGGGCTTGGAGCACCTCAGACCTGGCCACGCTGTGGCCGGAAAATAAACAGTTAATGTAAACTCAGATTTGGGCTGATGTGCAAGCTTGAGAGTGGGTTACTATTAATCCTCATGTCCCCCAATATGATCCCTAGCATTTACAGAGCTTTACAGTGCCGTCTTGAATTTATTTTTGACTTTAAAGATTTCTGAGCTTACGGCCGGTTGTAAGATATATGGCCGGCCGTAAGAGGAGATCCTTGCGGGGCCGTATAATTGAATTGCGAGGTAACGGAACCCCCGCAAGGAATCGCAGCCTTGCGGCCATTTTACGGCCGATAATAGAATGAGGCCCATAGGCTGCAGATTGCCTTTTACAGACACTGGCTGCAGGTTGCTTCTTACAGACACAGGCTTGACATTAGCTCTTACAGACAGGAGCTACAGATTGCCTACAGGCTGCAGTGACAGGAGTGTGGTGTGGCGATCATGTCGTCTTCAGAGCAACACGATTAGTGCCAAGCGTAGAATTAGGAGCAATCGATCAGTCCGACGAGTCGAGTACCGAGAAAGCATTCAGTTCCAAGCTGTGAGACGCTTCGGGAACTGAAAATGTCGGGAACCGAAATAGAGGGGAAATGAGGTACCACTGTACAGAAATAACATTCAAACCATCCTTATGCTCTGTCCATTAAGTTAAGTTACTTATATTAACTCACACTGTTTTCCAATATATTACCAAAACAAAAAAAGAGGATAGTGGGTTTCACAGTGTACTTTAAACCCCAATGGTGGTCAAGAATTCCTTTGACCTGTACAAATAAATACCAATATATAGGCATTTCAATATAAAATTGCAATTTTACACCAAAATATCTTGGTGTTAATTTAACACATAATAAGACTAGAAAATATTTTTTATTCTAATTTGTAGTAATCTGTTTTCTATAAAATGATAGGGCTCCACAATAGCATCCATACTTGCATATATAGTTACCTGCTTGCTTTGTGCTATGTCCAAAATATCTTTTACTTGGCATTGCATTGGACAAACTGAAAGCTCCTTTAACACACAAATTTAAATAATGGACTCCCCAAAAACAAACTATAGGATACAATGATAGTGTTAAACAAATTGTTAAATAATATGCTATCTCTAACTGTTCTTGCTTTCTAATGATTAAGAACAAAATAACTGCCATGGCTCATTAAATGTGGTCCATATATCTGTTTCTGAGAAATGGTGGTGGGATTGCATCATTAAGCAGTTTAATTAAGCACTTTTGTGGAAATATTGATATTTAAATAAATTGGTTTTCAACAGAGTTTGAGAACACCGAACAAAGGAAGATGGTGTGGCAGCTTGGTAATTAATGAGAAGATAATAAACCTTGAGCAGCTGTTCAGGAAAGTATGTATTGGTGCCAGACTGGCCCGAATGGTGCAACAATTTTGTACATGTATTTTTTGCAGATATCCCCAGGTGGGCGTCCAATCATAAAATCTCATAAGAATTGAATCTGTATAAATCATTAAAGGACCACTGCAGTCTATGAAGTATATAACAAACTACCAACAATAGCTATATACAATAGGCAGGTCTACTTGTGTCATGGGTGCATTCATTTTAGATAGCTAGGCCCTCATTCAATTGCGATTTGGCCAATTGAATAGGACCCTAAATAAGCACATAGCATATTTTTTTTAAAGAAGTTTTTAGTTAGTGAAAACCTTGCTTTTGGATAGATGCTTACTAACTAAAAACTTCTTTAAAAAATATATGTCATGTGCTTATTTAGGGCCCTATTCAATTGGTCAAATTGCAATTGAATAAGGGCCCTAGTCTGCCTGTAGCATAAGGGTCATGGTAATCCTAATATGGATTGTCCTATTGTCAAGGTAATATTCATAGTCACAGTCTTTCAACAGAAATTAACAGAGGTGCTATCTGAATTCATGATTCTCTCCATTCCTCCATGTGTTAAATCCTGGTATTAAAACAAGGGCATACAGCCTTATTAAATTGCAATTCGGCAACTTTAAAAGGGCTCTATTTAAGCACAGAGCATATTTTTTTACAGAAGTTTTTAGTTAGTGAACTTCTATCCTAAAGCAAGGTCTTCACTAACTAAAAGCTTCTGTAATTAAAATATGCTCTGTGCTTATATAGAGCCCTTTTAAATTTGCCGAATTGCAATTTAATAAGGCTGCTAATGTCTGACACCACTAAAGCAAAATTGAAAACAAAAGTTAAAAATTAAGAAGTGTATTTATTTTAAACTTTAAAACACATTCTGCACATTATCAAGTAATGTTCTTCATAACAGCATAATACAAATATGATGCTTCAGTGGTCCTTTAATATTGGAATCAATGATCTCAATTTTCAAATATTGACATATAAATCCGATTTATTTGCAAATTTTTACATATTAATCAGATTTATGGCTTATGAATGTCAATTCAGTAATGGAACAGACTATTTCAACTGGTTGTATAACAGAACTCCCCACGTCATAGGGATCAATCGGATGATTAAATATGTCTGATGGTTACATATTGTTGGTTTTTATGACCCATTGTGCAAAAATAATTCTTCAATACCTTGAATTCCACTGCTTTTTAATATGGTTCAGTCAATATAGTAACTCTATCTATTTCGCAACCCTAAAGTAAAATTGTATTTTACTTTAGACTGTACAATAAAATTGAAGGCTAGCAAGCTGCTACCGTATAATTGAATATTACTGTAATAGCTCAGGTTTTACTGGATTTTCCCCTTCATTATAAATAGTATAAGGTTGGTACCAGCAGTAATTCAGTAACATGTCAAAGTTATGTGGAAACTTTATTGAGATTATTAAATATCTGCAATCTTGCTGACTGGAGCAAGGTTCACACATGGACATTTGATATGATAGGGACATACTTAATACAGTTTGACATTCAGTTTTATGTTGTTGACATATGTGTCAGCAGTGCCCTAGGCAGTCAACAAATGCGCTTTATTATTTATTTACTTTGGATTCTTTAATAATAATTTTATTAAATGACCATTGTAGTTAAATAAATATCCGCCAATTAGTTAAATAAATATCTGGGATGTTTATATACCTATTTGTCTAATAAAAAATGTATTGAAATAAAAAATTAACTTACACTCTCCCACACAGCACAGGGGATGAGGCAGGGTGCCTGTAAGTGAGGTTGCAAGCTAATTTGACATTTAGGTGGCGTTTTTGGGAGGTCTGAAAATGGCTAAGCGAGGAAAAAAATGGCGGCCGTAAAGCCAAAAGCGATTACTGTGAGACCCGCAATGAACGTCTAAGGCCCGCAAGTTACAGGGGGAGAACCTTGCATTGTGTGACAAACAGCATTTGCCAGGCTTCAAATGTTATTGCCATCATTTTTGACGGGCAAGTTACTAGTATAATATAACAATGTATTTTTTTTGTACTTTTTTTTACTAAGTGCTTAAAGGCATATTTAAATTTCCTGGATTATGAATGCATCTGATAGAGAAGAATCAGCGGTCTATCAAAACATTTTTTGCATGAAAAAAATACCAAAATAAATATTATTAAACTTACCCTAAAGTTTGCTAAAACTCTTGAGTTTGCTAGCAATTGATTTTGAAAGTTAACACCCTTTGAAAACCCTGCTAAAATTAGCACAAAATTCAGAATTAATGTTGGTCAATCAAAGGCAGCTAATACATTGTAGTAGTTTGTGCAGTAAGGAATCATGGGATGTGTAGTCCTCTGCACAAGGAAGAAGGATTAGCCAGACACTGCTCTGTAGATCTCTGCACTGTGCTGCTGCTGGATGGAACGTTAGTTAAGGGCTACAATCCACACCCAAATGCAGTGTTTTTATTGGTATGTGCCTATGTAGGCAGTGTTGGGGGTGTAGAAAATAAGTTTTATTTTATATATTATAAAACAACTCTGTATGTGTATAGAATGACTCAATGTAATGTGTGTTTCTGATATAAGCAGCATGTGTTAGATTAGAAAAAGGTAAAAACTGGGAATCTAAGACATACCTTTAAAAGCTCTGTTTTTTCTGCCTAAAATCATACAATTTGTACCTGTTTCAGTCTGCCCTCTGTAGCTCATACAGCTCATGAATAAACAGAGTGTGAAGTGCAGTGTTTCAAATTAGCTTGTAAGTGATCTCTCTCAAGGAGCATGTTGCAGAATATTGCCAATGATTGGTTACTATGAGACTGTACAACCCCTGTCCTCATGAGCTGCAGAGGGGAAAACAGCTTAGGAACTATTTGTAATATATAGGCAGAAAATAACAGAGCTTTTAAGCACTTCATAATGAAGTACATAAAAGAAAAAAGATATATTATATTCCTAGTAAAATCCAGAAACCTTTCATGGCCCTTTAACAGTAATCACTTATGAAGTTATAAAACAGTATAAACATTTTGTATGTTTAAAACGTTAACTTTCAGTTTAGTTCAGGGTAGAATTGCCTGGTATTTCGGGGCTGGGTCACTCTTTTGAGTGAGACCAGACTTATATACTACAGGATATTTCTCCCTGTGAAGGGCACAAGTGAGCTAATAGAGGCTGCTCTCTGTAGGTAACCAGACCTATAGGACAAACCTACTTAGGTATTGTTCTTTCTCAGATGAGCACCTCTACTCTTTTTGTTTGAAACATTAACTTTAACACACAATAGAAACTGTAGGTTTTGAACACTCATTTAATTAGTCTTCTATCTGAAAACAAATCTTAAATAAACAATTTTTGCCAACATACTTTTATGATTATTTTTTTTATCCATTATTTGTAATACACTAACTTAGGGCCATATTTAATTCCAAGCCCGCAACTCTATTGCAGCCGAACGTCTCTGATTGCGATGCTCTTCAATTGCTCAAGCCTGCAAGTTACTGTCCCAAAGCCGAAACCATAAACCATGCAATGGGTCGTAGCAGTGCTAACTGTCAGTATTACGGAAGTAAAACATAAAGGTTACATGTCAATCAATTACGTTCGGGGGTCCAATATGCGATCAGACTCGCAAACCCGCAAAATAAAGAATTATGAAAATGAATGCCAATACTGTTCTAGTCCATATGGGTGGCCTGAAATGTATTAACTCATTGATACCCAAGATCAATTTAACCCCAAATAATGCATTAAAATAAATTAAATTTCCTGCCGATTTGCGGGCTTGAGAATGTTGTGCAATTAATTCTGTCATCGCTGTCCCTGTTATTTACAGTGCAGTATTGATTTTTTATTTGCATTTACAGTGCTACGAATAGGTGTGTAACCCCTTGCGGGTCCTCTCTAGCACTCATAGGATTTGCTCCTCCATTTGCATTTTACGGTTGTGAAAACATTTGTGCGCCTGGGGAAATTGAGCAATTGAATAGTGATTTGCGATTTTAGCCTTGCAAAAGTGAGAGATTAAAGGCTTCTGGAGGCTGTAAGGTACGGGTTTAACCATCGCAATATTTTCAAGGCCCTAACTCATAACCAGTTTGGAGCCCCCAAAAAGACGCCAATTGAATAGCAAATTAACTTGCGACCTCACTTATGTGCTACCGCATCGCCCGAAACCTCAATTGAATATGGCCCTTATTTTGTAGCGCTATACAAGGGTTACATACAGAAAAAAATACAATATTAAACACATGAAAAACAAAAAGATAGCTTTTTTTGTAATAATTTTAGGATGCTTAGGTACATAGTGCTTTTTCCCAAAGCACCTTACAGGATTGAAAACCCACAAACTTACAACCTAAAAGGACTGGGAGAGGCAAAACATGGGCAAGAGTAACAGATAAGGATTAATATGGGTCAGGAAAGAAGTAAAAGTTGAGAATGATAGAGGATGATATAAAAGATTGTTTTTTTTTGCTGTAAGTCAGATGTGAAATTTACCTTGGTAGAAAATGTATGGGAAGATGTTTTCATTTAGTATGAGGGGATAGAAATCTGATTGGAGGCATTGTGAAAGAGTGGCGCTAGCATGCAGTAGGATTGAACAATATTTATGGTATAACAATAAGATATCACCCAACCACATGTTGCGCCACAGCAAAGGTTAAAAAAAGGAAATTAATTGATTATTTTCAGAGACATCTGGTGCTGATGTTAAACAGAATGTGGGATTTTAATTAAAAACAGAACACATTAAAACGTGAATTGGTTTGATTTGTTATTTATGGCGTAATAAAGACAGCTGCATAATTAGTAATCTAGGCACTAACATGTCACAGATAATTACAAGAGAGCAGATACTGCATTTTAGATTTGGCTCCATCACAGTGCCAGATTAAATCTGTGACAAGAGATATCCATTCAAAGAAGAGGCTGTGGGTACTTTTATCAATGGATGACATTTAGAAAGTAAATATTTTTCTGTTTTAGTGATTCATCGACTTATTGTAAAGAAAATAAGTATTTTTTATATTGATTTAAACTTGTTGGTGGTAAAGTTAGTGACTGCTAAAAATAATTACAGGTAATTACATTGTGTTATTACCTATACCAGATTTCCCATGAGGCCACAAACTAGGGGCCTAGGGGGGAGAATATCAACGCTGATCGCAAAGAGCTCCACCTATTTATCTTTTTCCTATCAACCAAACTTTCTTCATTACCCACACACTTAAAAGGACACTGTTACCTCATCAACAAGCTTAAAACACAAAGATTTTTCTCTATAGCAAATCATTCCTGAGATATCAATCATTGTTTGTAATGTTTTTTTATGCTAATAATATGAGTCCCCATATGTTGATCTTTTAAGAAAAACACAACCTGATTTTGGGGCAACAGAGTACCTTTAATAACATTTCTTTCTCAATCCACTGTCCCTTTCTGTTTGTTTCCCTTCTTTCACCTCCCCAATTTTCCTCACGTCTCCCTCCTTTAACCCTAATTTTTCTACTCTTCTTTTGACCTCGCATTTCTCTTCTCACATTTTGCACCTCTCCTCCCTTTCTCATGCCTTGTTTTCTTCTTCTTCTTTTCACCTGCCACATGTCCCTCTCTTCTTTTTCCTTTCACTTCCCCATCTTTTCACTTACACCTCCCCCCATTTACCTCACCTCCCCCATTTTCTCTCCTTCCTTTCAGTTCCTTCATTTTCTTCACCCATTCCTGCTTTCACCTCCCCTAATGTCCTCCCTTATTTGTTCTCTTTCCTCACTCCCTCTCCTTGGTACTTTTATTCTTTGGTAATTCTGAATGTTTGTAATAGAGCAGCAGATGAGTTATACCTACAAAACATATATTAAGCTTATTTTCAATCACACAAAGACACAATACTTTTTCACTAAAACTCCAATAGGAGTTCCTATTATCCTGTTATAACAATAATAAAAGTTTCAGGTTATAAATGTTATTGCCTTTGCTCTACCAAAATAGGAATGAGCAGGAAGGTGAAATGGGTACTAAGGCCTTTGGCTAAAAGAGATCCTCTTGCGAGCAGTTAAGTTCAGACAGCAATATCACAGCATGCAGAAATAAAGCAATGAATTGAACTTCTGTGTGTTTAGAATAAGGTTTCAAAAAGGTTGCTTGTCATTTACAGACTATGGGCCTCATTCAAATGTGATTTGGCCAATTGAATAGGGCTCTATATAAGCACATAGCATATTTTTTCAGATGTTTTTAGTGACGACCTTGCTTTTGGATAGAAGTTTATTAACTAAAAACATCTGTAAAATGTGCTTATATAGAGCCCTATTCAATTGGCCAAATCACATTTGAATGAGGCCCTAGGTCATTTGACTGTTGCTTGTGGGACATTTACCTAAAAGCCATCAAAGTCTTACAAAATGATTGGACATCTTATAAAGCTTTATTTATCTCCAAAAAGCATGATTATCAAAGACACATCAACTAGCAGTCCCTTTTTACTTTATTGCTTACATATTTTTTTTTATTCTCTGTAGTTATACCTTACTACAGAAGTCTGTGCTGCAAAATGCCATAATAAGAACAACTTGCCCAGTGCCTCTATTATTTAATTTCCTGTAAAATCCTATGACTCTATTGTTTTCTCGCACATAATACGAGATTTTGAGCCAATAGGCCTATTTTGTCTGTCAATCAGATTTATTTAATACTCAGGATAGTGTTATCTTTTCTCCGTTTTACATTTTCTTTCAGATTTAATAACCTCCATTCATTTTGTATTGAGCCCCACTTGTGTTGCTGCATCGATCTTCATTTAATACTCCTCATTCATCCCAATAGCTGCTCAGTTGATTCCCTCTTCAATCCAATATATTCACCCCCCACCCATTCATTCTATTAGTCTTGTCTTATCCTCCTCCTTACATGTAGCTCTGGCTAGTGGGAGGGTTGCAGACAAGGCGTAAGTCAGAACTGGTGTGCATCTATGCTCTGATTCTGAGAGCAATTCTTTGCAGAAGAAGGAATGTTGTTGGTACCTTGTTCATCAAGCAATGGTTCACTGATTCTACTACAAGGGGATCACTGTTTCCTCCGAATAATAATGAAACAAGAAAAGTCACTCTTATTCCACCTCAACTTTAACATTAGATGTGAAGGCTTATGAGGCAATTTTGTCCCAGCAGACTGGGACTTTTTCCGTTCTCGTGCTGTCTTATACATATAAGCCTAAACAAGAATTAAATCAGATTTAAAAAAAACCTTAGGGTTGATTACATTAAGTAATGGGCAAGCAACTAAGAAACGGGAAGTTATCTACCAGTTAGAGACCCCAGTCTTACACGCACATATAAAGAAGCATAAGTGTGTGCTTATGTAAAAATATCACTGTGTATGGACTTTCCTTTTTATATGCACACACTTTCCAAACTACTTCATTAGTAACAGGAATACGCCACTGGATGACCTATATTATTACATTATCTTTGAAATAATAAGCAGGCATGTGTTTTATTAATATCTACAGGTCACCATCCCTTTTATTTTGACATTCTAGTGGTGATCCAATCTTATAGCCTAGTATCTCTTTATATTTTGAACTTTTTTTACACATATGCAGCCAAAATAATAATGATCCATTAATGCATTTTCTGAGTCTTGACATATTTTCTTCTATTCTATCTCATCATATCTTTCTGTGTTCTCTCATCTCTATCCCATTTGTCCTTCCCTTCTACATCCCCTCTATTGAACTCATCCACCATGACATGTTCTTCTAACCCCATTGCTCTCTCTGCTTATATTCTGTCCTTATCTATTTCTGCTGTTCTGTATTCCTTGTCTTTTTTCTCATTTCCTTCCCCACAGCTTCACCTCTATCACAAAGTCCTCTCCTCTATACATTTTTCTACCATACCAACTCCTTCTTCCTCTTAACTATCTCTATTCAGTATATTATGCATTTTCCTCTTTCATCAATTGCGCTCCTCAATCATATGCTATATATCCACAAAAATCTCTTCATCCTCTCTTCCATTATTTTACTCTATTATTTTCCTCCAATATACCTCTTTCTGATACCCCTATCTTGCTTTCCTCCACTCATTCCCCTCCTTTCATCCACAACCCCTAATACTCTGTTTAATACCCTGTTGTACTGCTATATTCAACACCTTCTTATCTACTGACATGTTCTCTCCTCATTGCCACTTTCTTGTTATTGTTTGCTTAATGCTGGTCTTTTATGTTTTACAATTTTTTTTAAAAAACTTCACTTTCAGAAATACGTCGTCTTCAGGCACATGAAAAATATGAGCGCAAACAAACTAAGACATAAAACATTTTAATACATTGCATTTCAGTGATCATTGTTCTTTTCCCCAGTGCATGAAAGATCCCAACAATGGATTGAGTGGGTTTAGTGTTATAAAAGTTTACCACAATGTAAAAGAGGTGTCTAAAGCATGGTAAAGGGTTATTGCTCAGGTCCCCCAGATATCACACAGTAAAATGCAAAAGCAGCCAGGGGCTTTTGCTGTCTCTTGTGTGTTTGTGACAGTTAGTCGTGTCCGACTCTCTGTGAACTCATGAATAACAACACACCATGCTGACATGCTGATCCACTTGGTATTTATGACAGAAATACTGGAATGGTTTTCCAATTCCTTCTCCAGTAGGCAACAACATACAGCTCCTGGTATTCCTAGGTGGTCTCCCATCCAAGTACTCACCAGGCCCAATCATGCATGGCTTCAGGGTAGTGTGACCTCTTAGTTCCCTGACTGGAATCAAACCCAGGTTGCAGAGGTGAACGCACCAAATCCTAACCACTGGACCACCATGGATCCCCTTGCTGTCTCTTACTGTCAACTATAAAAGGTCATAGGGAAGGATAGTCATTGCTGCAGTAATTTAACCCTATTTCAGTGCAGTGCAGCAAAGTAAAGGTATATGTTTTTACTAAAATATTAGTTAATATTTTCACTGCTATATATGTATAAAGTAACATCTAAACAATATTATAACCATTGCCCTGTTATTGTGCACTGGATAGTACCTATGGAAATGTTTTATTGGCAGCTATGCGTGTCTTGAATATGCAAACAACGACTAATAAGAATACCTGTACTGTTTGGTGTGTCTATGAATTAGGACATATTTACCCTCAAGGATAATCAATTTATACGGCTGTCTAACTCCCAAAGATCTAAAATAACAAAGCACTACCTATGCAAATAAATTGACTGGAAAGCACATTAACGATAAAACCAACCTGGATGAAGCTCAATATTTGTTAATGAAATCATTTACTGGCCAATAATAAAATTTCACAATTTTGCTAAACAAATTAATTCCTCTGGGTTTACAGATATTTGACTGTGAGCAAACAAGAATGAAAAGTCTCCTTTATTAAGCAGGCATTTCACTGCTACTTTATATTTCTGTGCTGTTTTATGGATTAAAACTACATTAATATTTGTGAAGCTAGTTGTACTCCACACTTTCAGTCTTATTAAATTGTGATTCGGCCAATTTTATTTACAGAAGTTTTTAGTTAGTAAAGACCTTACTTTTGGATAAGTTCACTAACTAAAAACTTCTGTAAAAAATATTCTCTGTGCTTATATAGAGACCTATTCAATTGGCCGAATCACAATTTAATAAGGCTGTTCAATTTCTGCAATAGATGGATCTAGAGTGGAAGTGGCCAGTGTTTTCATGTACTCATATAAAGCCTTATTAAATTACAATTCTGCCAATTGAAAAGGGCTCTATATAAGCACATGGCATATTTGTTTTACAGAAGATTTTAGTTAGTGATCTTCTATTCAAAAGCAAGGTCTTCACTAACTAAAAACTTCTGTAAAACAAATATGCTGATAATAAGGCTGATAATCAGCAGGGGTTTGGGCCAATTAAAAGTCACTACAGTCCCAAATTTTCTATCATGCATTTTAAAAGTGCATGCTTTATCCATTACAAAAAAAAAATCCCATGAAAAATAAATGATATAAAGAAAATTAAACTAAAGCAATATAAAAATAGACTGAAAGCAAAATGTTTCATTGCATTATTCTGACTAATGAATTGAAACAAATTTAGAATAAGGTTGAAACTAAATGATTTTATGTCTTTGTCTAGCTTATTTTACATTCAAAGAGAGTTTAAAAAAAGACAAGCTTATGCCTGTACAGTCAGTGGTGTAGGTAACGGGTGGCAGGAGGGGCGCTGCGCCCTTGGTGGACTTTCTCTAGGGGATGGCAAAAGTGCCTCCACCTGCCCATGGCCCTCATGTCACCTTCCCCAAGGCTACCTCGCCAGCCCCTCGCTCTCCTCTGTGCCTCTCTGCTTTCTGCTGAACTTCTCTGCCTGTACAGATTCCTGCAGGGGAGCAGAGGAGCTGGATGGAGGAGAGAGAGACAGAGACATAAGTGAGAGAGATGGAGAGTGTGGATGAGAGCAAGAAGGAGTGTGAATGAGAGAGAGAGAATGAGGGACAGAGAAGGAGGGTAAGAGGGTATGTTTGATAATAGTTATGTTATTGTGCTGTTGGTCGCAGCTTAGGATCGGTGTCCGGACTGAGTTCCCTTCATAAGGCGGTCCACCGGAGGTTAGTTATTTGGTGTAAATCTATTTGCCTGTATTCGTTCTCAAAATTGGTATCATTTTCATCCCGGCTGTCTTGCAGGGTCATTCCTGCATGTTCCTGGCAGGGTTGTGCTTGTCGTTCTAGGGAACATTAGGGGTATATGCCTCCCGGTATGCTGAGAGGCTTTACCATTTTATCGCGTTACGGTTCTGTGCCGTAGGTTACTCATTCCCCGTTCATCATCTCTATCGTCGTGGTTTCCATTGATCGGGTAGACAGTTCTCATACCACTAGTTTCAGGTTTGTAGTGGGATTTGGAAGGAGGCCGGGTGGCATTCCAGCAGAATTATCCCTTTTTGGGTATGTCCTATACTCCTCCACGGTTTACTCTTATGCCTTATCTGCTATGTTCTTGGGTGGTTATATTGACTCCTGAAGGTGGGTCTAGGGTAGGTGTTTGGTCAATTCCAAGTGATAGCAGAGGTGTTTGCGTCTGATATTATAGACATAGGTGCTCTAGGCTACCGATGTTAAAGGTGGACAAGTGTTTTATATGTAAATTTTATCTCCAGCGTTTTCTGCACAGGCTTGTTCTTCCATAGTGTTGGCAGGGTAGCTGATGGATTAGATCCGCTGGTAGCAGTTTTTCATATTCAGTGGTGGTTTGGCTCGGGTGGTCCTCTTTTGTCCTGCTGTGGAGGGTTCTGCTTAGTGGAATCCTATCTTGAGGTTTTCGTCTTGGTACGTCTTATAATCCTCTGCAGTTTGTAAGACACGACGATATGACGCTCAAACGGTCGTGAGCAGGTATTATACATCCTTTGACTGGTAAGAGGAGCGGTCAGCAAGGGCATGCCCAGTTTGATGCTTTGCCGTAGCTCTTTTCAAATCTGTCTGTAACGGCATCTGGCGACCTGCGTCGGGCCCCTGGTCTGTCTGGTTAGAGCTAGTGTAGGTTATGCCGCGAGATGCACATTGTAAACCATGATTACGCCATTTGGTGGGTAGCGGTGTGCGTTTTTAGTGGGTCTATCACGTGTTTTTTTTGTTGTATGGTAATGGAGATATGTATAAGGGACTGTCAGATTTTGTCCCGGATTTAAAAAAAAAAAAAGTCTTAGGGGTTGGGCTGGCGGGGCGCTAACGCTTGGTATCCGGTAATAGTCATAAAGCAGAGGGTATTATATGCTTTTCCAGGTGAGTTCCAGGATATTATTAACTCTTTGTACCGGGATCGGCAACGTGCGGACTGAGGAGTATATATGGGTTATTACAGAGGTGTTTTTGTTGTGTATATGCAACAAGGGCTGTCACTCCTGTCATCCCCGGCGGTTGTATCACGTTTTAATCATTCAGGGTGGTATCATAAGCTATTGTGATGGGTATGTGCTGTAAGGTATTTGGCTTCATAGATCTTTCTAGAGTTATACACGGCTGGTTGGCAGTGGATCAAAGGGCAGTAATTAGAGTATGCAATGATTGCGGTGATGGTGCAGGCTGTTTCTCAGTATGTAGTTGCTTGTTCAGGACTACGTTTTTGAAAACCCTGTGCTCAGTACGGATAGAGGAGCATATAGTGTTATGAAGATACCAGGTCAAAAAGACAGGATGGAGGACGGTTCCTTCTCAGGTGCGAGCCTCAGACTGCAGGCCGGGGTGGGAGGTTGGACAGTTTGGGCACTGGGTACGCTATCCGTAGGCTCAGAGGAGGAGTCCCCCAAAGGTGGGGGGGGTGGGGGCAAGTAGCCGTGTGGCCCATCGGAAATCAAGCTGGGTTAATGGGTCCTGACAAAGGAATGGATGGAGAGAGAAAGTGGTAATGGTGAACAGGAAGTATGGCAAAGGGACAGCAGGCGACTGGTAGCCTTTTCCTAAGGGCCGGAGATACCACTGTTCGGGAAGGTGGTCTGTGAGAAGTGCAAAGCCTTGCAGGCGGTGCAGCCATCTCTCCTTCCCGCTGGTGTGCCGGTAGTGAGAGGTTGGTTGGTATACAGGCAAGGTGGGGCGACCTCAGGTGCCTGGTCTGGCGATCCAGGGTGATCATATGACCATATGGCTGGATACTACGGTTCTGGAAAGAGGTCTGTGACAAGTCTGAATCCTCGCGGTTCTGTGCGGCCAACTCTTTTCCACTGGTCGGATGGTAGCAAGAGTTTGGTTGGTAATCAGATAAGGTATGTCGACCTCAGGTGACTGGTCTGGCGATCCATGCTGATCAAGTGACCATTTGGCCGCGACGGTCCAAGTTGAGCAGGTGGGGAAAGGAGGTAGTGACAGTGTGATGGGCACGCTGATTGCTCCCCCTTCCTGCATTACGGCTCTCTTCGTCCAAACAATCGCGAGGTTGGTTTGCACCTTTCCTTGTTGAAATAGGATTGGTTCTCATGAGTATGATTCTACAACGTTGGAGATTGCCAGCAGCATTTGGGCATATTCCGCATTGGAACTTGCTGCCCACTCGCTTGGTGCAGAAGCAGCCACCGTGACAGCCCTACGGGCTTTTGGAGAATGTGGTCTTGAGAATTGAAGGTAGCGTGCGGTAATAGCATGGGCTATTATTAAATCAGACCATGTGGGCGAGTGGCCTTGGTTGTCGCTCGTAGCCCAGAGCTGGGCGTTGCTGTTTTAGGAGGGTATGTGGCTGGCCATGGTGTTTTTGGGTGGGGGGGGGGGAGTCGAATCCGCAAAAGGTATTATGCAGTCTTCTCCGTGGCGGGTGGTGGGGGGAGTCGCCGGGACAGTGGGAAAATGGGGGAGATCCTACCCTACGGTGGAACGGATGTTCCAACACGGTAGGCCCTGGATGAGGCTTCAGGGCGTAGGGTGTACTGTCTCTGTCCAGGCTCCTCCCCTCAGGGTTATGTTTATTTATTTTTTCGTTATGGTTATTACGTCATGTTGTGTTTACCAATAAACGCTGTGGCCAGTTATCACCCAAGAAGTTGTCTGTGTCTAATTTCATATTCAACGGGTGATGGGGTATAAATTCTTATATGCACATACCAACTGGGCCTTGCTTAGGTCATGAAGGGCCCGTAGGCCACCTCAGGCTTGCCTGGGGTTGGAGGGAGGGACCACCTGACCTGGCAGGACCTGGGAGGGGAAGGAGGTGGCTAGCTAGGGGAGGTGGAGCCATTATAAGCTTTTGGCGCCAATTTCAACCAGTTTGCCCCCAGCTAGCCATGGGAGCAGATGCCCACCCACCCATCCCTAAAGTATTGTTGTTAAAGTGATGTATATGTTGTACTGTTAATAAAAAAATAAAAAAAAAGATGAATAGTAAGTTGTAGATTATGTTGTTTATTGTCTGAAGTACTCGGTGTTGTGGATGTATCTTTGAAGTATATATTATATGGTATCAAAAGTTTGTTTGTTTATATTGTTTCGGCGGTGGGTGGTGAGGGGAGTCGCCGGGACAGTGGGAAAATGGGGGAGATCCTACCCTACGGTGGTACGGATGTTCCAACACGGTAGGCCCTGGATGAGGCTTCAGGGCGTAGGGTGTACTGTCTCTGTCCAGGCTCCTCCCCTCGGGGTTATGTTTATTTATTTATCGTTATGGTTATTTCGTCATGTTGTGTTTACCAATAAACGCTGTGGCCAGTTATCTCCCAAGAAGTGGTCTGTGTCTAATTTTATATTCAATGGGTGTTGGGGTATACATTTTATATGCACATACCAACTGGGCCTTGCTTAGGTCAAGGTATATCTGAAAGTTTTGTACCGTTTGGAAAAGTCACGCAGTAAAGGACAATAGATAACAAATGAAAAGACTTTCAGGGAACTATCTGTGCAAGACATCTGCTCTCTAGAGAATTTTATTTGTTCTGCATTTAGATTTGTGTTACACCTGACTTGCCGCAGCGGTATGGCCAGGAATGACCTTCCAGTGGAAATGATGAAAGCTGACAAGAAGAACTATGCTTGAAAACAGGCAATGTTTTTAGAATGTAAAAAAATAATACAGCCTTTAATGTATTACTTTTATATGTAACTATGCTGCGGTGGAATCTACCATTTAAGTTTCTAGTGATCTACTTCCTGAATTGGTTGTGGTCTCATAATGGAGAGAGGAAGCTTCTGCGTGATCAGCACAATAGGAATGTGGTAGCCAAAACTGACAAATTTTAAAACTTGTTAGTTTACAAGGACACTCCCTTGAAAAACAGAAGCTGCAAGAATAAAGAAAACAGATGTCTGCAGTAAAAATAATTGCATATGAAATGCAAAGATGTAAAGGTTGTGTTTACTTATTAACTGTTTCGCCCATGACCAAGCTGAGATAATCATATAGATCATATAGAAAAACATTTGATCATAATTGTCCTTTAATAACACTTTAAAGAGACATGAAATCACATTTTATGCATGAAAAAAATAAAGCAAAGCCTTTGTGAACTTTATTAAAATTAACAGGAAAGACATAGAGCATACTTTAGTCCATAGATCTCATTGGCTGAGGTAAATCTGCTAAGCCCCAAAGAGCAGTTAAAAGTCTTAATCATTTTTTGTGCTCTGAGATCTTAATTTGAAAAATGAAAACACACTGTGACACATTATCAAATGCTCTCTTCCCATTGCAAGTTTTATGCAATACATTTTTAGATGGATCTTGGTAGATTACAAATTGTGTTTTTTATCAATTAAGCATTTAAAAATAGCAAAATTGTATAAAGAACACAATAAGTAAAAATATACTCACATGCAACACAAATAGTGGAATTGATTGAGTTTGGTTTAAGGGTCGCTTTGTAAATATGTGATTAGTTTATAACCTACATTATTTTATACAGATATATTTAGGTACATTATACAAATGATTTTATTGTATGCAGTGGAGAAGATAATACAAAGGATATTTTATACCAAATGAATAAAACCTTCGATAATCACATAAAGCAAGAAAAAAACTCACCAAAAATGCTCATTGAAACTGACATAATTTATGATATATGGCTACTAATCAATCTTTGATTAAGTTGGTAATGAATTTGTTTTATGCTGCAATTATTTTTGCACTAAAACGTATATTATTTATTAATATAATTCTTCCTAGATAAAATAATACAACAACCCACTGTTCAAGTCTGCTAAATCTTTATCCACTGTTCATTATTATTCTGCAAGCACACGCTCCAGGCAAGTTGAATGTAAAGTACAATGCCTTATTTAGAGGGATACCGTAATGCAGCCACATTATGAAATTTAGCATAATAACAGTATTATGTTAGTAAAAGACTTTCAATATAATTTGGTTAAGCTTTAATATTATTATTTACATTTTGTAATAATGTATCTTGTTATTGTAGGCATCCATATTGTCCTCTTTGACGTACTCTTGTCACAACCTCAGTGTAGGGTCAGTGGCTGCTTGCATTGTTTACTTTAGATGGAGAATATTAGCCAGCAATACCATAGTGAACATGTGAGATACACAGAGATTTGATTTGCCTTGTACAATGTTTACTTTAGGATAAGGACACTTTAAGGAACAATATCAAACAAGCAGTGACCCTGCACTGAGGGATGAAAAGGAAAAGGTCACAAACGCAAATATGGATACATACAGTAGAAAATATTTTTTTTTAAATTGTGATATAACCAAAGTATATTCAAAAGGGTTTTATTATCATGTTGCTTTAGTATAATTTCACAATATGCCTGCTCTACAGTGTATTAGGGAGCTGTGAGGTTGGGAATATACAGTATTGTATGAAATTATTGTACACAAGGCCTTAAGGATTCCCAGTCTATAATGATTTTTGTTTCTTGTAAAAGTAACTGCAACTCATTTCACATGTTTTATTTGTACACAATGAAAGGATTTAAATTGTTAGACAGATCATTTTTTTATTTGATTTTCAACCATGCCTAATACCCAGGATTTATAGTAACTCTATTATGATATTTAAATATCTGTTTACAATACAATTTATCTTCTCTTGTCTTCCATAAGTCCTAATTCAACCTTCCTCCAAAAAAACAATGAAGTGTCATGCAAAATTATTTATTTTTTTTACAAAATATATATTATTTTATTTTTAACCAAAATAAAAACTACTATTAAAAAAGAGCCCACAAAGGCAGTGATTCTAACCCACAGCTGCACTTACCATTAGGCTAAAATTGTAATGGTCAAAAAAAAGAACAAGATATCCTATATAGAGCTAATTATTGAAATTAATTAGTGACATTGCTGGATGCAGCTTATTATGTATTTTATTAATACAGGGGAAGGTTAAAAACAGCTTAAAACCACTAACTTCAAAAGCTAATTTACCATCTTTAAAAAAGGAAAATACTTTTTCCACGTTTCTCCGTCCTCTATCTGATGGGGCAGAACATATATGGGGGCTGTGGTGCTTCTAACAGTTAGATCTGCTGAATCTTAGCTCTCCTAGCACTACAGATATCTACGTATAGTAAACTTGTAGCATGAGGGGCGTTTATAGGCCCTACACACACATAGATTATTGCCTGGTGCTCCTTTCTGTTTGTGACTCATACAGATGCCCAGTAATCTCTCTTGTACCCTTTGGTACCTACTATCACTTATATGACAAGAACTACCAACTTTATATAAGTACTAACTTTAGTTCTTTATTGGATGAACTTCCAGCGATCCTAAAGGTTTAATAACTGGGCCCTAAAGAGTTGTAATTTGATGTTCTCAAAAGTCATACGACCAGCAGCAACATTTTTTAGCTCACCTTGGAGCTTTAAATGAAAAAGGAAATCTCAGTTTTAATAAAGAGAACCACATAAAACTACTATGAGGGATTGTAATGGTTTTCATTATATCTGGAACAAAAGGAGAGACAGAACAAGCAGCAGTGACCAAGATTAATATTTTAATGGAGAGCAACTGGTCAAGACAGTGTGGTAAATAAGACACAACCAGGCTGAATGTATGCACAAAAAGGACAAGATATACTACTTAGATTTTACCAGCAGTTTAAATATTACTTTACGCAAAATAAAGATCTATTGTTTACTAAAAAGTTGTTTATTAGATTAGTTACTGCTTGAAAACATTATTATTGAATGGACATGGAAAGCAATTATTTATTTGATGCATCTGATATGATAATATGTTTGTGTGGTTTATTTTTCAAATTAAGGTCTCAGAACAGATTTAAAGACCACTGCACAATGAAAAAAACTATTCGTTAAAAAACTTTCTTTAACACTAGATGTTGTTTGCAGTGAATGATGCAAGGGATCTGCTTCTGCGCCAGTGAGGGGAATATTGTATTGTGTTTATTATAGTCTTATCCGATATCTATACAATAGTTTTTTGTTCCCTCCTACCCCATCATTCTCTTCTCTCTACTGATATACATACAAAAAACACAAAATGGATTACTGTACAGAATCTTCAAAAAATCAGATTTTCCCATAAAATGTGTTATGCCCAAGGCTTATACAGCTGCTAATATTGCTAGTTTGGTGAACACTTATACACCAATATGTGTATTTTTTCTTGAACTGCACAAATTGTTTAAATGATCAATAATATTATAATTACACCAGTGGATCTTTGCCGAACACTATTGCGCCTTTGATGGTGCATGAGCAGAATCAAAACACTTCTGTTTTTAGATGCAATTACACCTGTGTCGACAGAAAGAGCTGATAACTGTGCAAGCTTGATCCCTATAATACACATGTGCTACTCTAGGTGGATAGGGGGCAGATACATAATGCTACATCGGCATTATCGCAGATCTAATTATAATACCTGAGTTTTGCTAAATCACAAGGAGACCTGAGTAGCGCTAATGCACAACTTGTGGTTTAAGAGGCATATCCTTAGTTAATGCCCCCATTGTTGCAGAACTTAACAACAGAGTTAAGTGTAAGTGCAACTCAGCATAACAATTACCCTTGGAGGTCCAATAGGGAAACATCATGAAATAAGCAGATTCTGCTACGATTAAAGAGATCTAAAACCTAATTATTTTATTTTAAAAGGGAATACATTAAAACCAGTGTACAGTTCATTGAAACAGGAAGTCTGTAGAGTTCATTGACAGACAAGCATGGCTCATACAGCTATATTACGGCTCATTGACTGACATGGGCAATGCCCCAGTTCAGTTAAACATTTATATATTTTTTTTCTGCATTGAGAGCATCATTTGAAAAAGAAAACACACAGTCGTACATTATCAAATACCCTCTTTCAAATGCAACAATGAAAAATGCTCCTCTATTAATCCTGATAGCAGAAAATACTGGGATATTAGATACCAAGGGCCTCATTCTATTATCGGCCGTAAAATGGCCGCAAGGCTCCGATTCCTTGCGGGGATTCTGTTACCTCGCAATTCTATTAAACGGCCCCGCAAGGATCTCCTCTTACGGCCGGCCGTATATCTTGCAACCGGCCGTAAGCTCAGAAATCTTTAAAGTCAAAAATAAATTCAAGACGGCACTGTAAAGCTCTGTAAATGCTAGTGATCATATTGGGGGACATGAGGATTAATAGTAACCCCCTCTCAAACTTGCACATCAGCCCAAATCCGAGTTTACATTAACTGTTTATTTTCCGGCCGCAGCGTGGGCGGGTCTGAGGTGCTCCAAGGCTTCTGGACTTTTTACATGGATTTTTGACATTAATTAAAAAATATGTTTTTTACGGATTTGAGTGTAGGGGAATGTTGTGCTATTTTTGCTAACACCTACAATCACTTTATAGTCTCCTCAAAGTGCAGGATGGCTTTATTTGGGCTTTATAATGTGCTTAATTGGTGCTAGCGGGACCTTTTTCCTGCAAGTAAGCTGCGGCTCGCTTTTAGCCTTGCAGAGAGGGTTCCCGGAGCAATAGAATAGCAACCGGGCTTTTCTTGTGGCCAAAACTCTTGCGGCCGTTTTAGATGAAAGGCTTTCCTGCGGCGCGTGCGGCCGCAAGGGATAGCAAGGCGCCGGCCGCAAGCCTGCCGGAATCCCCGGCCGGAGGGGAATAGAATAGCAGAATAGCTTGCGGCCGGTCCTTGCGGCCCCGCATCTCCTACGGCCGGTAATAGAATGAGGCCCTAAGGCCCTCATTCAATTGCGATTTGGCCAATTGAAACGGGCCCTAAATAAGCACATAGCATATTTTTTTAAAATACGTTTTTAGTTAGTGAAAACCTTGCTTTTGGATAGATGTTTACTAGCTAAAAATGTCTTTAAAAAAAATATGTTATGTGCTTATTTAGGGCCCTATTCAATTGGCCAAATTGCAATTGAATGAGGGCCTAACAGTTTTGCTACAGCTGTTAGTGCTGAAAATGTTGTGTTCTTCATTGATCGTAATCCATTTATAACAAATATGATGTTAATAAGTTATTTCATAAAATTGTTCTAGTGGGTAATGTTGCAGACAAAAAGAATATGTAGTCATTTGTCACAGTGACTTAAGAAAGAACTTATTTTTTTATTTACTAAATTATATTAAATAAGAAGTGAAAAACAATTTTACCTACAAAATTAAAATTTTAAAAGTACTACAGATCTGTTGATTATAAAAAGTCAGTGTGATCAGACATATATATTACTAGGAAATTGCCCATCAAAAAATGATAGGAATTAAATTTTAAGGCCGGCAATGCTGTTTGCCACCTTGTGTCTCCTCTTCCTCTCCTGTACCTCCTTTCCCCTCTCCCTTTCCCTCCCCTGTGTCACCTTTCTCCCCAACTCCCTCCCCTGTGTCTCCTTTCCCGCTCTCTCCCTCTCATGTTACTCCTTTCCCCTCTGCCTTCCCCGTCTTTCATTTCCCCCTCTCCCTTTCCCCCTCGTGTCTCCTTTCCCCCCTGTCTCCTTTCCCCCTCTCCCTTCCCCGGTCTCTCCTTTCCCTCTCTCCCTTCTCCCCCTAGTGTCTCCTTTCCCCCTCTCCCTTTCCCCCCTTGTGTCTCCTTTTCCCCCTTGTCTCCTTTCCCCACCTCCTCCTCCCTCTCTTGTGTCTCCATTCCCCCTCCTCTCCCTCCCTTTTCCCTTTTCTTTGGCTCTCGTCCTTCGTCCAGAACTACTTTCTGGATCAATCCACGCACTGCGCATGCGCATCACAACGGCTTGATCCAGAAAGTAATACATTAGCTACTTTATTGTATTTGTGATTAAATTCAGTGAAAAAGAACATGTGCATAAATATACTGTATTTATTTATTTACATTTACATACAATTCCATTATCCAAGGAGATTTATATAGTTAAAAAGCAGTACTTCATCCTTGTGCAGTATAGAGAAGAGTTTACACAGCAAACATAACAGAAATGCATATTATTTACAGTAACCTCATTATTGTATATATTTCTTAAAGATGATAAAAAGTAGGAGAAAAAGAAGCTATGTTTTCTATACAGCCTATTTATCAAACTGTTAATCCATTTATCCAGTATTATAACAACAAACTCAAATGCTTCTTATGAAGCCTGTTTAAAGGGACTCTTTCACTGCAAAATTAAGTTGTTTTTTTTAGGTAATTTTTAAAGAGCATAAAAACTGACTATATGCATATTAATTAGCTGTTTGCATGACAAAATAGAGAGCTCTAATGTTATCTGGCTGTTAGACCCCTTTGCAACCCTTATCAAGTACTCTGAGCTGCACATTACTGAGCCGCATGTAAGCATTAAGGAGCCGCAAAATAGAGTTTTAGATCTTTACACAATTGCTATCCTCATGGATCCTACGACCTAGATTCAATTGCAACAATTACAGAGCGATTCAATTGAACAAGTCCACAGCTACCTGGCCGAAAGCTTAAACTGTAAACCATGCACCCGTAAGTAGCGTTGTAGAACATGATCATGATCAATTAAGGCCGAAACTACCAATTTAGAAACAGACAAAAATAAATGAGACCATCATCATGATGTCAGTAAAACATGAAGGTTAAACGATAATCATTTAGCGTTAGAGGTCCGATATGCGATCAGACTCGCAATCCGGCAAGTACAAAATAATAAAAATAAATGACGATACTGTTCTAGTCCATGTGGATGGCCTGCTATGTATTAACTCCTTGATTAACGATATTGATATAACATGGAAATAAAACGTAAAATAAATATGTTTTTATTGCAGATTTGCGAGTTTAAGACTGTTGTGCAATTCTAATGTCTTTAATCGCTTTCCCCGTATTTAAAAATGCAGTATTGATTTTTTATTTGCATTTACAGTGCTACGAACAGGTGTTTAACCCCTTTGCGAGTCTTATCTGGTACCCGTAGGATTTTCTTCTACATTTGCCATTTACGGGTGTGAAAATATTTGCGGGCTAGAGGAATTGTAGCAATTGAATAGCAATTTGCCATTGTAACATTTATGGGCTTGAAAGATCAAAGGCTTAGATGGGTCAGAGTTACGATTTTGACAGCTGCAGGGATTTTGAGCCTGTAACCTGCATACTGATTGTGAATAGCTAAAAGACGCCGATTGAATAGCAAATTATTTTACAGGCTCCATTACGGGCTCTTGTAACTACAATATGCTCAATTGAACGGAGACCTATGTCTATCCTAGTGTTTCCTAGTTCAAACTTCAGCATGTTACAGTTTATGGAACACTATCACCCTATAATAAGTCTCATGAAACCCCACAACCACCAAAACCTTTCACGCTAACTTACAACCTCTTTACAGGTTGGCTACTCCGATCCCAAGACCCTCAAAGCCTACCCAAGTGCCACAGCAGCTGCCTCACAAATCCCCTGTACAAACCTTTCCACAAAGAACAGAAAGAAAACTTTTGGATTAATCACATACCATATTGGTCCGAATATAAGCTGCACCTTTTTTCCGATTTTTGAGCTTGCGAGTTAAGGGTGCGGCTTATATTCGCGACCGTAAAAAAATCATTGCAGATTTGCGAACTTTGCTTGTTACGCGTGCGGCTTCTATTCTAACGCAAAATTTATGCCGATTTGCGCAATTGCGAGTTAAAGGGTGCTGATTTTCGTGCTTTAGACTGCGGTATTGAATAGCAATTTACGGCTTTAGTGATTCTAACATCCTGTAAAGCCTGTAACCTGCAAAAAAAGCTACAGTGCTAATTAGAAAGGCTGTTTCTTGCAATGGCTGATCACTTTGAGAGTATTTTTCTCTCCAATCTTACGGGTGCAGCTTATATTTGAGTACTATCTTTTTTCAATGTTTTGCCCTTGAACTTTACGGGTGCGGCTTATATGCGGGTGCGGCTTATATTCGGACCAATGCAGTATATAGTTGTGAGCATGCGGGTTGTTGCTAACGCTGCAGGCTCGCTTAGTAACTGCGGACCTCACAAAATTTACGGACTTACAAGAAACAAATACGAGAAAAAAAAAATGACCTTGCAAAAATTCAACCTTACCGCCCGAAACCCGCGCACATGAAAACATTAAAAACACAAAAAATACACACAACAAATACATAAAAAGCTTACCTACAGCAAGGGGGAGCACCCAGGACCTCGAAAACTGAAGTTACACCTCAATTTCACTCGAAATACAAGAGTTTAGACACCCAAAAATCCCCTAAGCGAGAGAAAAAATGGCAGCCGAAAAAAACGAAAACGAGGCTACAGGACTCTAAAGACGCAAAACACCACCAAACACCTACAGATTTTCCGTAAAAGACGGACGCAATCCAAGAACAAGGACGCCAAATCAGCCACACTAACTTACACAATGCGGAAGTAAACAGCAACCCTAACGGATTTGGCTCGCGCACGCACACTATTTACACTGCACACATTACTGACACTTACACAGCAGCTCCACAGCAGTCAAAACACACATTGTATGCTGCAGCAACATGAAAACAGATTGCTAGCTCTTCTGCACAATGCTTCCTGCATATATTATTTGAAGTAATATATGCAGGAAGCATTGTGCAGAAGAGCTAGCAATCTGCACAATGCTTCCTGCATATATTACTTCAAATAGGTAAAGTTTATTGATGTATTATTTTATTCATTATTTCATTAGCATTAGCAAAAAAAAAAATGCTCATAGAACACAAACAACCAACAACCTCGCAATGAGTGACGAAGGCTCGCAATGAGCGCCAAAGGCGCTCAGCGCGAGGCTCGCAATGAGTGCCGAAGCATCTTGGAACACCAACCGTCTTACAATCTTATTGCCATAATTTTTTGACGGGCAAGTCGCTAGTTGTCTTATAGAACCCTGATTACATCAAATAAATACTCAAATGGGAAACACTGGACTCGACAATGAGGTATACCATCCATCTTCCGAATTCAATGTGATACTGTTCTGCTAGAATTATTTATAATGTGCTACTAAAATATTAATAAATATAATGCATAAATATAAAATACACACAACATATTTTTGGGGTTTCGTTTGACAAAGTGGACTGACAGAGCAATACAGGCCTGTTCACCCCTGACTGTCATTGCCTTCAGACAGCGCAGTCAGAGGAAATGGATAACCATTTGAGTGTTACACTGCTGGAGACGACTCGGTGCACATGAACAAAGCCAGCATATGGAAACATAATACCTCAGAGACACAAGATGAAAGGCTTTGACAGTAGAAGGAGACAAAGGTGCCAAATAATACAGCCTAAAACAGAAAAAGGTAATCAGAGGTACTGTAGACGAAACTTTTATATTAAAGGGACATAAAATTGCATTTAAAAGGGCCTGTTTTAAAAGTGTCCTTTTCATAAAAAATAGTTTGTAAAAACTGTCTAATTGCATTGGACACTAACAGGAAATGCCACATGAAATACCAATTTGTAATCAGAGAGTATGCATCTCATTGGCAGACACTTATGACTCATACAGCTGTATTGCTGCAGATTGGCTGACTGGGACAATCCCCCAAACACAGTTATACATTCAAAGCAGTATATTCTGCTACACAAAGTAGTGTCTCAATTGTAGCTGAAGACACGAAGTTGTGCAAGGTAATTAAATCAGATAATGATGTATTTTCAATGCAAAGGGATTTGCATAAATTAGAGAAATGGGCGGCTAAATGGCAGATGAGATTTAATACAAATAAATGTAAAGTTATGCATTTGGGAAGGAAAAATAGCCATGCAATTTATAATCTTAATGGAGCATACCTAGGGGTATTTGATATTGAAAGGGATTTGGGAGTACTAGTGGACAACCACCTAGGTAATAGTGTTCAAAGCCAAGCAGCAGCTGCAAAGGCAAGTAAAATATTAGCATGTATTAAGAAGGGTATAGAAGCAAAGGAAGCAAATATAACTCTACCACTATACAAATCTCTAGTACACCCTCATTTGGAATATGGAGAACAATTTTGGGCACCACTTCATAAAAAGGACATTTTAGAGCTGGAAAAAGTACAGAGAAGGGCAACAAAACTAATAAGTGTAATGGAGGGGCTAAGTTATGAAGAAAGACTAACGAAATTAAACCTATTTTCCCTAGAAAAAAGGCATCTACAAGGGGATATGATTTCCCCAATATAAATACATCCAGGGTCAATATAAGGCTTTGTCAAGTGATATTTTTGTGCCAAGAAATTTTCAACAGACAAGAGGACACCCCTTGAGGTTAGAGGAAAAAAGATGTTACCTTAAAGAAAAAAAAGGGGTTTTCACAGTAAGGGTGGTTAATCTGTGGAATTCTCTACCAAAGGAGGTGGTGACCGCAAACTCGATAGATAACTTTAAAAAGGGGTTAGATATATTTTTAAATAAAGAGTGCATTCAAGGTTATCCTACATAACTAGCGAAGGAGTATTGATCCAGGGAGAAATTTGATCGCCAATCTCTGGGGTCAGAAAATAATTTTGCTTTTTTTTTTTTTTATGAGACAATTGGCAAAGTTTCAATGTTTTTTTTTTTCTCTTTGCCTTCCTCTGGATCAATTAACAATTATTATTAAATAGTCCACATATTTAAAGGATCTGAAGAGATCTAAAAAGGTTGAACTTGATGGACTAACAGTCTTTATTCAACCTCAAATACTATATAACTATGTAACAAGCTTCATATTAAAAACAAGAAACACTGTTCAACATTATTAAATGCCCTCTTTCAGATGCAAAATAATACCTTCAATGGCCCTCCGAGCTAAACTATTGAATATAGCATATATATTAACGTGATTACAATTAAATGACCACCGTGGTTACATTTTTTGTTCATTTGATAATCAACACAGTTGTTTTTATAATGTAAAAATAAATGCAGCCTTTAAATATTCCACTATGAAATTATTCTTTACAGCACTGTTATTACTTAGTTTCTTGTTTCTTCTGCTGTCTCTGGAGGGCATGTCCTTATAAACTAATTATATTTCAATTAATCCTAATGAAAACACTGGTGGTTGTAGCTTCCACATTCTCATTGTGGATAGAAGCTTTGTCTGCATCCAAAGATTACACAGCAGCATAATTGAATATAAAAGCTAATAAATTACAGGCTGTATTATTTTTTCACATTCTATAAACATGTGGCCTCTTTTCTGTTGAAGTTCTTCAAGTGATCATATTTTTAATCTTATTAGTCCTTTAATGCAGTGGTTCTAAATGGCCATTCCTGGGACCAGTACCAGTCCCTCAGACCTAATACTAGGATACTGGGAGGAGCTCCAGAAGAAATATTAGGAGAAAGCATCTCGATTTTGGGGATTTGCTCCACAGAATTTAAACTTTGCGAGACATATGTAGAATGTATACAAATGTATACAGCTTTCACAACTTCTTAACTCCCTTAAGAACATTAAATAGAGACTGCCTTTGAGTTGCACAAATATCACCAAGTGCTTAGGAGATTTCTCCACAAATTAATGTGTTGCAGAGAAAATGTATTCACCACTCTGTACCACCCAACCACACTCAATGTACCAGCAATGCTGTCACACTCAACCAGGCTTACTGACTTCCAGATGGTTCTGCTGACATTGCAAATGGAGGGAACATGCCACATCAGACCAGTACTTGACACTCATTTACCTGTGAAGAAGGATTTGTAGCCTGTTGAAGAAGTTACCCCCTAATTTCACATGAGGATCTTGTATCCCTGCAGCTATTGGATAATTGTCATTAACTATCAAGCAAAAAAATAAAAAAAAAGAGAGTTCCATTTGCTGGTACACTGTAATCTAACGATGGGTTTTTATTCTTCATTAGATAAAATACTTGAGATTGAGAAAAGCACATTAAAACTTGGAAATATAAGGAGGTATCTAACATGAACACAGATCCCAAGTATTAAATCAATTACTTGGAAACTTTCAATAATGACTCCTATGAGTATTCATATCTTTGAATAATACGTGTTTAACAGTTAATAACAAAGAATACACCTATCTAATTAATTTATAAAAATCAACTTGAGAGCTTAAAAAAATACAAAATTGATAATGCTAGAAAAGTATACTAAGGTTGCATGTACATAATTATAAAAATATCTAGATTTTGTATAATAAATAAGAAGACAATATATATATATATATATATATATATATATATATATATATATATATATATCTTTATGTATAATTCAGAATACCTTAATTCATTCTACTCCCTGAGCTGTATCTACAGATTATACATATCCCATACCATGCATTTTTAATTTTTAATTTAAAAGAGTTTTTTAATTATATTTTTTCTTAACTTTACCATTCTTCTTCCCGTCCCGGCAAAATATGTATATGTGCCTGAATATATTCTTCAGACAGTTTAGGAGAGTGTCTTTAGGTTATAAATATACTTATGCACATAAATAGTTGATCGCATGGGAGAGACCCCTGTTGAAACTGAGCAGAGACCAAGCAGAAACGTACATCAGGCCGTAATGACACTGGTGACGTCATTTTTACTGTTATTATTAATGCTATTTATAAAGCTCCAGCATTTTCTATGGTGCTTCTTCAAAATTAGATTAGAGTAGAGCAGGTACAATTAGCAAATTACAAAGGAATATACAAAAGGTAAGTAGAAATACAAGTACTGGTACAGTGCAATACAAATATGATATAAATAAGTCTGCGGACAGCTTGGTGTAGCAAGAGTGATGTCCCTTCTCTTAAGAGCTTACAATTTAAAAGTTAAGGTTGGGGTGTGATATGGGAGGGTAATAGTTGCAAGGTGGCAGTGTCTGAGTGTTACACTATATATTGTGTGTGTGAGCAATTTTGTACTGTAATATGCAGTTTTATAATAATAGGAGGATAGAAGAAGGTCATTAGCAGAACGAATAGAGTGGTTGGGGAATATGAGGGCAGATGAGGGCAGAGATATAATATAAGGGCTTTATACGTTAGGGTCATAATTTAAAATTTTATTGTGGATGCTATTACAAGCCAGTGGAGCGTCTGACAGAGAGGTGCTGCAGGCATTGAGCGTTGAATATGGTATATGAGTCTAGTAGATTATGGATTGATTATGGATTGCAGTAGAGACAGGCAGGTGATGGGGAGGCCAGCAAGAAGACAGTTGCAGTAGTTGAGGTGAGATATGATGAGACAATGGATTAGTATTTTACTTGTATGTTGTGTAAGATAGTGACGTATTTTTGAGATTTTGTGTAGGTGAAAATGACATGATTTGGTTATTGCAGGTAAGGAATGAAAGAGAGAGCATTTGTGTGAATGCTTGTGTGTAATTCAAATTGTGTTCATAATTACAGGATTTATATGTGGAGAAATCGATTATAAAGAACTGAAATGAATATCAAGAATTACTAGTTTGCTTATAATACTATGATTACGAAATCAACAATAACAATCTAATGAGTAGATATTACAGCCCTAAAAAAAATTGTGATCCCTTTAGAGCAGTGTTGTTTTCTTATTTATTTTTCTTACCCCTAATAATGTGTGTGTATATATATATATATATATATATATATATATATATATATATATATATATATATAATTATGTTTATTAACAAGATTCCCTTAATGTATAGGAATTTAATTATATTCACTAAATACGTCGTATCACTCTTCCTTATATCTAGGGAGATAAGAAGTTCCCTTAATAAACATTTATAATTACACACTCCTCTGTATAAGTTTAACATATGAATTATTTCCACCAAAAGCATTTATATGAATACTAACAACCCCACACCAACAGCCTTATTAAATTGCGATTCTGCAAATTTAAAAGGGCTCTATTTAAGCACATAGCATATTTTTTTACAGAAGTTTTTAGTTAGTGAAGACCTTGCTTTTGGAGATCACTAACTAAAAACTTCTGTAAAAAAAATATGCTATGTGCTTAAATAGAGCCCTTTTAAATTTACCAAATCACAATTTAATAAGGCTGCAAGTGTATAAATGTTGTTTTATTTTGGAGGAACATGTTATCAAGAAATAATAAGTTAAGTTTTTTTACTTTCATTGTCTCAGTCATTCTATAATAAATAATCCAATAAAATAGATCAATGTGAACTCTCTTTGTTTTTGCTTGGTAGTCATTACTTTCCATGGTGAGCACCTGTAGATGTATAAGTAAAGACTATATTTATATTTAGGTAAAATTATCATACACCTTTGCCTGTTAATAAAAATCACCTAATAACTAATATAAAACTAAACAATATTTTAATTGTTTGACTGTAGAACCTTAATAGCATTATAGTTGTTAGTGAGCCACTATAGAAATACACAGGATTAAACATTTGCTATGGGATAGAATAAAAATGCCTCGCAAGGTATGTTGTATAATACTATTTTATTCACAGATGTAAACATCTTCTAATTACAGAAATACGTTGCTTATCTGCTGTGATCTGTTTTTATTCTACCACCACGTTTCTGCACTTAAGCCAATATTCCTACCAGCACCTACTGAGCCTATGCAAGATTTGGTTCTAAGACATAGCTGCAAAGTCCACAGCCAGCACACAGAGTAATGGGGATTAGTCAAGTAAAGATGCACAGATTCAATTTAGCACAAGACCCTGACAAAATGTGACTCTGTAAATTGAATTTTCATTTATTTCACCTATTATTTAATTTATGAAATATATCATATAATATAATATATATATATATATATATATATATATATATATAAATAATATAATCTATGAAATATATTTATATTTCTCTCTTGATTTAATTTCCTCTCATTAATGATTTGTTTGAACTTCTAAAGTAGCACAATCCTTGCTTGCTTTCAAACATTGGATATAAAATCATATATTTCCTGCAAGTTTGAACAATTGCTGCAGGAAATCATTTACAATGAATTCATTCCTAACAATGTGTCCTACTGCATGTTTAAAACAAGATTTCATACTTACTCGAAAAATCCTGGTGCAATGAGCTAAGCAACCCATATTTTCAGTAATTAGGGAATAAATCCAGTGTTTGTTTAGAAATATAGTCCAGTGCTCTTTAAAATATACCTCATCGTGTGGATGACTGAATCATAATACTGGATCGTGTTGTTATCATACAAAAAAAGCAATGTATCATGAAATCAGTTCTTTCAATCTGCGAGACACGCAGAAGAGGAACTCGAAACCAGTTTATTATGGCATGTTGCCAATACTCTTTCAAATAAATTTGAATCAGTGGAACGAAGAATGTTCTATGCAAATGCAATGTCTAAAATACATTAGCCAGTAAACCATTAATCAACAGATTATATATATAAAAAATAATCTGCACAGAACTGGAGATTTTAGATGTCTTGTCTGGTGGATTCTTACTGCTATAAAGTGTCCTTTACAATTAGTAAATGTCTCATAACAAGTGGTTCATAAATAATTGTTATGAAAAATCCAGACACTTGTCCAGTTTGTGTATATTTAATTATTAAGTGCTACTTCCATTCTGTACAATGTAGCATATATGATATGGGGGAAACACAAGACAATATATAGCATGGTGCATTCATAAGAGGTGTATAACTACAATAATAAATGAACAAAAGCTGGCATGCATACTTTGTGGCTTAAAAAAATGGCCCCACCCCAAAACTTTATCCCGGCATTCATGGCTACAATAGATAAGTTTAGTCAAATTTCCGGCCTTAAATTAAACCCGGAAAAAACTGATGCATAAGGAGTAGGCGTTCCACAAAACGAATTAGATATCTTATAAGGCACGTACAAATTTATTTGGCTGAAAAAACACATTAAATACCTAGGGGTTAATATTACAGTGGAAATCGCCGACCTCTATAAGGCTAATCACTCCTCATTTATGAAACGTTGACTGCGGACATGCAGATTTGGATTAAACACCAAATGTCATGGACAGGTCGTATAGTGGCTACTAAAATGAACATCTTGCCGAAGATAATGTACCTATGCAGGTCCTTATCTATCCCAATTAACCGAAAATAATTAGATAGCTTATAGCATATGGAGAAATAAGCGTCCCTGCATCTCCAAAAAAGTAATGTCAAGACATAGAAATAAAGGAAGGCTCTCATGCCCAAACTTGAGGCTCCACTTTAAAGTTGCCCAGCTGACTCCCTTACTTTAATTCACTCAGCTAAACATCAAACAGCTTGGGTCTTTATGGAGAACCAGCAAATTAAACCACATACTTGGGACAAACTCATTTGGATCCCTAGAGAGCTATCCCCTATCATAACACACCATAACCCAATGATAAATTTAACCCTAACCACCTGGAACTGGGCCAACTCCAAGTGTCAACTCACTCCTCATCTGTCACCTCTGCTGTCAGCCTTTTCTTTTCCCCATATTCTAGCAGACTCTAATGTAGCCTCAAAGCATTGGTGGACTTCTAGAAATTTAGATAGGATAGGCTCCTATGAACATCTCCTGACTTATGACCAGTCAAAAAAAAAAAAGTTGTTCAAGATGCTATTAGCAGCAATTGTGAAATTCCAGCATATTTTCCTAAAGACTATACCTAAAAAGAGGCAAGAAAAATAAAAATGATAAAAAACGAACAGAAAACAAAATCTGAAATATGTATGCTTGTTACTCAACAGAATTTTATCAGCAGGAAAAATAAAATAAAAATAGCATTAAGAGATCTAGCAAGAAAAATGAATGAAAGAAGCAGAATTTTTTTTTTTCATTTAGGTTAAAATAACAATCAGAATTTGATTTTCACAATATTCCTCATACATAACTTTATAGTTATCTAAAATTGAAAAAACTGGGTCAGTAAAACGTCTAGATACATGGGACCTCCCAGAGCTACGTGGCTCTCTATCATATGCAAAAATGTCCCCCTAACAAAAGGAATATTAGGATAACTTTATGATACGTTTAATAGTTTTACAACAAGATGGAAACCCAAATTCATGTTGAGGTGGGAGGAGGATCTAGGATCTGAGTGGGAGAGTGCCAAGTGCTAAAATTTAAAGAAGGGGTCATTTAATTATAGTCTCTTGGAAAGTTTTACATAGAGCTTATTGTACACCGGATAAACTACATTGGATCAACCCCCAGGAGAGCAATAAATGCTTCAGGGGTTGTCAAATTGTAGGCGATCATATCCACACATGGTGGCTCTCCCAGTAGTCCAAAATCTATGGGGAGAATTAACCCAACTTGCTGCCATGCTTTTTAAAGCTTCGATCTCAACTACAATGCAGACATGCCTACTGGGGATCCACATCATGGTTTAACTTCTTCCCAAAATAAGCTATTCCAGCTAATGACTATAGCGGCCAAAACTCATATAGCTGGCAGTTGGAAATCACTGATGCTAAACTTTCATGACGTAATACGGAAGCTTAAATACATTCTAATTAATGAGCGACTAAATCACACTATTTCAGACCCAGTCCCCCAATTGGACAGAATCCCAACTTAGTATCTCCCTAATTTGACTCCCAATTTTCACCACCTGGCCACATGACCTGGGGAGTGAGGCGGAGGGGACCCAGCTCAGGACGCCTCCCAAAGGTCCAGAGAGAAGATGAGGAAGTCATATCAGTTGAGTGTTTAAGGCTGTGTTATATATATATAAGTATATACCTAAGTATAATGGAGCGTATAATGGGGCACCTTGTACTTTTATATTCTTGTACTCAATATCCCCTGTTGCATTACTTTTATCTTGTTAAATGTTATTTGTTTTCTTTTGTTTTTGTTTTTCTCTTTCTACTGTTTCTGTTATTTAAATAACTAAAAATATTGAAAAATGAAAAGGCATAGATAGCAATCAAGTATGAAATGTTTTATTGAAAAAAAAATACATTACAATTTAATTGACAAGGTCTAATTGATACTCAGTGGAAACTAAAGCTTTGTATGTGACTGAAACATGCAAAATGCAATGATGTACCACCTTGTGCCTTTAATAATAAAAAATATTGGTAACAAAAAAATGGCCCCACAATAAGTTTAAGCCAATTAAATGGGTATAGCAGAATCCAATGTTTTGATACAGGTGAATTAATGGTTCACAGAGAATGGATAAGGGTAATGTTAATTACATGCTAGTTGTGGAGGAGGAAATGTACTCTTTGCAAGTGATTTATAGAAAAAGATGTGTTTACATAAGAAGCCACCAAGGGACACGTGTTGCTCCTTGCCAACACATTTTCCACTAATGGCAAAGGGTATTTGAGACATAGAGGTCTTCAAAGGAAACTTACACAGCTGAGCAATTTTTAAAGATTCTAACATTTTAGTTTTTGAGCAAACAGTTTAAAGGAAAAACAAACACAAAACTTTTTTTCTGCTATAAAAAAATAAAAATAAGTTTGCATACTCCATGCCAAGTCAGCCCCCACTGTAACTGCTTCCACTTGAGATTATTGTACCGTATTACCACAGTATCACAAAAAAATAATTCCATAGAGATTTTATTCAACTCTTCCTTTTCCTTCAAACACTATGGCCCTCATTCAATTGCGATTTGGCCAATTGAATAGTGCTCTAAATAAGCACATAACATATATTTTTTAAATAAGTTTTTAGTTAGTAAACATCTATCCAAAAGCAAGGTTTTCCCTAACTAAAAACGTCTTTAAAAATATATGTTATATGCTTATTTAGAGCCTTATTCAATTGGCCAAATCGCAATTGAATGAGGCCCTATATAAATAGTTAACTAAATATTGAAAAGCAGTTTACATTTCCTCTTCCTTATTTGCTAAAACCACTCCATTAAAAGTAATGATTGCAACAGGCCTATCTTGTTTATCTCTTACTTTTGGAATGTATCTTCTCCTTATATCAGACTGGTATCTTCCATTGTTCTTTTAAAATGTCGCTGTGATTGTAAAATTAAAGGAACATGGAAATTCCTAGATTTCGCTAGAAATATAAGATATCTATGTATCTATTTGCGGGAGAGAGGATGAGTATCGGAGGGACAGAGGTTCAGTACCAGGGAGGATTAGATGGGGAGAGGGTCAGTACTGGGGAAGACAGGGTGAGTACTAAGCAGGGTGAATACTGGGGGAAGAGAGGGTGAATACTGGGGGGTTGAGTACTTAGGGAGAGGGTGATTATTCAGGGTTGGAGAGCTGGAGGAGGAGGAAAGGGAGAGGGCAGAGTGTTGTACTGCCGCGCTGGAGTGGGTAGGGGTGTTTGTCAGCCGTTGTGGGTGTGCACATGACGGCGCACAAGTCTCGTGCGCTCAAAAGTTGTGCTACCGTGCATGTCTGAATGAAACAGGATACATATTCTTAAAGGGGATGGTTACTTGAATTCAGGAGGTGAGTGTTATTGTGAGCCATTAGGCTTAAAGGGGATGGTTGCTTGAATGCAGGATGCAAGTGGTGCTCGGAGCCAGTGGTGTCTTTTCATTGTTTTATCATTATTTAAAATGCTGTAGTGTTAGATTTGACAAAACTCAAATTATCAGCCACTCAACAAAAAGCTTGTATAATATCTTAATGCAACAACAAATTTCTCCATTTGGAGTTAGAATTTCTAAAGAACACAAAGGCACAATGTTATCTCTGGAGTTATTCTTAAAGAGTATGAAAAAGACGCCATATTAGTGGTGCTTTTTTGCAAACCAGTTGCTCTTTAATACTAACTAGCTGCTCTAGTGTGCTAATTAGGATTATAGTCTGCTTGTTTGATTTGATGACCCTCATAGATATCATGCAGTTAGATCCATACCCTTGCTATTATCAAATACTCCCAATTGAAAATTTGCATATTGAGCAACACATTAGCATAAAGTAGCAGCAAAATTTAGGAAAATCATTATGAATTGAAACCTCCTGGCTTTTGTCTTATTATTGACAGCATTTAATTCTAATAGGTTCTATAACTTTTTTATTACTCTTTCTGATTAATTAATGTACAAGAAGATGGTCTTAAATTGTACATAAATATGTTGTGTCTGGAATCTAAAGCTGCCGCGAAGTTGGTAACTGTTCTGCATCCTGAAATTCTTATTTATGCTTTACCCCGTACATAACATGTGGGCCCTGTTTACTCTGCGTATTTCTGAGTTTATAGAATAATTAACAAAACCTCTGTTTTGTAAACATTGGAAACAGTATGTAAAAAAAGTAATGAGGTTCGCTTTTATATCAGCACTTTGTATTAACTGACTTAATTTGGAAGTGTGTTCTTTTCCTTCTTTTTTTTTTTCTCTCAGACTGAAGAAAGTTTATTTGCCCTCGTATTATAGATAAATAACTAGAGAGGCCCTCAGATTGCTGAGTGGCCTGCGATTAAGGATCCTCACACATAGAGACCTGACTTTTTAAGTTTTTTAGAGGAAATTTTAAGGAAGGTAATTATTTTTATATCCTAAGTAAACTCTGAATGGAGTAAAATGAAGGTAATGCTTTCTCAATTAAGTTTGGTATTTTAGACAGTTACTGAAGGAAAATGAAGGGTAATAGAATGATAGAGGGTAAGGGAAAGGGAAGAAGTAATTTAAGTTGGCAACACCTGCAAAGAAAAGAGGGGAGGAAGAGTGAAAAAAAGAAGAAAAAAAAGGGAAAAGTTTTGAAGAGTAATACATTTTTAAATATTAATAAGGTTCGCTGCCCAGACATTCAAACTTTATCTTTAAGTTTGCCTGCTTTTGTGATGTTCATCTCGACCACCCTCCCTTTTAGATGGGAGGACTGAAGAGGAGGATGGAAAAAGAGGCAGTGATACCTTTTGTATGAATGTTTTATGTTGTAATTATGTTGGGTGTAAAATTATTATTATTTTTTTTATTTGTTCCTCATCCTCTTGGTTCTCTTTCCTTTGGCTGGTCTTCGCTCAGCTGGAGACTATGATACAGCGTATAACATACTTAAATATTTTCTATGTTGAAGATTCTGAGTTATAACATACAGGGATTAAATCACCCTGCCAAAAGAATTCACTTAGCGAATATAGTTTATAAATCCCAGAATTTGTAATTAAGTATTTTGATACGAACTACATGGCTACATTTAAAAAGAAGGCAAGAGGTGTTGCTTTATTTTTTAATAATTGTTTGCATATCTCTGAAGAAGTTGTGGAATGTGATAGAGAAGGAAGGTACCTTTTTATGGGTTGGGAAGATTAACAATGAAAAGGTTACAATATTAAATTTGTATGCTCCAAATTATAACCAGATTACATTTATAAATAAGGTTATGAAATTCTGGAGCAAATATGCTCAGGGGTGTTCTATAATAGGAGGTGATTTTAATCTGATTATAGACAATGAGTTAGACAGAATTTCTACTAAAGCACCCAAAAGTGATAGTAGAGTCAAACTTGGGACTAAATTACTCTTTAATATAGTAGCGAAACATACCCTTTTTGATACTTGGAGGGTTCTTCATCCCCAATTTAGGGATTACACCTTCCTGTTGCACCGCCATTGTACCTACACCCGGACTGATATGATATTTACAGGTAAAAAAACTATTAACAAAGTGATTGAAGTCAAAATTGGTCCTATAGCCATTTCGGACCATGCCTACATAGTCTTAAAATTGGATAGTGTTAGGGAAAAAAATGATTAATCCAAATTGGAAATTTGACCCCTCTTTGTTAGATGATGAGAATAAAAAAAAAACGAAATGGGAGAAGAAATAAAAAAATTCTTTGAGATTAATAACAACTCGGACATCTCTAAAGATACATTATGGAATGCTCAGAAAGCGTATATAAGGCGATTCTTATAAGCTGGAAAGCTCATCAAAAAAAATTGAGAGGGGCTACTCTTAGAGAGAGATACATATAATTATTTAATTTGCAGATGAGGAACAAAAGCTCCCCTGACCGAGAATTGTTGGTTAAGAGAATGCAAGTCCGAAATTAAAGCTATAAATCAAAAAATATCTGCTAAATCTCTCTGGAAAACCCAACAGAGACTACACTGGTACGGGAATAAAAATAGTAAATTACTAGCTAATAAATTAAAGAAGAAACAATCTAGGAAAAGGATTGAAACTATTTGGGTCAAAGATAAATTGTTGAGGAAGCCACAGGAAATCACTGAAGCATTTGCTGATTTCTATCGTGATTTGTATAATTTGGAGTGAAAACTAGGCTTCACTAAACCTGGGCCAGAAATTATTTTAAAAAAATTGGAAAATATGAAACTTCATAAAGTATCAAAATTCCAGTTAGATGATTTAAACACACCAATTCAATCAGAAGAAGTATTAACAGCAATTAAAGAGCTCAAAATATACTCTTCTCCGGTCCTGATGGCTTCTCAAACTAATTTTATAAAATATGTCAAGAGAGTATTTCAGACCATCTTAGAGACTTTTTTAACGAAATAAAAGATACAGGCAAGGTCTCAAAGGAATTTCTCCTTCTGCTATAATAACTATTCCCAAGAAAAAAATAGATTTACCAAAATGTAATGATTTCAGACCCATTGCGTTATTAAATATTGACGTCAAGCTGTATTCCAAGATCTTGGCCACTTGTTTGATTAAGGTTATTAGAGACCTGGTTGCTATAGACTAATCTGGTTTTATACCAGGCCGTCAGGGTACAGATAACACCCGGAAACTGATTAACCTGATAGATTATGTAACAAAAATAAGTGTTCCCACCCTACTCCTTTCTCTGTATGCTGAAAAAGCCTTTGATTAGGTATGGTGGGACTATATGAGGTGGACCTTTGAGAAGTTTGGATATGTGATTTTGGACGTTTAGCATTAGGTGCCCTCTATACCAAGCCAAAGGCATTTGTCTCTGGACTGAGGTTCAGGTCCGAAACGTTTCCTATAAAGTTTCCTATAAGCAAAGGTACAAGGCAAGGGTGTCCTCTGTCCCGGGTGGTATTTGCCCTCCTTATATAGCCATTTGTAGAGACTATAAGATCACATGAAAAAATCTATTGAATTAAAATCAATGAAAGGGAAAATAAAACTGCATTATTTGCAGACGACGTGGTCATATCATTGACAAATCCAATTCAATCTTATAAATTCCTGCAGGATGTGATTTATGAATTTGGTGTAGTTTCATATTACAAAAACAACTTAATTAAAACGGAAGTACTAGAAATCTATTTATCATCATAAACACTTAATAATCTTAGTATGAAACACCCGTTTAAATAGGACAATAAAGCAATAACTTTATTCATTTAGGCATTAAGTATGATAAGGTAATTAAAAAAAAATATTCTGGATAACTGCAGTAGTACATACCAAAAATGTTTAGAAACTGTAAAGAAATGGAAAGTGAAAAATGTATCCCTTTCAGGCGAAGATGATATTGCTGCCTAAAATTAGTTACCTGCTTAGGAGAATTCCCATACCATTCTCTTTATATTGGATATCTAAATTCCAAGCTTTACTGGATTTATAAATGTTTTATGGAAGAAAAAAAAAGAATAAAATTATCTATTTTAGTTGAATTGAAAAATCCAGAATGGTGGAATGGGATACCCAGACTTGAAACTATATCACAATTCCACAAGGTTGGCCCATATTATAAAATGGACAGATTCTTATTTAAACTACTCATGGGCGCAGATAGAGAACGCTTCCCTTAGAGAAGGGACCCTTAGCCATTTAGTTTATTTAGAACTCCCAAAAGGACTAATGTGTTAAATCTTTCGATTGTAAGGAAAACAATATTTTTGTTCCAATATACTTCCTTACCTAAGTCCAACTAGATTTTAAAAGGGATTGATAGTCTATATAAGCTGTTTAGTGATGGAAAATGTATTTCATTTGTCCAATTACAAAATTGTTACAATATAGTTCCTCAAGATTGGTTATTATACTCCAGATTTAAAACATCATTGGAAAAATCAGGTTTATGTAGGATAAAAAGAAATAATTTAAATAACTTTGAAAAATTATTGAAGGCACATAGTAGGAAATATCTAATATCAAGAGTTTTTGATCTCTTGAGAAAACAAATGACAGAGTACAGTATAAGTCATCTAATATTATAGCTTGGGAAAAAGAATGATTGCATATCCAATGGAAGCATGGAGGAGGGCTTTCGTTGTCACTAATAAATATTTTAAAAGTGCCTCTCATCGAGAGACTTATATTAAAACGTTAAAAAGATGGCATTATGTCCCGGAGAAAATCAATATGATAACTAAGAAAATTGAGGACAATTGTTGCTGGAGAAAATGTGGCAACTCTGGCTCATACCTACATGTATGGTGGGAGTGCCAGGCTATCCAGTTATTATGGATTGAATGTTTTCAAATGATGTCAGATATTTTTAAGAAAGAGATTACACCTTCTGCTCAAATTGCTCTTTTTTCATATTTTTCCTTCTGACTGGAGTAGAATAAATCAGGCATTTGCAGTTAAAATTCTGTCCATAAGTAAATGGCTCATAGCCTACAGATGGAAAAGCCTCATTGTACCAACATGGAATGTGATAATTCCTGTAGTGAAGCGAATTAGTGCTCTTGACAGAGATTTTTGTATGATAGAACTGATCACTCAGGATCCTGTTAAATGGAAGGTGTGGGACACCTATATTAAAAATATGTTGAGAGCATAGAACGTTGTACCAACTCCATTTGCTGGATGGGGATCTGGGTCAGGGGGTGGAGTTCAGAGAGAATGAAGTATATTATTATAAAAAAAATTAAAAACATTGTTTTTCTCTCTCTCTTATTATGTACTGTACGCCAACATGAATGTCACACTATGGAATGTATTTTAATGTTGTACTGTAACGTTTACATGTATATTTATTTTGTTTGTAAAAAATTCTTAATAAAAAGATTTGAACAAAAAAAAAAGTATGTTGTTTCAATAAAATAAAAAAAGTTTGTGTACTAATGCTCCAAAACATTTAATGAAGGTTTGATTAAACTTGAAAAATGGGAAGATTATAATGATATCCTCCTCAGTGTAACTGCAGTATAAAATTTACATTTCACTTACTTCAAAGAAGCCCCCTGGGTAACAATTTTCACCTTCTGGGACTGTCCCTCTCTTTGTGTTCTCTCCCATACAGGGTGCCATGCTTAACAGCTGTGACCTATATTAGAGAGGCTTCACACTACTAGTTTAATGCAGCTGCAAGTCACTGTCTGGTTGTTAACAGCATTACACCAGTCCCAGAAGGTAAAAAAAATGTTATTTTGAGGCTTCTTAGAAATGAAATGTAAATGTTATATTACAGTTACACTGGGGAAGATAGAATAAATTAACATAGTTAAATCATTTACATAAAAAAATGGCTAAGTTGTCCTCAATTTAAATTGCTATGTTCTTAGGCTCAATTAAAAATATATATATTTTTATCTTCCTTTAAGTAGCTAGGAGAATGGTCAGGCTAAATGGGATTATTACATTAAACAACTGCTTGTGCATTTTAGAGAAAGTCATCAATGCACCTGACAGATTTTAATTTATAATGAAATTACAACATATCAATTTAAATTAAACTCAAACTACTGAGGGTGTGGTTTCCAATATGGCAGTTCTCAATTTTTTTGTCAACGGACCACTTAAAAAATTGCTTATTTGCTTGGCAAACCACCTGAATAATACTGATTGTTTTGGCAGTCAACCTGTTTTTTAATATTTGTAAGCTATATTATAGGAAGTGCACTTTTAAAGAATAAAATCAAAAATGCAGACTCTTATAAACACACTTTTATGTAATCTTATTTATATATTTTCTTTCATATTTTTATAGCTGTTCAGCAGACAACCTTTGCATAGCTGAATGACTATATTTTTGGAAACTCTGCCAACTACTCTATATCCTCTTTATATCAACACACAGTAGTCCATTAAAATACAGTAACCGGAACTCAAGCAACCAGAAAAAACATTGAATACTGTACTTTAAAATAACAATTAAAATGTACAAGTCTCAACAAATGGCAGGAGCCAGGCTGTCCTGCCACAAAATGCTTACAGGCACCTAGATGTCATGCACTGTACGTGTTTGAATGTTACCTGGAAGCAGACAGGCATGAGTGACTGAGCCAGTGCAGTGTTGGCGTTACATTCCCCGGGTTCAGCTCTGCACCCTCCAGCTGAACGTACCTGTGAGTAAGTGAAGAGTGAATGCTGCTGCTGCTAGAACAGCACTCACTGAAAGCTAATCTAGGTTAATCTAATAGTAGTCTCAAGCAACCAGAAACGACATTTATCCGGTAACTACCAATCCCCATGGGTGTTGGTTAACTGAGAGTCTACTGTATATATTTCAACAATGCAATATTTCTTCTGAACAAACCATCTCAGGTTATCCAACACAGACACTAATGCATATCGATCTGACTCCTGCTATACAGCACTACACTGTATATTAGCAAAGTTAAAGCATCTTCTGGCATAGTCTTGTCCTTATTACATGTCACAGCTAGTTACTCCAACCTTATCACAAGTTCAACAAATCAGAAAGATTATATCAATACACTAAACTTTCAATAATCCTTTAAAGCAGAGAATACTAGTTTCAAAAAGATTGTTTTGAAACATAATAAACTGAACCTCATTTTTTTTCAATTTGATTTCAATAATGTTGATGCTGAGAAATGAAAAACATAGAGAATTATTAGGTCTGTAAATGTCAGGCAATTTACTTTCCTAAGGTACAATGCTGTTTCTAAATATTTCCATGTATAGGTCAGGGTATGTGTGATAACTATGTAAAGCTAATTTCATTTTATGTCATGCCATATTTCTTTTTTGTCAGTGCTGTTTTCATTATCAAACTGTTAATGTGATTTATTTACTTTTTACCTTTTTACTCCTGCAGTGGGTATTTTATTTTGGGAATGTTATTATCTGCAGAAAGCACTTGGCAGCCCGGGGAAGGCTTAGTGAATCTAGCCATATACATGTAAATATTATGCTTTTTAAGGGCCTCATAAGAAAAAATAATTAAACTTTTACTGTTAATTTAAACAATTAATTACATCCCCCAGGGTAGTATAAGCTTTTTAACTCTCCACCACCTGGATGCTGCATTATCTTTGGAGTGGGAGCCCCCCAGATGAAAAAGCCATCCAAACAGTCATGGTGTAATTGCAATATGGTAGTGGGAGGTGACTAGAAATTGAATTCTTGTACATTGCTAGCAGCATTGTACTCTACTGCCTTCTACTAATGTGTGTTTTACAGAGTGGTCTCTCCGTTGGCAGGTCTCTATCCAGACACAATATAAGATAACTTAAGGCTACCTCTTATAGCGCTGATTCAATATGGAGTTGTTTTATCTGTAATTCCCTGTTTAATGCTAACCCCCCTATAGCGCTGTTTTTTGGCAACAGATCCCTGTTAAACACTATGTCCTTCTATAATGATGTAGAGAGAAGGTACAGAATATGTTCCCCTTGTTTCTCATCATGTGGTTGTTAAAGGCATATTTACATTTCCTGTATTATGAATGTATCTGTTAGAGGAGAATCAGCAGTGCATGAAAACATACCAAAATAAACATTAACAAACTCACCCTGATGTTTGCTAAATCTCTTGAGTTTGCAAACGGTTGCTTTCGTGAGTTAACACCCCTTGATATCCCTGCTAAAATTAGCATACCATTCATAATTAATTTTGGCCAGTCACAGGCAGCTAATACATTTGAATTAATTGAAGCAATCTGCGATAGTGGCTTGTGCAGAAACGAATCATAGGATGTGTAGTCTTCTGCAGAAGGAAGCAGGAGGAGCCAAACAGTGCTCTTCATCTCTTCATTGAGCTGCTGCTGGCTTGAAGGTTAGTAAAGGGTTAAAATATGTCCCCAATGCAGTGAGAGTTTCACTGTGCCTATGTAAGCACCTCTGTGGGTGTGGAAAACAAGTTTTATATTTAAATAAAATAAATCTTTACGTGTATAGAATGACTCAATGCATTGTGTATGCCTGATATAAGCAGCATGTGTTAGATTAGATGAAGGTAAAAGCTGGGAAACTTGGATATACCTTTAATTGTCCAACAAAATCTACAGTATTTAATTTTTTTGTACTGTATTATAGAAAATGAGTTAGCGTAAAGAACATCAGCCCAAATTGGAGCACCAAAGCATTTCTCTGAGTGTGAAGATGCAGGTGCTGGACTGCTTGGAAAAAGGAGAAAACCAAGAGGATATCGGAGCGGATTTAAAGTTGCCAACCTCCACGATCTTCACCATCCTTTAAAATAAGGAGAAAATCAAGTCTCCCGCAACCACCAGAACTGCATCTTCTGTCAAGAAGATTACGCAATTTGCCTTGGAGGAAATGGAGAAGTGGCTTCCCATCTGGATTGATGATGAAACAGAGCGTAACATGCCACTCAGCCAGGCCATCGTCATGGAGAAGGCCAAAAGCATCTATGGTCATATTCAAAGCCAAACACCAGATACGACCGAAAGTTTTTCAGCCAACAGAAGTTGGTTCGACCGCTTCAAGAAAGGAAACAACTTGTATAACATTAAAATTACCGGAGACGCAGCGAGCGCTGATATTAAAGCTGCTGCAGCCTTTCAAAGCTACTTTAAAAGACATCGTAGAAAGAAGCAATTATCCTCCAGAACTGCTATTTAACATTGACGAGACTGGACTGTTATGGAAGCAAATGTCAAGGTCCATTTCATATTGCGCAAACAGAAGTGAGCACTGGGGTTCAAACCATGCTAAAGACCACCTAACCTTTCTTCTGGGTGGTGATTTCAAGATCAAACCACTGCTGGCGTACCATTCCAAAACACCTAAAATCCACTTTGCCTTTCATTTGGCAATTCAACCATAAAGCTTGGATCACCAGGGACATCTTAAAAATCTGGTTCACAGAATATTTCTGTCCATCCATGTAACGATACTGCAAGCATAAACAAACTGAGGCCAATGCGCTCCTGTTGATGGACAATGCTCAAAGCCACCCTACCAACTTTTCTGATGTCAATTGCTGCATCTTAGTAGAAGTAGTTTTACTGGCACCCAACACTACTTCACTAATCCAGTCAATGCATCAGGAGGTCATTGTAACCTTCAAGGACTCTTATTTTAGCTACACATTCTGTCAGCTCAATGCCAAAACAGGCAGCAAAGACAAAGAATCCATGATGGATTTTTTTTTAAATATACCACCATGCAGGTCATAACTAACATCGATTTGTCCTGGAAGGAAGTGATACAACAATGTCTGAAAGGAGTTTGGAGAAAGCTATAGCCAGAGCTTTGTGTGGATGCAGAACCTGAAAAGACCATCATTGCAGAGATTGTAGGCCTTGTCAATATGGCAGAACTGTAGGATGCCAACGCCCAGGACATTGAGGAGTTGCTGCAAGCTTCAGACGAGAGCCTTTCAAATGAAGACCTCCAACAACTGGCGGAACAGAGCAATCAGGAATCCCAGGAAAGCAGCGACTCAGACTCTGAGGAACCCAAACAACTTTACACCAAGTTCCTCACCAAAAGTTTGCGGTCCATCCATGACAGTGGCAGGAGCAGAAATGTGAGACGCTTCATAGGGCAGTATCTTGCCACATCTGCTCGATTGCCGTAAAAAGCAAAGTCAGATGTCCTTGGACAAGTTTGTATCCAAAAAAAAACAGAATGCAGTAGGAGCCTGAAGCTTCCACATATGCCATGTAAAGTGGACTGTTCAGTGTTAATGTTTGCTGCCTCTTTAAAAAATACAGTATTTAAAAAAATGTTCAGTTTATATTGTTGTTCTGTTTGTGTATTTTTCCCATGAGTTCCCCTAACCCTATCTACCCCATGTTAAAATTACCCCATTTATTGCTGTTTTGCTTGGCACTCCGAATGGCTGGATACTATACACAGCATTAAATGTGATATTGCTGTACATCATTGAGCGGATGGAGACATCAGGAGCTTATACAGCCTGGGCCACAATTAAAAAAAAAAATTACTTGTGTAAATATAGAGTAAAGTTAAAAAAAAATGTTTATTACCTTACCTAACAACTACTTTAGTGGTCCTTTAAATAATTTAACAAACATGTTTTACACTATTATAAAACATAACTCAACATCCCACTACAGTTACCTTTATTTACGGAAAAGCTATTCGTCATTGCAATAATACTGTTTTGACTTGAATTTACCCCTGTATAGCGCTACGGAATATGTTCGCACGTTACAAATAAAGGAAATAATAATAATAATAACCTTTTCTTACAAAAATATTAATCTTGCCTTAAAAAGTCAAGACCAATGTGTGTAAAACGTATTTTATTAAAGTGTTTTCTTGCTGCAAGAGAATTTATAAAAACAAAGCAATAAACATGCACTTAAAAGCTTTAAATAATTACAGCAAAACATCATAACAAAGTACTTTGTGATGTGCATGAAGGCTATGGTGGGCAATAACAATAAAATGCATACCCTTAAGTATGTGAAATATAGTGTAATCTAATTAGCTGGTTAATTGTTGTTCTGGCTCAAAGTCTTACTATAAACATATAAACCTCATAAAGATCTTAAAATAATATGTAAATAGCAAAATGGAGCAACCCAAACTGCAACAAGGACACCACCACAAATTCCCCTTTGCTGAGTTGGCTCTTCTTTTATATAACACATAGTGCAGAATGGTTCACCAGCAAAACAACTGAGATAATAAAGGGCATAAAAAGTAGCTAAGTTTAGAACAACTAAGCAAAAATTACTGATTATTCTGCAATTACTAATATTGCTACCAATTAGAGAAAAGCAAACAGGTTAGAAATGTACCCCAAGGAATACTACTGAAGTGTGTGACATTTCTGCATAAGGTAAAGTTTCCTAATAAATACAAGCTATTCATGTTTATGTGAATGATGGGCCTTAAGTTTACCTCAGCTGTAGCAAGTATTAAAGAGAATTATTGACTGCCTATTTTGGGCACCCGGAGTGCGTATATAAGTCCCTAATGTACTGGGTTATGGTGGCCATTGGGAACCTTTCATGAAATATACATAAAGGTCAAATGTGAGATTGAGCGAAAAATAAATATCAAAAGCAAATCTTTACAAATAATAACAGAGAAGTTCAAGTTATTCATTGGAAAGACTCACACTTGTGACATTTTAATGGAGTGACTTTGAAAGTTTAACATTTACAGTGCAATAAGTAATTTGTCAGTAACGTTATGACTGTTCAGAAGTTAAGGATTGGAAAACATTTTAATGACATTGCAAAGGGTATGACAAATTGATTTTCAAGAGGTTAAACGACGAAAAAGTGAAAAATTACTACTTTGGATTTAACTATAAGCTGCTGCTTAAGAGCCCATCGTAATAATAAACTGTTCACATTTATGGTGTTTAACATTAGTAAGTCAACCTCTTTAGAAAATAAATAGAAATAAATCAACCTTTCTACTGTTCCAGGGATCATGAGAGACTTAGAATTTGTTTTATGAGTGTATGACATGTACAACAGTCTCGTGCCGCGGCTATGTGCTCTAGAACAGATCGATTAGAAGTACATCTCCTAGCTTTTTGATGTTCTTTCTCCTGATTGGTTCTTGTTAAAGTCCCTGTCTTTCTACCAGCCAATCACACCTCATGTGGGACTATTTATTGCTGCTCCAGCCTACGTGCCTCTTATAGGTTCCTGTGATTGGGATTATTTCTGGTTGCTTCTGTTTATTTTTGTTATGGTTCTTAGAGAATACAACCCTAACATTATAGAGTTTAAATAACCATTGTTATCTTCCAGAATTTAGGCTGAAGAAAAAAGAAGAATTTTTCCTGCCTTAGCTTCAATAGTAACACTATTTAGAATACTTTTGTAGCAACATAAAATATTATAAACTTTCTTAGAAAAGATATATTAAAAAAGTTTTGTCACGTGTATTCCTCGTGCTAGTACTTGGAGCCGGGATTTGAAAATAAGTGTTTTTTCACTAAATAACTCCTAATGCTCAATTAGGATAGTGGAGTTAAACTACAGGTCTGCTATTTATTTTTCTGGCTTGTAGTATTCAGCTGGTATAGTTTGTTCTTGATAACTGTTACCAAAAAAATGATTACTGAATCTCTCTATTTTGCTGAAAGATGCCCAGTTTATGAGGCACAGTTCACAAAAATGTTGATTATTTTTTTATACTCCTGTGACCTGTTGGGCAGATAAAAAAATGGAGAACAATGCCTTTAAAGCTTTAACATTAACAACATCAGAACAGTTTATACAGGAAATGTCACAATTCTTTGTTCCTGATCCCTATACAGATTACAAAGCAAAAAGTAAATTCACTCCAAACTTCGGCACAACAAGAGCAGAAAAAAGAGCTCTAGAAAACTTAGAAAGATGGACCCATCGCATTCAAAGTAAAATTACATTACATTTTAGGGGATGGTGTAATGTACAATCTAATTACAAGACAAGAGTACAATTTCCTGCTAAACAAGCCCCCGACAATTTTTTTTTGTATACAGTCCCAAACATTCATAAACAACTGGAATCTCGAAATAGAGTTACTATTGAACGTAAGGCAGGAAAGATTCTTCTTTTTTCTTCCACTTAAGTTCTGGAAGATAACAAGGTTTCTGTGTCTTTCTGCTCTATTTTGCTACAGTTCCTGCTCCATTCTTGTTCTCTATTGGACTGATCTTTTGCTGCTGACCCAGATTGTTACTGACCTCTTTGGCTTCCTGCCGACTCCTAATCTTTGGCTTGTCTGACCATTCTTTTGCCTTTTCCCTTTCGACTTGTTATCTTGGGTTTGCCATGCTCTGGTAGTTCGCCCCTGAAGGGTTTCACCCAAACAGTGGTGATATTTATATCCTAATTTATAGGGTGATATGTTTATGCAGGTACAGTATATTAGAAAGTGTTCTCCCCAGGCAGTTTTGTGTATGCATTCCACACATCCTTTTTTGAAGCTTTGCCCAGCTTGAGCAGTGGATTTCGGGCAGGCTCACTTGGGTCGCCTGCTGGCTCACTTGTGCCACCAGGCGGCTGAAGATGCATTATTCCATGGCACTATACCAGCATTTTCAGGCAGTCAGCTGCCCCCTGACACTATACTGCCCTATGCCTTGGTATTTTACAAGGTATATCTTTTCTTTTGCAACTGTGAATTGTTTCATGCCATCTTGGAATATTCTTAGCAATAGGAGGCAGACACAAAGAGTTATTTCAGCAATACATGTTAATATTATTATTATTATCGTTTATTTGTAACGCGCCAACATATTCCGTAGCGCTATACATAAATTAAGTTACAGGCAATGACAAGTTCAAGATTTACATGTTGCAATGAATGGAGGGCCCTGTCTTTGAGCTTGGAATCCGGTGTCCATAGCGCTTTCCCTAAAGCACTGCGCAGGATTGAAAATCGCAGCCTTACAATCTAAAGTTAGGATCTTTATAGGGCCACTGTGGTCATATACAAACTTAAAATATACTATTTAGAAAAATTAAATTTGAAAGCAGGATGTTAAAATGCAATAGAAATAAAATCTAATTTATTAATTTTGTATTTATTTATGCTGCAATGCAATCTACCTTTTTGGTTACTACCACAGGTAGGAGGAGACTTTGAATAAATAAATAAATATATATATATATATATATATATATATATATATATATATATATATATATATATATATATATATATATATATATGTACATATCTTAGCTACTCACCCACCACAGTCACTCTGATAAACCTTCTTTCACTCTTTTCCCTCGCTCCTGAATTTTTATTACTAAATCTATCCTATTTGAGACTAACAATTTTTCCTTCACCTTCATCTCATCTACTTCCTGTACCTACACACTGTCACAATGCTCTCTCACTATTTCCTCCTCCTCATCTTCTACTGCCTCTCAGACTTTCATTTGCAGCATCTCCATATCACGTCCTCAACAATATAACCATCTCACCTTCCTAGCTCTCCTCTTCTTTGCTTCCACGAGCTCCCTCCCTCCTCCAGTCACAATCTCATCCCTTCCCTAACACTCATAGGTAGAAACACCACTGTAAGTCCCACTCCCATATTCTCCCGCTCTCAATCCTTCTTCTCCTGGCTGTTGGAGACATATCCCCTAACCCAGGTCCCTCGCTCATTTTCACTTGCTATCAGCCACAATCTGCCCAAAGGGCAGCAAACACTCAAAACACACAGAATTTGATACACATCACTTGTCAAAAACCTTCCACTCTACCTTTCTCCTGTGCTCTCTGGAACGCACGGTCTATCTGCAATAAACTCACTTTCACTCATGACCTATTCATTACCATCAGAAAATAAGCAACAAAACAATATGGGGTAAAATTACAGAGCTTGGCAAGGGTTGTGAATTACCGTGAGGTGTACAATGGCTATTTTCAGTAATAATTATTGAAATTGTGAAGACTTTTGAGATAGTTGGCTCATTTTGTTTAATTTGAAATTGTCCATTTGCACCAACTATTCTATAGTAGTACATCAGGAATGCTGCAGCTCTTTCTCAGTCCCACCGTTGTCTACCTAAACCCTTCAAAATAAAATTGTAATTCTTACTCTACATCCCCATATGATTCTGCGCTCATAACCAGCCATGCACTGAATAGTCCCACACCTTTGTTCTATTCAGATGTGATATCTTTCTTCCTTTGCATGGGTATAGGAAATGGGAGGGGGATGAGGGGCCGAACCCCCCAAACCCCCCCAGATATTTTAATGTGTGTGATATTTTTATATTATATGCGGTATCCCCCCAGTTTTTCTTTGGCTCCCACACCCATGCTCCTTTCCCATTATAGCCTTCCTCCCTGCCTAAATAAGATATATCAATTAATAATAAAATACAAGTTAATATTTTAAAGGCTTCTAAATAGAATGGTTTATTAAAGACAAAGATTATAGTTAGCCACACAAAATATCCTATTATTGATCAATTAATCGATTAATTAATCAACAAAGCTAAACATTAACATCTGCACGACTAATACATATAACAAGCCCTTTTGTTGCCTCTGATACCAGGTAAGCAGGTAAACATAACTATTATAAATATATATATTTTTTCCCCAACAACATGTCAAAGTAATATAATGCTGTATACCAGTTACTGGAGCCTGTAGAGGCGGTATGTATAAGTATAGATACCTAATAACTAAAGGTTAGGAGCTAGTTGTAGTTTTCAGAGCCATTGCTCTGCTATATCCTGCTATATACCTTATATTATACTTTATTCAATATACATAAAAAAAATGAATATCCAACAACTCACTGCAAATAACACACTCACATGTGCCATCCTTGAGATCTTCTTGGTTAAACTACAATATCTCATTAAAAAAGATCTGACAACTGGGGAATGAGGGCCCTAGGTCCTCACACTCCAATATACTATAGTACATTGCATTTGTTAAATGGTAGGCAGAAATATAATTTGTTGGTTCTCCAAGATGCTAAGCTCTATTCAGGTGGTCCCTCAGCAAATAGATTATTTCACAAGAAGAATATTTAACATATTTGTATGTGGATGTCATAAAGTTTATGGCAAATAAACTCTATTGCATTTTTTTCTCCATTTATTTGGGCCCTTCTAAAGAGAAGGCTTCTCTGTTATGTCTAATTGATGATCTGTAAAGGAACATGTAGAGTGTAATTGTTCTACTTGTCATTGCTACTATTTATACATTTCCATACGTTAAAATGCATCCTACTGGCACTACTTTTCTGGTGCTTTACTATACTAAATAAAATAAAATAAAGTAACCAAGTGGCAGGTGCTCATCAGAGAAAGAACTAACCTTAATAGGTTAGTTCTATGGCCATGATAATCCTTCACAGGGAGAAATATCCTGTAGTATATGAGTCTGGTCCTACTCAAAAGAGTGACCCAGCCCCGAAATACCAGGCAATTCTACCTTGAACAGGAGAAACAGCAAACCCCAGACGCGTTTCAGCCTCTCTGGGCCTTGTCAGTGAGATGCAGCTGAACTCCCTAAGGCACAGTGAGCAAGGGGTCCACGTCTGGAGTCCCCTATTACCCTTAGGGAGACTAAACCCTAAGGGTAAGTTGTATAAACAAAATAACCAAGTCAGAGGTGCTCATCTGAGAACGAACCAAGCTTAATAGGTTAGTTCTATGGCCATGATAACCCACTTTGAGAAAAACCTCTTTGAGCTCACTTGTGCCCTTCACTATACTGCTTCAAATAATCTGAAATGGTAACTCAAAATCATTTTTCCCTACTATGTATGTCATCAAAGAAGCATTATGACTGTATTCCATCATAGATTTTTTCAATCCAAGGCATATCATTTTATAGCATTAAACTAGATCTTATAAGTACTATGTCGCCCCAGAATACATTATTTTTCAAGTTATTCTTAAATAGCAAGAAAAACTAGTTATATGTTTTTTATGTGCTTTTTCGTGTTGTATTTCTATTCAAAAGAGTGGTTCCCTAATAATAGTTACCTGTTTTCATGTGTTAATTAGGATTACACTATACATGTCTGTCTCAGTGGTGGCAAAGAAATGCATATTGTTCCCCTTCACCACCCTTATCAAGCACTCTTAGCTACACTTTATCATATTGGCTAGTACATTGTATATACCGTTTCTTAACTCTCTTAAAAATTAAACAAACTTTCTTTTGTGGTGACATAGTTCCTTTAACTTGACTACTGACTAACAGCCTTATTAAATTGCAATTTGGCCAATTGAAAAGTGCTCTATATAAGCACACAGCATATTTTTTTACAGAAGTTTTTAGTTAGTCAAGACCTTGCATTTGGATAGAAGTTCAATAACTAAAGAGATTTGTGTAGAAATATAAGTGAGGTGGCATTGGGCTTTCTACTTTTCCTGTCAAATTTGAATAGGAAATTGGAAGAAACATTTCATGTGATTATGTTAGCCATCAATTTTGGTGTGTATAAATTCAACAGCACTTAACTCAGAGTCACCTGTCATACATGGATCAAGAAAAACAATTATTTGCACTAAACATCACAAATAACAACAAAACAATCAACAAGTATATTGAAATAGCCACAACATTTCATTAAATCAAAGAAGATTGAGCAAGAGTCATTTCATAAACTGCCTCAAGACTTACGCTGATGAAAGCAATGCACCCTAGCCAGTGAGCCCTAAAAGATCTCTCAAGTCTATACATATAAGCTCCACCTTTGGTGGACATGCACAAGATATCTCCTTTATGGCAAATTATTAAATATCTATTTTCCCAATGACTCAATCTCTCCATACCACACATCATTCCTGATATCCAGACCTCTACCACATTTAAACAAGAGAAACAATGCACTCATGTTTCAGATTACACTAGCCACAAGAAGAGCAATAGCCTCCCTATGAAATCACCAAATAGTCCGGACCGACCTCAAACAATAGGCATGGTTTGGCAAAACTTAGAAATGGAAAGACTGCCAGCTTAACTCCATAACACTTTCGCCACCTTCTCATTTAAATGGGTCTCTTGGCTGCAGCTCTTCCCCAGTTGAATTCTGAATTTTACCCCTGCACAACTCTATACAAAATACGAAGTTTGAGCGTTAGGACTGCGTGCTTCAAATTTGGCAAAGTTACAACGCTATTAAATTAGAAGTCCTGCGAATTACGAGCAAGGGACACTATCTCGTACACCGTTGGCGTACAATCTACGTGAGTTGCAATTAAGCTTTGCGTAGTAAAGTAGCGCGAAAAACGTAATACTCAATTAAAGACGCCAGTATGCCTTTAAGAGGGAGCCAAAACAGTAAACCACTCTGTTCCCATTTGTAGATGTGATGAGCAAAACATATATACAATTATATTGATATTTTAGGGCCACAATAGAGCCTCTGTGAGTAACAAAGGGTTAATATGGCATAATTTTAATGATTTTGTGTTGCTATTTAATCAGGTAGTGTGTCTTTAATTGCTTTATGTATGTTGCAGTATGGCTTTTCATATTGGCATGTGCATGACCATTCCAATATATGATAAGGGGGGTTATTGGGCAAGTAATTGTTTTCCCCATATGTTAAACTGCACTGTTGTGTTAATTTTTCACTTTACGTTGTCTCTAAGTAGTAAGTAAACCCTTTGCGGGTGCTATTTTGTGCCCGTAGCGATTCTCACTCCATTTGCGAGGTACGAGCTTATACGCCATGGATTAGCGTGCGCGACTTACTACGTTGCACTCCACGGAGCCTAATCTCGGCCTCATCACGAAAAGTCGAACGCGAGGAAAGACAAATCGTAGTATGCAAATCGCGCTAAGATCACATTTGCAAACTACGTGTTAACACGCAACTCTAATTTAATGACGCCCATGGCAAATAAAATGTATTGCCTACCAGTAAGCTCAACTTTAGATATCTTACCTTACCGCTGTGTAATGAATACAATTTAAGTCCCACTTGCATGAGTTATAATGTGACCTTCTTTCTGGGTCATCAATACAATACCGCTTAGGTCTCTCTAATATATAAAAAAAACTAAGTCAGAGGTGCTCATCAGAGAACGAACCAACCTTAATAGGTGAGTTCTATGGCCATGATAAGCCACTCTGAGAGCAACCTCTGACTTACCTTTTTTTGTTTATGCAAATTACCCTTAGGGTAATAGGGGACTCCAGACGTGGACCCCTTGCTCACTGTGCCTTAGGGAGCCCATAAAGGCCGAAACGCGTCTGGGGTTTGCTGTTTCTCCTGTTCAGGGTAGAATTGCCTGGTATTTCGGGTCTGGGTCACTCTTTTGAGTGGGACCAGACTGGTATACTACAGGATATTTCTCCCTGTGAAGGACACAAGTGAGCTAAAAGAGGTTGCTCTCAGAGTGGCTTATCATGGCTATAGAACTAACCTATTAAGGTTGGTTTGTTCTCTGATGAGCACCTCTGACTTACCTTTTTTTTACCTTTTTTCTCTCTAATATATATTGTTCTAAATAGACCCAAGTTTATTACTCTTGTTCTCTTGTTTTTGCTTTTATGTTTAAATAAATGTAACTTCTATTTATCTGCTTTATTCATTTTGTTCATCGTTACATATGGTTAAAATGAAAAAATCTAAAATATACAATGTTAAAAAAAAAATCTAGACATATATATCCATGGTACAAATACAGGTCTGCCAAAAAGCTACTAATTTAAAATCAATTAACAGAGTACATGCCAGGCAATATACAACTGCCTAACCCAATTCCTATCCACCAACTTGATTTTTGAACCCTTCCAATCTGGCTTCTGGCCCCATCACTCCAAAAGTCACCGATGACTTATAGCCACATTAAATTCCCCTAACATGTAAAAACGTAGCTCGTAACGTAGCCCGTAATACTTACAGCTATTAAATTGGCCTCGCCGACGACTTGCGGGGTAGGAGTGAGAAAACCCTACGGGACGTGAGAATTTGACTTGCGAGCCCGCAAATCCTTTGATCTGTCAATCACTGGTGTTCAACCCTGTAACTCGCAAATGGAGCCAAGAAGCCAACGAGTGCTAGAGAGGACCCGCAATTGGGGTAAAGTCCAACCTGTAGCACTTTAAATGCACATATACACACACTGCTGTACTTTTCTCAACAGGGAAAGTGATGCTAGGTCTTAGAATTAATAGCACAATATTCTCAATATCACAAATCGGCAAAATAAAATACTTTATTACATGTTTAATTTCCGTTTTATATCGATCCCGGCAATGAATGTGTTAATACATATAATGGAACTCGCATGTAATAAAATATCATATTAATGGCTTTATCAATATTGCAATATTTCTGGAATGTGGGTCAGATCGTAACTCGTAATTGAACCCCGTAAGACTTTGAAATCCCACCTCCATTTTCTGTTTCCACTGGCTCCGTCTAAACCTGTAACTATGAGTTTGACTAATTGATCCCGTTCATGGCCGCACATCCAATGTACGAAAAATGGTTTACGGGTTTGCCTCTCAAGCCTGTAACTCGCAGCATGTTCTAATTTAATAGCTCTGTAAATCACAAAATTTCCAGCCTGCAGCCCTTGCGGGTCCCAGGTTGCACATATGAGCTTGGAATTTATTGCACATGACTACAACTCACTGCCAATTCAAAGGGTTAATTCTCTATTCTAAATCTCCAATTTCTCTGACCACTCTCTTCCAAATTTTGGTTCACTTTTTCTCTAGAAATTTGAACATTTAGTGTATTCTCTGACACCACTTCTTCAACTCTCCCTCTTGCACCCCCTTATATCTCTGCACTTGTCTAAAATGTCTCCCCCAATCATCTTCTTTATTCTGCTAAGGACCAACCTTCAGGATTTTCTTGTGCTACCCCAACTCCATGGAACTCCTTCCTTCACTTCTACAGACTATTGGCCTTCAAAAACCTACTAAAACACACCTGTTTAAAGAAGTGTATCATCTTCAGCCTTAGTATACACAACTATATACTCTACAGCATAATATTACTCCCACACAATCTACAGTACAACAGACAACCACCTCCACTTGCACAAGCCTACCACCTTACTCACTACCATCCTGCAACTAGTATCCTCCTGTATTACACCCCAACCTTGCCTTCTAAATTGCAATCTTTTTGGAGTAGGGACTTCTCTTCTGCCGAACCAAGCTGCCTGCAGACCCATATGTTTCATATTTGTGTTGCACTGTACTTGTATTTCTACTTACCTTAGAATTTGTTTATACATTAATAATTTGCTAACTGTACCCACTGTACTATATTATGTTTTGTAAATAGCGCTACGGAAAATATTGGCGCTTTATAAATAAAAAATAATAATAATAGGTATATTTATGGTTTGAAAATTGGAGAGGATAGTATATGAATAAGAGCCCCTTCATTGTTGCACACCTTTGCACATTACTGTGGAAAATGTTGGTGTTTTAACCATAATAACTTCTATATCTATTTTATTAGTTACTTGCAATTTTGAAATAATTAACTTATTTTTTAGACATTCAAATAGAATCACTAATGTACTATTCCTTATTTGTACTACTATACTTTGTACGGTAGAGGGCTTCTATCACTCTTAGCCGATCATATGTGAAATAATCTCAATATATATATATATATATATATATATATATAATATAATATAGAGAGATCAAGCATAAATAAATATGATATATAAAGATCAAGCATCCCATTTATACTCACACATAAGAGCCAAGTAAGTGAAAATAGTTGTATTGTATCTATCTGCACTGTGAATAAATGTAAGCCATTACCATGTGTATAGCTGTAGAATAATTTACTCATCACTTTTTCAGATATAAGTATACAGCAAATAGTTGTTTAGGAGATACTACTACTATAGTTACTAAATAATGAGGATTTAAAAGAAGACATGAACCTTAAAATACCACTATATTTTAGGGGAAAAACTAACAAGTCTGTAAAGTATATAACAAACTAACAATATATGATATATATAAATAACATACATGACCATAAAACCATTTTAAAGGAAATCTTGTTCCCATCTTGACTGACCATGAAGCCTGAGGTCATATATTATTTTATTGAACAGATGAGAGATGTGTGGCTTGTAAAGCGATTGGATCTTTTGGAATTTGACATCTGCCTCCTTCTCCAACATATGCCATGAAGTAAGCAGCCTGCATCAATAAATGCAAGCCCTGTGCTCCATAAATGTAAATGCTCCTCTATCAACAAAGTCAAAATTCTTCAGCACCCAGAAGATACATCAACATTTTTTTCCCTTAAAATAAAAGTTAGCTTAATGGATGTCTGAATGTCATATTTATAGTTTGCTCACTTGAAGAACTTGACTACAGCAAAATGTTTCTCCTTACCACAACCGTCCACATATGCAGAATGTGCTTGTTTCAGAACTTCCCATAAATACTGATTAGGGAGATTTTGGTATATAGACAGAATCTCCTGTTTTTAAGTAGATATAATGAGCGGACAACATGGTCCTTTTTGGTTAATATCTGCCATTAAATTTATGTTTTTTTTCCTGTTTTCCATAATCCAGATATAACTCCAAATTCACTATATGCATTCATTTAAAAATCAGATAAATTAAATAATGCACTGATCTAGTCACATATAATGCATACGCTTTATTATTTAATAAACCTTTTGGCAGAATATCCTCACGGCACATCAACTTTCCATGATATTCCAGCAAAAGTGACGGTGCATACAAAAAATAAATATAACTTTTACCTGTTCCAATACCAAACCATATTGTGCACAGAAAATGTCTATAAGGCCACAATTCTACTCCACTTTTTGGACAGATGCACATGAGCCATTTCTACCCAATTAGACATTACTCAATTACACCAAATTGGCTTTCATTTAATCCAGTTGTGGGCAACAGGTGGCCTGAGGCCACATGCGACCCCCTCAGGCACTTCTCAGCAGGCCGCTCTTCAGTAATACACAGCCAATTATCTCTCTCAAAAAATAACAAATAATACAAAGTTGTACCCCTAATAACTACTATTATCTGTAGCTTTACTACCAATTAATTCCTTACCTATAGTGATGTTATAATGCTGCTTTGGATACAATAAAAAGGTTTGAGGGACTGCAAGGCACTTTTAAGGGCTCAGGTGCTGCACATTAGACCCATTCAAGTGAAACAGGTTGGGGATTTAACTCATGATACCAGTTGTTTTTTTGTTGTTTTTTTAATCTTGCTATTATGTTGAATAGTGGGCCCCTTAAAGACAAATAAGCTAAGAATATATTTGGGACCCTGATATTAAACTACAAAATGTTATCGTGAATCAAGAAAGCTATTAAGCTGATTAATAGTTTAGATAACAATAGCTATTTTCAGGCACGCTGTTGTGTGAGCGAGCATGCGTCAGTGGGCATTTAGTGTGCGCCTGAAAGACTGGGTACCAACTACTGTTGGTGCTCCCGTTAGCACTAATGCAAGGCTCATTAGTTTACAAGGACACATCCTGTTGAGACAGAACTTGCCATAAGCAGGTCCAATGAAGTAAAGCTTAAAGTGTAATCATTACATATAAAAGTGAAAAGGTTAAAGGCTTTGTTTATTTTTTTATTTACTAAACATATTTGGCTCATTGTCGAAATTAGTTATTTAAAATACTGTATAGACAAAAATTGACAGCAGTGGTCCTTTGATGTCTAGTACTGCTGCCTTTTCTGCTCCACAAGCCTTGTCTAATAATCTCTACATGGTCTTGCTCTTCCATATTTTGCCTCACTAATCTCACTGTATCCAACAGCATCCCCTTCCCATATTGTGCCCAATACCCCTCTCCCCCTTCTCACACCACTACACTACAACAAACTCCTACTTTCCATAAGACAGTCTCCTAAACTACACCTCCCTGTCTCACAACCTCCTGAAATCCCACATGATCTCTCTTTCCAATTTCAATTCTCTCACCCTACTTTTCCCAATCTCACAGCTTGACCTATTGCACCCATGACCCAGATCTTGCCACTGGCCTAATATATGTGTTCAGCAAAATATAATATTCTACATCTCAAAACAATGATGTACTGTTTTATAATATGTAAAGGTCCTTGGATAAAGGCGTTACATACAAATGTAAAGAAGACAATATTTTACCTGGATAACAAACTGCATTGCATTTTGTTTGAACAATTCTTATTATTTAAAAAACAATGTTCTAGAATTTTTTTTAATTCCACCCAATCTATTAAGAAGATTATGCAATATTTTAAACATATAGCATATATATATATATATATATATATATATATATATATATATTAAAAAAAAATATATATATATATACACTGTGTATATTAATTTAATTAGCAATATATATATATATATATATATATATATATATATATATATATATATATATATATATATATATATATATATATATAAAATCTCCAAAATCTATTTAGAATTTCCTTGGACCACTTTTTGCTGTGTTTTGTGCAAGAAATCAGAAAAAATAAGCATCTTCTTTACACATTTATGGCTGTAAAATGACTGCACCTTACAGACAAATAATATAACACGGTTCTGCTTGACATTTGCAACCACTATTTAGCCCTGGAAGGAAAATAACTGTGATATAATTCAATAGCTCCAATCTCAAAGCCATTTAACTTAAAAGCAATTCTCCTCTAAGGGTTTGTTAGCAAACCTAATATCATAATAAAACTTTGCCTCGCTATAAATCAGGTCTCCCCCACGCACCTGCTGAATGCTTAAATGGACCAGAGATGCATAATATAAATATGTATAGGAAGGGAATGTGAATTTATCTCACGCCAGCAGCTTAAAACTGGAGTAATAATGGAGTTTTTGTCCCCAAAATAATTCAGCTGACCAATCTACATGAAAAGGTTATTTATATATATAAATATATATATATATATATATATATATATATATATATATATTGTTGTTGTTGTTTTTGTTCAGGCATTCAGTTGTGTCTGACTCTCTGTGACCCTGTGGCCCTCAGGTTGTCAGGAACATCTTATATCTCTGCGTGCTCATCCTGCTTATCCATAAGATTCTCTTAGCAAAGATACTGGAGTGGGTTGCCAGTTCCTTCTCCAGTGGACCGAGATTTGAAGTACGCAAGCCCCTTCACCAGGACAAGGTAGGGATCCAGAAAATGTTTTATATATATATATATATATATATATATATATATATATATATATATATATATATACATATATATACACACACACACAGAGTAAATGTACAATATGTACAAATATTAACAGAGACTGTTGCAATTAGTCTGAATAAATAGGCAAAAGTGCAGTGAAAAGCATAATTATGTCCTATAATATATATATATATATGTATATATATATATATATATATAAAAATATATATATTTTTATATATATATATATATATATATATATATATATATATGTATATATATATATATATATATTTATATATATATATATGTGTATATATATATATATATATATATATATATATACGGTATATATATATACTACTTCAATACAATATTTACTATTGCCTTTACTTATCATTTGTCTGATATGTCTATTTTACTGCTTAAGATAATATGTCATTATCAGTTTATATGTATCGGTGTAAAATGCAAGCTGACCATTTACAAATCTCCATTGTAAACTCCAAGAATTATTCTTTAAAAGAAAAAAAATCACTCAAATACTCTTAGAACCACATTTCTCACATGTAGTATAGGTTACATTAGGTTTGTAATTACATTTTTCAAGCAGGAAGCAATCACATTTTCAGCTAAAGGACATTTGCTCCATTTTCCAAAAAAACCACCAATATATTAGGTATGTGGGTTTAAATAAATACCAACCCTGCATGCATTTTTATACTAATAGTTTTGCCAATGTCTAATGCCAGGATAAATCTGTATACACTCTAAACATAGGAACTTATTTTACATGCAAAGGGTTGACATATATATTGATACCAAAATATAAAGTATTAAATACTATTTATAATCCTTTATATACATATATATGTATGAAAGCATTATCCATAAATAGGATACAAGATTACATGAGATATTAACAAAAACGATAAATACAAGAAAGTTATAATGGCAAATAGGTATAAAATCCTTACCTGGCCACAACCAAATGGCAAGGTGCCTATGTTTTTCAGCCTGCAAACATCTAACATGATGCCGCCAGAGTACATAACACATCTTCAGCCTGGCAGTACACGTCCTCATTCATGCCTAGCCTTTTCTGATCTGCACTCATCCAGTCTGGAGCGGCAGCCTTTCTACAGTTATGAACTGCTGCTGTTTCCACCGACCACAGTTAAATTGAAGGAAGACGGTACTGGAGCACTGTTGCTTCAGTCTGTGTGAAGGAAATGATTCATGTCACACACTAGAGACAGCTTATTTCTCCATATACAGAAGTGTGCCTCTGTGTGACTCTAAAATCGAGAACAACATGACATATTGATCATATTTGTACTGATGTATTCCTTGTAGACAAGACCCTATACTCTCTGTTATAGAAGCAGCCTTAAACTGTCTCAGAGGTACCCTACACAGAAAAGGAACAGGACTTAATCACATGTCTTATTTCCAAAGCTTACTGCCAACTCTCCAAAGCAAGACATAAACAGAACAAATGCTAGACATCTAGGAAAGAAAGCCAAGTAGTGTTAGCCGTACTCCATAAAAATAACCACATACTTAAAAAGATAAACTTTATTTCTGACATAGTCCTTGAAAGTGTAAACAAAATTACAGTTTTTTAGGTATCCTGTTTATTGGATATTATGATCGCCGTTTATTTAGAGAACAGAAGTACCACTAATGCGCATGGTTGATTTATTGGACATGTGTGTGAAATTTTGGGTTTGATCCAAAATGGTTCAGTTAAATAATAATGAAACGTTAAACAAAATGTCAATAGCTTCAGTATTCATGTTGCTTGGTGAAAAATGACAGATGAAATTTCCTGGTTTCCTGTTGTGTGGTTGAAAAAAAAAAGTGTCTGGCACGTTATTTAGAAAGACGCTTTGTGTTCTCAGACACTGATTGCTAAACACATCGCTGAACATGTAATCACATATTTATTACCACTGCTAAAGATTGTGTTTATCCCTTCATCAGATGAGTTACTCAGGTGTAGCCTGCACAATGTTCTTATCAATGGCACCCAATTCCTGTGAATTAATCCTGTCTCCCCTTCTAACTACTGTGGAAGATATTACTTTGCACCCTTTGGCAATATTTGTTGGGAAACCCAAAGATTACAAATGGCTTTTAGCTATCAGAATTATTAACTGAATAAATAAAAAAGGGAACTTAAAGGACCACTGCACACTGAATACAAATGTATGTTTCAAGCCGCGGCGCCTGACTAAGAGCAACATTAGGCAAGAAAAATTCATACAACTTTTTCATCATTCATTTCTTTTATTGATTTATTTTTTTGTAAATGTAAACATTTTACAATCCATAATGTCATCACCATACATTTTGGTTCCTCAGCAGAACCCTGGAGGGATCCAAGATTCATTGGTTGAAGTTATGTGTATGAGAGGGCATTTACATTTTTGGAGAACTATTGTTGCATCCTTTGATGCAACATTCTACTTCTTGGCCAATGAATGGGTTTGGTGTCAATTTCAATCTTCTACAGTTATCAAAGGCTCTTGAATTTTGTCTGTCCCTTCCTTCCTTACCCATACCCCACCATTATAATTACAAAAATAGCCCCTTCCCCCCTTCATCCGTCACTATGTGATGGGTTCCTGTATTCAAAAGAAGACTCTTCATAAATTCAGATTTCTCCCAAAAAATGCTATGTCCATTTTTACACAGCAGCTAATATTGTTAGTTTGATTCATAGTTGACTGCAGTGGGCCTTTTCTATGCAAATATCCCTTTTTTTATAACTTGCAAATGTGGAACATTGAACCACATTAGTCAATAAAGATGCCAAGCAAGTAATATACTGTATTGGGTTGCAACGCCAACACATCAGACTCACATACGATACAAATAGAAATTCACATGCTATGTGTATGCACATAAATACCAGAAACATATACACTAGAAGCATGGATAATGTAACCTATATGTGGGGAAAAAAACACACCACATATGCACATTATATTTCATTTTAATATCCCTTATGTGCAATATACATTATCACAAAGTATAATAAAAAATCTCAAATGCACAATACGGTCACTTGCATGAACCACACCCTTTGGGATTTTTTTTTTCGGGGGGAGAAACACAACAGCTCCACATTAAGCTGTTGTGTTTCTTGATTAATTCTAGATTAGCATAGGCCAGTCATTTTTTATTTACTGTGGCCTACTCACTGACCCGTATCTAATGGTTAGGGCCCATCAATGGACTTTCAGTGTACTACAATGGCAGCGTGTATTTTTATTGGCCTACTGGGTAGAAATGGAAACATCAGCATACAGGTAAGTGTAAATGACAAGAATTAGTAAAAGGGTGGAGTTTGTTAAATAGGGTTCCATCTGTCAGATTGGCGGAAGAAGTGTTTTAAATAACTGTGTATAATCTATTAACAAATACAGCAATTTAAGAATGAGAGACTGCATATAGCAAATTCAAGTAACAGTAATCATATATTTTCTTTTGCTATAGCCAGGTTTAAGTCACAAGGTTTAATAATAATAAGCAGCTGCCTAGTCTCTTAAAATGTATGGAAGTGCTAGCCTAATTATAATTAAATCCTCGTATAGTGCTAGACAATTTATGTGTAGGTGTTGACTTGAGAGGCGTCATGGGAGACCATTTCTATATTGTATTGCTGTGTTGGTGCAATGGTCCAGAATAGTATAATGGTCTGGGTAACACAGCAGGATGTGTGGGTGGGTAATCAGAAGCATACTTACACAGCTATTGAGAATGCATTAAGTAGTACATAGAAATATTTATCAAGTGTGAAAGAAATACATGTGCTCAACATCTTTTGGATAGAGGGAGTGGGAAAAGATGGAAAGTTGATCAAGGTGTCCATAATGGGTGGGCTGGTAACATGAAGCATACATGCACAACTTTTGAAAATGCATTAAGTAGTACATGGAAATATGTTTCCAGTGTGAAAGAATTGCATTTGCTCAACAATTTTTGTGCAAAGTATTAACTGAACAATTTAGAGCAAGCAGCAGCCACTGGAAGTCAATAAGAAGCCATTCCATAGAGACAGTAATTAAATAGCCAAAAAATAAACTCTCCTTGGCACAAAAAGAAAAAGTGACACAGCAGAGGTACCAAATTAGAGATCACATATAAAGTTGTCAGTGTGGGTAACGTTTGCGATGTTGGTCACACTTTGTGAACTGCAATCCTCATGAAGCGAGGCGAGACGTCGACCACAAGGGACTTAGGCTGCAATGAGCTCATTGGACTGCAAGCCTCGCAAAGCGAGGCGAGCAGTTGAGGTATGCGGAACTTAGGCTGCAATGAGCAGTCTCAAAGTTGAGGCACGCAGGACCTAGCGAGGCGAGCAGGTGAGGCACGAAAGGCGTAAAACTATCCGGAAGGAGTAAAAGTAGCCCGAAAGACATAAAAAAAATAGCACTAAGCAGTAACACTTACCAAAAGCCAGGAACACTTAATCCAAGCTGCTAACACTTAACACAAGGCAGTAACACAACCCAAGACAGTAACACTCAAGCACCAGACCTATAAACTACACAGGGGGAGAGGATTGCAATGAGCACTGTTGGCGCTCATTGGAAGCCAAGTGATGAGCGACAAAGTCGCTCAGGGCAGGACTCGCGATGAGGGCGAAGGTACAGCATTCCCAGCCGTAACATTTTATTCCCGTCATTTCTGACGGGCAAGTAGTTAGTGATTTAAAACTATAGGTAATAACAAGTATTTTATCAATTTAATCTTATTCTTAAACAAATACATGTTCTTATAATATTTACATTTAAGTTTGCAAGTTCTTCTTGTTAATGAGCCCTTCTTATCCACCAAACCTAGATTGACTTCTCTGTGTGTTTGATGGGGCCATTATTGCCAATAATTACTTATTAATCCCTGGAGTTCTGAACCGTTGTCTTCAGTGAGTAAATGGATTGATTATAAAAAAAACACCCCCTGGGATCTAAACATGCACAGGCCCTCATTCAATTGCAATTTGGCCAATTGAATAGGGCTCTAAATAAGGAGATAAGATATTTTTTTTAAAGAAGTTTTTAGTTAGTGAGCATCTATCAAAAACAAAGTTCTCACTAACTGAAAACGTTTTAAAAAAAAAAATGCTATGTGCTTATTTAGAGCCCTATTCAATTGGCCAAATCGCAAATGAATGAGGGCCACAGTCTTTTGTTGTGCACATAATGTATAGATTCAATAGATTCAGAGCTCAAGTGGTAATCAGTAAGAAAATGCATTTTTTCATATTTTACCTTTTTTTCTATACATACAGCTCATAAAGGTGAATAAATAATAATACATAAACATAAAAGAAGACTGCACAAAATAATGAAATGTTACATTGCATTATTTAAGAAATGCATTTTAAATAACTTTCAATTTGGAAAGTACTTGTAATGACCTATAATTTTCAGGGATAATTACTATTTTATTGATATCTATTTAAAAAAGGCATATGCTAGGCCACCTAATGGGGTATAAATTTCCAATAACCAGGGAGTAGACTTCCCTGAACTATCTGAAAAAGTTGTAAACAAACATGTTGAGGTCCCTCCAGCTTCTCTTTCACCCTCTCGTCTATTTTGTGCCCAACTCCTCCTATTCTTCTTATCATTCTCAAACCAGATGGGACCACAAAAGGGTCCATTTATTCTATCCCTTCTCTCTCTCTCTTACCTTACTCGCCTCCTTTCCCTTTCATTTATTTAAACAAAACACGCTTAGGTGTGTTTGCCAACCCAAGTGTTTGAGTTCCTATCCAGGCTCAATGGGCATTGTGTTTACCCTCCTTTTGTTGTATAGTGGTCCATCTAACGGCGTGGTGAGACAAGTGGACTTGGTGTATCAATATACACTTGTAAATCTAGTTCTCTGTATTTTACGTAATTTTACATGTACTGATATTTTCTACAGTTGCCAAATCTTATAGTCATGGAAATGTGTCACAATTGTTTATAATGTGAAATGTATACTTTTTTAATAAAATTATAGATTGTATTTCATGTTTTTCATTGCTGATTACTTTTCTATATGCAAGATTATAATCTCAACCAACCACAGCTCTCAATTCATCTCTAACACTCCTACTTTCATTGTATGCCTTTCCAGTACCTATTCAGTTAGCTCATACTCTATGAAACAAGAGAAGAAAAAAGAAAGACACCCCCATGCTTTAGCATTTGTCTTCCTGAAGAGATATATGGTTGAAAAAGGGTGCGGGGGACAAATACTCTACGGCACAGCTTCTTCATTGGATTGGACCAGCTTCAACTGTGCATCTACCTTATCATTTTATCTCACACTCTCCATGACCTTATTGACCGCAGCATGCCGGGCATATCTGTCAGCCTTGACCCTGAAAGTTCCCTCAAGTTTATGTCCATTGCTTCAATGACCTGTCAATCCATCTCCTTCTTCGTGTGCCTTCAATCTTTCCCAGCATCAGAGTCTTCTCTAGGGAATCCTGTCTTCTCATGATATGGCCAAAATATTTGAGCTTTAACTTCACAATTATACCTTCCAGTGAACAATGTGGTTTGGTTTCCTGTAATATTGATTTACTGGATCTTCTTGCAGTCTAAAGAACCTGCATATGGCTACATTTTAGATACTAGTTTCTTGTCTCTTATCGGCCCTGGAGTGAGAATACTGGATGGCCTTCAGATAAGCACAGGAGTCCTCACTCTTTTCATCTTGTAACTAGTAAGTACACGCATCTCCTCACCAGAGACATTCTCCTGTCATGGAAATGTCTCTCTGTGTTTAGCAAGGGAAATAATAATTGACACTTACAATATTTGTCAGGAGGGATGTTGCATCCACCATTTGTTAAAATTCTACCTCCATAATTCTAATAAATAATATAAATATCATCAAACAGAAAAAGCAGCAAATAAATGCTCCTATTAAAGCATGTGTAAGGGTCATAACTCCAATTACTGAGCTGAAATAGAATTCAGTCAGATCAATCTCAACTTCTCTGTCTCAGCATTATTTCTGATATGAACAACATGAACTTTACTCACTAATACTTTATGAATGTTTTCCTCAGTTAAAGTGAAACTGACCAGCAATTTGGTCAATTATAGTATGTAGTAGATATTGCCATACAAACAGCCTTATTAAATTCCCCAACGTGTATAACTGTAGCCGTAACATAGCCAGCAAGATTTACGGCTATTAAATTGGCCTCTCAAAGCTACCCGCAAACGACTTGCGGGTTAAGGGCTAAAAAAAACGACGGGATGTCGAAATCTGAACTCTGCAGCTGCAAATCCTTTGATCTGTCAAGCCCGTAACTGTTACAATCGAAAATCGCTATTAAATTGCTACGAATCTACTGGCATTCAAACCCGTAGCCCGCAAATGCAGCCAAAAAGTCAACGGGTACTAGAGAGGACCTGCAAGGGGGTTAAAGTCCTATCCGTAGCACTATAAATGCAAATATAAACACAATACTGTATTTTCAATTAAAGGGGAAGTGATGTTAGGTATTAAAATTAATAGCATAACATTCTCAAGCTCGCAAATCTGTAATATAAAATACTTTATTTCTGTTTAATTTCTGTGTTATATTTATCCCGGCAACGAATGTGTTAATACATATGACACTCGCATGTACTAGAATATCATATTTACCGATTTATTAATATTGCATTATTTCTGGAATGCGGGTCCGATCGAAACTTTGAAATCATACCTAATTTTTCAGTGACGTAATGATGACGATCTCATTTGCCATTGGCTCCGTCTAAACCCGCAACTATGGGTTGACTAACTGATCATGTCCACGGCCGCACATGCAACGTGCGCAAGAATGGTTTACGTGTTTGCGTCTACGGCCCATAACTCGCCGCATGGTTCAATTTAATAGCCCTGTAACGCAGCCGAATTTCAAGCCCGCTGCCTTTGCGGGTGTGCTGATGCTGCTACAGGCTTCGAAATTAATGGGGCTGATAGATTATCAAGATAAACTTCAGTTAAAAATATGTAAAATGTTTTAGAATGTAAAGAAATAAATCCTAGAATTTACTATTCTACTATTATACTCCTGTAGATTCTACCTGAGGTTGGAAGAGACTTTGAATGCACAGGAAGTGTTTGTCTGCACAATGGGAATGTGGCTTTTATATCTCCCAGTGCTACAGATCTGACATCAATAATCCAACATGCTCCATTCCAGGGCAAGAGGAGAGACGTGAAGCTGTGCAAGGCTGTGCGAGGATGCATCCAGGCACTGACTGACAGCGGAAGCGGTGATCCGTTGTCAGTTCACTGCAGGAGGGGGGCTGCCGGATTACAGGAGGTGCCGGATTATCCAAGGGAGGATAATGGGTGCCCAACCTGTGTCAGCAGAACTAAAGGAATGTTTACACCAACCTGAGAAAGTAACAGGAAGTTGCAGGAATGTCAGCGAATTGAGTAACACAATAAGGAATAATTATTATTACTAACTTTTATTTGTAACGCGCCAACATATTCAGTAGCGCTGAACAGGGGGAAATAACAAGGAAAAATACAACAATAACTGCTGCAGAAAATGGCCCTGTTTTGAGCTTAGAATCTTTGTAAAAAGTGCAATCTTTGTAGAATCTTTGCAAAATGTATATATTTATTTATTTATGTTTTGCTTTCTAAAAACATTTGACCCTTTATCATGTTTAGCTGTTCAAAGAACAATACAGTGACAACACAGTAGCCCTTATCTCTGTTTCCAATGAGAAATTGCATTATGTGTTGAAATGTAAAAGTATTATTTATAATCTTTGTACTTTTTATTTATTGAAAAATGTCTTGCCAGTATGTTCAAAATGCTCAAATAAATAACTTTAAAGGCATATAGAAGTTTCATGGCTTATGAATGCATCTGATAGAGAAGAATTAGTAGGGTAAGAAAACTTTTTGTTTTGCATGAAAAAAAACCCCCAACAAAATAAAATAATAAATATGTCTTCAGTTTTCTGGCAGTTGATCTTTGGAAGGACTGTCCCGTAAAATACAAGCTAAATTAGCATAAATTCATAATTTGTTGTAAACAATCCGGAGCAGCTACTAGATTGTAGAAGTATGGATGGTTAGTATAGGGTTAAAAACATACTTGAATGCAGTTTTTCTGTTGGTTAGCATGGGGTGCCTATACAGGCACCTCTAGGGATTTGGATTTTTTAAAATAAACTAAATCGGTATGTGTATAGAATGACCCAATGTAATGTGTGTGTCTGATAGAAGCAGCGTCTGTTAGATTAGAGAAAGTCTCCATATACCTTTAATGCTATTAAAGAACACCTCTTTTTTATTCGTCCTAAAAATATAGAGGGTGGTTAAAGCACTAATGCAGTTCAAGCAAAAATGTTTGTCAAGTATATTCCAAAGCCATGGGCGGAAAACTTTTGGGGAAAATCTGAATTTTTTTAAGATTGTTTATGAATACAGCAATTTATTATATTTGTTACCTAATTCCTCAGAGTTGGATCATGAGGGTGTGTTTTTGGCAGTGAAAGGAGGGTTTGGGGAGGAGGGAACAGAAAGCCTATGTTAAGGTAATTTAATAAGATTGAAATTTCGACCACACTAGCATTGTAGCAGACTCCTTGCTTCAGAAAATGCAACCATACCTATCCAGAAATAAAAAAACACCCCTCACACACAAACAACTTCCACCTATGTATAAAAGATCCCCCTAAAACTCAGAAGAGACATCAGAATTTTTTTTTATTAAAAACTAAATGTATGAAATTTTTCCTGCATAGTAATGCTTTTTATTAGACTAAATAAATATGTTTTTAGTCTCAATTGCCTATGGCTACCAAGCATTATTTCAGTTTCTTAGTATGTCTAGTTAAATGTTTCATATCTATAAACAAGTTTTAAATGTTGCATGATTGCCAGCTTATAGATAAAGATTTAACTGAAAACAAGCTGGATGTGATAAGTAACAAAAAATATTATTATTTAAGTTCATGACGTCCTTTATCTTGATTAAAAAAAGTAGAAATGTTGCAGCAATGGGAAGACAGCATTTTTGATAAAATTCTAAGTTCTCACATTATCACATATATGCAATGATAAATCATCTGTTAAAAAAAGACATTTTCCAAGAATTCAAATAAAACTAAATTAAACCAAGCTAAAATGTAGAGTATAAAAGTTATTGACAGCTAATGACAGGCTACAGTCTTACCACTGGTACTTTTCCACTTCATTTAAAGATCATTCAAATGTGAAAGAAATTACTGGCTATTTTTTGCATATTATTAAAATAATAGAATATAGCGGAATTTTTAGAAATACTATATTAATAGAAAGAAATATTAAAGTAAACTGAGCTCCCATATTCCTCCACATATAAAATAACTTGCATTTTACATGTTTATATTTTTTATTTTTTTTATGAAACACAGGAAATCTGAATTTATGTGAGCAGTGGCCCTCAACTATTGCCAATAAAGGATGAATCCTAAATTATTAGATAAAAATGGTGGATAATTACTTTATAAAAAGGTGAACTGGTCAACATAGGGATAATCTGTCCCTCTACATATAATTTTGACAATTTTATTGATTCCTAAAGGGTGAATAGGTTAAATGCAAGGGCCCAAAATGATTTTGCTCTGGGGCCCTCTGTTCATTAGCTCCGCCACTGTATATGAGTATGTTTCCTTTAACAGTGAATTACTTTTCTGAATTTGTTTCACTAAAAATTATGATGAGATAAGGAAAATCTCAATTTATCACTGTTCATTGTACCAGAGGCCTAAACGCTATTCACCAACAATAATATATTGAAATGAGGTGCCTTACATTCACTACATCTCCTCCTAATTTTCTACTTCAAAACTGTACTGATTGCAGTTGTGAATCAGTGTAAAGAGAAATACTGTAGTGTCCAGTTGTGACTTAATATAAATACAATTTTAGCTATTCGGGCAAGATGAAGAAAAATAATTATGAATATGCTTATTACTGTATTATATTTCTTGTGCCAGGGAGTTATAAGTGTTTCTCACCTACTACTTCTAAAACAAAATAAGCATCAAGGTGCATGTTACATGAAATACAATACAAATACTTTTTTGTGCAGATCTTATAGCGAATAATGGATTTTTAAATGAGTTGTAATTATGGGAATTGTGGTGGGTGGAGAGAGAAAGGCTTTAATACTGTGATAGTTATCACACCCATTTTTTTTATATACAACACACTGTTAGAATGTTTATATAAAAGGGCAAGTTTCACTTAAAATTAAGTTTACTTTAAAGATCTCTCTTAGAGAAGCTTAACTATATATATATATATATATATATATATATATATATATATATATACTTATGGATTTTTTCTATTTTGGTAGTTACTCCAATATGTTTGTGGGAAAAAGAAGCTGCTGATTTTTTATTTGATTCTGTCTGTGTGTTTGGGTTAAAGGTGTAGCTCAATAGCCAATCCCACTGCAACTGTTATACCTTTAGGATGTAAGTCTGCGAGTTTCAATCCCACAAGGTGTTTTAGGGAAAGCACCATGGACACTGGATTCCAAACTCAAAGACAGGGCCCTCCTTGTTTTACTATGTGTTAATTTGTATGTATCTTTGTCTTGAACGTATCTTATGTACAGCGCTACGGAATATGTTGGCGCGTTATAAATAAACGATAATAATAATAATAATAATACACCTTTTACATGTATATTTAAACTCCTAAAAACTTTCATATAAGAGCAATTTGAGTTTAGGTGAAGCTTTTTGACGCTATAATCTCTGTGGGCCGTGATAGGTAGGGATGGGCTGTGTGGTTATTAGGACACTGAGCTCAGAAAATACTGTGAGCACCATGTTTATGATGCACTGTAACCAACACAATAGATTAGTGAATATCCCTCATACTTCATCATTCTAATTATATATTTATAAATGGGTTGAACTTCACCACTACCAACAACACAGTAAATTATATTTTATATGGTGTTTAAGGTATGGAGCTGTTGATTGCTGAACAAGCTGTAGATTTCACATCATTAAAATTAAATACAGTTTTAAACATATTCTTTTAGTACTTGACCAGGCTTTTGAAAGTTATGTTGCCTTATAATAAAATTTGTGTAAATGTGGCTATGCGTATGCTTCAGTAATAGTGCTTGTATCCAGGAGAATATGTGTGTTGCTTTAAATATGATGATGGACAAATAGGGAATATTGTAGAATTGCCTAAAGAAATGCTCACCGTCTATTTCTCTCCCAGTGACACCGCACCTCATAAAACATAATAACTTTGTACCTGAGTGCCAAATGAATTAGCCTCTAACAGAGCCCAGTCCTCTATTCTCATCAGTGTTAACAGCAGGTCTCCTCCAGATACTGGTGTTCACAAGAAATAATAAGACATTAGAGAAATTAGTAATGTTATACTCATCACCTTGTATGTCATGTGTGTAAGGGACAGAAAATCTTTATTTTGCTGTGTGTCCAGAGGAACTGAGAACCGTTAGATGCACCAAAATGACATGTTTCCCTACATCCTCTCTGATATATTCAAACTATTGACCGTTGCATAGTTAATATGGATTCCCAATAAAGGACACCACATAATAAAATACACTTACACATAGTTGGGATTTTAAACCGCCACAGCTTTTATTGGAATTTTATAGAAAAACGAGAGGTGCTTGCCCACCCATAACTGACTCAAGGGAACCTTGTGCCCCATGAGTTCTGATACCACAAATAGCTGATACTGATGCTCATACCCACTGTGGGTAAGCAACCCCACCAACCCACCAGCTATGAAAAAAAACATCTGACCCAGGTCATTACTAACCCACACTTATGCCAATGATATACAAGACAGCGAGGGTGGGTGGGGAAGATGAGCTGGCTTCACAAATTAACTGACTGGCATAAACAGACTTTTGTTAATATAGCTGCTGCCTCCCAAAACCTAACCACTCCCCTCCAGCACCTTTCCTAAACCTAACCCTTGTATTTCTATTTCTCATACTATTCCTAGCACCGTCAAACCCCCACTCTCCTTAAAGGTATATGCAAGTGAGCTTGGTTATGAATGCATCCTGTAGAGGGGAATTAGTAGTGTATTATTACATTTATTTGCATGCTCTATGTTTTTCTAGCTTTACATAAATAAAAATAAAAAACTATTGCTGGTGATGTTTATACCCCCAGGATTGATCTAGGCTCCTGAGAGGGTTAATTTTTGTAAAAGTGTACCCTGTCTATCTGAGCATGCCCAGCTTTGCAGCCAGTCAGCACTGCTGTATGCAGCCTGCTACGCTGCGTCCTTAAAGGACCATAAATTGACATTCAAGTAAAAATGCTTGAGCAGTTACACAGTTGTTCTTTAGACATACAACCTCTCCTTGATAAATTCTGGCAACTTATAATTGTACTGAAACCAAATATTTCAGCTTCTTCTTCCTATTTTAATCTGTCTTTTAGGCAAATGAGCATATAAGCTTGATTTATGGTCCTGCAATGACTTGCAAATTTGAGGAATAGAGCATGCGTTCATGGTCGCTGCATGTGTCTCTGTGTGAGTGCATGTGTCTCTGAGTGTGAATGTCTGTGTGAGTGTCTCACAATCAGTGAATGAAGGGACGCAGACAATGTGCCTCATTCAATTGCTACGTTTATTAAGCTGCAAGGGGAGGCCTCAAGCTACTTAGCTATTCAATTGGCTTACGTTTGTGGCCTCCGATCGGGTTATAAGCCTCAAGCTGCGATCCCTTGCAATTTGCTCAATCTCTGCTTACTTCCATCAAAGTCTTTGATCTTTCATGGCAGCGAGAGTTGCGGCCGCAAGAAATCCCTATTCGCTATTCAATTGCTACAATTTACCCTCCGTCAAGCCCGTAAATGGCTAACCACAAACCACAGCTTACTTACACCAAAGAGGTCTCCCAACGGTCTTACTTTCAAAATTAAGCACTAATTAAGCAAATAACAAAGACATCCTGCACTTTTATTGGAAGTGAAAGTGATTTTAGGTATTCAAATTAATAGCACAACATTCTCACACTCTCAAATCAGCATAAATCTATAATTTATTTCATGTTCAATTTTCGTGTTCTATTCATCATATAAGTCCTACCAGCTTGGAGCTTAAGTGCAACAGCTGCTGGATTAGCCTCCGTCAAGCCCGTAAATGGCTAAAATCAAACCACAGGTTACTTGGGCCACGGAGGTGTGGAAACGGGCTTACTTACAAATCGTAGCACTAATTAAGCACATAAAAAAAGCCATCCTGTACTTTTATTAAAAGTGAAAGTGATGTTTGGTCTTAGAATTAATAGCTCAACATTCTCAAGGTCGCAAATTGGCAAAAAAATACTTTATTTCCTACGGGCTTGAATAAGGAGTTTCGGGCTTGGAGATCAGTCACCCTCCAAGCCCGTATAGGCTTGTATAATGAGTTACGGGCATGGAGGTCATTCAAGCCTGTAGGACTTTGGACGGAAATTAAACCTGAAATGAAGTATTGGATTTTGGCGATGTGCAAGCTTGAGAATGTTTTGCTATTATTCCTCATGGGTCCAATTGTGTTCCACATTGCTGGATTGCTGGATTGAATATATATTTACAGTGCTGGATTGAATATATATTTGCATTTACATTTATCAGAGTTTGCGGGCTTGAAACACGATTTACGGGCTTGCAGCACATTCTTACTGCCGATAGCATTGTTTGCGATTAGCGGGAAAGGGGATGTCCTTGCTGCGCCAGCAAATTGAATAGCAGCGTAGACCTAGCGCTATGCTGGGCCGCAACCGAATCGCAAGGAATCGCCGACTTGCGACCAAGTTACGGCCCCGAATTGAATGAGGCCCCTTGTTCTGGTTCTCACAGAAATCTAAAGGAAAGCTGCCAGCTCAATTCCCAGACCAAAAAGATACAATGTACTATATGCATGCAAATTTTCCCTGGGATTTTCAGGGGGTGTCAACATTGAAAGAAAACAGTTTGCAAATGCAAGAAATTCAGCAAACTTTATGGTAACTGCTTAAATGTTTATTTTTGGTATTTTTTCATGCAAACAATTTTTTTCATACACTACTTTTTCCCCTCAGATGCATTTATAACGCAGCTCATTTGCATATACCTTTACATAGGTACCGCCGTGGGGTTACTAGAAACTACATATAACTCCCTCAATCTTAAAACAGAGAGAACAAACACTAGAAGCAAAGACAATATTGCATCTGATGACCGAAAAGTCTAGCAAGACATTAATCTACATATACTATGGCAAAGTGTCACAGAAATTAAGATGAAATCCATTAAATATATATCCTTGTACCACTCACATACACTCTGATATGCAATCACATTAGCCCTGGTAAAATCCACAATAAACATCCAATTTTAGTATAGATTTGTTTTCTAAGCAATCACATTAAAAAAGCCCTTGTTATCAAAACACTAGCTCAAGGAACACAGAACTAGGAAAAAATCACAGGTTTGTCAGATGTGCAATAAACTAATATCATTAGCAGCTCGGTAAGTGCCCTCCTTGCCCGGTCCGTGAGTTTTGGTGGGCGGCCGTCTCTTGGCAGGTTTGCTGTTGTGCCATGTCCTTTCTATTTGGTTATAATAGATTTGATGTTGCTCCTGGGGATCATCAAAGATTTGGATATTTTTTATAACCTAATCCTGACTTGTAGTTCTCAACAACATTGTCACTTGTTTGGAGAGTTCCTTGGTCTTCATGGCAGTGTTTGGTTAGTGGTGCCACTTGCTTAGGTGTTGCAGCCTATGGGGCCTTTCAAAAAAGATGTGTATATGTAATGACAGATCATGTGACACTTAGATTGCACACAGATGGACATAATTTCACTAATTATGTGACTTCTGAAGGTAATTGGTTGCACCAGAGTTTTTTATGGGCTTCATAACAAAGGGGTTGAATACATACGCACATGCCAATTTTCTGTTTTCTATTTCTAAAAAATAAATGTATGTATATATTTTTCTCATTTCACTTCACCAACTTAGACTATTGTGTTCTGATCCATCACATAAATATCAGATTAACAAAACATTGAACTTAAGGCTGTAATGTAACACAAGTAGGTAAAAAGTCCAGGGGGTGAATACTTTTGCAAGGCACTGTATGTGTACAATATCCCATGTGAGCTTTGTGAGCATGTACTTCTGCAATGAACAATAGATGGAGGAGGAAATGGGGAGTGGGATTTGTTATGTAGCTTTTGGCATTTAACAGCTACCCTCTTCCCCACACATGTTTAGAAGTAGGCAGCTTGTAATGCTCAATGCACTCATTGTTCCTGTAGACATGAATCAGATTACCACAATTGTGTAACCAGAAAAAGTATTTTTTAAATCTAGATCAACCAATCAAAGCGCTCAACTAGCCTCACTAACAAGTCAACCTATATTAAAAAAGAAATCCTAATTTAGTAATAATATAACCAGCACTCCTTAAAATTCTTGCACCAATTACTGTTAAGGCTAATATAAATATGGGGAGGAGGTGGTAGATCCTCCTTTAGAACCCTGTGTCTATTTTGGATGCTGCAAATGATTTTGGATTTGATTTGATTAACTATGGTCCCTATTCAATTGCATCAAAAGTCTGCGGGCTTGAAATTTGCAACAGTTACAGAGCGATTCAATTGATCAAGCCCACAGATACCTGGCCGAAAGCCTAAACGGTAAACCATGCAAGTAGCATTTCAGAGCATGATTATCACGACCCACTCTCTGGCTGGGGTCTGCTGACTTGATTTGGGTTACTCTGGACCTTGGAGTAGCTTTGAGTACAGGAACATCATGTCTTTAGCCCTTGGTTTAGACTGAGCAATATTGACAGTAAGTCTGACGAATCTTACTGCAAGCATATGTCCCCGGGTAAATAATACATCTACACACCACGTCTTGATGAAAATTATGAACCACTTCTTTATTTTTCCACAAGTATTTAAACAACTCACAAAACCAGTACAGGGAGTGGCTACTCTTAGTCAAACCCTCATTCCCCTCTGGCCATTCTCACAGAAGTAATTTGTGGGAACTTATTAGTCTCCTCCCCCAGTGCCTCCCCCAGGCGTGGCTACTAATTCATTTGGTGGCTGGCTCTCAAGGGAGAAACATCCTTTATTAGCTCTTGAACTATGCCCCTGGGCTTGTGGTTGGGAAACCCCATACTATACTATTGTCCTGCAGTGCCTGGCAGTCTGGCCAATCTATTTGTTTAGGTTTTATCCTTTGTTTACACTAAGGACCATATGGCCAACTCCTGACTGAGAGTTTATACAATGGGGGAGGGTTGACCACAATACAATATACAATATAACACTAACATATTAATAACCTATAACCATATTTCCCCATTCCCACATGTTATCAGGGGGGGGCTAGTTTTCCACGTCAATCCATTTTATGCAGTAATGCTGACTTTATTTAATGGTGACAGTGGAACCCCCTATTCATACCATTTACAAGCAGTAAAGTGCCCAAATCTTTTGTTCTTCCACATGGCGCCAGCATGTGTAAGATAATCCAGGCCAAAATGGCCACTGCTGCCAGTCACAAAATGGCCCCAGCATAGTTCACGCCAAATCCAATATGGCCCCTGGGTGATTCATGACAACACCTCCCCAAGCGTGGCAGGAAACATCCCTGATTTTTCCAGCTACGCTGATCAGTCATGAATGTGCTGGTTTGGCCCTCTGTATGCTATGCCAGTTCTTGTCTGTCCCAAGGTGCAGAGTAAAAACCTCCCCCAGCCCTTGGCCTTGCTCCCACTGTATAGAGCAAATTGTTCTTCCCATTCACACCCACCCAAATAGTCCAGGGTACCTCCCCAATAATCTGGTATCCCAGAGTACAACAGGTGGGCCACAGTTTCTGTCCCATAGCAACTCTGTTCCCCCCAGCCGGTCCCCACCGATGGGCTGGGATCTCTAATACAGTCTCTGGGCCTATGGGATCGCAAAGGGACAGCTCCTCTTGGCTTCCTTCCTCTGGTCCAGCTGTTTCCGTTGCTGCTTGGGGAGCTACGCTGCTCCCACCCAAGCTGTGCTTACACTCCTCCATTGCCCGGGGTTGAGCAACTTTATCCCAGTCCTTTCTGTTGAACTGGGTCTTTGGAGTGGTGTCTGTTCCAGTGGGCCCCTGGACAATGGTTATCCAGGGTATCTCCCCACTTGGTACACCCTCTGTCATGGTGCCACTCTGCACCCATAATGCTTTTGCCAAAGCTGGCATGCTTGCTGCCCCGGCCTGGCTCTTTGTGCCCCTGGCACTCTCTTGCTGTGTGAGGTCAGGTTCCCTGTAGCCAGAAACCAATTCTTTTCCCTCCCCACAGTCTCTTAAACAACCCTCCTGGGCTCTGTGCTTCACTAGCACCTCTGGGGACAACTCCCCTGGACTGTCAGGGTACAGACAGTGGTTATCTGATGCAGGCTGGGGAATCTCATCATTCCCACCCAGCCTGGCCTCTAAGGCTCCCTTCCCACCGTCCATCACATTATAATCCAGAGCCTCTGGCTCCATTAACAGTTCTGGCCAACACACTTTGCCTAGAACTTCTGAGGGCAGACTTAACTTATCTGGCCCTAGCTTGTGAACAGTTCCCACTTCCTCTGGGATTAAATCTCTTGGAGTATCAGGGGGCAGACATGGATTATCTGACCCCACCCAGGGAACATTCCACTGGGTCTCTGGCTCTTGGGGCTGGTGACTAGGCCCTGACACAGTTACTGCATGTTCTAGGGGCAAACATTCTCCATCCCCAGGAGTTGGCAAAGGAACAGTGTTTACCCCTTCCCACTCCTCACTTTGTTTACAGTCTAGAAATGCCTCTCCCCAGTTCCAGTGAGCATACTCCCTCTGGTACATACCGTCTGAGTTGAAAAAATACTTCTTGGGTATCGCATCCCACAATTCCACATACTCAGCCTCCAGTTGCAGCTCTTGCTGAATCAGGGGTTCCAGCAAAGGAGCCTCCGGGAACCATGCTTCCAGTCCCAGACCCCGGCAGCGTTCAACAAACAAGTTATTATGCCTCCTTGCAGTTCCCATGCCACATTCCGGATCACCATTCAGAATCTCACCGACCCCATATTCTAGATCCAAACGAAAATAGAGATCCTCTCTCCGGCCACCCAAGGACTCTATCCTGGCAATGTACTGTTCCTCCAAGTCCATCTCTTTCTCTACCAGTTCCTCCAACCAGCTTGCCAGCTCATGCCATAATTGCATGAATGCCATCCATTGATTTAGCAGGAGTAGTCTGTAGTCCTCTGCTTCCATCTGCTCCATTTTCTGGTCCTTCTCAGAGTACCCCACCACTGTGCCACCAATTATCACGACCCACTCTCTGGCTGGGGTCTGCTGACTTGATTTGGGTTACTCTGGACCTTGGAGTAGCTTTGAGTACAGGAACATCATGTCTTTAGCCCTTGGTTTAGACTGAGCAATATTGACAGTAAGTCTGACGAATCTTACTGCAAGCATATGTCCCCGGGTAAATAATACATCTACACACCACGTCTTGATGAAAATTATGAACCACTTCTTTATTTTTCCACAAGTATTTAAACAACTCACAAAACCAGTACAGGGAGTGGCTACTCTTAGTCAAACCCTCATTCCCCTCTGGCCATTCTCACAGAAGTAATTTGTGGGAACTTATTAGTCTCCTCCCCCAGTGCCTCCCCCAGGCGTGGCTACTAATTCATTTGGTGGCTGGCTCTCAAGGGAGAAACATCCTTTATTAGCTCTTGAACTATGCCCCTGGGCTTGTGGTTGGGAAACCCCATACTATACTATTGTCCTGCAGTGCCTGGCAGTCTGGCCAATCTATAATTTAGGATAACTTTGTTTACACTAAGGACCATATGGCCAACTCCTGACTGAGAGTTTATACAATGGGGGAGGGTTGACCACAATACAATATACAATATAACACTAACATATTAATAACCTATAACCATATTTCCCCATTCCCACATGGTATCAGGGGGGGGGGCAAGTTTTCCACGTCAATCCATTTTATGCAGTAATGCTGACTTTATTTAATGGTGACAGTGGAACCCCCTATTCATACCATTTACAAGCAGTAAAGTGCCCACATCTTTTGTTCTTCCACATGGCGCCAGCATGTGTAAGATAATCCAGGCCAAAATGGCCACTGCTGCCAGTCACAAAATGGCCCCAGCATAGTTCACGCCAAATCCAATATGGCCCCTGGGTGATTCATGACAATGATCAATTAAGCAAGGCCGTAAATACCGATTTAGAAACTGCCAAAAGTAAATGAGACCTTCATAATGACGTCAGTAAAACATGGAGGCTAAACCACAACCAATTAGCATTTAGAAGTCCGATAGACGATCGGACTCGAAATTCGGCAATGTACAAAATAATAAAAATGAATGACGATACAGTTCTAATCCATGTGGGTGGCTTCATATGTATTAACTCCTTGATTACCAAGATTGATATAACACGGAAATTAAACGTAAAAAAAAAAAAATTTGATTGCAGATTTGCAAGCATGAGACTGTTGTGCAATTAATTCTAATGTCTTTCATCACTTTCCCTGTATTTTAAAGTCTAGAATTGATTTTTAATTTGCATTTACAGTGTTACAAACAGGTGTTTAACCCCCTTGAGAGTCCTATCTGGTACTTGTAGGATTTTCTTCTATATTTGCCATTTACGCGTGTGAAAACAATTGCGGGCTTGAGAAATTGTAGCAATTGAATGGTGATTTGCGATTGTAACATTTATGGGGTTGAAAGATCAAAGGTTTAGATGGGCTTGAGTTACAATTTTGACAACAGCAGGGATTTTCATCCTGTAACCTGCAAATCGTTTGCGGGTAGCTAAAAGACGCCAATTTTGTTTTAGACGACAAATTTGTTTTGGCTACATTACGGGCTTCAGTAACTAACAATTGCTCAATTGAATAGGGACCTAAGTCAATAAAATGCTAACATAACCGGATGCACTGTAAAGTGGAATTCTCCTTTAAGATATTCTGATTACTATTTTTAATAAACAACTTGCCATATACATCTTAATCATGTCATCACTTATTGTCAGTAGAAACACAACAGTAATTTATTATTCAGGCTCAAAACACGATTCTTGTTAAACTGACAAACAATGAGAAATATACAAACAAAAGATACACTTCACCAGATGCTTCATTTTTTACGTCTCTTGTGTATTTTATTTATTGCATGGCAGGTTAATTTGAACCACCAGCTCTAGAGACAATTGGTGTTAGTTTACTATCAGGGAGTAAATGAAAGGAAATTTACATCTTGTAACTAGAGAACAGCATATACATCCTATTACTCTACATTACCTTTCTTAAGTACATATTTTAAGTATGAGACAGATGGTAGGAATACACAAAGGGCCTCATCCAATTGTGATTTGGCCAATTGAATAGGGCTCTAAATAAGCACATGGCATATTTTTTTTAAGAAGTTTTTAGATAGTGAAAACCTTGCTTTTGGATAGATGCTTACTAACTAAAAACTTCTTTAAAAAAAATATGTTATGTGCTTATTTGGAGCCCTATTCAATTGGCCAAATCGCAATTGAATGAGGGCCAAAGTGATTTCAAGTGGCCTGAGATACACAGTCTCATGGGCCTCATTCAATTGCAATTTGGCCAATTGAATAGGTTTTTAAATAAGCACATAACATATTTTTTTAAAGAAGTTTTTAGTTAGTAAACATCTATACAAAAGCAAGGTATTCACTAACTAAAAACTTTTTAAAAAAAAATATGCTATGTGCTTATTTAGAGCCCAATTCAATTGACCAAATCTCCATTGAATGAGGCCCTTAGTAAGACTTACTGAATCCAGCCCACGCAACAATGTAGTATATATAACACAATAAAATCTAATCACTATGTGTTAACAAATGCTTTTATTTCTATTAATGTCTTAAAAAGTGATACTAGTATTATAATAACAACATCATCCATTCCTGAAAACTGGAGCCACGTAACAGAAACGTTAGTTAAGTTATATTTACTTAAAAGACCATTATACCCCAACTTTCACAATAGGCTCTTGTGAAGAACTAAGCTTGAAACTTTACAAAATATTTTTAGCAAGCCAAATAAATACAGCCTTTAAATATTGAGCTTGTACATACAAATATTCTTTACCCTGAGCTTTCGCTGCCTTTGACCTGCTTCTTTATGCTAATATATCTTGTAAATTAATGAATTACTATTAAAGGCAGCAGCACATTAAATCATAGGCGTATTTACGTTTTATGCTGCCTTTTTCCTTTCTACATCTCAAACTTTAAGTGTACGTGAATTTATGTATATATATGATATGTTAGAAAGTATCTTGTATACTTACAGACAGAAATATCACACATTTCTGTGCATATACACACATATTTCAATGTCCTGCACTGCACCTTCAGGCAGCCTGCAGCCCCCTAGAAGCTGCAGACCTAGGCCTGGGCCTTGTGGGCTTAGGAAGAAATACACCCCGGCTTTAAATTACCACATTTCCATTGTACTGGATAAAAGCTTTATTTGGCTTGTAGAAGCAAAACAGCAGAATCAAAAATGATAGCTCCCACAGTAGCATAATTGCATATAACAGATAATAAATGAAAGTCAAGCCCTTAATGGAAGCCGTAAACTTTACAGATATTTAATTGGCTACTACTAGCAAGCCCGTAAATGTTACTAGTGCTAAAGACGCAAAAGCCATATTTAATTACAACAATTTAACAAACCCGCAATTGCCTTCAAACCCGTAAATGGCAAATGTATGAAAAAATTAGACAAGTACTACATAGGGTTAAACACATGTTCGTAACACTGAAAAAGCAAATATAAACACACTACTGTACTTAAAAATACTGGTAAAGCAATGAAAGGCATTAGAACTAATTGCACAACAGTCACAAGGTACAAAATCTGCAATACTTTTTTTTTTTATATACGTTTATTTTCAGTGTTATATCGATCCCGGGAATCAAGGAGTTAATACATATCATGAAACCTGCATGGACTAGAACAGTTGATATATTGATTTTTATTGATTTGTTTTCTGAACACTAACTAATTGTAGTCTAAACTGTTTAACTGACGTCATGATGACGGTCTCATTTACTATTGGCTCTGTCTAAATTGTAACTTGCTACGTATGGGTTCATGGTCTGCATGTTGAGGCTGTGAGCATGTAATTGTGGGCTTGAGTAAATTAAATACATCTTTATCAGTTTGAAGGTAATTATGGACTAGCAAATAAATAGGGGCCTATATTTTTGATATAAAATATCTATTAAACAGTGCATTTCTGCAAAAGAGCATATTGCAAATACAACTACAATGATCCTTTAATGTTAAATCACAACTGCATTAGTATGTTGTGACTTAGTTGTTGTCTTATACCTTAAATCTGATATTTTATTTCTCCAGATTTTAATACTTGTGCAGTGTATAAGGTTATAGAAATATATGGAGCTCTCTTGAGTAAGTACATATGCTCCTGTATTTCCCTCACACCGTATAGTGTAAAGCCTTATTATCCATTCTATTTTTAAGCAACACTTAATGCAAATCAAGGAGAAAGTGCAGAATGATTATAAGGAATTATACAAACAGTGCAAAGTGCCACTTAGTTTTTAAGTGCAATAACAGAGCCTTGAAATGATTCATCACTAATAATTAAGTGGCTAAGGGAAGAAAAAATGACCTGTACGATTATTTTATTAGGTATTGTACAAAAACACAATGTTTAAGAGTCCATACAATAACCACACAAGCAATACTAATATAAAAGGCAGTCCTGTCATTTATTCATAAATAACTCTTTCATTGTCTGACTTGATGTGGTGTGAAATTGAATCCATGGAGCAGAGGAAATCGAAAACAACTGGAAAATGGTAATTAACTATTTGCCAATAAATCCCAAGCTTAGACCGTGCTGCAGATAAAGAGTGCCTCATTTGTTTGGAAATGAAATCTATTTTCTGTATTTATAACATTTATCTTTTTTTTTTTTTTTAAACTGGAGCAGATTTTTTTTTAACAGTCTTTAAAAGGACCATTGCATTTTAGAAAAAAGCTTACATATATGTGAAGTATGTAACAAACTAACTACATTATTGAACCCCCTTCTGGATCACTACCTTGTCGTGATGAAGGGGTTTATATACTGCAGGTCTGAGCTACACCAGGTAGAGTCACCCATTAGAGGTCAGACAAATAGCGTTTCACTGGAGAAGGAACTGGCAACCCAATCCAGTATCTTTGACAAGAAAACCTTATGGATAAAGCACAACTGAATGCTGCATTCCATAGGATCATGGAGAGTTAGACACGACTGAATGACTAAACAACAACACAAGCCATAAACAGAAATCTACGTCTAGAGAAAATCTTATTTTTTTTAAGGTTCCATTTGCATTTAAAACTCTTCCATCTTATTTGACTTGATTACCTGAAACTTCTTTGAGCGTGGGCCCAGTTTTTATCTATTGAACAGTGGAGGGTTAGTGGGGGAGGAGGGAGAGATGTTATCTTAAATCACTGAATGTTTTGTAATTTGACACCTTCACACTTCCACTGCACATGCTCAGAAGCAGGCAGCTTACAGTGATAAATGCAAACTCTGTTCTGTCCTGAAAATTTAGAAATTTTCCCTTCACCAACGTATTATGGATGCATTCATACATCACACCTTATTTTCTAGTTAAGACCTAGCTTTATGACATTTTTCCTACCTCACTATGCTCTTAGGCTTATATATATTGTTGCAGACTTGACAACAAAAGGTTAAACCTCTTGAAAGCTTGTCAATATGAATAAAGCGTTTTTCCAGTACAAAATTTATCATAATATACTGCAATACTCATTATAAATAAATATATTCATAACTACTAAACTACTAGATTGCTGGACAATCACAGCTGCTTCGCCCTTTATATATATATATATATATATATATATATATATATATATATATATATATATATATATATAAAATTAAACATCAATCTTTTAATATCTCTCCCCTTAAAAATATCCATAAAGATTATCTAAAGAAGTAAAAGAGTCCACAGAGCAGAGATTAATTGCTGGTGAACATATTTTGTCAAACTGCACCTATTTGAAGGCCACAGAGAAATGTCAGTACATGGCAGATTCCCAGGAGAGACGCTGCAGAGGTCTGAGACTCTGGCATTTCTAAAAGACAATCTATCTTCTTAACTATCACTAAGGGCTCAAACTGGAGCACTCTGAAGTAAACGGATTTATCAATACTTCAAATGGAAATGTTGTAAAAACAAAAGAAATTAGATTCCCACAAATGATAAAATATAACCATATATTTTAGCGAACAGGGTAAAAAGTTACATTAAAGGATCAGTGTATGATAAACAAAAATGTTTTATAAATTTGAATCTGACTAAGCATAAATAGGAAAAATTTCATACAGCTAGCTTTTAATAAGAAAAAAAAAACGTTCATACTTCTACTGGTCATTGGAAGGATCCATGATACTTTTGCATTGGGGTTGTTGGCAATTCTGCAGGAGCAGTAATTGCAGTTATTCCAGCAAGTGTTAGCTTCTGAGTGGATGTAAAATATAAAACCTCCAACTGTGTAACAATTTCCTTCCCAAAAGAAAGGGTGGGCAGAATGCAGGAGAAGGGCAGAACTCAGCCCAGCCAACCCCTCGTCATTGCTACCCTACCCCGGCCTTCACAGACAGATAAGGGGTTAATTTACTAAGCGTTTCCTCATAGGAAATAGTGCATAGTAAACTAAGAGGTAATGTGAAATGTGCTTGTAGTGCTTAGTAAATTGCCCCCCAAGATAAGCACATGCTCTCAGGCTCCAGGTAATTATGATGTTCTGAAGCCAGACATGGTGGAAAATTTATACACAGATTCTTCAAAATTTAAGATTTTCTCTAAAATGCATTTATGCTCATAGCTTATATAGCGGCTTGGTTCTGTTAGCCCATTAGTAGTGATATAACTATATATTGCATATTATGCCTGTTAACCGATTATACTTACAAAATACTGTATGCTCTGTGCACAACTACATTACAAGCAACTTTATACTGGATTTAATAAAAAGGACAGCTGTAGTCTTATAATTACAATATGTTCTTCTGATGAACTAGACTTGATTATGGGTAAAATGTATTCAGAAACGTAAAATATTTATTTCTATTGACTGTTATTTCACTGAGGGCAATTGTAGAGCGATGACATTTCAATTAGTTCTTTTTTAAGCCAAAGGTATTAGGTAATGCTGCATATCAATAGACACAACTGCACTGTTCTCTGTATTCAATTGCTTATCCCATCTGTAGAAGCAGACAAACAGAAACTAAATAATGTCTCCCACTATGTCTTAACTGCTATATAATGGGATAGATCTACCTAGGAGAAAGCAGAGGTGTCTACAATTAACGATTAGACAGGTAATAACCTCAAATAAAAGGTACAAGCTCTCATTTGGACGAAGCTCAAAACTTGCAGATTTCACATTACAAAAGGTACAACTTAACCTTTACCTTTACCTGCAGTCAATAACATTTCTTTTAACTCCTTATTTATGTAAGGAGATAAAACTTGTAATTTTAAAAATAAGCATTTTGTACAAAAACAGTTTTCATAGTAATATAATATATAATAACCCGCTTACACTTTAGAAAATGCCTAGTCAAATAGCTCTACTACAACAGCACAGGTTTCAGGTGATAAAAATAATATAATATAAAACAATATCCATATAAAGTGGAATAGCCGTGAATGTCCAGTAATCTAGATGAATAATCATAGTATTGCAGAGTATATATACAGAAAGAATCAACATAAAACACGGGTAAAGGGAATTCTATTAGGTCCACAATGAGCTGTGGTAATGCTTTATGCAGCACAGTGTCTACATCCCCTACAAGCCTATGCAGCACAGTGTATACATCCCCTACAAGCCTATGCAGCACAGTGTATACATCCCCTACAAGCCTATGCAGCACAGTGTATACATCCCCTACAAGCCTATGCAGCACAGTGTATACATCCCCTACAAGCCTATGCAGCACAGTGTATACATCCCCTACAAGCCTATGCAGCACAGTGTATACACCCCCTACAAGCCTATGCAGCACAGTGTATACATCCCCTACAAGCCTATGCAGCACAGTGTCTACATCCCCTACAAGCCTATGCAGCACAGTGTATACATCCCCTACAAGCCTATGCAGCACAGTGTATACATCCCCTACAAGCCTATGCAGCACAGTGTATACATCCCCTACAAGCCTATGCAGCACAGTGTATACATCCACTCCAAGCCTATGCAGCACAGTGTCTACATCCCCTACAAGCCTATGCAGCACAGTGTCTACATCCCCTACAAGCCTATGCAGCACAGTGTCTACATCCCCTACAAGCCTATGCAGCACAGTGTATACATCCCCTACAAGCCTATGCAGCACAGTGTCTACATCCCCTACAAGCCTATGCAGCACAGTGTATACATCCCCTACAAGCCTATGCAGCACAGTGTATACATCCCCTACAAGCCTATGCAGCACAGTGTATACATCCCCTACAAGCCTATGCAGCACAGTGTATACATCCCCTACAAGCCTATGCAGCACAGTGTATACATCCCCTACAAGCCTATGCAGCACAGTGTATACATCCCCTACAAGCCTATGCAGCACAGTGTATACATCCCCTACAAGCCTATGCAGCACAGTGTATACATCCCCTACAAGCCTATGCAGCACAGTGTATACATCCCCTACAAGCCTATGCAGCACAGTGTATACATCCCCTACAAGCCTATGCAGCACAGTGTATACATCTCCTACAAGCCTATGCAGCACAGTGTATACATCTCCTACAAGCCTATGCAGCACAGTGTATACATCCCCTACAAGCCTATGCAGCACAGTGTATACATCTCCTACAAGCCTATGCAGCACAGTGTATACATCCCCTACAAGCCTATGCAGCACAGTGTATACATCTCATACAATCATGTATACGTGCGTGTATACATGCATGTTATAACAGACAGGCATGTGCAATGCTGTCCATCAGTGTAGGTTTCATATTGGTTGGTAAAAAGTTAATATTAACGTATCACACAGATAAATAATACAATTAGACTCCAATGGCACCTTACATTTACAAGTATATTGTGGGGTTTTCTTTGGATCACTATGGTTTAAGATCCTATAACCATGGGTGTCCTTATGGTACCTACATGTAATTCCCTACCATGGGGTCCCTAACTACTAACTACTTACTAACTACTATTATAGGGGTGCTTATGGACTCCCATGGACACTTTCCCAACACAAGGACCCACATAGTTCCTGCCACTACCCCTAAATAAATAAAAAAAATAATTAATTAGATAACAAAATAAGAAAATTAAAGAACTACAGAAAAAAAAGAATAATCAATGAAATAAAATATTTTGAAGTAAAAAAAAAAGATTTTACAAAAAAATAATTTATGTTTTCCCTCCCTTGGACGAACATGCAGCAATTATCTGCAACTTCCTTATGCCCATTCTTCGTGCCTGGATAAGTGGACACATCCATGTTGATATGATCCTCTTCTATCTTGCTTGAATATCCTTGGCTCCTTACTTCAGCCCACAAAAAAGGGCTCTACCTAAAAAAATTCTGACGTTCTTAAAAAAAATTGAACTTCCTCTGACGATCACCCCCGCCGACTAATGACTTTCTTACAGTGCCCATTCATTATATACTAGTTGTATAGATTCCACTTGGCTAAAATATGTCATTCATATTTCAGACAGGTAGCCAATTTGAATTGACAAATGCCTAGCTTGACAGATTAAAGGTTAAGCAATCTGAATGCATGGATTGCAATACCTGCATTATTAGAGTGCCATAGGAGTCCATAGGGGGTATATAAGGCATTACATGATTATATGTAGAGGCACCATAGAGGTCTAAACATTTTACTACCAGCAAAGTTGATGTTCAGCATTACGAGTTTTGAGTATTACAGTAAATGTTATTTTTAAATAAAATAATAAAGATAATGTTCACCTATTTATATACGACATACACTGTTATACATAACATCTAGCAGTGTATATTGTATATTAATGGATGATATTGGTTATATTATTTTATTTATATATATACTCTGCTAATGCAGGTTTTCAGCATCGGGAGTAGTACAAAGCAAAATAAGTGTTTAGTAAATTCAGAGAAGTTTTTAAAAATTCGGAGCATTTTCATGGTAGATGTAGGTTACATGCCCATACACACCACATTTACTATACAGTGCCTTGCAAAAGTATTCACCCTGTTTACCTATTTTGTTACATTACAGCCTTAAGTTCAATGTTTTGTTAATCTGAATTTTATGTGATGGATCAGAAAACAATAGTCTAAGTTGGTGAAGTGAAATGAGAAAAATATATACATAAAAATTTTTTTAGAAATAGAAAACCGAAAATTGGCATGTGCGTATGTATTCACCCCTTTTGTTATGAAGCCCATAAAAAGCTCTGGTGCAACCAATTACCTTCAGAAGTCACATAATTAGTGAAATGCTGTACACCTGTGTCACATGATCTATCATTATATAAACACACCTTTTTTTTTTAAAGGCCCCAGAGGCTGCATCACCTAAGCAAGAGGCACCACTAACCAAACACTGCCATGAAGACCAAGGAACTCTCCAAACAAGTAAGGGACAATGTTGTTGAGAAGTACAAATCAGGGTTAGGTTATAAAAAAATATCCAAATCTTTGACGATCCCCAGGAGCACCATCAAATCTATCATAACCAAATGGAAAGAACATGGCACAACAGCAAACCTGCAAAGAGACGGCTGCCCACCAAAACTCATGGACCGGGCAAGGAGGGCATTAATCAGAGAGGCAGCACAGAGACCTAAGGTAACCCTGGAGGAGCTCCAGAGCAGAGACTGGAGTATCTGTACATAGGACGACAATAAGCCGTACGCTCCACAGAGTTTGGCTTTATGGCAGAGTGGCCAGAAGAAAGCCATTACTTTCAGCAAAAAACAAAATGGCACGTTTTGAGTTTGCGAAAAGGCATGTGGGAGACTCCCAAAATATATGGAGGAAGGTCCTCTGGTCTGATGAGACTAAAATTGAACTTTGCGGCCATCAAAGAAAACGCTATGTCTGGCGCAAACCCAACACATCACATCACCCAAAGAATACCATGCATGGATGTTTTTCAGCAGCCGGGACTGGGAAACTGGTCAGAGTTGAGGGAAAGATGGATGGTGCTAAATACAGGGATATTCTTCAGCAAAACCTGTACCACTCTGTCCGTGATTTGAGGCTAGGACAGAGGTTCACCTTCCAGAAGGACAATAACCGCAAACACAACTGAGTGGTTTAAGGGGAAACATGTAAATGTGTTGGAATGGCCTAGTCAAAGCCCAGACCTCAATCCCATAGCAAATCTGTGATCAGACTTAAATATTGCTGTTCACAAGTGCAAACCATCCAACTTGAAGGAGCTGGAGCAGTTTTGCAAGAAGGAATGGGCAAAAATCCCAGTGGTAAGATGTGACAAGCTCATAGACACTTATCCAAAGCGACTTGGAGCTGTGATTGCCGCAAAATGTGGCTCTACAAAGTGTTGACTTTAGGGGGGTGAATAGTTATGTACATTGACTTTTTCTAATATTTGTCCTATTTGTTGTTTGCTTCATAATAAAAATAAAATAAACATCTTCAAAGTTGTGGGCATGTTCTGTAAATTAAATGATGCATATCCTCAAACAATCCATGTAAATTCCAGGTTGTGAGGCAAAAAAACACGAAAAATGCCAAGGGGGTGAATACTTTTGCAAGGCACTATAAATCGCAATGAGAAGCTGGATCACAGGCGCATTGGCACCCGCAATCCTTTAGTACATTCCCCCACTATTGGAAACATACACACTTCACATCTTGACAATTTCTAGGTTAAGGGGATGCTTTTAATATTCTAATTGTATCATATTTTCTTTACTAAATAATATATATGGCTTTGTTAAGTAATTTATCAAATGTAGATGACCAGCATTCCATTTATGAGAACAATAACAAATGTTCAAATGATGGGAAGTATTATAATTACTTGATATAGTGACTATTTTATGATTTATTGGATAAAATGTTATGTTTTATTTATAGCTTATGTTATGTTTGAGACAAGATAATTTAAGGATAATCTTGATTTGTATTTATTTTTTGCATAATGTCATAGACTAGCTAGACACATGCAATGTATCATGACATGGACCAAGTATATAGCTTAGCTTTGCAGTTTTAAAGAAATATGGACATCATCTAAAATTATGATCTACAATCTGAGCCTATTAAATAACGATTCATGTAACTATTGCTCAGATGTTCCAGTTCTAACTGAATGACCATTCTATTCAACTGTTCAAATAATTAAATTATTTTACACTTACATTTAAAGTATTTAACACTAATAGATTTTTACATAAGCAATTAGCCCAATTTATATGTAAATATTTAATTTCAACTATACTCAAAACCTTGTTTAATTTTAATATAACACATTATTACTATCGTTTATTTGTAACGCACCAATATATTCCGTAGCGTCAATGGTAGAATAGTATAATGAAGTTTAAAAATTCAGTGAAGTGCTACTGCTGATTCCATGAAGATCCTGGCATCCTAACAAGCTGCAAGTGGAAGAGTTTGTTTGTTGGTGCTTTCTCTTCTTATAAACATCATATACCACCCTTACCCAAGCATGCTGTTGGGACATATTTTACTATACATTAATGTATCAACACACTTTGAAACAATAAGGGCATTGGTAGTGCAGTAGGTACAAAATATTGATTCCAACAACAGGGTAGAGGCCTCTGCTACTGGCAGGAGTCTGGGTAAAGGGTCATTCTTAATTTATAAGTGGAGAAGGGCCAATCATTTTTTTATAGAAAGGTGCTCTGATCACCCAGGTGGTAATATGAAAAAAAAGAGAATTAATCTTCTTGAAGTATAAGATCTTTATGTAGTCTACAAGTGGTAGATAATATGAATTCAAAAAGTATTGTTGGTGGTTTACATTTATCCTACTGGGTTAAAATAAGATCTTATCTCCATTAAATTTCAGGTAACGTATCAAAATATCCAGGAACATTTTTTTTGGTGGAGGCAAATTTTATTTTATACATACCTATAACTAACTTAAATACATGATTCACAAAAGTTCACAAAACCTTCAAAAGATTGAACGACATTGGAAGCTATTGTCAACACAGTTAAACAGTTATCTACAGATTGTATATATTGAGATTGTTCTGTGTCTACTTGAGCTGATGACAACTTCTGCAATAAGGTGTTTTTTTTACAGGATATTAACATACAAAAGTACATATTAAAATGTACAATTTACTCTTTCCAGTTCAACTCATCCTTAAATTTAAGTGTCAGACGCCTATTGTTTCATATTAGTGCAGGTATCTGGGCATATTCTATCCTCCCAAAAACATTGGGCCATATTCAATTCGGAGCCCGCAAATCGATCGCAGACAGCCGAATGTCTGTTAGTATGTTGCGGGCTCCCCTTCGTCTCCAATTGCGATGCTATTCAATTCCTCAAGACCGCAAGTTACTGTCCTGAAACCGTAAACCCTGCACTGGTTCGGAGCAGTTCAGGGTGGGAACATGATCAATCAAGCAAGCCCGTAACCTCCAATTTGAAATTAGCTAACAGAAAAGAAGACTGTCATTATTACAGCAGTAAAACATGGAGGCTACATGTCAATCAATTAGCCTCGGCGGTCCGAAATGCAATCGGACTCGCAAACCCAAAAAATACAGAATGATGAAAATGAATGCCAATACTGTTCTAGTCCATATGGGTGGCCTGATATGTTTTAACTCATTGATACCCGAGATCGGTTTTGCTCCGAAATTAAACATAAAAAAAAAAAGTAATTCCTGACAATTTCCGTGCTTGAGACTGTTGTGCAATTAATTCTAATGTCTGTCATCGCTTTCCCCGTCGTGTTCAGTGCAGTATTTATTTTTTATTTGCATTTATAGTGCTACGAATAGGTGTTTAACCCCCTTGTGGGTCCGCTCTAGCACTCGTTTTTTTTTTTTTTCTTCATTTGCCAATTACGGGTGTGAAAACATTTCCGGTCTTGGGGAAATTGATTAATTGAATAGCGATTTGTGATTTTAGCCTTGCAGCCGTGAAAAATCAAAGGCTTCTGGAGGCTGTTCGGCCGTTCGAAGCCGTTCGGAGCCCGCAAAAAGACGCCAATTAAATAGCAAAGTAGCTTGCAACCTCATTTACTAGCTCCCGGGTCTCCCAAAACCTAAATTGAATAGGGCCCATTGTTTGTAAGTCAGATAAAAGCGTCCATGTTGTTTACCTTCTACAAAGCAATCTACACTGATAAAAAATATGCACCAAATTCAATCATATGAGATTTTGCAAAGAACCAGAGTTTTCAGATTGCAGGATTATTCTGCCTTCACAATACTTCTTATGTCCTCTTCCAGAAATCCACAATAATACTGAGTAAAAGTGAAGCCTTAATCAAGAGGAATAAAACCAAGTACAAGTTGTATCCCAGGTAGGACAGACGGATTCTCTTGGGAAAAGTAATTTAGGAGAAACTGTTTTGTCCTACATAGTGGCTCCTAAAATAATAAAATAAGAATTAAAAAAAACAGTTGCAATCATTGGATTTATCACCCTGGTGTGTTAATAAAAACTCTGTGAGACAGACCACCTTTGACAGGAGATGTTTTATATATCAGCTGCCCTGTGACTGGGAACCAAGAAAAAATATTGTTACACCAAAGGAGTTCAAATGAAAGACTCCTTATGGTCTTTTTGTTTTAGACGTTTTTATTTTGTTAGTTTTGTGGGCTGATAAATGGAGTGAAGCCTCCGTATGGCCAAAGGATACTCCACATGATTGCAATAATGTGTATTATTTACTGTTAATCATTGTACATAGGAGAGTCTATTGTTTACTGTGTGGATTTATATGTCTACTACCTGTAGGCACCAGATCAACGCGGGGCATAGTATGTGCTGTAAGAGCATGTAGGCGTCACTTGTCCCAAATATGAAGTAGGAGGTTCCATACTTAGCTGATCACAGGCAGTGACATAGAAGCTACCAGAGGGACTTCTGATTGGCTTGTTCTATCAAGGAAGATAAATTGTTTTTCACTGTACAAACAATTCCTGGGTCATTCAATAAAAAGAGAACTGGTCAGGGGACATGTGTATTTATTGATCACCAAGCGTCATTTATCATACAATATAGTTCATATAAAGGGCATTAAGTTCCAGAACCCTGAAGCCAATGGTGCCTGCTGGCAGCTCATATAGGTGAAATCTCAGAATCACAGAATCGAACCAGTAGACTTCCCAGCTGTGGTCCAGCTGACCATGTTCCAGCACAGTTATAGTACATGAAAACCCAAAGGCTCCAACAATGATATAATTATTGTTTTTCTCGAAAAGGCAATAGAAAACAGCCAACTCGGTTTGTTTGCAGGACCTTAGTGAATCTGGTCCACAGACTACCAGGACTGAAATAAAAATACTTCTAGAAAACACTGTTGGGGTTTAAAAAGTTCTGTAACCAATCTAGTAAAAATTATAAAAAATAAGGTATCAAGATAATAATATCATTTGTTTCATAGCAGAAGGTAAGAAAATCCTTAAAGGGACAGTTAATTCAGCACAACTTGGAGCACACCCCTGTAACATACTCATAAAAACATATTTAAATACTTTTTAAAATAGGTGCATTTTTCACATAAAAAAAATCTTAAAGAAGTGTATGTTTACTTGTGCTCTGGCAAGTCCCCCATGTAATCTGGCAGCAAAAGCTCCAAGCTCAGAGCAGAAACAAAGAGTGATTTAACCCTTCTCAAATACATCTTTGCAGAGAACTGCTAAATATGTGACTTGGGAGTTAACCAGCAGCTGAATGCATTCCTGAACCCAAGGAAAAGCTATAAATCTATGTGTGCAGCATTTTCTACCGCTCGCTATCGGCATGTGCTGTTAATCATGGGCAGTCAGAAGGAGTCTGTATGTAAACAGACCGAAGACCTTACATTTTCAGTGGAATTTAAAAAAAGCAATAGATCATTTTAACATAAAATTGTGTACTCTTTCACACCAGGAAGAGCACTTATGGTGAGGTAACTATCCTTTTGAGAAGGCTTGTGGATTCCCAAACAGCAAGATTTGAAGTAACTGTGCAGTTATTTTGTTTTTCAATACGGGCTTGGCAAAAGTTGTTGGTAACGCCATGGTAAAATTGCGGGCTCATCTAGCGAGCCCGCACAACTGCGGCCTTTGCACTGCTGGAGATTAGCGCCACAGGCGCTCATCCCTATGACCAGCAGCACAGGCAATGAGCGCCGAAGGCACTCATCACCGCAACCCACAGGACTTAGGCATCCCTGCGACCCACGGGACTTAGGCAATGAGCACCGAAGATGCTCATTGCGCTGGTAGAGATGCGGACCACAGCCGCTCAACACGTGACACGCGGGACTTAGACACAAAGAGCGCAGAAGGTGTTTACCGCAACTTAGCGACTCCTTACGGACCATACGACTTGGGACTTAGCTACGGCCCGCAAATAACAACCCACAAATATGCTTCAAATTAACTTCCACACTCACACACAGCTCACGGGAGTGCCAGGGAGCCTGTGAGTGAGGTTGCACGTTAATTTGAGGCATATTTGTGATTTTTTTTTTTGATCGAAAATCGATGAAGCAAGAAAAAAAATGTTGGACTAAAAAAATTAAACAAACCGAAAACAAGGCCGACCAACGTAAAAGGCGGCCAAAGGATGTACATACCAGCCCTAAGCACTAAGAATTAACGCTAAACAGTAACACTTAATACAACGCAGTAACATTTAACTCAAGCCAGTATCACTTAATCAAAGCCAGTGACACTTAACCCAACGTAGTAACACAAGGAGAGAGGCTTGCTATGAGTGCCAAGGGTGCTCAAGTGCGAGCCCTATAAAGTACACATGGGTTCAAATTTTATTGCTGTAATTTTTTGACGGGCAAGTCGCTAGTTTAATATGAAATTGTAAATATTACTGAATACCTCATCTTGTTATACTAATGATTATAGTACATAGCACTAATAAAATGCTTGTCTATAAAAAAATACTTAAAGGAAATCTGGAAATACTTTTTTTCACTGTTGTCTTAAGATAATATATAAAAAATTAGAGGATTGTTGCACATAGTGGAGTAAAACGCTTGCAAAAGTCTGATAACTCACTTTTCAGTTGTCTTACACTGCCTCATGGTTCCCCTGCTTTCTCCATTAGCAAATGCTTTCTGGCTCCCCATTCACATTATTTGCTCATCGAATCACAGGTCAGCCAGCTTCCCCTGATGGAGAAAGATAGTGGTGTCATGGAAAAAACATCCTGGGATGTATTCTCTTATTTGCTCGACTGGCAGTAACAGTACATTATCAAGGTTTTGCAAGATTTTTTCTAACAAATGCAATGATCCTTCTATTTTTTTATATTATATTTAGATGATAGCTGTTTCAGGAGAAGGATTGAGGACACACAAAGAAGCGGACGACAGATGCAGAGATGGATAGATGAGGTCACTGAAGAAATAAACATGAGCTTGATGGAGTTCTGAGAGGCAGAGGCTAGCAGATGTGCCTGGAGTGCTGTAGTCCTTAGGGTCACAGAGAGTCAGACACGACTGAATAACTAATCAACAACAAATCCTTTATTTGTCCCTTTAACTTTAAAAGCAACACAATGGCACTAGCATATAAAAGCACCATTTCCATAAATAAATAATATTTTAACTGATTTAATCTCTTTGCATACTCCTTGCATGAATAAAAACAGTTATGAAATATATATGAACTTGTATGATGGATGTGTAATTGTTGACAAGCGGATAAAAATTGTAAGACCCCCTGTAGTAATGGCACGCACACCTCTGTATAATACAATGCCATTAAAGTAAGGGAACAAACAGGAAGCTTATTTAAAGACTCATTAAAGAAGAATAAAATAAAAAATGCTAAATTAACCAGGAAAGCAATCATTGTATTCTTTCAGCACTGTTCACAAAACTTTCTGTTAGCAAGTATTACAAAAAAAATAAATAATATAAATAGCACAGCACAATAAATAATTCCTCACAGCAGTAAAACATAATTTACGGTTGAAGTTTCAGTCCATGATGGTTTTTTAATAGGCGCAATATACCATTAATGGCAACAACATAAATGATATTATTATGTATAGAAACAATAGGACGTACATCAAGCCGGCAAATAACAGAAGCTAAAATGACATTAAATTACAATGTCATTATTATATTTGACAGTACAGCCAACACTGATAAACTATGTATTTTTAATCAATGCCATCATCACAGAAATGTATGTATAATTACCTGGCATTTACTTTAGATTATGTAAATTAAAGAAAACTAATAATTAGTATTATGATAAATGAAGCATGGTATATGTGAATGCAATCAATATAATTCTGACTAGTTCAGATTAATATATATTAGAGGTACACTTGAAAGGCTTTCTTACTTTACAGTCATCTAAAGATAATTACAAATAGGAAGATTGTTGTATATACTGTAATATGTTTGCAAAAGCGTACTACTCTCTGCCTCCATAATCACCTAATTTGTACAGACAATCACAAGTGCTGGATTAAGAAAGGCATCAAGGGACAAAACATCATGGGATGTTTTCTTAGAATATATTGATTGGATGACTAGCAGACCATGTGACAAGGGGTGAAAATAAAGAACTGCTGCATGAGGAAAAAGCAGAATTTGTCTTACCTTCTGGTGTGACCTTTCCATCTTGGGTGACCCTACATGGTATAGCTAACATCTTCAATGAGGTACACAAGCCCCTTCACTGCGCAAGGTAGCGATCCAGAAGGGCAATTATGTGACTTCAAAAAAATATCCTTTACAGTGTCCATTTAAGTTGTGTACAGAGTTTTGCTTCTTACCCTAGGTGCTTATTCCATCAATAATTCATGCTTTCAAGCTAATGTTGAATCATGATGTGTTCTCTTTTCAAGTACATGTGATGTGGTAGTAAATTAACTTGTAGAGGGAATTCTCTAAATGACCTGGCAGGGCTTCCTCTATTTTTTATTGCATTTTGCCACAGCCAGACGAAAGAATTTGAACGACGCGGAGGCTGCACAGGCTCCCTGGGTCAGCCTGTAGCGTCACGTGACCCAGCGGAGCCTGTGAGGCTATTAGCCAATCAGGAGCGTCGGGGGGCGTGTCGGAAGCCCGTTTCGCGCCATTGATCACAGCAGCGCGGTCTCCCGACTGGATGGACGGAGGTCTGAGGTCCTGCAGCATTAAAATTACAGTAGGAAGGTTTAATTACTGAGATTTCACCCCAGCTTACCAGCATATAAGGGGATATCACTGTTGAGGCTATCCCTGTCTGTTTTTGTGTTCTTTTCCTCCTCCGTTTTTGTGTCTGTGTGTGTCTCTGTCTCCCTGTGGTGTGCTGTGCCTGTGTGTGTTCCTGTGTCTGTGTGTGCCTGTCTGGCTGCTTGTTGTGCCCCCTGTTTGTTCCCCTGTTAGCTTTTTCCATGGATCCAGAGGGCTTAGAGGCCTTACTGGCTGAGGTTAGGACCCGTGCCTTAAGCCAAGGGGTCAGGTGGGTGCAGGACAGGCTGGGACCTCCCATGCCTTCTGCGCTTGGAGCTCAGCACATTGTACAGGAACAGCCTGCGGTGGCTGGTGTCCTAGCCAATCCTGATGCCTCCAGGGAAATTTTTTCCCATCCCACCACTGTAGGGCTGCCAGACCCACGTCCATCAGGTAGCAGAGACACCAGAGATGGGGGGGTTACAGGTCAGGGCGGCCGGGACCCCATACCCCCCAGGCAAGCGAGCGCCAGGACCACGGGCGGTGGGGGTGAGGGCCTAGCAATCCGGCCACCACCTGCCAACTTGCCTAAAGGTCCTAGGCCGCGACAAAGGTCGCGAAACACCCCTCTAACACCCCGCAAGGGGGGTGCAGGGGGTAAGAGAAAAGCCGGGAGTCCTAAAAAGGCTCCTACAGGCCCTCACGGTGCCAAGCAGACGGTCCCTGGGGTTTCCCTAATTAACAGTGCTTCTGGTACTTTACAGGGACGCCCAACTGGCAGCGAGAGGAGCATGGCGACGACGAGAGAGAGAAGAGATGGGGTCATCAGAGAAATGAACAGCCAAGACAGCATGGTCATGATTGATGACATGCCTGTGACAGCGGCAGTGGCGAGGCTAGGACGCCCCACTCGAGCTAAGAAGGCTACGAGCAGGTACAGTCCGCTGCTATTTACGCACACACCGCTAAGGCGTAGCAGAGTAGAGACTGAGGGCGATACGGTTAGGCCACAGCGCAAAGGGTCCAAGACTGACCAACAGCTGGATATTCCAACGCCCGAGGAAGTCTCAGGGGGCCCCCTACAGGGGGCGGCGGAGGCAGCGCTAGCCTACTCCAGCCGCGCAAGCTTAGCTGACCAGGACCCTTCCTCAGACGAGGAAAGGGCGGTATGGGCGCGGGCATGCAGGTCGCGGAGAGCTAGTGACTGTTCTTCTTGTACCCACAGATCTAGAAGGAGATCCCGGTCTAGAAGCAGAAGATCTTGTCGGTGCAGCTGTGCTTGCACCGGATCTGAGAGGAGAAGCCCGCGGAGGGCCAGACGGTCAGAGTCCCCGGAGCGTCAGGAGAGACGCGGGGATACTCCGTTGGCCGTATCTACTCCTAAGCTTCCAGAAGCAGGTGAGCGCTCAGAATTGAGCTGCGCAGCAGACAAGGGTGGTTTTATTGGGTCATTAAGGACTCTATTAGCTGCGCATAACATTGCAGTTAGCGAGCGCGACATGGGAGCGTGGATAGGGGGGCTAGCAAAGGGTGCATGGTCCCAGCCAGCAGCGGTAGTGGCGCCAGCGAGCGCGAGCGAGGCGCTAGCTAGCTTGCGCGCGCCCGAGCCGGTAGGCAGCGCAATAGCAGCAGTTGGGAATAACACTGTGGGGGTTACCGACGCAGCCATGAGGCCCATAGTCCTCTGCTCGTTGGATAATTTGGGTGCACACCTTCCACAGGAAGTAAAGGAAAAGATCTGGAGGAGGGAGTTTATAGAGTTGTTTTCCCTTCTTCCTATGTCTAGGCAAACAGACCTGGCCGAGAGGGGCCCCAGGGAGGGGAAATCCTTTGCTAGGCTACCCAGGACATTTGATACCTGGCTGCAAGCATTTTCTATTTGGGCTTGCGTACTGTGTGAGCGGCACCCTGAACAGAGTTCGGGATTGTTCGTCTACATAGACGAAATTCGGAATGCTCACAAGGTTTATGGGGGTACAGCCTGGTGGCGGTACGATGAGGAATTCCGGCAATACTTGGCCTCAAGGCCAAGTATGGCATGGAGCGACAAAGCGGTGGCGTATTGGCTAAATATCATGACACCCATGAGAGTCACGACGCCCTTTCGGAGCGGGGCCGGTGGAGGTAAGGGCCCCACCCACGCCTCAGGAGCAGGTCTTAAGACCTGTTTTTCGTACAACGAGGGGGTCTGCAGATGGGCGCCTAACTGCAGGTTTAAGCATGCATGCTCAAACTGCGGAGGTGAACACCCCCTGTCTAGATGCAGTAGACCCAAAGAGGGAGGCAGGGGCGAGCCTCCTGCAAAGGGGCAAGACGCCCATACGCCTCCCCGCCATGCTGCCGTGGCTAAGGCGCTACGGTAAATTGGCAGGCACCGCCGAAGCGGCGCGCCTATTGGAGGACGGTTTCCGAGAAGGATTCCGGATTCCATGTGGGGTCGACATTCAAGGTTTTCTTGTCCCAAACCTGAAGTCGGCTAGGGATTTCCCAGGGGTAGCCAAAGCTAAGGTGCTTAATGAAGTAAAATTGGGGAGGATGGCCGGGCCATTTGCGGCCCCGCCCATCCAGGGTTTAGTTGTGTCTCCTCTTGGGGTTGTCCCCAAGAAGGAGAAGGGTAAATTTAGACTGATCCAGCATCTCTCATACCCCAGAGGCCGTTCGGTAAACGATGGCATATCAAGAGACCAGGCTACTGTGTCTTACGAGTCATTTGACCGGGCGGTCGATTTGGTGAGGAGGAAGGGCCAGGGGGCCCTTATGGCAAAAGTGGACATCGAGGCAGCATTCAGATTGCTCCCCGTGCACCCGACAAGCCATCGGTTGCTAGGGTGCTTCGTAGACGGAAGTTATTTCATTGACTTATGTTTACCCATGGGATGCTCGATATCCTGTGCTTACTTCGAGGCTTTCAGCAAATTTTTACAGTGGGTTGTGAGCATCGAGGCGGGGTACAAGAGTGTTACCCATTACCTGGATGACTTCCTTTTTGTTGGCCCAGCGAGAAACGACGCTTGCCGTTTTATGCTGGAGGTGTTCACAGAAATCTGTACAGAATTCGGTGTACCATTGGCCCATGATAAGACGGAGGGCCCTACGGAACAATTGACTTTTCTGGGGATTCGGATTGACTCCTGCAAAATGGAGTGCAGTCTTCCCTTAGAGAAGGTGGAGGACATGCAAGCCGAGATTACGGCGCTGCGGGGCGCACGGAGGGTGACCCTCCGGCGGCTGCAATCAATATTGGGGAAGTTGAATTTCGCGTGCAGAATTATCCCCATGGGGCGGATATTCTGTAGACGAATGTCTTTGGCTACGGTAGGGATTGCGAAGCCGCATCATTTCCTAACAGTCTCTAAGGCCATGCGTGATGATGCAGAGGTATGGGCAAGGTTCCTTGCAGACTTTAACGGGCGGGTGGTCCTTCAAAAGGAGGGCACCACCAGCGCAGAGCTAGACCTGCACACCGATGGTTCTGGAGCGATCGGTTGTGGGGCGTATCTCCAAGGGAGATGGTTCGCTGCGGCATGGCCGGGGGAATGGGAAGAGGCGGGTTTACTGCTGAACCCTACATTCCTGGAGCTGTTTCCTATGGTGGTAGCAGTGCACTTATGGGGTCCTTGTTTCAGGGACAGGCGAGTCATTTTCCACTCGGGTAATAAGGGGTTGGTTGAAGCCGTGAACAACATCACGGCGGCATCCGTACCAGTGATTAGATTGCTTAGGCATCTTGTGCTATGTTGCCTTCGCTTGAACATATGGTTTCAAGCAAGACACGTGACAAAGGTGAATAACGGAATTGCTTACGCCCTCTCTCGGTTTCAGGAGGATCGTTTCAGGGCGCTGGCTCCTCGTGCGAACGCCCTGGGGGAGCTCATCCCCGAGGAGCTCTGGGAGATTGGAGCTGTCAGGTAACGAGACTCGTGAGACAGTCTGTTGCCCCAGCGACGTGGAACGCTTATAGACGCGTGTGGGCTAAATGGGATAGCCTAGTGGCACTGGCAGGTGGTGCCACGACGGAGGACAAGAGCGTAGGGATCTTGCTTTGGTACCTGCTGCGGTGCGCCGAGCAAGGCGAATCAAAACCCGTAGTAGGGAGACAGGTCACGGCGCTTGCTTTTATGTTTAAGCTTGCTGGGCAGAGGGACCTTACTAAGGAGTTTCTAGTGCGCAAAGTGGTGCGCGGAATGTTCAGCGGTGCGCAAAGGCCAGATAGTAGGCGGCCAATAACATTTGCGCTGTTGCTGAGATTGGCTCAGGAACTGGTGGTGGTTTGCAGGGATCCCTTTGAATCTCTACTTTTCCGAACGGCTTTTTCCCTGGCGTTCTTCGGAGCGTTTAGGATAGGGGAGTTAGTCGCGAACAGTAGACACGGTTCGGGGGGTCTGCAATTGGTGGATACCTGCCTCAGGGAAGGTACGGTGGTATTGTGGTTGCGGAGGTCAAAGACTGACCAAGTGGGTAAAGGAAGAGAAGTGGTTCTGCATCAGGTTGGCACAGAGTGTTGCCCATATGCATGTGTAGTGGAGTACCTTAAGCAGCGACCGGTGGGACGGTGTTCGCTGCTGGTCCACGCCGATGGAACGGCACTGTCTGTGTATCAGTTTAAAAGAGTTTTAAAAAGCGCACTGCACCGGCTCGGTTTCAAGCAGTCCGACTTTGGGACACACTCCTTTCGAATTGGAGCTGCCACTGAAGCGGCTAGGTTGGGGTTGCCCGACGCGGCAGTAAAGCGCATCGGGAGGTGGGACTCAGACCGTTTTCGTTCCTATGTTCGGCCAAATGCAGTGGTTTAATGGTGTTGCTTTCTACTTTCAGGGGAACAGAAGCAACTATGGATTGTGGGCCATTCCTACGTGTACTGGGCCCATAGGTTAGCCGCAGTTACCGAGGAAAAGGCACAACTGGGCTTTCCTGTTACGGACTTACGCGTAAGGTGGTGTGGTATTCGGGGTCTGCGTTGGGCGCAGCTCGACGGCATCTTGGAAACGTACGCGCAGCGTTACGGGCAGCCCAGTCTTATCATTTTTCATGCCGGCGGGAACGATTTGGGGGCAGTTTCCATGAGACGAATGCTAAAGGTGATGAGACGAGACATCGAGAAATGGGTGAAGAAGTTCCCTGGCACGTTCCTTATCTGGTCTGAGATGATCAAGAGAAGATCATGGCGTAACGCGCGCGACCCAGTATGTTTAGATAAGGCTAGACAGAAGATAAACCAGCAGATTGCGAGCTTTGTGAGAAAACAAGGTTTCTCGGCCATCCGGTACAAAGATTTCGAACCGGTCGGCGCAGATGATTTTTTCGCAAAGGATAAGGTCCATCTTACGGAAATAGGGTACGAGTTGATGATGTTGGAGTTTAGGGAGAGTGTTTTGCGGGCTTTGGCTTTAATGTCCAGCAGGGGGGGATCGCAGCCTCGGGAGGCGTCCCTCGCATGCTCCGTGGCGGGAGGTGAGTTGCCCGGCCCACTGGCCTAAGGGGGCGTTGGCCCCACCTCACAGGGCGTGCTTAAAGATAAGCATTGGGGCTTTGGGCAGGGCTCAAAGCGTGAGGTCACTGTTCGTGGCCGGGCTCCTCCCCCAGAAGGAAGGACTAAATTAGTCATCTAAACAAGTTATGGTTGTTTGTTTATATTGTGTCTAAATAAAGCTGTGGCCCGTTGTTTCTCCCAACTCAAGTTGTCGTGTCAGTTATTCCATCAACTAGCCTGAATGGATCATGCATGGGTCATGAACGACGCGGAGGCTGCACAGGCTCCCTGGGTCAGCCTGTAGCGTCACGTGACCCAGCGGAGCCTGTGAGGCTATTAGCCAATCAGGAGCGTCGGGGGGGCGTGTCGGAAGCCCGTTTCGCGCCATTGATCACAGCAGCGCGGTCTCCCGACTGGAATCCCACCCACCCACCCTGTATTTTGTTGTTAACAGATGTTATGGTTTATTCTTTTAAAAAAAAAAAAAAAAAAAAAAAAAAAAAAAAAAAAAAAGTATATATAATATATATAATATAAATAAGAAATGTTGAAATTAATATATATTTTGGTTAAGAATTCGGAGAAGTGGCTATTGTATGTTGTGTATTGTTAATTTATGTCTGTGCGGCGGGAGGTGAGTTGCCCGGCCCACTGGCCTAAGGGGGCGTTGGCCCCACCTCACAGGGCGTGCTTAAAGATAAGCATTGGGGCTTTGGGCAGGGCTCAAAGCGTGAGGTCACTGTTCGTGGCCGGGCTCCTCCCCCAGAAGGAAGGACTAAATTAGTCATCTAAACAAGTTATGGTTGTTTGTTTATATTGTGTCTAAATAAAGCTGTGGCCCGTTGTTTCTCCCAACTCAAGTTGTCGTGTCAGTTATTCCATCAACTAGCCTGAATGGATCATGCATGGGTCATGTCATCAGCTCAGGGACAGCCAGGAAACTAAAGTCTTACATCATTTAACACCCTGATAATAACTGTAATTTACTGGAAGTCAAGGGAAGCACTACATGGAACTGCTGGGAGATGCTTTCATGCATATTTTGATGTCATTATAATTATCTTAAAGTGACTCTTTAATGGTAAGACGAGTCAACAGTCTAGTTGCAGCTAGCATACACAATGTCATATTAAACTAATCATAGAATCTTATGAATTGTTGCTATATTTAAATCTCCTTCTTCTAGGATTGTCAACAAGAGACCAGGCATGAACATTTCACACCTTTGAAGGGCTGAGAGCTATGCATATGGTACAGAATCTCCAGGCTGTAGTACCATAAGAACAATCATTTAGGGTCTCTTCTTGGCAGTGATGTAATGTGACATATTGGTTGTGGGATGTCATGTATTACAACACACCTAAAGCTTAGTTTTAAGGCATAACACTTCAAACCCTGAAATAAGGGAGTGGTTGCTTTTGGGGAGTAAAGATTAAATGAGTATAGTATCACTCACTAGGTAAGGTTTCAAGATGTCCACATTTTTAAGGGTCCTGATTGAGACTTCTGTTCCCAGTTTTTAATCACCAAACAAGACTAGGTAGGAATGCCAAAGCTAGTCTACATTGGTCCCAATTAATTGTAAAATGTTATGCATTTAAGTTGGCTACTGATACATAAAAACAAATAGTATTGAGAATTTAGGATGAGGTTAATGTTTGCCTTTTTATAAGTGTCAAATACCTTTATGGTATACATGGAGATATTTGCCAAATGATGTGTCCCTGTCATGCAAATAATGTCAAAATAACAATATCATGATGAAACAACTCAATTCATTAAAGGTATATATAAGTTTCCTGGGTTTCAAACGTTTGGTACAGACAGTGATTATCAGAAAAAAATGTGTTATATAGATAAGTTCAGTGTATTTACAAAGTTATAGTCAGGAAAGTAAAATCCAGCACACACAGGAAAGCAGCCAGATACAGAGTTTGACCTTTCAAAGGAAGTACTTGCTGCAGGATGTATTCACATGGTTGGGTGGGGTCTGAACTCACAGCTGAATCAGAGCGCAAGGATAAGGAGAGAGAGAGATACTACATATCCAAGGCTGCTTTGCAACACAGGAATCCCATGGGTTCAATACAAATGTAACAGCTAACCTCTGCTTTCACCTGATTGTCCAAAATAAATTATGAATTTTATGCTAATTTTAGCAGGGATATTCGGGGGGGGGGGGGGGGATTAAAAAAAGCTGTAGCTTGCAAACTGAAGGAATTTAGCAAACATCAGGGTTTGTAAATGTTTATTTTGATATTTTTTCATGATGCATTCATAATTCAGGAAATTACTCTTTCCCCCTCTCCCTCCCCTGTGTCTGTTCCCCGGTATCCCTCCCTTGTTTCTCCTTTCCCTCTCCCCCCTCCCCTTTATATGTCCCCACCTCTCCCTCGACTGTGGCTCTTTAGCCCCTCTCCCTCCCCTGTGTCTGGGTCCCCCTCTCCCTCCCCTGTGTCTCCGTTCCCCTCTCTCCCCCTCCTGTATCACTTCTCCCTCTCCCTACCCTGTGTCTCTTTCCCCCTCTCCCTCATTTGTGTTTCTCCCCCCCCCCGTGTCTCTTCCCTCCGCTCTCCCTCTCTTGTGTCTTTCCCCCCTGTGTCTCTTTCCCCCTCTCCCTCCCCTGTGTATCTACCCCCTCCCTCTTGTCTCTTCTCCCCCTCTCCCCCCTGTGTCTATTTCCCCCCTCTCCTGTGCCTCTTAATCACTCTCCTTTGCCTCTCACCCCCTCTCCCTGTCTCTCTCCCACCCTCTCCCATCTCTTTCCTCACACTCTCACACCCTCTTGATGCGCAACTCGCAATTTGCGTCCGTAATTGCGAGCATTACACACAAACCCGCAATTATGACAACTATATATGTGATAACCCATTCAAAGTACTTTGAACACTCCAATTCTGTACGTCAGTGCAGTGTACTACATTTTACACATTTTTAAAGTAAAACAGTCTAATTTCAGTTGATATTTCTAACCATAAACTACTGATTGTGTAGTCAGTGGAAGACCAGATTGTCCTCCTGCCTCAAAACATTCAAAACCTCACTAAAAACGCATCTCTTTAAAGAAGCATATCACTTTCCACCCTAAGACGCTCAGCACCTCTCTCTCCCTTCTTTACCACACACAATACCTTTAGGTTGTGAGTCTGCGAGTTTCAATCCTGCAGGGTGTTTTGGGGAAAGCAACATTCACACTGGATTCAAGACTCAAAGACAGGGCCCTCCTTGCTTTGTTATGTTTTGATTTGTATTTACCTTTGCCTGGAACTTAACTTATGTACAGCGCTACGGAATATGTTGTCGCGTTATAAATAAACGATAATAATAATAATGTGTTTTCATATGTCTGTGTGCTTCAATAATAGCCAGATAATATTATGATTTAGTTTTTGCTAAAAAGCACTATTGCTCCTATTTAATCCTCCAGTGTCTAATTGCATCATTCATGCTCATGTAAGTGTAGCATAATTTCATGCTTTGTATATATTACATTATGCATGGTTGCATATCAATTTTAAGGTTGCTCCATAAATATTTTGCACTAACACTGACAGATACCATAAAGAATGAAATAACTGCATGTGCCTATAAATGTGTTTAATGTTCTCATGTATTCCTTTCTTGGTGATTTGAGTGAAGGCTGTACGACATAAAAAAACCCTTGTCAGACGAACTCGGTTGAGAACCTACTTTACTAATAGTCTCACTGTTGTTTTCATACTTCTCGTCTTTCCCCTTATATCAAATTCATTTTGACCTTTTTGTAGGGTGTGTGTTTAAAGAAGTCCCCCTATCAATTTGTCAAACTGGGGCAGATAAGGTGAAGGTCCATGTTGCAAGATAAAATGTATATTTACTACATTGTGAATCATTAGGTTAATGCTGAAATGAACATTTGGGAGCACTATTCCTCTTATGCAAAAATCCTTCTTTCTATTGACGCTTTAAAAAGTAAAAAGTAGTAAGTTTCTAGTAATAATTATTTACTATGTGGCTACATTTTGCTTGCTTCCATGATGACGTTATTTTTTCATGTCGATGTATCCTTGCAGCCTAATAAAACTGCCTTTAGTTCTGTTGAAAGCACTGGCAGATGCAACTGCCACATCTGCACTGTGCAGACACTCTTATAGCCTTATTCAATTAGCTACTTGCAAATGCCTTGAACTCATAAATTTGGCTTTGGTTGTTTTTTTTAATAAATGTTTATATGCATTCTATTCACTTAATAATTTATGAGTGGAGGGAGAAGGCTGAAAAGAGACACAGGGGAGGGAGGGGGAAGGAGACAGAGGGGGAGAGTTACAGGAGATGGGAGAGGGGGAAAGAGACACATGGGTGGTAGTGGGGTAAAAAGAGACAAAGGGGAGGGGGGAGAGATATAGGGGAGAGGGTGGGAAAGAGACACAGGGGAGGGGGAAGAGACACAGGGGAGGGGGGGCAAAGAGACACAGGGGAGGGAGGAAGAGACACGGGAGGGAGAGGAGGAAAGAGACACAGGGGTGGTAGTGGGGTAAAAAGAGACAAAGGGGAGGGGGAGAGACATAGGGGAGGGGGGCAAAGAGACACAGGGGAGGGAGGAAGAGACACATGAGAGGGAGGAAGAGACAGGGGAGGGAGAGGAGGAAGAGACACAGGGGAGGGAGAGCGGGGGGGGCAAGAGACACAGGGGGGTGGAAGAGACCCTGGGGGGGGGGGAAGAGGCACAGGGGAGGGTGAGGGGGGGGAAGAGATACAGGGGAGGTGGGGAAGGGCCCCTGGGGGGAGAGTAGGGGAAGAGACACAGGGGAGGGAAAGGGGGGGGAGACACTGGGGAGGGGGGAAGAGGCACAGGGGAGGGGGGAACAGACACAGGGGAGGGAGAGGGGAAGAGACACATGGGAGGGGGAAGAGACACAGGGTGGAGAGGGGGGAAAGAGACACAGGGGCTGGAGAGGGGGGAAGAGACACAGGAGAAGGGAGGAAGAGACGGAGGGGGAAGGGGGGTAAAAACAAAGGGGAGGGGGAAAGGAGACACAGGGGAGGGAGAGGAGGGGGGAAATGAGACACAAGGGAGGGGGGAACAGACACAGGGGAGGGAGAGGGGAAGAGACACAGGGGGGGAGATTGGGGGAAGAGACACAGGGGAGGGGGAAGAGACACAGGGTCGAGAGGGGGAAAGAGACACAGGGGCAAGAGAGGGCGTTAAGAGACACAGGAGAAGGGGGGAAGAGGGGGTAAAAACACAGGGGAGGGGGAAAGGAGACACATGGGAGGGAGAGGAGGGGGAAATGAGACACAAGGGAGAAAGTAGACAGGGGAGAGACTTGCAATGAGCGCCAAAGGCGCTGAGCGCGGGGCTAGCCATGAGCACTGAAGGTGCTCACATTGGGTGGCAAACAACATTGCCAGCCTTAACATTTTATTCCCTTCATTTTTGACGGGCAAGTAGCTAGTAAGTAATATTTACTGAATATGTAGCAATATTAAGAGTGATTTTAAGTGTGTATAAATTTACGAATTGGGCAATTGAATTGGGCCCTTAGTGTATTAAAAACCTCCTCCTACTTCTGGATGTTAATCTGCTGAAGCCAAAAATGTAGATTACATAGCAGTATAATTACATCTAAAATATACTAAATTAGAGGCTGCATTAGTTTACATTCTTAATACATGTTTCATATTTTTAAGTGTAGTTCTTCAAAATGGTACATTTTTAATACACAACCAAAATGGTCATTTATACAAACATTTGAAACCTGAAACAATGAAACTACACTTCTATTGGTAGAGCTTTGCAACAACTTCATGACTAAACAAAACACATATTTTCATTGGACAATTAACTTTCACACCTGCAATTCAACCTAGATATGTTGTGGGCACCTCAGTCCTATTAGGGCCACCAACAGTCCAGAATATATCTCTGCTAAAACACAGTTGGATCAATCCTTCATACACGTTCTAGTAAGGTCCACTGATGGGCTGCAGTCTTTTTTCAAATGGGGCACATTGCAGTTAATGGTAAACTTATAGGGCCACTTAATTCAGCACAGTTTGGACCCCATCACAGTAATGATCTCCTAAATGCATGTTGAAATTCATGTTTGAAATACATGCATTTTTCACTGAGAGATCAAATAGCATAAAATCTGTGTTTACTTATGAAATAGCCTGCCCACTCGCTTTTGCATTACTGCAGCCATTTAGGTTGTAGGGGTGTGTGTCTCATTTAAGTCAGTGGTAAGACTGCTTACATTTCCAGTTTGAAGGGAACAGAACTTGTATTTTCTTACGGCAGAAAATACAGGTTTCTGCTCTTTTGCCTCTCTGGAATTTGAACAATGCAGAGCAGCTCAGGGGGGATTATTTCCCTGCTCCGGAGCTGTCTGTGTAGAGATCAAATGAAAAAATGTAACTTTAACAAATATATCTGTGAAGGCATGGAATGCTGAACTCACCTAAACAAGGTCAGTTATGGAATAACTGGTCAGTGCAGTCCTGAGTCCAAGAAAAACTGCTATCAATCACTGTCTTCCCTATAGACAATAACCACACTGCGCTCTCGTCGGCTATCTGTTATAACTCATGCAACAGCTTAAAACTTTTATATTTTTATCTGTTATTAGATAATTTTTACATGTAATCCTGTGCTCTTTTACACCACGAAGAGCACTTACAGTAAGGTAAATGGCCCCTTAATAAATATACCCCAATGGTTGCTGCTGTTCTTTTTCAAATTATTAATACAACAAAAGTGTGCTAGTTGCACCTGCATATTTGTATAACATGAAAAATGGCTCTTGGTTGTTGATATAGTAAAACTTTAAACACATTCAAAATCCCAAACTGCTGCATCGTAATGACTTTAAATTACCATATATTATAGTTATAGCTCCCGGCTCTCTATACATATTGTAGGAATGTATCAGAAAGGAAATAATGTTTTGTAACTGCATCCTGATTATGTTAAATAACACATTTGTAATTCCATCAACTAAAAGGCAATATTCATTACATCAGAGATCCTATACAAAGTCAATGTATATGTGATTAACTGTATAATCCACATAGTTGACAAAATAACACCTTCACTAAACAGTGTCATCTTGTTTATTACAAATACACTTGTGAGAAGAGCTATTTAGTATTCAAATATTTCATGTACATGGATAAATAATACAAAACACATAACATGACAAAATCTCCAAAAATAATCAACGGAGATAGGAAATAATGGGGGGCATTTACTAACGGTTCCAAGTTCTCCGAATTTAGGATACACCTTGCTTTTTACTACTCGTGATGCCGATATTCAGCATTGTGTGTTTTAACCCCACATTAGCAATATATTACACATTTATATAAGAAAATACAACCAATATTCTACCGTTAATATACAATATGTCATTATTGATGTCTGGATCAACACTCATATTACTCAAAAAAACATTTCTATTCAACAGGCTTTCTGTATTTTATGTGGGTCTAGAAGAAGTTAGACAAATAGGCACCAGCCCAATGGGGGACATAAGAGGGGCTGCATGCAGGCTCCACACACCACCACTCTCCATGTTGGCCTAGGGCAACATGAAATAGAAATACACCCATGATTTAATGTTCAATAAAAGCAATTGGGCACGATCTCCTTGAAGATATCCAACTGTTCTAGCTATTTTAGGGGCTTGAGCCCGATTCAATTGAGCAAACTTCAATTGAGCCCCTAAGCTAATTTACTATTCAATTGTTTTTTTTTTGCGAGCCAAAAACGTCTTACGTGTTACGGCCTTGAAAACTTTGCGGTTGTTAAACCCGGAACTTACAGCCTCCCGAAGCCTTTGATCTTTCCCGTCCGCAAGAGTTACGATAGCTAAAATCGCAAATCGCTATTCAATTGCTACAATTCCCCAAGCCACAAATGTTTTCACACCCATAGATGGCAAATGTAGGAGAAAATCCTAAGGGCTTCATTCAATTGTGATTTGGCCAATTGAATAGGGCTCTAAATAAGCACATAGCATATTTTTTTTAAAGAAGTTTTTAGTTCGTGAAAACCTTGCTTTTGGATAGATGCTTACTACCTAAAAACTTATTAAAAAAAATATGTTATGTGCTTATTTAGAGCCCTATTCAATTGGCCAAATTGCAATTGAATGAGTGCCTAAGAGTACCAGATAGGACTCGCAAGGGGGTTTAGCCCCTGTCCGCAGCACTGTAAATGCAAATAAAACATCAATACTGCACTGTAAATGACGGGGAAAGCGATGAAAGACATTAGAATTAATTGCACAACAGTCTCAAGCTCGCAAATCAGTAATTAAAAACGATTTTTTTTATGTTTCATTTCGGGGTTATATTGATCTTGGGAATCGGCAGCTCCAGTTGGCTGGTTAAAGAAGAATTGCGATAGCAAAATCCTGGTGACAGACCAGGTGGGGCCTAATCAGTAGCACTACAGTTCTGGCCCACTTAGAGCTCTGACACAATTAGGAATGTGGTATTGACTTAGTTATACTTCTTCACATTAGTAATTCCTGTCAAGTTCATCTGTCAAGTGTGAAAAATAGGCTTAACCAAAATGAGGGGATCTCACTGGAAAATGTCACCTTTGTAGCCACAAAGTAAAATATAATTTGGAAATGGAACAAAGCCACATCAAATAAATGAAACCACTGGATGTTAGACAGATATTTGAGTGTTAAATTAATTCCTCAGTGATCGTGTAAGTATTTACCTTATTTTAAAGTATTTATTTGAATTTAAAGCTCTCTGACTTGTGTAAAATTTAAATTTTGAGTACTTTTACCAATAATGAGAATGTTTTCATCTATTTGTGCTTCCTTTCTGATTAATTCATTACCTTCATCTCCTGCCTTCCCTCCGGGTGATTAGATTTCTAATCTCAAATTTCCTGCTGATTTGTAAACTTGTATTTGACAGAATATTGACACATCTTGAGAGTACAGCAGAGTAACATCTAAACAAATCAAATCATGTATATATGAGCTAACAGAATATCAGCCTTATTAAATTGTGATTCAGCAAATTGAATAGGGCTCTATATAAGCACAGAGCATATTTTTTTACAGAAGTTTTTAGTTAGTGAAGACCTTGCGTTTGGATAGAAGTTCACTAACTAAAAACTTCTGTAAAAAAATATGCTCTGTGCTTATATAGAGCCCTATTCAATTGTCCGAATCTCAATTTAATAAGGCTGTTAATCTGCACTTGAAATGATCACGATCACACATTTGTGTCAATATGCATATGGTGGCGTGTAAATGGTTATTCATAAATCATCAGTCTTGTCTTGATAACCTCCTTACATCTTCAAATATATTATTATTATATTATTGTTTGTATTTTACAGGTGATTTAAAATATTTGAAAGCAATACAGCAAAGGGAATACAATAAATTACTACCGTATTGGTCCGAATATAAGCCACACCCGCATATAAGCCTGCACTTGTAAAGTTCAAGGGGAAAAAATAGAAAAAAGATAGTACCCAAATATAAGCCGCACCCGTAAAATTGGAGAGAAAAAGATCCTCAAAGTGATCCGCCATTGCAAGAAACAGCCTTATTAATTAGCACTGTAGCTTTTTTTTTGCAGGTTACAGGCTTTACAGGATGTTAGAATCACTAAAACCGTAAATCGCTATTCAATACCGCAGTCTAAAGCACGAAAATCGGCACTCTTAACTCGCAAACGCGCAAATCGGCAGTCATTTTGCGTTCGCGAATAGAAGCTGCACACGTAACAGGCAAAGTTTGCAAATCGGCAATTATTTTTTTTAAGGTCGCGAATATAAGCCGCACCCGTAACTTGCAAGCTCAAAAATCGGAAAAAAGGTGCGGCTTATATTCGGACCAATACGGTATATATAGCAGAACATATAGATGGTATTGCATTCTATACACTGAATTCTATATAGGTATGCAGACAGTATCTCCAGACGTATATGAATACACAAGAAACCACTCATGGCAAAAAAATAAAAATAAAAAGAGCATACAAGAATGATATAATAAATTAGGTAAGATCATTTTCTAGGTATTGACAATGTACAACTTGTAGGACAAAGGGGATATACGTTATATAATGGAAACCTTCAAATATATTTGGATTAAATATAGTTACAGAGGGAATTATGTTATAGACAGGGGAAAAGCAAGAACAAGAGGTCATGATTTGAAGTTGGAGGGTTGGACATTTACATATAAGTTCTGAAAGTACTACATTACAGCTAGAGTGTATATAAAGGGAAACTTCCATTGCAGTATCAGCATTGTACATGGGGTGACTACTCAGATGTGCTTTGGAAGGAAACATTTCTACCCTTCCAAGCCTCTTTAATATAGTTTTTTTTTGTGTGTTTTTTTTAAATAGTCCCACATTTAAGGACAAAGCACTCAATCCGACCATCAGTGTCTCAGAAATACCAGGAGACCATGCTTGTGAATGTATATTTGTAGAGAATATTATGCACATTCTCAAAGGACCATTGTAGTTTGGAAAAAAATACATTTGTGAATTATGTAACAAACTAACAGCATTAGCAGCTATGTAAGCCATGAGCATTAAAGGATTTTAGAGAAAGTCCAACATTTAGCTGACTCTCCATTTCATGGGCACTTCAATTTGGGACAGCTAGTCTGCCTGTAGCATGAGGGAAAAGTTTAACCTATTGGGGATTGTTCTTCTACTTTCTTCTATTTAGAGTGATACATTTCAGCAAAACCGAATAGAAAAGTTATTTGAATCCACAGTCCCTCTATTTCCTGCAAGATGTGGAACCCTGCAGTAAATAATAACTAGATATAAAAACTTACCAGCCTTATTAAATTGAGATTCTGCCAATTGAATAGGGCTCTATATAAGCCGAGCATATTTTTTACAGAAGTTTTTAGTTAGTGAACTTCTATCCAAAAGCAAGGTCTTCACTAACTAAAAACTTCTGTAAAAAAAATATGCTGTGTGCTTATATAGAGCCCTTAAGAATTGGCCAAATCACAATTTAATAAGGCTGTAAAAAGTTTTTTTATTTATTTTTTGTTTTTTAAAAAGGTTTTGTTCCATTACCATGTTTAGTCACAAATCTCATATTTCAGTGTACGTATCACTGAAGTTCAAGAGCTTACTCCTTGTAGTAAATGGCCATAACATCAGATAATAATGCATATATTTTAAAAGAACATAAAAATCCCTCCTAGATCACTTGACTTACTGGGTATTGTGTATGAGAATTATAGACGTACCTTGGTTCAGCAATATATATTTTGTTCCTTCAGTATACAGTAATTCCTCCACATTCGCGGGGGTCCCCACAAATATGCAAAAACCCGTGAATAACTGCAACATGGGTAAACTATCAGTTTACCCATGCTTTGTCCCTTGGAAAAGGGTCTAGGTGTTGGGTGGCATTCACCCAGTGGGGAAACGCCGCATTTGGCCGTCTTCTATGGCCTAAGCGTCCTTTTGCGTCTCCCTCTGCAGGGCTCCCTAGCCAAATCTCGCGTGATTTTGCGTGATTACAATAGGGAAAAGAAAACCGCAAATGTCGGATCCTTGAATGTCGGGTCAGCGAATGCGGAGGCTCTACTGTACTTTTATGCTCACCTCCAAATTTTGTATTCTTTTTGCAAATTAAGTTTTCTTTTTCAGGTCTATTTCATAAAAGCTTGGCATCTTTCCATACAATCACAAACTTCTGCTTAAGATTCATTAAAGGGTCTTGAAAGGTTTCTAGATTTCACTAGGAATATAATATACTTTTTACATTTTTATTTTATTAAGAAGTGCTTAAAAACTATTTTTTTGTGCCTAAAATCTTGTAATTAGTTCTAACTGGCTTTCCCCTCTGCAGCTCATGAGGACAGTGTACTTTTAAGTAAAGGGAATGCACTGTCTATAGCAACCAATCAATGGCAGCTAATTTGAAACACTGCAGTTCACACTCTGTGTATTCATGAGCTGTATGAGCTAAAGAGGGAAGGCCCTAGCAGGTACAAAGTATATGATTTTAGGCAGAAAAAAATAACATCCTTAAAAATAAATAGATACAAAGGTATATTACATTTTTAGTGAAATCCAGAAACTTTCTGTGTCCCTTTAAGTTAATTAAGCCAAGCTTTATAGAATTACCACCAAACTCTAGGCTTTATCCATACAAAACAAATTTAAAGTAACTTAGTATTTCGAAGTACTTTTCTGATATTTATACTTACCATAACAATAATTATTTACCTCAGGCCTTCAAGCCATATTTTAGCAAGCAGTGCTAAGCTTCCAAAGCGAATGGCCAAAAAGCTGCCTGAAACCACCAAGCCTCTTTATACAACTGATCCTGCAGCTGTTGATATTTAGGAAGGTGTAATAATCACTGCATAAAATTATAAATACATTGTCAGTGCTTCCTCGGCCTCCACGTGGGCTTTGAAAACGTACAATGCTCTGAAAGCTACACTTACGTATGTGACATAAAAGGCCACAGTGGGAGAATGTCAGGGAGAAAAAGACCCAGCTGAGCAAATCTCTTTTAGTTACATGCTACTAAGTATACCCCTGAAGACAAAATGCTCTACTGCAAAAAAAGAAAAAGATATTTTGAGAATTTTACCTCAGAAATAATGAAAATATCTGCTTTTTCTTAAGTATACAAGTCACAGATTTCAAGGCCTTAATTACACATTACCTCACAAAGTGTAACAATTAGCATCTTAAGAATTCTACGTTACTGCAGTTTTTTTTTTAATATTACTTTTCTTCTTACAGATTAAATATTCACTTTAAGTCATTACACTAGGAAATGCAAAGGAGAGATCAAATTAGTATGAAACACAATAAAAATGATTTTTTAAAGGACCCATTGCGCTTATCAAAATAAAATGGTTTCTGTATTAACAAATCTGTAGGATATGTCACCTTTCAGTCACTTAAAAGCAATATAGTAACTAATTTAACGGATCTTTATCACTTTGACAGCTGCAGTTACAGGTGCCATCCGCCAGAGGGCGCTGTGAGTTTTCGGGCACCATTAAGTTCCAGGGAAGGCAAATAACTATTCTCCCCTCCGACGTGGCACAACTTGACGGCGCTGAAGCGACAGCGAGGCCATCGCTATGTTCGGCGCGGGAACTCGGCCCCCCAGGGCCTCGGGCGCACCTCGCATATCTCAAGGCATCTTCTGTCGGCGCACCTTATATTCTAAAATCAACAGCGACATCTGTAGCACGGAGGCGGAACTGCAGCTGTCAGATTTTGCGATGGTGAAGAGGGAAAGGACCAATTTAACAGTACTGCACTGTCAACCTAATAAATATACAAAAATATATAAATCCCTTAGATTTTATGGTCAGGTGCCATTCTATGATACATGCAAGTCAATGTGGTGAACATGGCTACCTGCCACTTGTGAACCTTCATTCTATATACAATCCCTTATGCATAGTATTATTAGAGCTCTAATTGTTCTTGAGGTTCTCTCAAATGTTCCGTTATAAAGTAATGTTTCATGAGCTAATATATCTTTGCGTTGCTATCATGTTTTTTTGGGGGGGCATTTTTTATGAAATTCTATTCAGCCCAAAAAAAACAATTTATGTTGCATTTTGGAGTGTTTTTCTCATAGGGATATTTGCTCACTTGTATGAAAAGAATGTCTGAATGTATTTGAAAGTTGTCAGTGAAATAGGGACCTAAAAAGTTTCACTGACTTTTTTTTTGAGCTTTGTTTTAAAATATATGTTATAAACATGCTCAGTAGAGACTTGTTCACTGTCAAATGTAAATGGTCAATTATGATCAGGTTTATTTTTTGTGCCTTTGGAGTTCAGCTGCACCTCAATGAAACGTACATTTGCGTAGGTTTGCTGTTTCTCCTGTTCAGGGTAGAATTGCTTGGTATTTCAGGGCTGGACCACACTAGTGAGTGGGACCAGACTGATATACTACAGGATATTTCTCCCTGTGAAGGACACAAGTGAGCTAAAAGAGGTTGTTCTCAGAGTATCCATAGAACTAACCTATTAAGGTTAGTTTGTTCGCTGACTGAGCGCCTCTATTTTTGTTATTTTACAAGATACAACTGAAAATTCTTTACATTTTTTATCCTTAGGTATGGGCAGATTATGACTTGAGAATGATGTAGCATTTATTAAATATGTTTTAAATTGAAGTGTAAGTCGAAAGACAACAAGCAACTAAATACAGATAATACTTTTGAATATCTAACCCAAACATTAATATGTACCAAATTAAACTGATTTATTTTGTTCCATGGCTAACACAGTAACACATCTTGCCTTAGTCAAAACACTATTATATTTATGTTTATAATTTCCTTTCAATCATGCACATAATTACTAGTTCCAAAAATCATTTCAGTATTTGGTGTCTTGTAAATTAATCATAATTTGTAAGAATAGTGTTACCATTAAGTGACATCATAGGGTGTCTAGTGTGATATCATCAGTAATAGCATGGATGATGTAATTTTTCATATTATATGTGATGTCATGAGTGATGTCAAATAATGTCATAGATTATGTCATGAATTATGTAATCAGAAAAACCTTTGCAGGGAGAAGGAGGGATGTTAAGGTTGCATACAACCTTAGTTTCCCAATGTCCAGTGTTTTTCCAGTCTTAAGTTGCCCTATCCTTGCTGCAACCTTAACCATACATGAATGCATTTTTTCCCTATATATATATATATATATATATATATATATATATATATATATATATACATCTCTTAACCACTAAACTACTAGAATTACTTGTTTATGACCAACTAACTCACTCACTTCCTGTCATCCACCTGTTTACTCAACTCTTTTCAATCTGGCTGTCACGTGTAACATTATACTGGAACGGCCAAACCACAAACAACCTTCTCATAGCCAAACCACAAATACTCTAGCCTATGTTTTTGAAATTATTTTATTCATGCTTTGTTCCAAAAAAGAGTGGAGAATAGCCAAAGTTTTTTGAAGATGGTACAACTGAAAAACTTTAAAAGGTGACTTTCAGATAAAATAAATTAAATAAGCTCTATACATATATTGGATGAAGTTATATTATTTGCCTTAACAAAACTAAGCAGATATATTTTAATACACGTAAAGTTAGCTAAACAATTTAATTCTGAAATATCTCTGCACTCCCAAGCTCCTCTCACATCTTTAAGAGGTTGTTCTTACTCCTGGACAGGCCGCACCCACTCTCTATTAGGATTGTTATGGGTGTGCATCCCATTGCATACTAGGAAGTGTATTCAAATTGTGTGAAAAGCCTTTTTTTATTTCACTTGCTAATTTATTATGTGCAGGGTCCAAGAATCAAAAAGGAGAGTGCAATGTTCCTTCAGTAATATAATTTTTGTCCAATCCATGAACATTCATGAAGCAAACAGCTCCCAAAATAAGTTCAACTATGTAGATTACTGTGTCCAATCTACATTAAAAAGAAAAACAGTTTGATCACCTTTATCAAGGTTGGAACCATATAGGCTTCCTAGAGGCCGGAGCAACTCTATATAGGAGTTGTTTCTTGACATTTTAAAATATTAGCTTTATATTTCCTGGTATTCAAATTGAAAATAGACCATTCAGGTATTATGTCGAAGTTACTTTTCAAAAGATTTTAGGAAAAATATTATACAACTCCCCAGAAAATGTGACTATCAATTTCAAAGACAACAATATAGGTCCACTGCAACATTTTGTGTAATGCAAGTGTGAAATTTGCAAAATGTAGTTTTTAATTGTCAAAACATCTCAAATTGCATCATATTTTCCCACTAGTTATAACTAAGATCACACGCTTGCTAATCTGTCCATTCTTGTTTTCACAACACACTCCTAATTGTAATCACTTCACTATCCCCACTTCAATGTTATCTTAAATACATTTGCAAGCCTTATCCATCTTATCAGTCATTTCTTATCTGCTCATCCAGTCTTCTGCTACCTTCACTGGCTTTCAATATTTCGATCATCCTCACCTACCTCAGCCATACCACACGCTCCTATCTGTCATTTCTGATATTTAAATACTCCCCTAACTGTCCCTTCATTCTAACCACAGCTCATGCCTCCACTCATTACCTCCTTCTACTCTATGGGTCTGTACTATGGATAGCACATACAATAAAGAGCCAATCAGCTTTGCTAAATTATTTTGTCAAGGTGCCTTTTCCTGTAATAACAGTGGATCCATACGCACAGCATATATTGAAATATGTCAATGGTCTAATGATGACTTCCTAGGAGTGGAACTGCAGGTTAACCTATAACATTTTAATAGACAGATAGATAGATAGATAGATAGATAGATAGATCACTGTTTTTAGGGATTACTTGCAAATAGTGCTGCCCCATCACAGAATGCAATAGGAAATTTTTAATTGATATAGCCAAGCTTGCCAAGTGTTAGCTTCCTTCTTTGTCAGTCTTGCCAACTGAATTTCCTGTAGAAAAGTAAACAAAACAGGAACATCCAAAAAAAACAATTAACCTCTATCGCAGTTGACAATGTGCAGAAATATTTAATTACTTAGCACTTGTTCCAGCTGGTTTTTTCATTGTTTTAAAGTTTTCTCTTTTCTGCTCTAAGAGTTCACAGATCCTGATATTCTTCTTCGTGTCAGTCCTGGAGAATAAGTGAGACTACCAGAACACAGGAAAAGTGTTTTAATTACACAAATGTATTGTCAATCTAAACGGTAAGTAGATATATGGCATGTACAGAGGATGAATGACATAGTGTGTATTTTTATCAACTTTCTTTCAGTTAGCCTTTCTATATGTTTTGCTTCCCCCACTGTGTTAAAATAAATCTTTGGCTTTCCAGATTTTGACCTTTATCCACCATGCTTTCCTCCCCCACATGGTGCATGCATTCGTCAATACAGTTAAATTTGGTATCTGTCAATCAACACAGAGAAATGTGCCTGCTCAATACTGTATCAAGATAATCAATGTAGTGTTGCACTTGCCATTGGGTGAGATATGTCTTCTGGAGACTGAGAACAGATGCGAAAATGACTGTAAGTCCATTGATATTTTCCTTGATAACTTAGAAAACTAGTTACTCTTCTACCTAGAGTATGGAGATCCCAAATACAGAGTTCATAGAAAACTAGGCAAGGTCTTTGCTGTCATTGGATGGGAAGGTGAAGTACTGAGTCTACATTCCAAAAAGGTTAGGGAATCAGAAACCCATACAGGGCCAACAAAAAGTGTGCCCAATCTGGTAAATCCCCCATATTTGATGGACCAGGCTGTTGTTTGCCCATCAGTTCCCTTCCCCATTATTTTCCATCATCTTCCCACCTCTCTCTCTCTCCATCCCATTTCTGTCATTTCTTCTCTACAGTACTTTCTTTGCCTTTAGTTGCTATCACTTCCATCCATGGGTTAAATAGAAACTGTTGAAGGGGAACTATCTCATCCTGTGTACATTGTAATCACAATGCTAAGAACAATCATACAGAGGCCGTACACTGACAGATCATCACAATCGCTGCACTGAGAGACAATTGTTTATAATAAAAATGTTTTGTAACAGTTCTCAACTTTGTTTTACTATTGCTTTGAAACATATTTTTATTGATACTTTAAGTATACAACAAATCTGTCAATTTTCCAAGGAAACCAAAATCGCATTAGTGGTAAACACTATAAATTCAACTGAAATTTACACAAGATTCCAATACAACAAATCTGCCTAAATTCCAGCAAAATTTCAGTGAGTAAAATCAAAGACCAACAGAGCATTTGCTTCCCAATTTACAGACAATGCTGTCACTAGACCCTCAAAATGTATTTCCCCTAGACAGAATTATAGACTTGTATTTCATTATGCATAGGATATTATACTTTATTATATTCATTACTGTATTGTAAAAATAGTTAAGGGTATGGGAGATAAACATCAGTTGGAAATAGCTTTATTAGTGAATCCACTGTTTGTTTGTTTTAAACTAATTTATCTATGGATCACATTTTGGAATCCAAGATTATTTATTGGATGTTAGGTATCCAAAGTCTGCCTTAAAAATCCAAATCTTTTTCTCAGGATTCCAAAACAACTAATAAGATGGCTCAAAATAGCTTCTCCACAACCCCTCTCAGAACCACCAAATATGCTACTGGATCCATTAACAACTTCTCAATTCATAACAATCCACTCCCGTGACTCCATTAAAAAAATTGCTTTCAACCTTTTGGCACTAATGACTAGGGGCTCCAGGATCCTACAGTTTGGAAAATAAAATAAGGGCGCTTGAGAACTACACGCTTTAGTTACAACATTAAAATATGCCTGATAAAAATACAAGAATAGAGTGATTACATATATAGTTGTGAGCAGTGCAGGCTTGCCAAAAGTTGTTGGTAATGCAAAAGTTGCGGGCTGCAACCGCGGGCTTCGCTAAGCTAGGGCCAAGGTTGCAGCCAGGCAATGAGCGCCGAATGCGCTCATTGCTCTGGGGGAGATGAGCACCATAGGCGCTCATCCCTACGACTTGCAGCAATTAGGCAATGAGCGCCAAAGGCGCTCATTGCGCTGGTGGAGGTGAGCACCGCAGGCCCTCATCCCTGTGACCCGTGGGACTTAGGCAATGAACACTGAAGGTGCTCATTGCGCTGGTTGACATGAGCGCCAAAGGCGCTCATCCCTGTGAATCGTGGGACTTAGGCAATGAGAGCTTATGGTGCTCATTGAGCTGGTGGAGATAAGCGCCACAGGCGCTCATCCCTTCAAACCGCTGGACCTTTGCAATGACCACCGAAGGCGATCATTGCGATTGTGGAGATAAGCGCCACAGCCGCTCATCCTGAACACGCAGGAAATTACAGCCCGTACGACTTGGGACTTAGCTACGGCAGATAAATTACGGCCCGCAAAAATATGCATTTAACGGTCGAACCGCCAAACTGTAATACCACACAAATATGCCTCAAACTTACTTACACACAGATCAGGGAAAGTGCCAGGGAGCCTGTGAGTGAGGTTGCAAGTTAATTTAAGGCATATTTTTTTTTTTCAATCGAAAATCGTCGAAGCAAGAAAAAAAATGGTGGCCAAACAAATTAAACAAACCGAAAACGAGGCCGAAGGATGTAAAACGCAGCCGCAGGACGGAAAAGGCGGCCAAAGGATATAAATACCAGCCCTAAGAACTAAGACTTAAAGCGAAAAAATAATCACTTAATCAAAGCCAGTGACACTTAACCCAAGGTAGTAACAGCAGGAGAGAGGGCAAAGGCGCTCATCGTGAGGCTCACAATGAGCGCCAAAGGTTAGCAAGTTGTGGCTCGCAATGAGCACCGAAGTCACTGTGAGCCAAGAGATGAGCGCCAAAGATGCTCAGCGCGGGACTCACGATGAGCGCCGAAGCTGCTCAGAGGGGCCATAACCTCACATTCGGAGGCAAACAGCATTACCAAGGCTTCAAATTTTATTGCCATAATTTTTTGACGGGCAAGTCGCTAGTTATAAAAAAAGATTAGATATTTGCTAAGCAATGCTAGGGCTGTAATGTCTATTTCCAATGGGAAAAAGTCCATTACATTTCCCTTATTGCCTATAATCCCCACATGCTCTCTTTAATTGATTTACTTTGTGTTTACCAGATGGAACAATATACATTCAAACTGTAACTATTTTGAAAAGCCTAATATTTCAGTCTAGTTTGGCCTTCATATGAGAAACGTTGAATTGGGGTTAACTTTTTGGGACACATGGAAACATTAAAAAATGTATCAACAATGGATATTAGCAATTAGATCCATTTAATCAGAACATTAGTCTTTATTAATCTTCACGATAATAGTGGGGCATACTCTTTACTTAACAAGCTTTAGAAATGATAACAATGTAGATGAATTAACCCTAAAGGAACCATTATACTGTACAAGATTGTTGTGCCTTCTCAGTGCCAGGTGTACTAAGGTTTGATACTGAGAGAAGATCTCAAGGACAACCTCTTTACATACTGTGAACATATGAAAAGCCCCTCTTTTGGACAGAGTGTCTCTTTTAAGAGAAAATACATTTGTCCCTCCAAGATCCCCAATTGTTCTTCATTAAATACAAATTCCTTTGTTCCAGTCTAACATCTCACTATCTCCAGTTCATGTCCAAAATTCCAGTAGTCTGTTCTTAGCTAAATATGAGTTTTCAGAGTAGTGTACACTTAATTAAGCACACATATCTAGTATTTAAGCATTTTCCTCAAGCTGCTGCCGTCATTAGGTGAAAGTTACTGCTATTAAATTGGCCTGTTTTATCTACATGCAATCTATTTGCGGGTTACAGGCTAAAAATCCCTACTGCCTGTCAAGTCGTTACTACGACCCAGCTTTGATCTTTCAAGCCCGCAAATGTTACAATCACTAGAAATGCAAATCGATATTAAATTGCTATAATTCCTCAAGCCCACAATTGCTTTCACACTCGTAAATGGCAAATGTAGCCAAGAAACCTACGAGTACTAGAGAAGACTCGTAAGGGGATCAAACCCCTGTTTGTAGCACTGTAAATGCAAATATAAACACACTACTGTACTTTAAAAGATGGGGAAAGCGATGAAAGACATTAGAATTTCATTTTTTTATATTGCAACATTTCTGGATTGTGGTTTAAACGCCATGTTTTACTGACGTCATGATGATCGGCTGTGTCTAAATTGTAATTTACGGGCTTGCTTAATTGATCATGATCATGCCCTGAAATGCTACATATAGAAGCATTGTTTACGGTTTTGGATTTCGGCCATGTAGTTGCGGGCTTATTCAATTTAATTGCTCTGTAAAAGCTGAAAATTTTAAGCCCACAGACTTACGGGCTGTATGAAGGCAACTGCAGGCTTGGAATTTAATGAGGCCCATTGTTTTTAAACATGTACATACCAGTCTGAGTTGGTATGTTCAGCAGCCAAGTTCAGATAATTCACCTGGCAAGTTACCAGCGCTATCGGCTTGTAAATAACACTATGGCCACAATCTTTTACAACATATACTTTCCTTCAAACAATTCAGTATTAATGACCGGTAAATTAAGTCCTATGACAACAACAAAGCATTTTATCTTAATATGTACTTACAGACTTGTTACTCTTCAGAATGGTAGGTGTAAGGCATCCTTTGTCTTCTGGTCACTAAGCAGGTCTCATTTATATGTGGTGACTGGACTTTTTATGAGTCATCCTTTGGTGTTATTTCGGTATTTAGAGGACTGGTTTCAGTTGAGTGTTTGATTTCATTTTATTTTTAATACTGCTACAAATGTGATTACAAGCAAATTTTGTTCTCAGTAGCAATCTCATGGTGGTTGTTAAAACTCCTGTGGGACATATTTATTCCAAAAACAGAAACTGATCATGAAATTAATTTGAATTGGCAATATTCCTGATCTTACTATATTTCTTGCTCAGTGAGATTATTTTACATGTGTACTAGAAATTCAAGAGAGGGCATTTTTTCGAGTAACAGCTAACGAACTCCTATCATTTTAAGTGGGTAAAGAGGGGCATATATACAATAATGACAAATGCTTTAACAATAATAAGCCACTGTGCTTATATACTGATTTGCTTCCTACTAATCTTGAACTGCAATTTTTGCATATAACCAACAGAATTCAAGATCTAATATCTAATACTAATATAGATATTATTTTAACAACAAGCAATTGCAATATCATTATTATTAATATGTAAGTTTTCCTTTGTATCAAAATTGGGAACTGTGTCCTTTGAATGCCACCCTTAACATACAGTGCCTTGCAAAAGTATTCACCCCCTTGACTTTTTACCTATTTTGTTACATTACAGCCTTAACTTCAATGTTTTGTTAATCTGAATTTATGTGATGGATCAGAACACAATAGTCTAAGTTGGTGAAGTGAAATAAGAAAAATATATGCCGCATATACTCGAGTATAAGCCGACCCGAGTATAAGCCGAGGCACCCATTTTACCACAAAATACTGGGTAAAATGAGTGACTCGAGTATAAGCCGAGGGTGGGAAATGTGCTGCCCCCTGTGTCCCTCTTGTGCCCTCTGTGTCCCCCTCTCTCTCCGTGTCTCTTCTCCCCTCTCCCTTCCCTGTGTCTCTTCTCCCCTCTCCCTTCCCTGTGTCTCTTCCCCCCTCCCTTATCAACCCCACTCCTCAACCTCCCTCCTCATCCTTAACCTCCCTCCTCATCCTCAACCTCCCTCCTCATCCTCAACCTCCCTCCTCCTCATCCTCAACCTCCCTCCTCAACCTCAACCTCCCTCCTCATCCTCCCTCCTCATCCTCAACCTCCCTCCTCATAGTCAACCTCCCTCCTCATCCTCAACCCCCCTCCTCAACCCCTCCTCCTCCCTCATCCTCAACCTCCCTCCTCAACCCCCCATCCTCAACCCCTTCCTCAACCTCCCTCCTCAACCTCCCCATACTCAACCCCCTCCTCAAGTCCCCCATCCCCTCCTCCCTGCTCAACCCCGCCATCCTCATCCTCAACCCCCTCCTCAACCTCAACCCTCCCCAACCTAGACCCCTCCTCGACCTCAACCCCCCCTCAACCCCAACCCCTCTCCTCAACCCCCCCTCCTCAACCCCCAATCATCAACCCCCCATCCTCAACACCCCCATCCTCATCCTCTCTCCTCAACCCCCCATCCTCAACCCCCTCCTCAACCTTCCTCCTCAACCCCCTCCTCAACCCCCCATCCTCATCCTCCCTCCTCAACCTCAACCCCCCTCCTCAACCTCAACCCCCCTCAACCCCAACCCACCTCCTCAACCTCAACCCCCTCAACCTCCCCCCTCAATCCCCCTCAACCCCCTCCTCAACCCCCCTCCTCAACCTAAACCCCCCTCAACCCCTCTCAACCCCCCTCCTCCACCTCACCCCCCCTAAATACCTCCCCCCTCTCCCCTCACTCACCTGCTTGTGCTCCGGCCTCCGCTCCTTGACCCGGCACACATGTGACGTCACATGCAAGCTGCTTCATTAGCATATACCGGGTGCCGGCACCCGGTATATGCTAATGACGCGGCACGCATGTGACGTCACATGCGCGCCGGCGCCGGGTCAAAGAGCGGAGGCCGGAGCACAAGCAGGTAAGTGAGGGGAGAGGGGGGAGGTATTTAGTGGGGTTTAGGTGGAGGAGGGGGGCTGAGGGTGGTTGAGGGGGGTTAAGGTTGAGGAAGGGGGAGGGAAAGAGACACGGGGGGTCGAGAGACACACGGGGGCTATAGACACACGGGGGGTTAGAGAGAAACGGGGTCGGGTTAGAGAGACACAGGGGTGGGTTGGAGAGACACCGGGGGAGAGTGACTCGAGTATAAGCCGAGGGGGCCCTTTTTTGCCTTAAAAAAAGGGCTGAAAAACTCGGCTTATACTTGAGTATATACGGTACATAAAACTATTTTTTAGAAATAGAAAACAAAAAATTGGCATGTGTGTATGTATTTACCCCCTTTCTTATGAAGATCATAAAAAGCTCTGGTGCACCAAATTACCTTCAGAAGTCACATACCGTATATACTCGAGTATAAGCCGACCCGGGTATAAGCCGAGGCACCTATTTTACCACAAAATAATGGGTAAAATGAGTGACTCGAGTATAAGCCGAGGGTGGGAAATGTGCTGCCCCCTGTGTCCCTCTTGTGCCCTTTCTGTCCCCCCTCTCTCTCCCGTGTCTCTTCTCCCCTCTCTCTTCCCTGTGTCTCTTCCCCCCTACCTTATCACCCTCCTCAACCCCCCTCCTCATTCTCAACCTCCCTCCTCAACCCCACTCCTCATCCTCAACCTCCCTCCTCATCCTCATCCTCCCTCCTCAACCCCCTCATCCTCAACCCCCTCCTCAACCCCCATCCTCTACCCCCTCCTCAACCTCAACTCCCCTCCATAACCTCAACCTCCCTCCTCATCCTCAACCTCCCTCCTCATCCTCAACCCCCTCCTCAACCTCCCTCCTCATCCTCATCCTCCCTCCTCAACCCCCTCATCCTCAACCCCCATCCTCTACCCCCTCCTCAACCTCAACTCCCCTCCATAACCTCAACCTCCCTCCTCATCCTCAACCTCCCTCCTCATCCTCAACCCCCTCCTCAACCTCCCTCCTCATCCTCAACCTCCCTCCTCATCCTCAACCCCCTCCTCAACCCCCCTACTCATCCTCCCTCCTCAACCCCCCCATCCTCAACCCCCTCCTCAACCCCCCCTCAACCTCACTCCTCAACCCCCCATCCTCATCCTCAACCCCCCCATCCTCATCCTCAACCCCCCATCCTCATCCTCAACCCCCCATCCTAATCCTCAACCCCCCTCCTCAACTTCCGTCCTCATCCTCAACCTCCCTCCTGATCCTCAACCCACTCCTCAACCTCCCTCCTCATCCTCCCTCCTCAACCCCCCCCTACTCAACCCCCTCCACAACCTCACTCCTCAACACCCCATCCTCATCCTCCCCCCTCAACCCCCATCCTCATTCCACACACCCCCATCCTCATCCTCAACCCCCCAATCCTCAACCCCCTCCTCACCCCCCACAACCTCAACCCCCCTCCTCCTCATCATCAACCCTCTCCTCAACCCCTCCTCAACCCCCCCATCCTCAACCCCCCTCCTCATTCTAAACCCCCCTAAATACATCCCCATCTACCTTTCCCCTCACTTACCTGCTTCTTCTCCAGCCTCTGCTCCTTCCGTCTTGACCCGGCACGCATGTGACGTCACCTGGTACATGCTAATGACTTGACGTCACATGCTCGCCGCGTCATTAGCATATACCGGGTGCCGGCACCCGGTATATGCTAATGACGCCGTGCGCATGTGACGTCACGTCATTAGCATATATCGGGTGCCGGCACCCGGTATATGCTTATTACGCGTCGCAAATGTGACGTCACATTCGCGCCGGGTGAAGACGGAACCAGCAGAGGCCGGAGAAGAAGCAGTTAAGTGAGGGGGAGGTATTAAGAGGGGAAAAAGTGAGGAGGGGGGTTTAGAATGAGGAGGGGGGGTTGAGGATGAGGAGGGGGAGCGAAAGAGACACGGGGGGTTAGAGAGACACAGGGGGGTAGACAGACACGTTGGGGTTAGAGAGACACTGGGGGGGGGGGGTTAGAGAGACACGGGGGATTAGAGAGACACGGGGGGGGGGAGAGAGTGACTCGAGTATAAGCCGTGGGGGCCCATTTTAGCCTTAAAAAAAGGGCTGAAAAACTGGGCTTATACTCGAGTATATACGGTAATTAGTGAAATGATGTCCATCTGTGTGTAATCCAAGTGTCACATGATCTGTCAGTACATATACACACCTTTTATTTAAAGGCCCCAGAGGCTGCAACTCCTAAGCAAGAGGCACCACTAACCAAACACTGCAATGAAGACCAAGGAACTCTCCAAACAAGTAAGGGACAATGTTGTACAAGTCAGGGTTAGGTTATAAAAAAATATCCAAATTTTTGATGATCCCCAGGAGCATCATCAAATCTATCATAACCAAATGGAAAGAACATGGCACAACAGCAAACCTGCCAAGAGCCGGCCGCCCACCAAAACTAACGGACCAGGCAAGGAGGTAATTTATCAGAGAGGCAGCACAGAGACCTAAGGTAACCCTGGAGGAGCTGCAGAGTTCCACAGCAGAGACTGGAGTATCTGTACATAGGACGACAATAAGCCATACGCTCCATAGAGTTGTGCTTTATGGCAGAGTGGCAAGAAGAAAGACATTACTTTCAGCAAAAAACAAATTTTCACATTTCACATTTTGAGTTTGCGAAAAGGCATGTGGGAGACTCCCAAAATGTATGGAGGAAGGTGCTCTGGTCTGATGAGACTAAAACTGAACTTTTCCATCAAAGAAAACACTGTCTGGCACAAACCCAACACATCACATCACCCAAAGAACACCGCAGTGAAACATGGTGGTGGCAGCATCATGCTGTGGGGATGTTTTTTCAACAGCCGGGACTGGGAAACTGGTCAGAGTTGAAAGAAAGATGGATGGCGCTAAATACAGGGATATTCTTGAGCAAAACCTGTACCACTCTGTGTGTGATTTGAGGCTAGGGCGGAGGTTCACCTTCCAGCAGGACAAAGACCCCAAACACCCTGCTAAAGCAACACTTGAGTGGTTTAAGAGGAAACATGTAAATGTGTTGGAATGGCCTAGCCAAAGCCCAGACCTCAATCCAATAGAACATCTGTGGTCAGACTTAAAGATTGCTGTTCACAAGCGCAAACCATCCAACTTGAAGGAGCTGGAGCAGTTTTGCAAAGAGGAATGGGATAAAATCCCAGTGGTAAGATATGGCAAGCTCATAGACACTTATCCAAAGCGACTTGGAGCTGTGATTACCGCATAAGGTGGCTCTACAAAGTATTGACTTTAGGGGAGTGAATAATTATGAACATTGACATTTCCTGTTATTTTGTCCTATTTGTTGTTTGCTTCACAATAAAAAAAAAAAAAAAAAAAAAATCTTCAAAGTTGTGGGCATGTTTTGTAAATTAAATGATGCAAATCCTCAAACAATCCATGTTAATTCCAGGTTGTGAGGCAACAAAACACAAAAATGCCAAGGGGGGTTAATACCTCCCTACTGTACTTTAAGAACATGCTTAGGGCTTTTGGAAATGAGGAAATGATAAGCCACGGAACAAGTCACAATCACAAGCAACCTCAAGTTACGTGACTTAGGTTACCTTTGGTGATAAGACACATAACAGGATGTAGCAGTAGAGCTTGCAGCTGCAAGATATGGTTGTATAACTATGTGGAATGTAGAAACCATGACTATACTGATACAGCTTTGACGTACAAAGTGGTAGGCAGCCCAGAAAGTTAGCTTTGGGCCATTTTGTCAGCTTTTAAGGTGATAATGTCTATCCAATGGTATAAGCACATAATATTAACTTTAGAAAGGTCAAATTTAAATGTTAACACCCAAAGGGACAAATATATGCCGTATTGCAGATGCATGCTAACCAATCAATGCATGAAAAGATATCAGCTATTAACAGTGCTGGTATACTAGGTGTATAACCCCCTATTATCTTTTATTATTATTGTTATCTTTATTTATATTGCGCCAACATATTCTGTAGCGCTGTACAGGGGTTGAGTACATGGTAAAAAACAAACTTAACACCTTATAAAGAATGGAGGGACCTGTTTTTGAGATTAGAATCAAATGCACATAGTGCTAGTTTCCAAGGCAGTGACACAAGATTGAAAACTCGCAAACTTGCAATTTAAGGGTTTAGGTGTGATACAAGAGGGTGAAAAATGCAAGATGGCAGCGTGATGTTTAGTCAAGTGGAGGTGTCTTTGTGTCGTACATGCATATATTCCTCTGTTCATTTTGAATAAGGTTTTACTTTCCACTCCCAGCTGTGACTCTGGTCCCAGTCCTAGAGGACTTTGTTCCATAACCCAAAGTCTGACATGTTATATACATATGTATGGTTTTGCTGTGATATCTTATTATAATTACTCTTGCTTTGTCATATTGTATGCTATAGATTTTACTTGAGGTTTAGGGCAGTGGTAATCAATAGGAGAACTGACTCAAGACATCTGACTCATTTCTTCCTGATTTACTAAATGTACTACTTATGCCCCCTAGGGACTTCAAACTCCTTAAAGGATTAGAAAAATAAATCAAATCTTTGTGAAGTATGCAACAAACTAACATCTGCTGCTATTTAAATCATTTACAAAAAAGCATATTCAGAGAAAATGTTATCATGGAAGCTGCCATGATAGTCAAGCTCCTTTTTTTTACTTTCATTTTTAATACAAGAGAATAAATATTTTGAATTACAACAATTGTTATATTCATTAAATATGATAGAATAGATATAATAGAATAGGTACAGTGGTACCTTGGAATGCGCCGATAATACGTTCCAGAGAGCGAGTTGAGTTCTAAAAAGGTTGAGTTCCAGGGTAGTATTGTTGTCTTTATTGTGATATATAAATATATCTTCTACTTCTTTTATTTCTTATTAAATTATTTCAAGTAAAAGTTTACAAATTCACTTAAACCAGTGTATATATATAAAAGAAGTATAAAATATATAAAAATAAGGCTAAGAAGAACAAAATTAAAGAACTCAACTAAAAGAAAAGAGTAACAACTTATTGATAATAAAATAAAATAAATTATCTTCTTCTCCATTCCAGTGGACCGCAATTAGTCTGACCTCTACGCTATGACCGTCATAATTTATTTTCTCAGTTTTTAAGCTTTATCTGAGAGAGAAATAACGTTTATATGGTTCTCATCTCCATATATCTATGGGGCTGTTACCAAGGGCGAGACCATAGGTTCCCAACTCCATCCAGTAGAGGAGTTATAGACAGGATTTCAATCCTCCAAAGATTTTAATCTTGTCTCTTGATTGAATTTTTCATACAGAAGGGATACAAACCCTGCATCATTACCCAGAAAATAACCACTGCCATTAAAACACTCCGTGAACACTTGTTAAAGTACTACTTCAGATACACCGCTAGTAAGCACATACCATCCAGCTTTAGAGAAAATAAGGAAAATGATCAAAGATTTACAACCACTACTAACCAAATACATACAATCAAAAAATGTAGTCCCTCATCCTTGTGTTTAAGCAACCACCAAACCTGAAACAAAAACTTGTCAGTAGAAGATTGGCCAATTAGCATTTGAACAGAAGGAATGGGACTAAAACTTGTAACAATAGTTTCTGTAAATAGTTTCTGGTTTACATAATACAATGTAATATATGTGAAACAGGCTGTTACATTTGGGACACCATTCAAACACTGCACTTAAGGATGAATCTGCAAAGATAGTCTATTAAAAAGCACAGTGATGACAGTTAATGTACCCCAGCTAGACACCATTTTAGCCATAATGATTACTCCATCCAAAACCTAAAAATCTAAAGACTCAAAACATTTGAAATGAAGATGATCATACTCTAAAGATACAGGACTTAACAAGGACTTGGGTTTTCTGACACATTATCACAATTTCTTGGGCTTCTGCCTCAATATATCTGATTGTCACTTTTAGTGAAATGTTTGTCTAACAGGTAGGACTGGAGTACTCTGAATTTTCATGTATATATTGATGTATGTGTACAATACATAGTGTGTGTACGTAGATAGTGTTAGCATATTGGAATCTCATTTTAAAAAAAGTTCCTTTCAGGATGTCATGCATTTGATATGACATTAATATTACACTGTATAGATTAATATAGGTTCTTAAAATATTACAGTGTATAAATTAATTGAGTTTGAAGATCAATTTATCGACAAGTATACGCTATGTGCAAATATAGCATTTATTGGTATAGCAGTAAATATCAGGATAAACAATACTTAGTTAGATCACGATATACAATATACCTGATGTCTGTTGCAATCTATTTTGGATGACTGGATAACAATTAGTCTTAACACACTTTAGATTTGTTAGATTAATACAGAGATCAATAAGCAGTGTATACAAACTTATCAAATGTGGATTAACAATTTATTTTAATACAATCTATATTTGGTTAATTCAATATAGGAAAACATAAACAGTTTATATAATCTTATAAAGTTTGGTCAGCAGTCTGTCTATATTTGGATAGTGCAATACAGAAATGAAATGCAGCGTGTATAAACAATCCGCTATTTGTTACAGTATATATCATATTCATAATTAGCAATATAACCTGTTACTCTATGAAAGCAGTAAAATATTGTGTAACAATTTATATCACCTATTATATTTGTCAAACTGGGAGTTGTCGTCACACTTACGGCCCAAAGGGCTGCAACTGCGAGCCTCACAAAGCAAGGGCGAGATGTTTGCAGGCCGTAGGGCTGTAACTGCGAGCTGCCCGCGGGACTACCTGGTTCTTGCCAGGGGAGGACTCGCGATGAGTCCTGGAGGCCCCCCGGCCTTGCATCACCCAAAGTACCTGGTCCCTGCCAGTAGACGGGGGCTGCAATGAGCGTCAAAGGTTCTCATTGCAGGGCACGAGATGAGCGCCGGAGGCGGTCAAAAGGTGGCACCCAGGGCTTGAATCACCCCCAGTGTCTCCTTCCCCTCATCCTCCTCCCTCCTCATCCCTTCTCCAATTACCCCCCTCTCCCCTCACTTACCTTGATCCGGTGAGCTCCTGCTGTTGTCTGTACTCCATTGATGCCTGTGTTCGCTCGGCATATGCTAATGGCGTGCCGCACATGTGACGTCACACCATTAGCATATGCGGGGCAGACAGCCGAAAGACGCGATGGAGAGCAGAGAACCGCAGGAAGTCACCAGATCAAGGTAAATGGGGGGGGGGGGGGTAATTGTAGAGGGGGAAAGGGATGAGGAGGGAGGAGAAGGATGAGGGAGGAGTAGGTGGATGATAAGGGGAAAAGGAAGGAAAGGGAAAGAGACACAAGGGTGAGGGAGGGAAGGAGACACAGGGGAGGGAGAGGGGGAAGAGACACGGGAGGGAGAGGGTGGAAGAGACACAGGGGAGGGAGGGGAAAAGAGACACAGGGGAGCGAGAGGGGGGAAGAGACACAGGGGAGGGAGAGAAGGGTAAAGAGACACAGAGGGGGCAGAGGGGGGAAAGACAGGAGAGCAAGAGGGGTAACAGACACAAGGGAGGGAGAGGAGGTGGGAAATGAGACACAAGGGAGGGAGAGGAGGGGGAAATGAGACGCAAGGGAGTGAGAGGAGGGGGGAAATGAGATACAAGGGAGGGAGAGGATGGGGAATTTAGATGTAAGGGAGAGAGAGGAGTTGGAAATTAGACACAAGGGAGGGAGAGGATGGGGGAACTGAGACACAAGGGAGGAAGAGGATGGGAGAAATGAGACACAAGGTAGCGAGGGGAGGGGGGAAAGGAGACACAAGGGAAGGAGGGGGGAAAGGAGACACAAGGGAGGGAGGCGAGAAATGAGACACAAGGTAGCGAGGGGAGGGGGGAAAGGAGACACAAGGAGGGAGAGGAGGGGGGAAATGAGACACAAGGTAGGGAGGGGAGGGGGGAAAGGAGACACAAGGGAGGGAGAGGAGGTGGAAATGAGACACAAGGGAGGGAGTGGAGGGGGCAAATTAGACACAAGTGAGGAAGTAGACAAAGGGAGAGGATCGCGATGAGCGTCACTCTATAATGTAAAAGATACAAAAAATAAAATAAAAAAAAAACATTTTTGTATCTTTTCCATTTGAGAGTGACGGCATATTTTACTTTTATGTACTTGATTTTAAATATGTTTTATTATATTTTATATTAATTTCCACGTTTCATTTCGGTTACACAGAACACAGAAGGCTTCCATACTTTTTATAAATTTTACTAAAATATTGTCAGTATATAAAGCATGCATGAAAACAAAATAATGAAAATAAAAATCTTCATTTACGTACTGACTCACTACTGGAGCACCTGGACAGCTTGTCTGTCACAGGAGGAAAAAAAAACCACTGCATACACGATTTCAGTCATAGTTTATGGAGGATACTTTTTCACTGTTTAAAGCTCTAACAGCAGGTAGAGCACTGGCCCACCCTTCACTTCAACATTCTCCTTCATATTCATCTTTTGTATATATTCTAGTGCAGTTTATTAATACACTGTATATTGCCATATTTTAATCAGTAAGAGTATATGGTGATATATATTATTTTATGTGATAGTGAGGTTTCACAATAAATACTACTTGCAGCCATATTATGCCATCTTCTGATTTAAAACAAAGGGTGTCTGTTCAATTTTTAAATGTTTTTATTTGGTTTTAATTGCGTCGTTGTTCACAAAGTAAATATATGTTTTTCAATTTATAATTTCAACACATTTTCCCAGACCAATCTTCTCTATTGTATAGGAAGAAGGAAGATATCAGAAGATATCAGTGAGGGAGAATATGAGAGACCAAATGCCTTCTCCTTTACTGAGCAATATGAGTGGTAATATAAAGCAAGCAAGCAAAAATTAACCATATAGTTAACTAAAATGTTTATAAAACTATAGAAGTGATTAATTTTGATTTGGTGTAACAATGTTTTTCAAGAGTTTGGTGGTCCTTTAAGTACAAGGACAAAAGTCTGTTCACAGTTTCTTATGTTTTATTGTTTTAATTGGCTATGTGCTTTACTGGATTTATAGATCTTAATGTAGAAGTGGTAACTAACAAAAGTGTGTGATTTTAAAAAAAAAAGTATTCACAGGGAGAAATATATACAGATGCAGAAACTTTCTACAGGCATGGATAGTCATGTAATTAACTTGGACTTTCTACAGAGACATGGATAGTGATGTAATTTAGTAATGGAATGTAGGCACCAGCTATTTGATTTATTACAAATAAAATATAATAATATTAATAATCAAATGAACATTGCTGGATTGTGAAATTGTAACTAATACTACATTGTTAGATATTTTAATGTATTCTCCATAAATCTTCAAAAAGAAGATCTCTGAAAAAAATATTCATATGCCCAAATTACAAATTTACTTTAATAAAATCTACAGAATAGAAACAGTGTTCTCTCCAGGATTTTATAGAAGCCAATTAAAGGAGCATCCGCAGGGCACAAAGCCACACGTTATCTGCCTCTCAAGCTGGGTGGCACTAGAGACTGGACAGGCAGAATATCCATCCAAAATGGTCTGGGGAGAACACTGAGAAAAATATACATATTGGGATAGATTCACTAAGCAGTATAGTGGTCCGTTATGTGCTTCACTGAACTTTAATGTGATCCTTTCTTTTGCCATTGCAGTCCTTCAGTTCCTTTCACAGCCATAGCTTGGTGAATCTCTCTCAATATGGTAAAAGCATATAAATCTTGTCTCACATGTAGTATATTTGGAAGCCAGAGTAAGTAAAATAAAATACTACCTCAGTATTTTTTTTTAACATATTCATTATTAGACAGTCCTCTCTCAGACAGTCATAAGTTTCTAGAGCAGACACACACTTTTTAATTCACTCACTTTATTTGCTTAGTTTTGGCTACAATTCACATCATCCTAGAAAGAACTGCGGGCTCTTGAAAGATCATTTCTGTTAATGATGTCATAATAGAAACAGATTTTGGCTATATCAGTAGACACAAAATACCCCAATTATTCTGATTCTTGAGAGCAAATCTAACCTCTTCTAGCAGGAATGACTGTGCAATTTGCAGAACATGTTTTTAAATATGTTCTGCTCCGGTGCTTAATTAGGTTATTATTTTGCACTGTTACCTTATAAAAAAGGAACAACATTGTTTGAATAGATAAAGGAAAATAAACTATGTCACAGAGAAAAAATACATTAGTAAAAGCAACTTGCAGAAAACGTTATAAATAATGGTTATTTTAATTTAAGTAGTGTTCTAGATTAACTATCTATATTCATTGACATTTCTTGTTATAACACTACAAAGTAAGACTAGGCAAGAACTTTGGCTTCTCAAAACCCTTTCTATTGAACACACCACGCATATACTGTAAATGCACTTTGCATATATCTAACATACACCCCGCAAATACCCAAAGTACACCTTGCATACATTCACCTCTCCCAACACTCATCATCTGCCCTCTTTTCTGCCAGTCCTTACACTGACTCCTTTTTCCTCAAGAACAAAATTCTAAAACCTAAACCTAATTTGCAAAGTACTCAACGGCACCATACATTCCTATAACTCAACTCTTGTTTTCAGATACACTCCAAACAACCCTCTCCCTTTTATCCATTGCTCATTTGACCCTAGAAACTACTGGTGCTTTAAAATAAAGTATAATAATACAGCTGACATATACTTCCCATATAGTTCATGCATACCTTGCATATACCGCACACATACCATGTATTATCCCTCTTAGCATTAATGATGAGATCCATTTAATTTGTTTAAATGTGTTAATTTTCAGTTTTTAACTAAGAGACTCACTTAAAAATATGAGAGGAAATTGGCCTTTAATTCTTGAACAAATTTCATATAATTATATTGGGGAGATGCAACATTTGGTAGCATCTTTTGATTGCATAAAGAGAAACATAACGTTACAATTTCTGTCTCGTATAGTACAGCGCCACATATTCATAACAGTTTTTAAGCGACTTTTGCAATACAATATTATTGTCTCCCCTAATAAAAAAATATATGTATTCCAGCAAGAATATATTTGTCAGGTATTTTACATTTCATGCCAGACACTCATGTCTATCATACTATAGTAGTGTTTACATACCAAGCATTGTTTGTGCTACTATTAATAGCCAATAACTTACATGCAGCATTGTTAAGAATATATTTAATAAAGTTTCCAATTAAATTTTTATTGAAATTACAGAGTTAGTGTTACGCACCTGGAGACATCCAAGGGCTCATTTTAGACAATTTAACTTGTATAACACATACAATTTTAAAGCTCAAATGTTAAAAAATGTTTAACAATGAACTTATTTATGAATCACTTGTTGTTTTTATTAAAACAAATTTTTCAAATGTAATTTGTCAAAGAAACTTGTTGAAAATTACTTTACCATTTAAAGGGTAAATTTCATGTACACCACATGGGATGGGAGGAGTGAGAGAAAACAAAATGGTAGCTACATATAGGTAAGTATAGGGCAATTTAAATAAGAAATGTAAAGAACGTATAACTATATAATTGGGCTTAAAGGGCTACTGTACTAGATATAACTTATATATCATTTTGGTGATAATAAATTAAAAAGTTGTTTATACTGATTTTTACTATTTGAAAGGTATACAAACTTGATCATTACAGTGGCCCTCTAATGAAAGAAACCATGTAGAACGTTTATAAATGTATAAATGTTACATAAATGTATAAATGTTACACTATACAAACAGATAGCATCATCAATGTTTTCTAATATTTTATTACTAAGGATATATTTAAAGATAAAAATATAATCAACTCAATATTTTTTATCGTTATCAATAGATTTGATTTAATATATACTTTAACTTTTGCTAGTTCATCTTAGGATTGATACTGTCAGTCATATGATCAGACGTTAATTTCCTGTGAAGGAAAATTATGTTGATTAAAGCTCCTCAAGGTATTGGGTGTTAAGCCCCCTTCTGATCCACTGTGCCTCTCTTCTGACAGATGTATACTTAAACACAAAAATAAATGTATGCAAACATGCTATTTTTGCATCATATGAGCAGTCAGGCAGATATCCTCTTGTCTGATGCTCTCCTATGTAACTGCCTATTTTGCCTAATGATGAATTTATTCCTTGCAATGATGTAAAGCGACACAGACGTTCCATATTTATAGTACTATATGCTTTTTTGAACAACTAGATAATAGACAAAATGGTTAAAAGGTAAAAATATAAAAGCAATCTTTAGTTTTTAACTACTATATGTAGCTTGTACTGTACATGATTTCAAGGCTGACAAATGTGTTCTAAAAGATCTATTTTAGTTATTTGTGCCTGAATATTCTGCACCTCCTAGTCTATACATTTAAGGTTGTTGCTTGTCTACACATAGATCTAGAGATACACATATAAACATACATACAGATACACAAACACACAGATCCAGACACACACATCTAAAGATCCCCTTCCTTTCATTAGCAAAATAAACTATCCTGTGAATGGACCTCATCCCCCGCAGCACTGCCTTAACATGCAGCATCCGTCCCTTCCAGCTCACAGCAGGGATATAGGAGTCACCTCCTAACAGAAAGGTTCAGTGCCTGCTGTAGTGGGGCTCTGACAGACCGCACAGGGTGCTGGGGCAGCTAATAAGGGGGCAGCTGTTTCATTCCTGCATGGACAGAGATCTCGCCCGTGCAGATTTCACAGGCATCTCAGTGATCTCAGTTGTGTCATCAACTCTGCATAAAATCAGCTGCTATTCTACTGATGCCTTCTGAAAAATATAGACACCCACTTTAATTTATTTGTCAGCATAGCAATCTGATGTCAGGGGTTGTTAAGCCCTGTATTAAATGCAGTTTTTGTCTGGGGTAATTACTTTTTAATTAAAGAAATGGTTTCAGTTGCTTTTCATAACTGTTTTCTAGCTTGGTAGAACCCTTGAAACCATCCTACAAGAAGCTTCATAGTTTATATGGATGATGGCTTGGCCACAAAGCCAGTAAGATGCTTTACATGGCCAGTCAATGAGTTAGACTAAAACAGGCAGATGGGTAATAAATAAATCAGATCCCTGACAATAGGCCCTATTCTAATTGCCCAATTCGTAAATTTATACATACTTAAAACTGCTCTTAATATTGCCACATATTCTATTAGCTACTCACAATCTGATTAGGAGTTACCTGCCCACACACCCTTAAGGGCCAGCTAAAGATGCAAATTTGGCCTTAGAACTCCACTGGTTTTAGCACAGCACGAATATTATGAGCTGTAAGTTACACAAAATTGTGTATTAGAGCTCTAAGTTACACAATACTGTGTATTAGACAATATTCTATTAGACACGTAGATATAGCTCGCAAATAAAGTCTGACCCGCAACTGAAAAAAAGTATCACTTTTCTGTCCAAAATATTACAAGTACTAAAAAGGACTCACAATAGTTCTTTCAAACACTTATTATAGCTGTAACAGCAATTTAGCACACAATACTGTACTATAAAAGCATGGAAAGACATTAGATTGAATTGCACAACAGTGTGCTCATGATTGCAGATTATGTCTAACTTCCATCTTTTACTGACGCCATGATGACAGACTCATTTACTATTGGCTGTGTCTAAGAAGTAAATTACGGGCTTGCTAAAATATTTTCAGTTCATATGATCACACCCCTTGAAATCAGAGTTAAAAAGACAGGGTTTATCAGTTTAGACTTAAGAAGATAAATTGTGGGCTTGAGTCAATAGAATACATCTAAACCAAGGGTGTCCAAAATTGGTCCTGGAGGGCCACACACATGCCTGGATTTGATGATATCCCTGCTGCACACAGGTGAGTCAATTACTTCTTCAGTCATCCTCACTGACTCACCTGTGCACAGGAAGAATATATTCAAATCCAGGCCTGGGTGTGGCCATCCAGGACCAAGTTTGGACACCCCTGATCTAAACAATTAAAGAAAAAAACACCCACTGCCAAATTTACGAGTTTCCGGCATTTGTGGGCTTCTAATACAATAGAGTCCTATGTCTGTCAACAGCATGATTATACTTTGCTTAGGATGCAAGGGAGACATGATGTTCTGCAATATGGTGAAGTGGTGTAAATAGTGATATTCCAAATATGTTTAGCTATGGATCAAGTGTGTATGTTTGACAATGCAATGCATAGTCCATAGTTATCTTGCACATACCTTTTACAGTTTACAGTCTAGACATATACAGTACAGTGCTCAGTGTATGTACATAAAATTCACTGGAGGGGCAACACTGTGGTCCCTGGGCAATATGAATCTGCGCTCAACTGCTTATGCGAACATGACACAGCCAAATCAGAGCATTTTCATTTTTGAAAAAACAGTCTAGCAGGGACTAAAATTACCTTTTACATTTTAACTTTTGCAGCACCAATTTTCAAGCAAAAATTATGATGTGTAAGATTGCTCTTTTCAAAGTATGATAGAAAATGTGCAACTTCAGGGTACCTTTAAGATATTTTACCTTAAATGGCCCCAAACTGGTTAATTTAAGAGCTTGGTTACTCTGTATAAACAGAGTTCTAAAAGTTAATCTTTAATAATTATGACAGGTACATTAACCTGGAAAAGTATATCAATTTGGCATTCTCAATACTACATTTTGGAGGGCTGAGCAGTTTGCAGATCGATGCGGCTACATTTAGCATTTTACTTTCCATCTTACTTTGCATTTAGATTACAAAAGCTAATAAATAACAGTAATAACTCATGTTATAAAAAAAAAACTCAAATGCATGCTTTATATTCCGCTGCTGAATAAACTGACTCATCACTTTCATACAATTCCACCTGGAAGCTGTCCATATTCCTACATTCTGCTGGGGTTTCCTGTTAGCAGAAACACTCACTTGATGCCACTATTATGTTTACACGTAGATTAAATAGATGGAGCTGTGACTGATCATTAATTAACACAAAATGTAAGTAAAAGATGGAGGACAGGAAAAGGAAAACAAATGATTCTGAACAAGATAATGTTCTAAACACTGTCAGAGCCAAGCTATCTCTTTGCTAAATGTGCTGAAAACAACAAAGATAACAAGCTCAACCTAATAAGGTGTGGCCCTCTTATAATTATTAACTGTCATCTAAGGTGAAGGTACATCTTGCATTGAAAATTACAGATACAAATAAAAGAAAAAGGCATATATAACAAAGATATCAAACATGTGCTGTGAGTAGTGAGTAATTAAGACAAAAATTAAAACTTAACTTTTATTCATGTTGCTAAAAAGAACAAAAACTGGTTTCAGGAATTGACAGCCCTATTTTCAAGTTATGTCAGGAAAACTCAACCAATGTTGTGCAATTAACTAATTTTTAATTAATATAATTTTTATTGAAAATATAATTAATGGAACATATATATATATTTGGATAATACTAAACATACCAAGTAAATTATCTCCAAGTAGTGTTGCATTATAGAAATATATAGAATGTCCCAGTAGTCACTTTGATGGGATATCATGCTAACTGAGTTATGTGAAGAGTTACTTTCCTATTATTATCATAATATATTAAGAGATCATGTATACAGAACATACTTGTTTAGTGTTATAGTGGAAAATAACAATACCACTCACTCTGTGTTCAATACACTCATATGTTCTAATTAAATATTTTAACAATTGACAAAAAATTTAATTTTGAGGCAAATAATTGCCTAAAAATCAATAGAAAATGTTGTTCTTTAATAGTGGTGCTCCAAAATCAAATGGATATATAATAATAATCTTTAAGGAGCAGTCTACTGAGCTACAAAACCTGCTTTAATAAACTCTGTTTATAAAACAGTAATGGTTCTATAGAAAAATACGGAAAAGTATACACATAACTAAAATAAACCTATCATCATTAATAGCTGAAAATATTTTTAAGTATACTAACAACATACGGTAACATACTTTGTATACTCACATGTTAAAAAATGGCCAGTAATGCTTAAATTATAGTAGGTTTTATATGAAGTATGGTTCTTGTCACTCTTAATCTTTGACACCATGTTGATTGTTTTTTTTTTTTTCATCCGATAACACATTTGGAGATAACAAAAAAGCTGTATGATGATTTGTACAGAGTCATATCTGTGTCTACATAGAGGATGTAAACCCCCCCCTTTAGTGCATACTGTATGGTTCCTACAATCCAGGAATTTGGGCACACAGATGCAGTAAACTGGTAAAAGAAGGTTTCAAATTAGGGAACTATGGGGGATATGTATGAAAGAGGCCCAAGAAAAAGTCACATTTTCACAAGACTGTTTTGAGTCTATGAAGAACTAACATCTTTTTGTTTCTATATAGAACTCAAACACCAGCCAGAACAGTGTATTTGTTCTTCATGTTTCACACAAAACAAATTATACTCTTATGTATGTATTTACTTTTCTAAAACAAGTCAGAGAACCTATTTCCAGCTCAAAATCTAAATATATGCAATGTTTCCATTGAAATGCTAAAACTCTGGGTGGGAATATGTGAGCTGACAGAATAATTCACTATTTAATCCAAAAATACTTAAATGTTATGCTCACACTATAGAACATAGTTTATATACAACACAAGTTGGATATGCATGAATTAGCTAGCCCATCCACAAAAGAGAACTCATTAGCAGAGCTTATCAGTGTTGGGTTGTGTTCTACTTCTTTCACACTCAAACATGGAAGAATTTATGTTTTATGCATTTTTTTTTATTGTAAACATATCACTTTGTTTATTCCCATAAATTAAAAGTCTGCAAGAGAGGCTCCTAATAAGTTATCTGACAGTAAGCTAGGCATGTACAAATTGTACTAATTTGTAAAATGTCACTAGAAAAGTACTTAAAAGTAATTTTAAACATTTTACCTAATGGTTAATTCATTCATCATACTTTAAAGGCCCTGTTTCAATGAAAATAAAATTATATTATACATGTTTTTATTTGTATCTCAATGAGTAGAAAGCCTAGAAATAACATTAACAATATAGATATTTATAATAATTTATGCTATTTAGTTTTGTGTTATCTTTTCAAAAGTTCTGCTTAACTCTTTTTTTTCAATCACAGTATAGAAAATTACATTCAATACCCAACTTCAGAATTTCAGCTTTATTAATAAGAGATATACAAGAATTATACACATTTGATGGTCACTTATGTTCTTGATGAAACATTTGTATCAAAGTCTGTACTGTGTACTGATTCTTTCCTCTACTTTCTCAAGCGGTATGTCCCTGCAAACTAATGAGATTCCGTTAGTCCTAGAAATTTTAGCTGCCTCTATCACATTGTGCAGATGGAAGAATCACTGAATCTAAAAATATAATAAATAAATAAGAGTGTATACCTTAAATATAGGTCTACAATGATCCTTTACACTATTCCTATAATCAATCTAACTTTTCAAAAGAGAATATTAAAAATTGTGAACTTGTGTATTTAATGCTCTTCATGCAAAACAAAAAATTGTATAATTATATTTATATATGCTCTTATTAACACAGTATAGCATTTTTGTCCTGGGACATGTTTCATCAGAGACAGAAGAGTTGGAAAGCTTCAATCCCTCAGTTTTCACTGTAATGAGTTTAGTTAAACGTGTTTGCCAGAATGATGTATAGTAAGGGCTAATGTGATGAATATCTATGCATCATCACAGTGTGCACAGAATACTTGAAAGTTTGAAGTGATTTGTATACTAAAATTATATATATATATATATATATATATATATATATATATATATATATATATATATATATAGTGCTAAAATGATCATAGTCAACAAATCCTTTTCTACCACAATATATGGAGAACTGATGCAGCCCTGCCACATTAGGGTCCTGTATTACAGTGATTTATTACATAAAGCATTGGATTTCATTTTATATTAAGTATATTATGATGATGTGCTTTATAACCTAAAGTATGATGTTTGCAAACTAATGTAACACTGCAGCTGCCGGTGGGATTCAGACTCCCTTTGCAGATAAAATCAATCATTTCTTACAATCACTTAATTTTGAGATCTCATTCCAAGACATATAGGACAGGCTGGGGCTGGCAAGATGATGCAGACTAGTGAAATAATGTAAAAAAGGAAATGAGCTATGTAGAATACCAAACACATATATCTGTATAATGATCTGCCTGTCTTTTAGTTCAAGGGCCACTGTAGATTAAGAAAAAAACTTCACATGGTTGTGAAGTATGCAACAATCTAGCAGCACTAGAAGATGTATAAACCAAGGGCATATAAGCATTTTTAAAAGCATTTAACACGCTCTTCTAGTGTGTGGAAATAGCCATGACAGTAATACATTTTACGGCATGGGGGAGGGTATACAGAAGGGCAACAGAGCTTCACTTCTGCATGTGTGGGGAAAGGATTGATGTAATCTCCTAAAAGCATATCTGAATTGATCAATGAGTCAATAAATATTTGACCCTCCACCTCCTTCCATCGCTGAATAGATAACAACAATTCGAAAAACACCCCTCAAAGATTTCTCAAAAATTCCTTTATATTCATGGCTTACACTGCTGCTAATTTTGTTAGTCTGATACATAATTCACAAATATACATGCTTTCCTAAACTCCCTAAAATACACAATGTCCCTAAGACACACAATATAAATTCTGTTATTAGAATATAGTACAAAGTTTTTGCCTTTCTCACTTTTCCAAAATCCATACAAAAGCTGTTTTTATGCCTAAAATTGTATAAATAGTTTCTCTATTGGTTTCACTGCCCTGCAGCTCATGAAGCTAGTGTACTTCTGAGAACAGGGGTTGCACTGTCTACTAGTGACCAAACAGGGACAGCATTCTGCAATATGCTCCTCAAGAAGGGTTACTGACAGGCTACTTTGAAACACAGCACTTCATAGTCTGTGTATTCATGAGTTGCATAATTTACAGTGGGCAGACTCAAACAGGTACAAATTGAATGATTTTAGGCAGAAAAATCCCAGAGCTTTTAAGCACTTAATAAAATTAAGTACATACAAGTAAACAGATACGTGCGTATATTATATTCCTAGTGAAATCCAGAAGCATTATTTCTTTCATTTAACAAAAAATCATATGCATTTAAAAATATAGTAAATAAAGCATATTTTAATTGTAAGATTACAGTGCTTCTTAATACATAGGTTCAGTGAATAAATACCCAATTAATTGTTTTCTTATGGCAGCAATGCTCTTGTTGACTTACCCTCTGGTATACACTCATTCATCTACCCTCTCATAGGGTGGTCAGTCATAGAGGCTGTGAAATGTACTGCTCTTCACAAACTCGCTAAGATCATCTACTAATATAGTCTCATGGGGAACTGACTATAAAATATAAAATTATGTATTACTGAAATCATAACAAGCACATCCGCATTTCAATGGCATCCTGCAAAGGGTTGTGTTGACTTTAACAAGCTACTGGGATCTTTGTCAATCTCTGAATATCCTGTCAATATTAGCAAGTTTCTAGGAAATATGTTTGTATGTGGCAGGCACATAGGGGAAACAAAATTAAGAGGTCAGTGTTTTTCCACATAAGCTGAGGAAATAACAATAACTGACTTTACCAATGATGCCAAATAAAACTCCAGATCCCCTCTGTGTGCCTTCTGATGGTCCAGTGTTTATATTATCAGTACACATAACTTAACTACTATGATTCCCATCCATAAACACATTAGAATGTGCACTGATACTTTATGATAGCAGTGAGAATGATGGATATCTAGGAAGTAGCCTACAGGAAACAGTTTAAGATTTATATTCTGTAAACATGGATATCTTGCATTTTTTTACACTTTTCATCTTATAACATCATTTGATAACTTGACATGTAATTTCTCTCTGAAACCATTAGACAACATTTTTAGACCTGTTCTGTAATATGCAAAATTCTAGGGCAGAAAAAAGGTTTATTGGGACACGGAACACAATTCCTATTTTCATGCATTAAACTTTACCAAAGTTATGTTTTGAATGAAAGATATTAAGTAATCTTCATTGAAACTAACAGTAAATGCATAGAGTATATCTACGTCTTTAGATTTAATTGGCAGGCAGGTATGTTTATTCTCATTGGCTGACAGGGACAAGTACATTTTGTTGGGTTGAGAGCATCATTTAAAAAAAGAAAACATGGTGTGGTACATTATCAATTACCCTCTTTCAGATTGAACAAGGAAAACATGCTTTCAATGTCCCTTTAACATTTACAATATGCCTTTTTGAAGAAGTTGTCTTGACAATGGGCAAAATGTTTTTAGAAACTACTAAAACAGGGCGCTGAATATGGAAGAGAATAATAATTATGTGAGTCCAGTTCCCGTAATAAAAAAGTAAAAGCCCTCATGGAGGAGACTGCTATGTATTAGTTCATAAATTTCTGTATTTTTTATATTATTTAGAAGATGTCCATTATTAAAGGACCATTGCAATCAAAATTGTTCATAAGGGGTCTTTAGAGTAATTAAACTTGATAATTGGCAAATGTTTATAGAAAGTAAAACAAAACAAACACAGTCTTTGCATTTTCATCTTTGTATACTAAATTATTCTTTATTGCAGGCATCCATTTTCTTTTATCAACTAATTCTGTCTGTTATTCTCTCAGGAGAATGTGGCATTTTAAACTAAAAAAGCTTTTTGTTACAGCTACTGAAAGCCTTGGGACTTATAGATGCCAAATTACCATTGTGTAGATAGAACTTCCTGTGGAAGATAGTTGATTACCAGAAACTAAAATGGTAGATCCAACAGCAGCACAATTGCATAGGAAAGGTTATATTGTACAGGCTATTTTATTTTGTCTTTGATTTTAAAAACATTTTGCTTATCAATTGTCTTCAGAATACTACTTTCGTACATTTATACACACATAAATTAGGCTTCGTGTTGTTTTTTTAAATAAATGTTTATATGCATTTTATTGACCTAAGAATTCATTAGTGCCAATAAGAAATATTTGTCGAATATGTAGCAATATTAAGAGTGATTGTGTGAGTGTGTATACATTTACGAAAGTAGTAATTGAATGAGGCTCTATATTTTAAAAATACAGTGGCTGGTTTAAGCTAGGCTCTTTAAAAGACTATACATGGGCATATATACAGTGCCTTGCAAAAGTATTCACCCCCTTGACTTTTTACCAATTTTGTTACATTACAGTCTTAAATTCAAATTAAGTTCAATGTTTGCTAATCTGAATTTTATGTGATGGATCAGAACACAAGTGTCATGTGATCTGTCATTCCATATACACACCTTTTTTGAAAGGCCACAGAGGCTGCAACACCTAAGCAAGAGGCACCACTAACCAAACACTGCCATGAAGACCAAGGAACTCTCCAAACAAGTAAGGGACAATGTTGTTGAGAAGTACAAGTCAGGGTTAGGTTATAAAAAATATCCAAATCTTTGATGATCCCCAGGAGCAACATCAAATCTATCATAACCAAATGGAAGGAACATGGCACAACAGCAAACCTGCCAAGAGACGGCCGCCCACCAAAACTCACGGACCGGGCAAGGAGGGCATTAATCAGAGAGGCAGCACAGAGACCTAGGGTAACTGGAGTATCTTTACATAGGACGACAATAACATGGTGATCCCCAGGAGCACCATTAAATCTATCATAACCAAATGGAAAGAACCTGGCACAACAGAAAACCTGCCAAGAGACGGCCGCCCACCAAAACTCACGGACCGGGCAAGGAGGGCATTAATCAGAGAGGCAGCATAGAGACCTAATGTAACCCTGGAGGAGCTGCAGAGTTACACAGCAGAGACTGGGGTATCTGTACATAGGACGACAATAAGCCGTACACTCCATCGAGTGGGGCTTTACGGCAGAGTGGCCAGAAGAAAGTAATTACTTTCATCAAAAAACAAAATGGCATGTTTTGAGTTTGTAAAAAGGCATGTGAGAGACTCCCAAAATGTATGAAGGAAGGTGCTCTGGTCTGATGAGACTAAAATTGAACTTTTCAGCCATCAAAGAAAACACTATGTCTGACGCAAACCCAACACATGACATCACCCAAAGAACTAATCCCCACAGTGAAACATGGTGGTGGCAGCATCATGCTGTGGGGATGTTTTTCAGCAGCTTTTCAGCAGCTGGGAAACTGGTCAGAGTTGAGGGAAAGATGAGTGGTGCTAAATACAGGGATATTCTTGAGCAAAACTTGTACCAATCTGTGCGTGATTTGAGGCTAGGACGGAGGTTCACCTTCCAGCAGGACAATGACCCCAAACACACTGCTAAAGCAACACTTGAGTGGTTTAAGGGGAAACATGTAAATGTGTTGGCATGGCCTAGTCACAGCCCAGACCTCAATCCAATAGAGAAACACTTACAGTTATCAGACTCTGCTTGTGTCATGATTGCTTCCATCATGGACTGATAATGTACCTGTAGCCAGGGACAGAGCCACCACCAGTGCATGTGCTGGTATATATATACATATATAGTAAATAAATCGTACAATTGTGTACACATTTGAACGTCTAAAATAAGTTACAAAACTTATTTCCTGCTCGGAATTCCTATAAATACAGTTATTGCACTGCATTCTGGGAATTTGGGCTGGGACATGCAAATGAGCTCACAGATGTTTCACTCTTCGATCCCATACCATTTTAAACATGGCTCCTTTAAGCATATGCCTGCTGTTTTACACAAGCATAGCATAAGATGAATTATACAGGAGTTAGGAGACCTACTCACAGACAGCTGTTTTGATCTTAAATGGATCTCATCAGAGTGGGGCCGGTACCCAACTCCTTGTGGGAAGTTTATTAACCATATCCTCATTTAGCATATGATGGACAACAGAGCAATAGAAGCCTCCACCATACAGTAGTACAGTAAATAAATAGTACATTTGTGTTCACATTTGTATGTCTACAATAAGTTTAAAAAACATATTTCCTGCTCAGAATTCAGAGAAATACAGTTATATATATTTATATTTATTGAGTGTTTTTGTATGGGGCAGGAATGGGCAGAGCACAAAGAAAGTGGCATTGAGTGAGTTGGCACAGGGGTTGTCTCCCTCCCTCTTACACTGGGGAAAGGGGGGGGGGGGTGGCAACATTTTTTTTTTGCACCGGGGGAGGAGGAGGGGCTTATTAATTTAAACCTATTATCAAGTAGCTATTTATAATGGCAGCCTTTCAATAGAACTGTTAGGAGCAAAACCATTCTACAAAAATGTTAATCATAACCCCGACCCCATCATAATCCTTCAACTTCACATCAGACAGTTAGCAGGCGCAGAGGAACCCTACCCTGTGTATCAGGTGCTTTGCTCCACCACTGGATTTACCAAAATAAACTCAAGGCAGAACAAGTAACATCAAAGCAAAACAAACAACCTAAAGGCAAAGCAAAGAGCTCAAAGAGAAAACAAACAACATAGAAAACAGGCCTAGCGAGCAAAACAGAGGCAGAATAATTCTATTTCCATATCTTAGTAACAAGTTATTGAGACATAAATACTAAAATGATCAGTGCTCTAATGCTGAAATTGCATGTTTAGAGCAGGCAGCTACGACAATCACTGTTATTATTACCAAGTAGAATGTCAGAATTAGCATAAAACACAAAAAAAAAACCATCTCAGGAGCAAGGTTATTATTATCTGTTGTCTATTTTACTGCAACAATTATGATTTGGGTTTAATTGTAATGTGTTAACAAAATCATTATGCAGAACTGACGGATATACTGATTGTCTAAAAAATATAACATTAATAAAGCAATACATGTTATATATTTGAATATGCTTTATATGAATGCGTACGACCTACAGGATCTTAGACAAAAGAAAGTTGGTTTTAAAATTCCATTCACAATCGTATGAGAAGAATATTACGCTAAATTCATTTATTAGGATACTGGGTCATATGAACTAAAGGGCAAAGCATTGTAGAACATTTGAAACTATTAACTAGAACATATAGCACACATGATGAAGTGATTATTTGCACACATGGCATAGAGGTTAGGATTCAGTGCTATCCCCGCTGCGACCTGGGTCCAATTCCAGTCAGGGAACCAAGAGGTTACACCACTCTGAAGCCATGCAGGGTTGGGCCTGGCCAGTACTTGGATGGGCGACCACTTAGGTACTTCAACACAAATACATTATTATTTCTAAAGCTCCAACTTATCAATGACAGTTGCATTAAGTACTGTATATACTCGAGTATAATCCGACCAGAGTATAAGCCGAGGCACCTATTTTACCACAAAATACTGGGTAAAAGGAGTGACTCGAGTATAAGCCGAGGGTGGGAAATATGCTGCCCCCTGTGTCCCTTTTGTGCCTTGTGTCCCCCTCTCTCTCCCGTGTCTCTTCTCCCCTCTCCCTTCCCTGTGTCTCTTCCCCCCTCCTCATTCTCAACCTCCCTCCTCAACCCCACTCCTCATCATCCCTCCTCAACCCCCCATCCTCATCCTCAACCCCCCCATCAACCTCAACCCCCCTCCTCATCCTCAACCCCCTCCTCAACCTCCCTCCTCAACCTTCATCCTAAACCTCAACCCCCTTCCTCATCCTCAACCCCCTCCTCAACCTCCCTCCTCATCTCTCCCTCCTCAACCCCAACCCCCCCATCCTCAACCCCCCTCCTCATTCTCCTCCCCCTCCTCAACCTCCCTCCTCAACCTCCCTCCTCATCCTCCCTCCTCATCCTCCCACCTCAACCTCAACCTCCCTCCTCAACCTCAACCTCCCTCCTCATCCTCAGCCCCCCTCCTCATCCTCAGCCCCCCTCCTCATCCTCAGCCCCACCTCAACCTCAACCTGCTGGCACCCGGTATATGCTAATGCTGTGACGTCACACGCGCGCCACGTCATTAGCATATACCGGCTGCCGGCACCCGGTATATGCTAATGCCGTGACTTCACATGCTCGTCACGTCATTAGCATATACCGGGTGCCGTCACCCAGTATATGCTAATGACGTGGCGCGCATGTGACGTCACATGCTCGCCACATCAAGACCCGGAAGGAGCGGAGGCCGGAGCAGGTAAGTGAGGGGAGAGGGGGGGTTAGAATGAGGGAGAGGGGGGTTGAGGATGAGGAGGGGGAGGGAAAGAGACACAGGGGGTTAGAGAGACATGGGGGGGTAGAGAGACACAGGGGGTAGAGAGACACAAGGGGGGTTAGAGAGGCACGGGGGGGAGAGAGACAAGGGGGGGTTAGAGAGACACAAGGGGGGGTTAGAGAGACACAAGGGGGGGTTAGAGAGACACAGGGGGGAGAGTGACTCGAGTATAAGCAGAGGGGGCCCTTTTTAGCCTTAAAAAAAGGGCTGAAAAACTCGGCTTATACTCGAGTATATAGGGTACATGTTGTTATAACTCAATCTGATTATTGCTGAGATATTCAGCATAGTTTATATTACATTATTATGGAAATGAGCAGCTCCAGGATATCAATTCATTGTTTTCATGTGCAAATTAGTAGCAGTATGCTTGTTTGTTTCTTTACTAAAAACAATGTTCTCCAAAGTCATTGTGCCATTAGTTTCTGCTCCCCCACCTTTATTAATTACTCCAAGCTACTAATTAGCATAAGGAGACACAATCAATGATGTATGTCTCCATACTAGTAGACAGTGTAGAAAAATGGCTAAAACAATGTATAGGCAGTTTTATTCCACTAAAATGAAAACAATTGAAAAATAATTTAGTTAGTTTGCATAATATTTTATTAATATTATTTTTTATTTTGCTGTTTCTTATTGTTAAAAATATCTAAAATAAAGTATAAAAAAGATGAAACCGATTGTGTTCATGGTGGCACTATCCATGGCTGGATTGCTCATTAAGCCAACTAGGCTGCCGCCCAGGGGAGCCTCTCTATGAGGGGCGCAACTTCTTTAAAAAAATGGTACCTGGATTTTAAAAAAATGAAATGTTGCAGTTTATAGACTGGCTATTAGTGGGTTACCACCAAGAACAAGACAGTTACAAAAGGAAAGGGAACTTACACGCACAGAAAATGCAAAAATGGGTCTGTGCATACCTTGCGTACTCTCTGGCAGGGGCACCTCCATGTGACTGCCTAGGGACTCCAAAATGGTAGATACAGCCCTGGCAGTGTCCCTTTAAGATGGTGTACCTGGATAGTTTCTTCACAGTGGTTTTAGGAAAAATATTCTTAGTACATAGCATGATGATGATCACGCCTAGTGTTTTACATAGAAACCACCCACAATGGTTATGACTGAAAAACTGGGTAATAGCACTCAAAGCTTGGTGAATGCTGCAACATACACAACCTGGAAGCCATGATTTTGCTGCATTGCAGCATGAGAGAACAATACTGAATTTTGTACCTTATGTCACATTTATTATGAGGATACATTATTTATTTGGTCAATCTCCAATCTTCAGCCATTCTGCAGACTAGAGCACTAATGCAATTTTTTGACAAACCTGGGAAGTGTTTTACTTCCATTAATGCACATTATTATATGTATTACATATGGTTGCTCTCATCTGGTTACTCTCATTTCAGTTTCACTCTTCGCTGTATAAAAATCTAAACTTTAAAAATCATTGTCTGTGTTGTGAGTCTTATAAATATTACATTAAAACTGGCATAGGAAGCTAATCTGAGGAACCTCAGTCAACGTCTAGTGCACTCATTTACTCACTTTGTGCGACAAAAACAATCAACGGTTTATGTTCATTGATAAATGTCATCACTCAGATAGCAATGTTTTAGAATATATTCCTGCTTTATTCAATGTAATGCAGCCTCACACGTCCGTATACATACAACTCATGCCTCTATTTATACAAAACGAGTGTATGTCCCCTTCTGGATCGCTACCTTGTCATTGTGAAGGGGCTTGTGTAGCCCAATGAAGCTGTGTTGGGTCACCCAAGATAGACAGGTCATACAGAGAGGTCAGAGAATTCACTGTCCACTGGAGAAGGAACTGACAACCCACAAAAGTATCTTTGCCAAGAAAACCATATGGAAAGTCACAACCAGACAAAAGGTGTGCCTGTCGAGCTGCGGTCCATTGGGTCACGGAGAGTCAGACACGACTAAACAACAGCAAGTGTATGTCACCACATTTAAAAAAAAATAATTTCAACTACTTCATAAAAAACATAAGGTTAGTGCTTCTTAATCAAGAATGTCAATTCATATTAATACAGTAATTCTTAAACCAGCTCTCCTGCAAAGTCTATAAGGATATATCCGTTTCATCCCTTACAACTACCCCATTTTCATAGGGACAGTCCCTTTGTAAGTCGTTATTAGCTGCCCTCCAAATGTCTCTCTTCTAAATGGAGAGTGAAACATTAAAAGGGACACTGAAACTGTACTTTTTATATTCAACTAAGCATAATATTTGATAATAGGATGATATTTCAATAATCTGGAGTAGAACACTTGCAAATAAAATACACTGTGTTATTTGGTCAGCCAGTCACAGCTGAAGAAAGGTTGTAGCATCATGGGCATATCCTAGATGTATTCTCTACTAGTAAAGATTTGCTGACTACAACCATCTCGTTAGAGGTGAAAGCCAAATTGTAAAAGTTATCAAAAGTTTGTAAGGTTCTTTTTTCTAAGAATTGCAACAATCCTTCTATCTTAAATTTTATCTTAAAGGGATATGTAGGTGAGCTGGATTATGACTGCATCTGATAGAGGAGAATTAGTCGTGTATGAAAAAAAAAAATTTGCATGGACATATCCCAAAATAAACATAAATTAGCATACCTTGAAGTTTGTAAAATGTCCTATGTTTTTTGGCATTAGCATACCATTCAATTTCAGAATCAAGCTAAAACATTCTTCACCTCAGTGGCTTCTGGCATGTGCTCAGTACAAGAACTGCAACAGTTACTTCCTGTGCTCTGTACCAGAAAGATCAAAATATGTACCCTGCTGTATTTCTTGTATGTACCCGGCTTATGTAAGTATCCTCTGTGTGTGAACAGCTGGATTTGACTTTTGTGCAAAGACTTTTGTAAGTAAACTGAACTTTTCTATATAACATATGTTTTCATACACTACTAATTCTTCTCCATCAGATGCATTCATAATACAGCTCACTTGCATATACCTTTAACATTACTACAAATACAACATTATTTGTAGCATCCTTTTAAGTACAATATGGTCCTTTCCAGCATCAGGTATTGTCATAACTCAAGTTGGCCACTAGTTGTGCCTACCAGGAGGCACTGTTATATACCAATCGCCACCATCTGTATATTGTGTTATGGGGGATAATATGTTAGTGTTATATTGTATATTGTATTGTGGAGTGATAGCTATGTTTTAATTAGTCAACCCTCCCCCATTGTATAAACTCTCAGTCAGGAGTTGGCCATATGGTCCTTAGTGTAAACAAAGGATAAAACCTAAACAAATAGATTGGCCAGACTGCCAGGCACTGCAGGACAATGGTATAGTATGGGGTTTCCCAACCACAAGCCCAGGGGCATAGTTCAAGAGCTAATAAAGGATGTTTCTCCCTTGAGAGCCAGCCACCAAATGAATTAGTAGCCACGCCTGGGGGAGGCACTGGGGGAGGAGACTAATAAGTTCCCACAAATTACTTCTGTGAGAATGGCCAGAGGGGAATGAGGGTTTGACTAAGAGTAGCCACTCCCCCCACTGTGTGTGTGTGTGAAATGTTTTAAATATGTGGTTCCAAAATAAAACGTGGTTCATAATTTTCATCAAGACGTGGTGTGTAGATGTATTATTTACCCGGGGACATATGCTTGCAGTAAGATTCGTCAGACTTACTGTCAATATTGCTCAGTCTAAACCAAGGGCTGAGACATGATGTTCCTGTAATCCAAAAGTCCAGAGTCACCCAAATCCGATCAACAGACCCCAGCCAGAGAGTGGGTCTTGATAACTGGTGGCAGTGGTTGGAGACTCTAGAGGAAAGGACTGAGGATGGAACAGCAGTATGAGGACATGTCCTCAGCAGAACTGAGAAAGGCGCAGAAACTAAAAGGAATTCCCCGGAAGAAAAGGGACCAACCAGCAGATGTGATAGCAGCCTTGAGAAGGTATGATGCAGAACAGCTGGAACAAGAGGAGTTGGGTGAGGAGATAAGCACACTGCCAAGGACCCCAAGATCTCAGCAGGAAGAAGGACAGCCAGATGATATCCTAAAGGAGGCAAGACGCAGGTTCAGTGAAGCCAGGGAGTTTTGCCCCGGGGAGATAACGCTGGAAGAGGCAATTAAAGGACTGAACCTAATAAAGCAGCAAATACAGGAAGAACGTACAGGGGTGAGTGTCCAAGCTCAGCAAAGGCTTGGGGTCAACCCTGCCGAGATGCCAGTAACAGTCAAACTGGCATATCAGAATTTTAAACAGTTCCAGGATGATAAAGACAGCATTGACGGATTTATCCAAGAGTTTGAGCAACAATGTAAGGTACAGGACATACCTCCTGAAGAATGGGCCAAGTTACTATTGACTAAGTTGACTGGAAAGGCCAGCGCAGCCTGTCGGGCCCTTCCTCCACATCTAGCCATGGATTACAACCATTTATGTACAGTGTTACTAGGCAGATATGCCGTAACCCCTGCAACTTTTTTGGCCAGATTCAGAGGCACTACCAAGGGACCAGAGGACACTCATGTTGAGGTAATGTGTAAACTAAGGCGTGCCTGCACTCAGTGGTGGTCTACACAAGGGGCCACCACAGCAGAACAAATTTTGGAGGTAGTGCTAATGGAGCAATTTTTGCAACTTTGCTCACCAGAATTGAGGGATTGGCTGCAGGATCAGAAGCCAGTAGATGGGGACCAGGCAGCTAGCCTGGCCGACCATTTTGTTAGTACCAGAACTAAGAGAGTCCCCCAGATTACCAACTCTAATGGGCATACAGACTGGGGCTCAAGAGACTTGGGGACAACACGACAGGCCCCTATTGCACGCAATGCGCCTAGCCATGTGCCCTGGGCGCAGCCCCAGAACGCATATGGACAGCGGGGTATCAAGTCAGGACCTGTTCCCAGAGCACACCCAGAGCCCAGATTTCCCAATAGAGAGTGCTTCAAGTGCAACCAGCAGGGCCACATAGCAAGAGATTGTCCTCAGCTTCAGAGGCATCAGAGAGGACAACCTGCAGTGAATTACCTGGGGGAATGGGATGCTGGAGCAGGACCTCCCAACGCAGCTCCCTGGGAGCCAGAAGCAGAGGGATGGTGCCATGGGATCCACACGGTGAGGAGAGCACAGAAGGACTCCGGGGAACAGCACAGACAACCAGTCTGGGTGCAGGGTCACAGGGCTGTGGGTTACCGTGACTCAGTATCCGCAGTCACTGTAGTTCTACCTAAGTGGGTGCGCACCTCAGACTGCATACAGAGGCAAATGTGGGTTATGGTTGCTGGGGGAAAACAATTTCCCATTCCCATGGCTCGCATTCAATTGGACTGGGGCACTGGAAGTAAATCTACAGAGGTAGGAGTTATGGATAACCTGCCTGCGGATGTTTTGCTAGGGAACGATTTGGGTCACATGGTGAGCCAGTATGTACAGCCCTTAACAAGAGCTCAAACCAGAGCCAATGGATGCAGGATGAACCAGGACCAGACGGAATACCCAGAACCCAGGGTAAGTGACTTGCTGGCTACGACATTGACCTTAGGCTGGGCAAAGGGGGAAGAACTTAGAATAGCATTGCAGGAAGATGAAACTTTAGCAGGGGTAAGGGACAGGGCCGCCCGGGGCAAATCAATAGATGATCTAGATAGTTTTGTATGGGAACAGGGGTTGTTGTACAGAATCAAGGTGCCTGGGAAGGATGAGGTAGAAAGGGAACCACGAAAGCAGTTAGTGGTCCCACAACAGTATAGAGGCAAGGTATTACAAATAGCCCATGAGATTCCTCTGGGAGGGCATTTGGGGCAGAAGAAAACTCTGTGTAGGGTAGTAGAGGTATTTTTTTGGCCAGGATTAAATCAGGATGTAAAAGAGTACTGTCGATCCTGTGATGCGTGCCAAAGGACCCAGCCGTTTAAAAAAAATAGCAGAGCTCCCCTACAGTCACTCCCTGTGATGGAGATACCATTTCAAAGGGTAGCCATAGACATTGTTGGGCCACTAGCTAGGGTTAGCAAGACCGGCAAGAAATTTATTCTCACCATGGTAGATTATGCCACCAGGTATCCTGAGGCGGTGGTTTTATCCAGTATCTCAGCTCCTAAGGTGGCAGGGGCATTAATGACTATCTTTACAAGGACAGGGTTTCCTCAGGAAATTTTGTCTGACCGAGGGCCCCAATTTATGGCCAAAGTGACCGAACAGTTATGGTCCATGTGTGGCATAAGACACATTACAGCTTCCCCCTACCATCCCCAAACCAATGGCCTCTGTGAGCGCTTCAATGGGACACTCAAACACATGATCCGTACTTTTACTGATCAGGAGCCAGACTGGGAACGATTGTTGCCTTGTCTGCTCTTTGCCTACCGAGAGGTACCTCAGGAATCTACAGGGTATTCCCCTTTTGAACTTCTATATGGTAGGCCGGTGAGAGGACCCTTGAGCGTGATCAGGGAGACATGGGAAGGGGAGTATAGTCACCACCCTGTACCAGTGGCTACCTATGTATTAGCTTTCAGGGAAAATATGGCTAGGTTGGCTGGAATTGTGAGGAGCAATATGCGTAAAGCGCAAGAGAGAGATAGGAGATACTACAAGGCAGGAACCAGTGACAGGGAACTGGAGGAGGGGATGGAGGTGCTTATGTTGGAACCTCAGCCCCAGGATAAGTTACAGTTTTTGTGGAAGGGACCTTATACAATTAGCAAAAAACTGGGCAACAAGTCATATGTGGTTATGGTAGATCCAGAGAGAGTGGTTACCAGGGTGGCCCACATTAATCGCTTAAAAGCATATGTAAAGCGAGCAGTTCATATGAGGATGACCCAGAGGAAGGGCAGATACCAGACATGTTGCAAAAGGCAGAGCAGAAAACGCTAGAAGATGGCCTTCACCAGGCCAAAAACCTAAGCACAGAGCAGCAGGAGCAGCTTTTAGGCAAACTAAAACCCTTTAAACCCTTATTTACTACTGACCCTGGGTGTACCCCCCTAGCAGCTCATGTAGTGGTGACAGGGGAATGTGGCCCATTAAAACAACACCCATACCGAGTCCCTGAAGCTGTTAGGGCAAGCATACAAGCAGAATTATGCAAGATGTTACAACTAGGGGTTATTGAAGAATCCAGTAGTCCATGGGCATCTCCTGTCGTATTGGTACCCAAAAAAGATGGCACAACTCGCTTCTGCGTGGATTATCGTAGGCTGAATGATAAAACAAAAACGGATGCCTACCCTGTTCCACGCATGGACGAGTTGTTGGACCGATTAGGTACTGCCAAGTATTTAACCACGCTGGATCTCTCCAAGGGATATTGGCAGATCCCGTTGGAAGAGTCAGCTAGGGAGAAGTCCGCATTTGTCACCCCCTTTGGACTATACCAATTTAAGGTAATGCCTTTTGGGATGAAAAATGCCCCTTCTACCTTCCAGCGACTGGTAGACAAATTGTTACATGGGCACCAGGAGTATGCTCAGGCTTACTTGGACGATATAGACATCTTTAGTCAGACCTGGGAGGAGCATATAGAACATATTGCTAGAATTATGCAGGCTATTAAGCAAGCCAAGTTGACCATAAGACCAGATAAGTGCCAGTGGGCAAAGGCAGAGGTGCAGTACTTGGGTCACTGGGTAGGTAGTGGGAAGTTAAGGCCAGAACCAGCCAAAGTAGAGGGTATTGCAGCTTGGCCTATCCCTAAGACTAAAAAGCAGGTACTAGCTTTCTTGGGCATCACTGGGTATTACCGCAAGTTCATTCCTGATTTCAGCACTACAGCCAAGCCACTGACCGATTTGACCAAAAAAAAATTGCCCAGCGAAGTGACATGGACTCCTGCGTGTCAAACTGCCTTCCAGAGCCTCAAGGAAGCTCTGACTTGTTCCCCAGTATTGGCTGCCCCGGACTATAACCGACCCTTTGTGGTCCAGACAGATGCCTCCATGTATGGCATAGGGGCTGTGCTAAGCCAGACAGATGATCAAGGAGTGGAGCATCCTGTTGCGTATTTGAGCAGGAAATTGTTGCAGCGTGAAACGGCCTATGCTACTGTGGAGAAGGAATGTTTGGCCGTAGTTTGGGCTTTGCGCAAACTTCAACATTATTTATATGGACGACCATTCACTGTGACCACCGACCATAACCCCTTGTGCTGGCTGTCTAAGGTAGCCGGAGAAAATGGACGTTTGCTAAGATGGAGCCTGGCACTACAGACATACAATTTTCAAATACAGCATCGTAGGGGTAAACTCCATCAAAATGCAGATGGATTATCACGCCAACTGGAGCTATGAGTATCAGCGTAGCTGAGAAAATCATGGACCCTTGATGTTCTCAGGCTACACTTGGGGGGGCAGTTGTCATAACTCAAGTTGGCCACTAGTTGTGCCTACCAGGAGGCACTGTTATATACCAATCGCCACCATCTGTATATTGTGTTATGGGGGATAATATGTTAGTGTTATATTGTATATTGTATTGTGGAGTGATAGCTATGTTTTAATTAGTCAACCCTCCCCCATTGTATAAACTTTCAGTCAGGAGTTGGCCATATGGTCCTTAGTGTAAACAAAGGATAAAACCTAAACAAATAGATTGGCCAGACTGCCAGGCACTGCAGGACAATGGTATAGTATGGGGTTTCCCAACCACAAGCCCAGGGGCATAGTTCAAGAGCTAATAAAGGATGTTTCTCCCTTGAGAGCCAGCCACCAAATGAATTAGTAGCCACGCCTGGGGGAGGCACTGGGGGAGGAGACTAATAAGTTCCCACAAATTACTTCTGTGAGAATGGCTAGAGGGGAATGAGGGTTTGACTAAGAGTAGCCACTCCCTCCACTGTGTGTGTGTGTGTGTGTGTGAAATGTTTTAAATATGTGGTTCCAAAATAAAACGTGGTTCATAATTTTCATCAAGACGTGGTGTGTAGATGTATTATTTACCCGGGGACATATGCTTGCAGTAAGATTCGTCAGACTTACTGTCAATATTGCTCAGTCTAAACCAAGGGCTGAGACATGATGTTCCTGTAATCCAAAAGTCCAGAGTCACCCAAATCCGATCAACAGACCCCAGCCAGAGAGTGGGTCTTGATAGGTATGTCCAGCTTTCATTTTGTTTGTCCATTTGGTAGTATATATTTGTACATTGTACTGTATGTACATACTGATTGCATGCATCTTTAAGTAAGTATCCATTGGGTTCATTTAATTGTTGGGAGGTGTGGTGCTGACAGCATCTCAAAAACATTGTCTGTCTGGTGTTTGCAGAGGAGGGGTGGAATAAATACTGTACTAGCTTGTCACAGCACTTCATATATAGAGGTCTCACTTTAGTGATAAATGACTAGACCTGTTAGAGTATGTTACTGGAAGGTGATTTAAGGGATGATGAGTGAGAGGATCTGCCAGAGATGTGTAATCAGGGAGACGATTAATCTAAGAAGTTGTTTTGCTCTATCGAGGTGTTTGCTGTACAGATCATGTCATCTTGAAGTGCAGCATACTGAAGATGTTTGGGTTGAGTATTTTTTAAAGGATCATTGCAGTTCAAGAAAAAAGATACTTTTTTGTCAAGTATGCATGATATTAACAGTATTAGTATCTGTATAAGCCATGGGTATAAAGCATTATTTAGGAAACTTTCAATTTTTGAAGACTGTACAGTAATCCATTTTGTGCTTGTTACATCACTTCCTCAAAGCTGAATCATGAGGGTGTGAGTTCAGTGAAGAAAGGTAAGGGGAGGAGGGAACATAGATCCTTTTTAAAGATAATTGGATAATATTTAAACAAACAATAATAATAAATTATGGCCATTCCCTGCCACTGGCCCAGAAACAGGCCCCTTGCATCATTCACTGCAACCATATATCTCCAGAAATGTAAACGTCCCTCTAAAACATACAACTTTTATCAGTGTATCATGGATCTCTCCGGGGTCCTGCAGAGGCATCAACATTTATATTTTATAATTAAGAACTAGACGTATGACCTTTTTCCTGCTTTATTATACTCAGAGTCAGATTAAAGTTTTCAAACAAATATTGTATTTTTCATTGAGAGGTGGTCCTTTATGTAAATAAGGGGATTCACAAAGGAAGAACTGGTTTATACTTTCCGATAAAGCAATCACATAGATTAATACAGGGATTTGTGATAGCTTTGCATAACATCAAAATACACTATTTGCTTCCAAAATTTTCAAATATAAAACCTTCCAGTTAGGTCAGTATAATACTATTCCCAATTGACAAAAAACTAATCCTTCCGAAACGCTATTATTTCTTCCATTACTAGTCCTGATTTGTCTTCCTTGGATCATGTAAAAGTATTTGTTTTCACATGAAAAATTATATCTCTTCAGTCATCACAGTGGCCCAATTAGCTGTATACGGTAACTTCATTTATCACCCATCACATGGTGGTATAGTGCTTCACAACACAGCGGCGCGGTGCTAGACTAATTATAGCTTTTGTCTTATCATTTATCTTCTTCATTCCTTTAACATATGTTGTAACATAACACAGGAAAGTATGCATTGTATGCATGTACATAACATTATTACAGTCATCTTAGTAAAAAAGCTCTTGTTACATGTCATTGGGGACTGACATTGGAATATACTGTGTATTATTTCATCTTAGTGACTTGCCTGTCAAAAATGACGGCAATAAAATTTGAAGCCTGGCAATGCTCTTTGCCACACAATGCAAAGTTATGCTCCCTCTGAGCACCTTTGGCGCTCATTGCGAGCCTTTCCTCCCATCTACTTTACAGGCCTTCTGTTTTTTCGGCCGCCATTTTTTTCCTTGCAGCCATTGAAATAAGCTCTTTTTGTGCTCATGTGTAGGCTGTTTTAAAGCCTTGCTGGGTTTGCGATGAGCACTTTTGGCGCTCCTCACGTGCCCTGCAATGAGTGCCTTTGGCGCTCATTGCAGCCCCTGTCATTTTTAAAGTCTTGCATTGAAGGCCTGCAATGAGCGCCTTCGGCGCTCATTGCAGCTGCCTCTAAGTCCCACAGGCCTCGCGATGAGCGCCTTCGGCACTCATTGCGCATGCGCAAGTCACGACATTCCTGAGCGTTAGCAACAAAGTCGCAGATTCACAACTATTATATCTGAGATTTAAACATGGGCAAATACGTTTTTAGAAAGCAGATTAAATAAATAAATGCAGTCTTTACCGTTTGCAACCTTTATATGCAATTACTCTTTACTGTGTGGCTCCATTTTGTTTTCTTATCTGCTGCTGTCTGGTAGTTTCTCAGGTGGGTGTGCCAAGTTTCCCTGTCTTTCTCTTTCTCTAATCTAACATATGCTATTCATTCTATACACACACAGATGTATGTTATTTAAAATAAAAATGGTTTCCACACCCCCAGAGCTGCTTACCTATGCATCTGGTACGGACCAATACAGACACTGCATTCAAGTACTTTTTTAACCCTATGCTAACCTTCAAGCCAACAGCAGCACAGTGCAGAGATCCAAACAACATTGCCTGAAGCTGCCTTCTTGTGATGGGAGCAAAAAACTACACATTCCATGATGCTTTGCTGCAGAGACTGAGGCCCAGACAGTTGTAGCTGCCTCTGAACGGCCAAAGCAAGTTATGAATTTCATGCTAGGATTTTCAGGGGAATTCCCTCTCAAAATCAACAGCCAGAAAAACTCCAGGGTAAGTTTATTAATGTTTATTTAGGGAATTGGGGGATTTTTTTCATGCAAAAGAATGTTTCCATACACTACTAATTCTCCTCTATCAGATGCATTCATAATCCATGACATTTCTATATACCTTTAAAGTACAGATATACAGCCTTATTAAATTGTGATTCGGCCAATTGAATAGGGCTCTATATAAGCACACAGCATATGTTTTTTACAGACGTTTTTAGTTAGAGAAGACCTTGCTTTTGGATGGATACAAGTTCTAACTAAAAAATTCTGTAAAAAAATATGCTATGTGCTTATATAGAGCCCTATTCAATTGGCTGAATCGCAATTTAATAAGGCTGATAGTTTAGGAAACCAAATGCGGGTAATGTAACAAAAGAACAACAATAGCAGGTATGTAGAGATATTATTTGAATCCAAGGTTTATCCCATTCATTTTAGGTTTATAATCTTTTTTAAGAACAAGAACAAAGGTATGACACCATTAAAGCACCATCACATATATAGTTGTCAGTGTCAAGTTGCGATGTTGGTCATGCTTTTGCGAGCCTCGCAAAGTGAGGCGAGCCGTGTACGGCGCAGGACTTAGGCTCTGCGAAGCCTCGCAAAGCGAGACGAGCAGTGTACGGTGCAGGACTTAGGCTGCATTGTGAGGACAGCGGAGGGAGCCAGGAAGCCTGGGAGTGAGGTTGCAAGCGATTTTAAGCCATATTTGTGGCTTTTCGCAAATCAAAAATCGGATAACCGAGAAAAAAAATGGCGGACGAAAAACGCAATAAATTCACAAACTGAATGAAAAGGAAGCTGAACAAAGCCGGGCACACGGGACTTAGAAAATACACGACGGCAAAGACAGTAAACTTACACCAACAACGCCAGGCACACGGGACTTAGAAAATACACAACAACAAAGACAGTAACTCTTACACCAACAACGATAGGCACGTGGGTCTTAGAAAATAAAACATACGGCCTTCAGCGCGTAACACGCAAACATTCAGCAGACACACAGAGGACAAACACACAGGGAAGGGACAGGGGGGAGATGGAGGAAAGACACACATGGCATTCCCAAGCACAAAACTTGCAGGTTAACGAAACCTGCAATGAGCGGTACAGTAGGCGTGAGGAAAGGCTCACAATGAGCGCCGAAGGTGCTCATTGTGAGCCACGAGATGAGTGCCAAATGTGCTCAGCGTGGGGCTCGCTATGACCGCCGAAGGTGATCAGTGCAAAGCAGGAAAGTTGAAGTACACGGGGTAGAGGCTGAAGTACATGGGCCTCGCGATGAGCACCGAAGGTGCTCAGAGGAGCAAAAGCCTCACATTCTGTGGCAAACAGCATTGTCATCCTTACAATTTTAATCCCGTCATTTTTGACGGGTAAGTAGCTAGTTGAATATAATAGTTAACATGTAAAGCCAGTATGTATTTATTTTAAACTCTCTAAAAAACATTTCCCATTTTGAATTCTTCATAAGCGCATACAATAAATATCTTTTCAGTGGTTCTTTAACAGTTCCAGCTCTATAAATTAACCTTGTGTCTGTCCACGAAACAGTACTTTTATTTACGGCAACACTGCAGTTTAATCCCTAATATAGATTCCCTAATTATTGCAGACACAGAATCCATTTTGGCCTCCAATAGTATGAAACCAGGAAATGATAGCTAAATCCACTACCCATAATCCCCAGCAGATTCCTACCTACTCCAATAGAACAGTGCTGAATAATAAGGCCCTCATTCAATTGCAGTTTTGCCAATTGAATAGGGCTCTAAATAAGCACATAACATATTTTTTTAAAGAAGTTTTTAGTTAGTAAACATCTATCCAAAAACAAGGTTTTCACTACTAAAAACTTATTTTAAAAAAATATGTTATGTGCTTATTTAGAGCCCTATTCAATTGGCAAAACTGCAATTGAACGAGGGCCTTAGTGTCTATTAAAAGGGCTGATGTTGTCCTCTAATTTATTATCTTTTTTATGTAGTTGTGTTGCTGTGGAATCTACCATTTTTCTTTCAACTGATCAATTGATGGCAATGATAGAAGAAGTTTCTGAGTGCACAATGGGAATGCGGCATCTAAAACTACCACTGTTTCTAATAGGAATAATGGAAATCTCATTAGCTTACAAGGACATATCATTCTGAAAGAGTAACAGACCAAATAAGCTGAGAAAAGAAAACGAAAAGTTACAAATGCAAAGCTTGTTTTTTTTTACTTATTTATTTGTTATTTATTTTTTGGTTTCTAAAATCTTATGTCCATTATCAAGCTTAGTTACTTAAAATACCTAATGGAAAATGTTTGATCACAGTGGCTCTTTTATAAAAAATGTCATACAACAGCAAATCAAATGTAGAAATATAAATGTTGCTATATGACATTATTGTCAATGTACTTAATTTATCTTGGAAAAACTAATCTAGAAAGTGCACCCAAGGTTAACATTTGTAGAATAAAATATCCAAGGTTTATACGAAAGGCTGAGACAAATTCAATTAATTTAAAATTAATTTAAACCAAGCTGTACAGAACATTTATATTAACAGTGGAATTTTTGCAAGTTTAATTAGAGAAGAATGACAGAGACACAATCATAAGAGAGAGTAAAACTGCCAGGGTGTAGGAAATATTAAAGGTGACATATTTTCTCCCTTTTTGTTCAGTATTCCTTATCTGAGGTTTATAATCCAGTGGAATAATTATCAATGTGCAAAACTGTGTATAAAACAGCAGAACAGCACATATGCCCAATGAGGTGTGAACCGGAAACAAATTCATATATATAGATGCTCTGTATTATAGCTTCACTTTGCTTTTTATGAATACTGAATATGAATGGAAAATAATAATTTTTGCTTAAAATTTTATCTATTTGATAATGAGACTATTGCAGTATAAAGTGATACCTTTTCCTCTGGACAAACGTTTTGTTTAGACAAGCTTTCTCAAGGTACACCTCTCTTTATTAGGTTATATTTGTCTCTTAGTGAGCTTGTGCTCCATTTTCTGATGAAAAGTTAGAAAATCCTCTATAATTATGGATGTTCCTGTTATCTGCCCACCAGTGACCATTAGGTGGCGCAACAGCTGTTCATCAAGTTTTTCTTGAATTTCTTATTAGTATAGGTGTTGAATCTAACCCTAAGCCGTAACCTTAACCCTATGAAAATCTTGGCAAGCCGTCCTTGCACCATCTAGTGTCAACTGGCCAGCCCTGCTGGCAGCCAGATAATAGGAAAGGCCCATAACTAATTACTAAATGTGTAATTTTGTGGACCAAGACCTCAACACGAGTTTTTAATTCTCAAGTTATGTTCTTTAATAAAATTTGCATGCTTATATGTTATTTTGATAGTATGGAATTATTCACCTGGTTAAACATAGTGTCAACATCGTTTTATCAGCATGTAGAAACATCACTTCTGCACTTCCTAGCTTTGTATCCTTTGTAGACCAGGAATACATGTCAGTGTATATGTATGGTGTGTCACCAATCTCAGAGGATCATGGGCTTTGGTAATGAGTACTGTTTTCAAAGACATGAGAGAACATGTATAAAAAAAGAGTATGCAGAAAAAACAAAGTTGTCATGTTCTATTAAATTACATATTTTAAACATTATATACAATGCAAGAAATAAGCCTGCCTCTTCCTAGCAGAGTGTATGCTAAAAAAAAACTAATATTATGTTTTGCATATGTTTATGCAAATATGTTCGCAGGAATCGCATCTAAAGAAATGCATAGAAAATGTTGAAAATGGGCTTTGCCTCCTAAATCAGGAAAGTGGGATGAACCTCTGGAAATGAAATGGCTAAAACATGCTCTTTTAAATTCATAAAATAATTGTGTTCCATGTCCTTTTATAGAAAAGCATTAACACACCTTTTAGAAAGCCTGTCCCATCTCAGTCTCGCCTTATATCCTGAAATAGATTTTTCATGACTCAATAAGAACTTGTTATAAAGGAGAACAGGCATGGGAGGAAACTTGGACAGTTCACTGGCGAGTTATTATTATCATTAACGTTTATTTGTAACGCATCAACATAATCCGTAGCGATGTACAGGGTTTGTGTTCAAAGCAAAACATAAAAAAAAAATAAAGGGCCCTGTCTTTGAGCTTAGAATCCAGTGTCCAAGGTGTTTTCCCAAAGCACCTTGCAAGATTGAAAACTCACACACTTACAATCTAAAGTAGTTTATAACACATTTTTTTGTATTTTTTAGTAACCTGTTTCCGTTTATTAATTACTGGTGTAGACATCATATAGAAAAAAGGGGGTAAGACTCAAAAAATAATGTTATGGTATGGATATGCATATGTCCAATTTGACAATTTGTAATCCATGTACAAACTGAATACTACTAAATAGCTAATAAACCGAAACGTTACATATTTCATATTTAATGCTGCTTTCAAGTTTATTTATCTACACCGACTGAATAAGGAAATGAGAAATACCCAAAATTCACAAGCTACGTTCCATCTTTCACTTCAAAAGTTCTTTGGTTCGGTTTAGTGTCTCGGAGCTGTCTATTGATCGCATAGCAGATCATATGGTAAGAACGTGCGCCGCGCTGAAATCATCTTATCTACACATTCCTCTTCCTTTGATGTAAACACTAGAGATGACAAGCAGTTTCAACAAAGACTGCGATGCTCTTTATACTCATAAATAAAGCATCAGGAAAAAAAAATATTTTCTATTAAGTAAGGTAACTGGGTTTAGACACATGTAGTGCAGTTGTTACTTTTACTGGACAAACCCATAGGTAAGGATGAGCGCTATTAATAGATGGATTAAAGAGTTTCTTGGAACATTCACTTGTGAAATACGAAACTTTTTTTTTGATCAATTACATAACATTTTAGCATATTTGTAGCTGAAGTACGGAGCGTTTTGTTGCATTTTAAACAGAAATATAGATCTTGCAAAATTAAGTAAAAAAACTTTTGAACATGTACTTAGATGAGGTACAGTTTTCAGGTACATTATTAAATGACACATTTATATATAAATATAAATATATATATATATATATATATATATATATATATATATATATATATAGGAGTTGAATATAAGAACAGTGTCCTCTGGTTCAGCAGAAAAAAGCCAATGGTTTTGGTTTATACTTATATACTTATGTTGTATGATAACAAGCATATTATACATACAGGTTGGTAAAGGATGAGGCCAGACTCTTGTGAGAGTTTAGTCTAGGAGATGATTTGTGTTAGAGATATGAGTCTGTTGGATGAACTGAGCGAGAGGGAATGATCCAACTGAGAATAAATAAGTACGTATTTAAGGGGACAGTGTGAGCCAGCCAGGATACCTAGTTCACCTTCTTTCTAAGTATAAGGGACAGAGGAGTTATATAGTTGATTTCTCAGAAAATTATTTTTATTTCAGAGAGCAATTAAAGCTATAAAAATAGAGCAAAGGGATGAATTCTGTGGTGGTGATGGCAAATGAAAAGTTCTGTAGGCAGGTGTGTGTGTTAATGATAGAAGATAAGGGCATATTAGACTACATCTGTACTCAAGAGCAGAGATTTAGAGGAAGCAGTGGGCTTTGTGTATCTCAGGATTAGGTTTTTGAGTTGTATGCATGAGCACATAAGGATCTTGGGTAAAGAAAAGTGCAACAGATCATGATTATTATGTGAGTAATGTGAAGAACATGGGCCTGAGATGGATATTGTTAAACAAATGCACATTATATCCAAAATGCATCTGATCCTTTACAATATTAATAGATCTCTACGTATTTTCCACATGTTTAATTGGAAAAATTAGAATTGTAATCATTAACGAATATATCATACCCACAGCTTGTAGATCATTTGCATTCAGTCAATATGCAATTGGATTGCAGTCTAATTGTTGTTTATTGCATACATATATTGTTGCTTTAAGAAATTTTATTAACATAATAACAAAATTATGTGATCAGAAAGTTGAAAGTGGTAGCTATAGAAGCAAAACACTGAGTGACACAGAAACATATGAAATGGGAAAGCATAATAGTTTACCCAACTATAATAATAAATCATAATCAATATCTCCAGGTATCTAGATACAGCAAGCAACACTAACGGCGACAAAGATACAACTAAACTGTTTCTTAATCATAAAGTTAAAATCAGATTTTTCTCAAAACAATTCACATTATACATTGGGATGCTACATAAATAGCTCAGACTATGACCCCTGCAGGATACATTGTCACTTAGCACAGCATAACCTTAACAGGGTAACCCACTAAAATAACAAGGCAGATATGGGGAAAAACACGGGTCACATCTTTATTGACTAACACCTTTTTACATTACATAATTGGAAGAGGGAGGAGCCCGGCCAGCGGAAGTAACCTCCTGCCCCTGGACCCGTGTCCATGGGGCCCACTTATTCGTCACCGTACCACACCCCTGAGGTAGGGGGCACGACCCCTTTTATTACCTACTGAGCCACGCAACTCCCCCATCCGCCGCTGCGCCAACAACAAACACATGTTAAACGTTTTTTACCACATACACCCACAAATAAAGTTACCAACCCACAGACCGAATACAGAACAATAACATACAATATTGACCCAGCCCTAGAACATTACAATAATCAATTATTATTTCCATACTTTCTTTTCCATATATGTATAAATATTTGTTTACATTTATTTACTTATTATTATTATTTTTTTAATTAACAGAGCAAGACAACAACAAAGCCATAAACTTCTCAACCCTAAACCTCCGCCGAGTGATGCATAATGGAGCAAAGTGACGTGCCCGCCTCCCACGTCACTGCCCTGGCCCCCAGTGCAAAGGAGGAAGCGCGCCCAGGCTCCGCCGCGTCATAGGACACTTCCGGCTACCCATGGAGCCTGGGCTGCCCTCCGTGTCCACTATATCTTGAAATATTTGTCTATTTCACATAAGCCTTTGGGTAATTTTTGACAATAGATAAATAGCATGCTATTGGTCACAAACCAAATGACTATTCCAGATGTATATTGTGCTTCAGTTTGTCGCATGCAAAATCTGTTTTAGGACTGCCATGCAAATTCAGACAGATCTGTTGATGGAAAAATGACTGAATGAAGATGTAACAATTCAATCAACCAGATTTGCTAAGCTTTGAGTGGGATGCAAAGCAGATCATTGAAGGCTGCTCTACTATTTCCTATAGGTGAAAACTGTAACGCCCCCCTCCGGTAACCTTACTTACCCATTAAAGACTTTGTTAACACAAAGTACTCACTAATGCTATTGATAACCCCTATCTTGACACTGTACAATATACAACACTCAGCATATTTCTTTGAATTACTGGTGAAATGGTAGCATTATTACAATGGTAGCAATTTAAAACTAATAAGATGGATCTAGCATAATGAAAAAACGTTTAATCTAATTATATTCAGTTATGAAACATTATGATTTAATTTTTCTCTGCTTACATCAACGTGACTGACATTTTGGTCCCACTACCTCCTCCTATACAACGATTGTATCTTGTAAGCAACATCTTATGTCAGTATATGTGGATACTCTCAGACCTTCACAGTATTAACTAAGCTTGGTTTCTAAGCATGTTCCTTTTTGTCTTTCACCTTCCACTTTCTTTAAAAAATGTATGTAATGAAACTATTTATTACAATATCAGTACTGTATTAATATTTATAGGATGAGTTAAAACTATTTTAACTTCACATCCACATAAATTGTTTTTATGTTTTAAAAGAGGTCACACAATGGATATTTTGTTCCAAACTGATCTAAATGTTTATAATATAAAAATAAACTCTACTATCAAATTCTCCTTATCTACTCAGGCAAATAGATCTCCTCCTGTGGAGATGTCTACATATCATCCATTAAGGGATATCATTCCACGCACCTTGATATCTGGCATATGTGAAGAGGGACTATTAAGATATTGTATATCTGGTCCAGAAGTGTGACAACAGCACTGGACAAAATAATTTCTACATGATTCCTCAAATGTCACCAACAGCCTCCATGGCTTAACAGCACTATCAGGGAGATGAAAAAGAGTGGTTGCAGACTTGAAAGGAGCTGTAGAAAGTTTTCCAGAATAGAGGAATGACTTAAATTGTAAAATAATATTCAGGGTCCATGCCCACATGACTTCTAGTAGAGTGCACAGACATTACAAATAAAAGATAATAATAATAATACAAATTACCAAATGACTGTATCCCAAAACATGTAATCAGAGTCCAGGACCACAAGCCTTCTAGTAGTGTACACAGACTTAATTGGGCCAGTGTTAAAAAAAAAAATGTTTAATACTCTTCGCAGACAGGCATTATTCCAACTCCACTAAAGGAAATTAGGACCCATACCTCTCCTAAAATGACTTAGAAAGATCCAGATTGCATTGCTAACTGCTAAGGACTATCTTAAATCTTCCTTGTTTATGAAAAGCCATTGAGAAAATTGTTACAACCCAAATGGAAACCTGGCTATCATCAAACAACTTATTCAGAAAACAGCATAGTACTGACACAGCTCTGGTACATGTCCTAAAAGATCTGATGATCAGCAGTGACTATCCTATACTAATCCTTCTTGATCTAAATCTCAAGAAATATTCTGGATTTAATGGCACACAACTGAGCTGGTTTATATTCTTCCTATAAGACAGATCCAAGACAGTGTTCTCAGGAGTAAATTCTTGGGCACCTTCACCACTGACATGTGGAGTTCCAGGTTAGTAAGGAGATTGTCCCTAGCAGTCAGTCAACCACATAAACTAGCAAGTGGGCTGTATCAAGCCTGTTGGCCACCAGTTGGACAACACTGAAATAAACTAAGAACAAACGTGTCATGATCCAGTGTCATGGATCAATGATTGTCTTGCATTTCCCCTAAAGTGGATGAATACCAGTTGGCTGAAGTTAAATCCTAACAAGGCATAGGCAATCTTGTTGGGAAGTTATCAACGTTTAAATTAAAAAATGATGGAAGATCAGGTGACTGGTCTGGAATAAGGAGCTTGACAGATTATTCAGAACAAGTGTGAAGTCTTGGTGTGGAGCTTGATTGTGGAATGCACTATTCCTGGGACTCACAGATAAGCAACTACAATTTAATTTAAGGTTGGCAAGCATTTGGGTAACATAATATCTGGGGACATTTTGTAAAGTGTTTTGAGTCTAACTAGAAGAAAAGTGCTATATAAGTTATTATTATTAGTATTAATAATGATATTGTAGAATGTTGTAGCGATGCAAAATATAATCAGAAGCTGGAGATTAAAAATATAGAAGCAACTGCTTCAAAAATACTGAGATAATACAACAACAAGTATGACTGTAAATTAACTATATCAGTGGTTCTCAACAGTCGGTCCTGGGACCGTGGCAATTGCTGAGATCTTATCTGCTGGTCCTCAGTAAGGAAAAGGGCTTAGGAGACCATTAGTTACAATGACAGATAGATTATTAGCAGTTAAATTGTACTCTATTCAAATTCGGTGCAAAACTAAATGAAAATTTAAGAGTGTCACATATACTATCACCATTTCAAAATGTTCTGTATCTCAAAGATGGTCCCCATGAGCTTTCGAAGGCAACCAGCCGGTCCCCAGATGAAAAAAAATGTTGAGAGCCACTGAACTATATAATGAAACACGACAACATTATTACTGTACGTGTTTAAAGAGATTATGTCTAAGGAATAGTAAATAAAATAAGAAATATTACTTGGAAACAGAAACATTTGTGAGAATGCTTTCTGAGGCAGTGGGACCATATAGCAAGAAACCAGATATGAAGAAGGGACATAATGTACATCAGTGCTAATGGATCTGAGCAGGTTTTTTAATAATCATTGATAAAAAATAAATAGTATAAAGTTCTGCCATTGAAAAGTAATCTAGCTGGCATTTTATCACTTAGAAGACTACAGTATTCATGGATCAAATAAACAGACTATAATAGCAAATATAGATGATCACTAACAGCCCTATTAAATTCCAAACCAGTAACCCCAACATGAAGCCCGTAATGGCTGCGTGTTTGAAAAAGAGTTATGTTGCTATTAAATTAGAATGGGCTGCGTGCTACGAGCTGGAGACGCAAATCATAGCTCGTTCGTAGAATGTTGGATTTGCGGCCTTGAGGACAATCAATTAGTGTAAACCGTAATTACGGGTTTAGACGGAGCCAATGGAAAAAGAGATTGTTAGCGTTACGTCACTGAAAAAGGGGCTTCAATTACAAGTTGCAATCGGACGCACATTCCAAAATAATGCAATATTAATAAAGCTGTAATTATATTCTGTTAAATGTGAGTTACAGTATATGTATTAACACATTGATTGCCGGGATCGATATAACGTGGAAATTAAACATGAAATAAAGTATTTTTTTATTTGCAAGCTTGGAAATGTTGTGCTATTAATTCTAAGACCTAACATCACTTTCCCTTTTATATAAAGTACAGTAGTGTGTTTTTATTTGCATTGACGGGGCTACGTATTGGTCTTTACCCCCCTTGCGAGTCCTCTCCAGCACACATTCGTCTTTAGGCTCCGTTTGCATTTTACCGGCTTGGTCGCGGGTGACTTTGTTGCAATTTAATAGCATGATTGGATTTTTAGCGGTTACGGGCTTGACAGATCAAAGGATTTGCGGCCGCCAAGTTCCACGTTCACGTCCCATAAGCATTTTTCGTCTGCACTGCGTCTTAACCCGCAAGTCATCAGTGGCCTGCTTTACGGGTTAATTTAACACGTAGCCCGAATTTAATGAGGCTGTTACTAATTAGTATAAAGTGCAAAAGGCAGGGAATATTCTTACATTTCTACAAAAATATACCAATAAGAAGAAATATATAATGTGTACATTATACAATTATCCAGTAAGACGCTGATTATAATCACCAAAGGTTCATCTTTTTCTCATGTTAGGTTGTATTCTTTGGAGCTTATTCATCATGATTAATGATTACATTTCAGGCACTTTGATGAGTATAGAAGACAGTTAGTTATCTGACAAATTTTATGAGTATAATCTGTTGGTTCTTATAATATTACACATTTGGTTTATTTCTTTAAGTGCCAGTGTAATGTTTTACACTCTACAATATAATGCAATCTACAGTTAGATAACCAAATTTGCAATATGCTTATTTTTTTCATTATTGACACAGTGTGATAAAATCGTTGGCTTGGGTTGAATGGATATTTTTTAAACAGCTTTGGGAATGACATGTCTCTGTATGTCACCACCCAGTATTCTTAGTGGCAGTAGGAACACTGTTCACTGAGAAATCCCATGGGAAAATAGATCCCCTGGCCATAGTTTATTCAAAATGGTTATCTCTTTCTTTAATGTTTCTATTTTAAAATTAAAACATTAAATATTTTATTGCTAAATAATAAAGGCCAACTTGAATTGGTTAAGATTATGTTTCTAATCACTAATGAGGAGATTTATTAAACTAAAGCTTAGCTTCTTTGCAACCATATATATAGCATAACGCAAATGATCACAACCAATCACATCTTATTAAGGGGTCATTACAAGTTGTGGTGTATGTAAACCACTAGACATGATCACTACCACAGTTTTTATTTTTCTGCTCACTATCCACTATGACGAAGCTATCTAACATTGTTATCTGAAGCCTTGTAAAGTACCTATTGCCACAGTATTATTTAATTTTATAATCTGTGTTCATCAAAAGATCCATATAAAATGATCGCTCATTCAAATGCATTAATGTTAGTGAATACGGTGAAGTGGGTAACTGCAATGGCCTGTGATAAACTACAATCTATTGAAGCCCATCACAGTCTTTCTTACATTCTACCCCTATGAGACAGATGGGAAGAGTGGCACACTAGTTGAAAATAAATTAATTTCTGTTTGTTTTTTCACTAAATATCACTTTTTTATTGACAGTGAATGCAAAAGTTGTTTATAGTGGTGGTCAGTACTGTAATTTCCATATTTCTCTTAATTATTTTTTTTTTCAAATATTTTTTATTGCAATTAAAACGAAATATAAATAATTAACAATGATGTTATAGATATACATAAATACAGTCATTTATTTGTTCTCATATTTTTTTTTTCTAACATTAATAGTGATAAAAAAAACAATTGGGGTGAAAAGAGGAATAGTGAGGTAATTTAAGAAATTATTTGCTTTCCCGTTATTTAGGTTTTTATGGTATTAGTTTATTTATTATTGTTCCAACAGGATAGGCATTTTAAAAAATGTTCATCTATAAGTGTCGATATCATGTATATTGTGTGTAATATATATTCATTCTTTTAATATCTTCTATGTGGGTTTATCTGAATTCCAATTCTTAGTTATGATAATTCTAGTAGCTAAAAATATAATAGTTTTGTGTTTTACATTTCCCTTAATTCTAAGCTCTATAATCAATGTGTGTGGGACTCTACATTTACTTTCTAGCATAATATTTTCTGTTAGCGAATGTCTTGTACATTTCCTCCAACACTTTCTCCATACACAGACTTACTGACTACAGGAGGCTAAAAGGTCCAATAAATGAGAGTACATTTGAGCAACTGAGAAAAACGGTTTCAGTTAAAGATGCAGCATTGAAAGAGCAGGTGTACTATAAACTGGAAAAAATGTAGGTGGGTAAAATACTTAAGATAAAGTCATTGCATATTTCTCAGAGTGAGCATGGACGGCCAACTCATACACTTAACACAGTCTGATACGGCGCTCCTGTCAACATCTTAACACCTGGAAATCAACGTGCACCGCATGTCTTTACTGCAATTTTACAGCTGCAAGCTGTGACAACGATGATTACAGCAACTAACGATTTAAAATGCTATGTAATTCTTCTAAATAGTAATCTCAGGAAAATAGTAAAAGAGTACATTCTGGGGATTGTGTAAATAGCTTCACCTAAACACAAGTTGTTGTTCTTATAGGAAAGTGTTAATTTATAGGATTTCCAATATATGTGTAAAAGTTTTAGCAATTGCATGGTATTCCTACAAGACCTTTGCATATTAGGTGATGAAGAAGATGGAACATGAATGTATCTGTCAGCTGAAGTTTGATTGGCTCTTGGACTTTTGATCCAATGAGCTGAGAATTGTGTGTGTCAGGGGTGGCTGGTGCATAGGGGCAAATGGCCAACCCCCCCCCCCCCCCCCCAAAAAAAAAGTAATTGACTGACTTAATTCCAAATCACGTACTTAATCCTTTAGTTTAATTAATTTAAAAATAAAAATGAACGAAGGGGAGGAGTTTATACTATTGGATGGAGTCAATGTAAATGGGAGGGGCCAGGTCTCTGTCTTCCGCCCCACCAAGTTGGAAGGTCACCAGTAGCCACTAGTCAGTGGCAAAAACTGGGCTTAAAATTTCAGCATGAACATTGAGGAGTAAATTACAAACTAAAGACGTTCTGTATCTTTTATATACATAGATAATCTTCTCTAGGTGTGATCTTTAATATCCTTTTAATAAGAGTAAAATAAAGCTTACCATGCTAATTTGCAATCAGAGTACCTGATGAGCATGGGAAGGGCATCTAACTGCATTATAAAATTGTGGGACCTTATTGTGTCTATCACGGAGACAAACAGGCAGACTGGGATACTAATTAACACATAAAAGCAGTTCAATAATATTCAGGTGCTGACGGGCTGGAGACCTACCCAGGCACTGGGTTCGGTCGGAGGGCCACGTGACCTGTGCAGGCCCGGGAGTATGGGAGAGTAGGAGGGGCTAGCTGGGGGCAGAGCCACCTAAGGGATTGGCGCCAATGTGGCCATTATGCCCCCAGCTAGCCAAGAAGTTAGATGTGAGGTGCTTTTCTCTCTACACTCTCTCCCCTGGGGGTGCACACACCATCTTGGGCAGTATCGGTGGTGGTTCGGCAGCTGGAGGGTAGACGGGACGCCGGCGTGCGTCCGTCAGAGGCCGGTAAGCGGCACCCCCTCCCCCATGGACGGTCACCTGGGATCCAGAAGGTACTCAGGGCCAGCGGGTGGCGCCTGGAGTCTCGGGGCGATCAGGGGATAGGCGGGCACGCCACACAGCGCTTGGTTCGCCGTGCGACCCGCAGGGGGCCAGAAAAAGAGATCTCCGGACGGTCCCCCTGATCCGATGTGGCCTGGGGATCGAGGGAGTTATTGCAGCCATACAGTGCATGGGCGCCGGCTGCCCTGTGAGAGAGAGGAATCCTGGCACGGGCGGGAGGACAGGGGAGGAGTGGGGGCTGCCTGGAGACCGGCCTGAGCAGGGGCTGAGGGACAGCAGCAGCGGTGCTGTTGTGCCCAGTAAGAAACCCACTCAGGGCAGGTAGGCATGGCCCCCCCCTCCCTTTCTCCACTGTTTGCCTGGCCTAATGGATTTTAATGCCTATACATGAATATAGTCAAGGCACCATTAGGTCAAGTAATTTGGTACCATGTTGTTATATAGTATAGCTTATGTTATGAAATGTAAAATAAATGTCCTGCACCCTACATTTTTAGTAAAGTACACCACAAACCTCACATTTAAGCATTTATATGGTTGAATCCTCGTATAGATGTGTATATATAGTTTATACCTAAAATAGCTCCAGCATTTTAGGGTATAGGATACTGTATGGCTCCATAGCTTACTGTGACCCATGCCTGGTGGCGTCAGTGGGTTAGCGCAAAGTGTGTAGCATATTTTAATGCAGCAGCGAGATATTTTATATAGTTAAAGATGTTTGTTTTTTTTCCTCTGTGCTATCTTATAGGTTTACAATAATAGTTCTGTATCTTAATTTTCTGCAGTGGTAGCGCAATTGTCAATGCTTTCCTGGCTTATGGCCATGCTATTTATAGCAGGTTTTGTGTGTGTGTGTGGGGGGGTTTATTATCTCCCATCCCTCTGTTTTTAATGGGTAAGTTAGTTGTGAGCTCCTAGGGTAGGGCAAGTAGATCTGGTCCACATATTCCCTTTCCTGACGGAATATTTTAGGTATTAATAGGGACCCAGTATGGGATTGGGTAATTAGGCCATTTTTTAGAGCAGCTTATGTGTTATTTATTGGCCTGGTTGGGTATTAAGGGAGATCCCGCTCCATGCTGATTATAGCCAGTAAGCCTGAAACAGCCGTCATGGATAGGACTCCCAGCTTGTGTAAATTCAACCTTGGCTTTGGATTAAAGCTGTGTAATACAGCAGGCATAATCTAAAAGGAAGCCATGTTAAGTTAGTTTTCTCGTTATGCTACATAGCCGGTTATACCACTCGTTTTTAGCAACAGTACCGGATCTTCTCTTCGATCTGTAATTGTGGGTTTCAATCCCTGTTTTCATATGTATGTGGTCTGGGCTATATGCCGGTTTATAATAGGCCTGTAGGAGAGTTTATCTTTTTCATTTCGCCTGGACGGGGTTATCCCTGTTTTTTCAGATGTCATCAAGGCCACAGGCCGCTATTATGTATTTAACTCGTTTTATAAGTATGTATATATATAATTTGTACGACGTTGGGTTGTGTGTGTGGTGTTGCTCTTTTATATGGGTGTGGTTATTTATATTTGTATATCATATATATGGGTATGTAGGTGTTTAGATCTGCATTCATATAGGTGCGTCTTGGTATGCGTATGCTTATATCTTTGTATGTTTTGCGCTCTTTGTGTATGTAGTCCTAGCAGCATTGAGCAATTTTGTATTCATTTTTTCATTAGCTGGTCAGTTCTGGTATGGTAGACCTGTTAGTATCCCTGGCTCTCCGTAGGCAATTGCCTTTTTCCCATAGTATATCCACTGTGTATTCACAGGGTCCCAGCTCTATCGGTTCTGGGAGTTAGGCTAGGCGGTATTACGCTTATGATTTTGGGCAAGGTCGTATAACAAATATATCTTCGAACCGGTTACTGGGAGTCTTCTTCCAATGTATTGTCAGAACTGATTTTAGTGTTCGGTAGCGTCAGTCTGCCCGGTTCTCCCGCTGCCTGAGCAGGCATGCATTTGTAGTTACCCACTGCAGACAGTCATGGTCTGTTAGCTAGACATGCAAGAACAGGGCAGCACCTCGGCCGGTGGTTTTACTAAGCATCCCAAGCCACCGTAGAGTGAGCGGGCGCTTCCCTTAGAACAGTAGCTATGTATTCTTAGGGTTTCGGCTATAGGACTGGTTTTAGTCTGGTTGTTTCGCTCAGGAGGCTTCCTGGCGCATTTATGTATTAGCCCCCAAAATATCAGTTGTTTGTGGTACACCCTCTCCTGTATAAGCACCACGGCAGTTGCCGATGTAGGACACGCAGTAGGGGTAGTGTAGTGTGGGCAGAAGCCCATGAGTCTCAGGCTAAGGTCATTTCCTTGCCCTAGTCACAGTAGGGTGCCCGTGGGTGTCATGCGGTTCCGATCAGCTAGGGTGTTTCTTTTGCGGCATCGTTAGCCCAGCATTGATATCGTGTACAAGGTTAAAAATGCAGTGGTTCAGCACCAGGCGGGGGGGGGGGACTGTGGGCCCTGCTAATTTGTCCTGGTTTTGAGCTAGTGGGTTTTTACAAGTCCGTTAGCCCGTTATCCTGTCTTATCCCGGGCACTTAGCCTGGAGGGGTGAAACAGCATTACGCGGATAGGTTTCCCTTCACGGCGCATAACCTAATCCAAAGAAGGCTAGTTTTAAGAAGGTTTTATGTGCGGTCGGGCCCTCATTAGACAGGCCGGGCAGTGGCCCGTATCTGGCGCGGGGGGCGGATGCCGCTACATACTCAATGGAATTTTGATACTGGTCTATGAGTAGGTCCGGTTCATCAAGTATAGTGTTACAGTCACGTGGTAGAATGCCACTGACCATCAGGGGGTAGACGGTTATCCATACACGAATGGTGTGTTTCAGTGAAGATTGGGCTGGTCAGTCACCGCCTAAGGTTTTGCCTCGGCCCGTGGTAAGGGAACAGGCACGACATGCCAGATTTGGGGTGGTTTCTTCCGGTTTGGTCGGATGTCCCTCTGAGCATTGCATTATTACAGCCCATGGTGTCAGAGTTGGTTACGCTTGGGCGTAGTTACGGCAATGGAGCTTATCGTTAAAAGAATACAGGTAACAGGGCTCAATACAAGGGGTTGTCTGGGCCGGTTTAATGGTGCATGAGCAACGATTGGGAAGGACATTATGGTTTACCTGGCGGGCGCGAGGGACCGTGAGTTGGACCCGGCAAGGTTGAGGTTTCTCGGTTAAGGCCGGGAGGATGATTCCCCGAAGGTGGGACGTCGGGTAAGAGCTGCAGCCTTTCAAAACGGGCCGGGCTGAGGGACCTGACGTAGGAGATATCGGTATTGCAAGTGGAGCAAGGTGTCACAGGCGGTATGGCAAAGGGATGGAAGGCAAGTGAATGCCTTTCCCAAGGGCCGGAGATACCACTGTGGGGAAAGAGGTCTGTGGAAAGCACGAGGCTTTGTGGTTCTGTACGGGTATCTCTCCTTTCAGCAGGTAAGCTGGCGGGGAGAGATTGGCTTAAACAGACAAGGCGCTGGTGACCTCAGGTGTTTTGGTCGTGGGATCCTAAGGTGATCAGGTGGCCGCAGGGGTCCGAGGGTAACCAGGTGGAAAAAAGGAGGTAGTTACAATGTCCGAGGTACACTGATAGCTCTCCTTTTGTGGCAATACGGTTCTTGGACCTCAACGCGTGAGTTGGTTGGTGTTGTTCCCTACGAAGAAAAGGTGGTTCCCTATGGAGATGATTCTGCATCTTGGCGGCATGCGATCAGAGCCGGGTACATCCCTTGGTGGAACATGGTATCCGCTGGCTTTGTACATGACTGAAACGGTAACAGCGACGGACCTTTGGGCCCCGGAGCTTGGAGAAGGGACAATCGTAGTACTTGATGGATATTCGGACATCGGAACAAACAGGCGCTTTGCCTCAGGTGCCGTTCTATTGCCCAGCTTGGGCGTGGGGCCCAGGTCAGTTGGTGTAGTGGACATCGGACCAAACAGGCGCTTCGCCTTAGGTGCCGTTCTATGGCCCAGTTAGGGCGTGGGGCCCAGGTCAGATGGTATAGTCGACATCGGACCAAACAGGCGATTTTGCCTCGGGTGCCGATTTATGGCCCAGCTTGGGAGTGTTGCCCAGGGCAGATGTTCTGGAGATGGTAATGTCATCAGTGGGATGAGCAGGTGACGAAGGGCAATGATGTCGCCTAAAGTGGAAGGCTCCATGTGGTGGTAACATCCCTGATATACACCCGGATAACCGCGGGTTTTATCGAGGATGGAAAAGAACCAAGCTTGGTAACAGCTGCCAAAGGGGCTAGCTTAGAGGATCGGTTGGCAAAGGGTCAAGTAAGGCTCATGGAAAAAGCAAATAGGCAAGCCCAGAAGTAATTTGCTGGAATAACGATGAGCTAAGGGTCTTCCGGATCAACTATCCATATTTAGCGGGTAGAGGTCATGAGTAGCGGTAGTTTTTAGAAGTAGGGCTCGGGAGTTAGTCGGCTGGCCAGGCGTTTTGCGGGGGGAGTCGTAGTCCGCAAAGGTAGTCTGCGGCCTTCTCCGTGGCGGTGGTGAGGGGAGTTGCCGGGACAGTGGTAAAGTGGGGGTGATCCTACCCTACGGGGGTACGGATGCTCCATCAAGGTAGGCCCTGGATGAGGGTCAGGGCGCAGAGTGTACTGTCTCGGTCGTCAGGCTCCTCCCCTCTCTTTATGTATATTTAAACAAATGGTATTGTTATTATGTGAATTTGGGTTTACCAATAAACGCTGTGGCCAGGATCTCCCCAAAAAAGTGGTTGTGTCTAATTATTTAATTAGAGGGTTTAGGAAGTGTTTGTGCCTAACAAATTATTTCTAGGAGAAGTTATCCCAAAGGGTCATACGTACATACCCACTGGGCCTTTCACGGGTCATGCTCAAATGCAGCACAGACTAAACCGAATAGTGAATAAGAATGTATCATTTGAGAACAAAATGGCTAATAGAATGCTCTTTAAGAATAACCTAAAACAGCAACTTGATTTTCAAGTGTCAAGAGTCCCATGAAGTTTGATGTTTGTTTAGGACACTGAGTTTCGTGAGCTGACAGGGCCAATGTTTCTAGGGCCAGACTACAGCTGGGTACTAAGCTGTGACGGTCAAATTCATGTTCTGGGTTCCTCTGCAGCTCACATTACCCTATATACAGAAGTCTTGTTGCAATGATTGCCAGGTGCTACAACATTTACACATATATTAGAACTTCTAAAAGTGTACATTTTTAAGAAAAAGTCCCCATTGCTTTCAAGGACAAGTTTCCCATCACATATATAGTTGTGAGCATACGAGTTGTTGCTCACGCTTGCGGGCTCGCGAAGGCGCTCCTTGCAAGCAACTGCGACCCTCGCAAATTTTACGTTGTAAACATACAAGACACGTTAACAGCCATTACGACCTCGCAAAAATCAAAAAATGAAAAACACAATAAATACAAACACCACATACATAAAACGCTTACCTACAGCAAGAGGGAGCATCCAGGACCTCAAAAAATGAAGTTACACCTTAATTTAACTCAAAATAAAAGAGATTAGACACTAAAAAATTCTCTAAGCAAGAGAAAAAATGGCAGCCGAACAAAACGAAAACGAGGCTACAGCACTCTAAACACCTAAAACACCACAAGAAACTCGCCAAACACCACTACAGACGCATACCACACATTAGCCGCCATTTTAGAATAATGCGGAAGTACACAGCTACGCTAACGTTTTTGTCTCGCGCACGCACACTATTACACTGCACACGTTCATCACGCTTACACAGCAGCTCCACACCACTAATGCTCCAGCAACATCAAAACAAATTGCCAGCTCTTCAACAGAATGCTTCCTGCATATATTACTTCAAAATAGGTAAAGTATATTAATTTATTAATGTATTATTTATTTGATTATTATACACCAAATAGCATTAGCTCACTTACAATTTCATTGCCGTCATTTTTTGACTGGCAATTCGCTAGTATAATATAAATGCAAACAAGGACATATAAATAAAAAATAAAAAAACTAGTGCAATGTATATTAACATTGTATTTGCTATTTATCCATGAAAAATAACTGCAGTCAAAACTGAAGTGGCAAATACAAGAAATTAAATTTATACGGTAATAGAAATTTGTGATTGACCACTAAAATAATTTCTGACAGTATTGTGATATTGCCTCTTCGTGTTCCCCACCCACTCCATAATACAGTATGTGCCAACCATCCAAATACCAATAAATTTAATCTAGGGCAGTAGAAGATATTTCTTGTTAAAGTAATATTCTAAGCTAATAAATGCATTAACGTTATTTTATTAACGTATTAACTTACACAGTTTCAAACTTAAATCATTGGTACAGAATATTGGACAATTAGTTCTTTAAATCAAACATAAATTATCCAGTGCAATAAACAAATGTGAATAATTGAACAGTACTGTAAAGAAATACATTTTTTGCTTATAGTGACATTATTATATATGCTCTGTGCATTGACATGTTAATAAATACATAACATGTAAGCGTTATTCAACTTTCACTGCTTTTAAGCTAACGTGGATATTTATAGAACGGATTACCAAGGCACGTAGGGAAAGTGAATTTACTATGGAGTATTGAGACAGGATTATAATGATTTGGATGGACATTAGCCAGTTTGTTGTGGAAATATAATGAGACATCTACAGTGCCTTGAAAAAGTATTTAACCCCCCCCCCCTTGACTTTTTACCTATTTTGTTACATTACAGCCTAAAGTTTAATGTTTTGTTAATCTGAATTTTATGTGATGAATCAGAACACAATAGTCTAAGTTGGTGAAGTGAAATGAGAAAAATATATACATAAAACTATTTTTTAGAAATAGAAAACAGAAAATTGGCATGTGCGTATGTATTCACCCCCTTTTTATGAAGCCCAGAAAAAGCTCTGGTGCAACAAATTACCTTCAGAAGTCACATAATTAGTTAAATGATGTCCACCTGTGTGCAATCTAAGTGTCACATGATCCGTCATTACATATACACACTGTAACGGAGCTGGGACCCGCAGTCCAAAATCTCCGCTGGTATACGATAAAATACCCACGAGGCACTACAGTTTCACCATCCCCGACCTCCCATATTGGACGACACACAATTTGGGAGTCAAATGAATACTGACTTTATTTTGTTATTGCAGAAATATTTATACATCTCTTCCCACAGGCAATCCACATCCCCCATATTTGGCTGCACAATACCCATAAAGAGAACAATAGGTGGGTCACACCTCCCTGGCAACTTTGATACAATCAGACATTGATTCAATTACACCTCTTTGTTCTTATCAGAGAATTAAAACACTTTGGAAAATGCAAGGCTCCTTTACAACTTTCTTATCTCTTGAATCTCTGTAATAGGATTATCTATTAGCCTAGGTCTGCAAAAGTCTGGCTAATATTCTGCAGAGCATCAAACAGCAAACATATTGTAGGATCATATTTTAACCAAGAATTAAATAATCATAAAACAGGGTAAAACAGTGATGGGTTCCGCTACACACCTCCCCCGTGACCATTAGCCGGCATACACGGTCTGATCCCAACGGATCGGCCTGGGGATGTCCGGACAAAAGTATTTGTTGGTCAATTCTCTAGTTTGACAACCCATCAGCATTACTGCAATTCACATTTATTCACATTTCCCATATCCCCAGATAGCTGGGATCTGAGCGCACAAAACCACCGAATAGCGCTCAGATCCTCTTCACACAGTTCAATTGCCATGTAGCTAAAGTCTTTCCCATAGTCTTTCATTATATGAATGGGCTTCATGGCACAGTTATCTGGGGTATCATGGTTCACACAGGGCAAGTACAGAATGACCCCCCTGTATGTAAAGGGCCGGAATGAGTGACTTACACTCTGGTATGGCCGAACACTGGTTCCAAAGGGCAATATGTACCAGGGCCATAGTCGCAGGGCAGGAGGCTGGCAAACAGTCCTCTCCAAGCCAAGGTGGCGAAGGGCACTTCGTCACACATCTCTCTTTTGGGGGGAAGTCTAATCAGGTACCTGGATATTTTGCTGGGGTGATGGGGCAACACGCTGAGGGGACTTGAGGGGCAGAGGCCAGCGGCACTCTGCCCTGATGCCAGCTCTTCTGCTGGTATAACCTGCAGGACATCCTGCTCTGTACAAGCGACAAAGGGAGGGCAGAGGCCGACTGCACTCTGCCCCGCTGTCAGCTCTTCTGCTGGGGTACTTGGGACATATTCCGGCTCAGTAGCCAGGGAAACGTGGGGGTCAGTGGGGGTTAACATTTCCTCTGTTAACCCTGGGGCCACATTAGAAGTTAGCTGGGGAGGGGAGTTTGTACTTACCCCCTCCTCCGGTTGTCCCAGTGACGGTAGTTGGGGATCTGGACAAGCTGTGGGCGCAGAGACCACGGTCCCATCTGCGCCGTCTGGGAGATTGGTGTCTCCCCTGGTTAGGGTAAACTGTCGCTGGGGGGGAAGGATGACACCTTCTGCCCCCTGTGTTTCACACTGCCACTGGGGGGGAAGGACGACACCTTTGGCCCCCTGGAGTACCCACTGACGCTGTGGAGGAAGGTCGACACCTTCTGCTCCCTGGGGTACACACTGCCGCTGGGGGGGAAGGACGACACCTTCTGCCCCCTGGGGTTCACACTGCCGCTGAGGGGGAAGGACGACACCTTCTGCCCCCTGGGGTTCACACTGCCGCTGTGGAGGAAGGTCGACACCTTCTGCTCCCTGGGGTACACACTGCCGCTGGGGGGAAAGGACGGCACCTTCTGCCCCCTGGGGTTCACACTGCCGCTGGGGGGGAAGGACGACACCTTCTGCCCCCTGGGGTTCACACTGCCGCTGGGGGGAAAGGACGACACCTTCTGCCCCCTGGGGTTCACACTGCCGCTGGGGGGAAAGGACGACACCTTCTGCCCCCTGGGGTTCACACTGCCGCTGAGGGGGAAGGACGACACCTTCTGCCCCCTGGGGTTCACACTGCCGCTGGGGGGAAAGGACGGCACCTTCTGCCCCCTGGGGTTCACACTGCCGCTGAGGGGGAAGGACGACACCTTCTGCCCCCTGGGGTTCACACTGCCGCTGGGGGGAAAGGACGACACCTTCTGCCCCCTGGAGGGCCGGTAGAGAGACCTCGGTCCCATCTCTACCTGCCATCTGGAGGTCATCCCAGGACCAGTCAATGAAGTCTGGTTCTGCTTGTCGAGTAGGTTGGGGCTGCACAAGGCTGAGCAGGTGTTGGTAGTCCTGCTCCAGCTCCCACTCTCTCGTTACCAGGTGGGTCATGTCTTTGCTCACCTCGCCTTCGTCATCCCAGACATACATGCCCATCCGGTAGTCGTAGATGTCCCAAAACCTAGACCCCTCCGTGCTGCCAAGATCAATATCGTCCTCCAAGGCATCCCATAATAAACCCGGGCCATCATAATCATCCCCCTCCGGTAAGTCGTGTTCAGCCGTCCAGGGGGTAAGTCGAACGGTATACCACCAGAGGGCCTGGTATGCGTTGTCTAGCCAGATCTCTCGCCTTACCAGGGTCTCTAGTCTTGTCACCCACTCATCCAGGGGCTGCTCTCCCAATAGATACATCCGCATCGCCACACGCTTCTGTAGCCGCTGCTCATCACTGGGGGGACTCTCACCTCGCCGCCATTGGGCATCTTGCAGGGCATCATACCAGAGTTCCATTCTGTCTGTCTCCCTGTAGTCTGCGGCCTCCTTCTCATCCTCATCATGGAACGCTGTCCAAAAACTAGCCGGTTCCATCCTGCTGTAGCCAGGGGCGCTGTACGGATACTAGCGTTGCCCTCAATTTGTACTCCACGGAATGGTGTCTCCTGTAGCTGTCCTTCTGACCGTGGGAACAATTCCACCACTTGCCAACAAATGTAACGGAGCTGGGACCCGCAGTCCAAAATCTCCGCTGGTATACGATAAAATACCCACGAGGCACTACAGTTTCACCATCCCCGACCTCCCATATTGGACGACACACAATTTGGGAGTCAAATGAATACTGACTTTATTTTGTTATTGCAGAAATATTTATACATCTCTTCCCACAGGCAATCCACATCCCCCATATTTGGCTGCACAATACCCATAAAGAGAACAATAGGTGGGTCACACCTCCCTGGCAACTTTGATACAATCAGACATTGATTCAATTACACCTCTTTGTTCTTATCAGAGAATTAAAACACTTTGGAAAATGCAAGGCTCCTTTACAACTTTCTTATCTCTTGAATCTCTGTAATAGGATTATCTATTAGCCTAGGTCTGCAAAAGTCTGGCTAATATTCTGCAGAGCATCAAACAGCAAACATATTGTAGGATCATATTTTAACCAAGAATTAAATAATCATAAAACAGGGTAAAACAGTGATGGGTTCCGCTACACACACCTTTTTTGAAAGGCCCCAGAGGCTATTACACCTAAGCAAGAAGCACCACAAACCAAACACTGCCATGAAGACCAAGGAACTCTCGAAACAAGTAAGGGACAATGTTTGATCCCCAGGAAATCATAAATCAAATCTATCATAACCAAATGGAAAGAACATGGCACAACAGCAAACCTGCCAAGAGACTGACACCCACCAAAACTCACGGATCGAGCAAGTATGGCATTAATCAGAGAGGCAGCACAGAGACCTAAGATAACCCTGGAGGAGCTGCAGAGTTCCACAGCAGAGACTGGAGTATCTGTACATAGGACAACAATAAGCCATACACTCCATAGAGTTTGGCTTTATGGCAGAGTGGCCAGAAGAAAGCCATTACTTTCAGCAAAAAAAAACAAAATGGCACGTTTTGAGTTTGCAAAAAGGCATATGGGAGACTCCCAAAATGTATGTAGGAAGGTGCTCTGGTCTGATGAGACTAAAATTGAACTTTGCATCCATCAAAGAAAACGCTATGTCTGGAGAAAACCCAACACATCACATCACCCAAAGAACACCATCCCCACAGTGAAACATGGTGGTGGCAGCATCATGCTGTGGGGATGTTTTTCAGCAGCTGGGACTGGGAAACTGGTCAGAGTTGAGGGAAAGATGAATGGTGCTAAATACAGGGATATTCTTGAGCAAAACCTGTACCACTGTATGCGTGAATTGAGGCTAGGAACCTACTCATCTACTAATTTCTTTTGCTAGAATTAGGAAGTGCAACTCTTGGCCATCTATAATGTTTCTGAGCAACCTTTACTCTATTACTCGCCCCAACCTCATGCTTGTCTCAGATTCTGAACATTTATATCTGCCCTGACCATTTGGACATTTCCTTTGATTTTCCCTTTGGCCTTTTCTGCTCTGATAATTTGGATAACCCCGGCTTTATACAACCAGTTTGAAGCTTTTGAAGCAATCAAACACTTCCTCATTTTTATCAAAGGTAATGTAGTCAGGTTTTACTAGGAAGTAATATCCAGTCCTGAGTGTTAAAAATATTATGCAGAGCGAAACCAAGAAGTGAAGCGCACCTTGTGTCTTAGTTTAAGAAGATTGCCAAACAATACTCTTTCCCTTTCCTCTATAATTTATAAATTAATTTGAAATGTTTTTTAAGTTTATTTAAGTTTAATACTGATTTAATTATATGTATAGTTCCTAAATCATATTATATACTTTACTAAATTACATAGATTAAAAGGTATATTTTGTAGGAATAAATCACATCTGCTACTTTTCTGTTATACTAATATTACCTCTGCTCTCCTGAGCAAGAAGATAATAGCAATTACAATACAATAGAAGATTGTGGGTAGGATGGCAGCAAATTTAGTTACCTGTATTTAATCGATGCCAGCGTAAATTCTCTAAAGCACAATTAACATAAAGTTAATTTCTCTTAGGTAACCTACAGTACCTGGCTACTCTTATATTATCTAGAGATGCCTAAAACTATGTTATAAATGTATTCATTCAGTTAATAATGAACACTGCTGGATAAAACTATGAAGCGATTAATAAATCATAAAAATCAATTAAGAGTAGACCTACTAAAGATTAATTAAAATGCATTTATTAGATTTATTAAAGAGTGCTAAATCTGAAACTGTGCAATCATACTACTCAATTATTTACAAATGGCACAAGTTATTAACTTGTAGTTATAACTAACTCTGTGTGAAACTGTTACTCTGCATATCTCTATATATTGATAGTTAACTAAGCACTTGCTAATGCACCGTATATCCAAACACCAATTAAATGAATAGATCCTTCTCTATTAAATAATGCTCCAAGGTACAGATGCATCCACTACACAACATTAATGATCCTCAAAATGAACCCATAATCTGAAGTATTATCTACAAAATTCCACTTTTTCCATTTTCTATTTTATCTGTTTTTCTTAGCTTTTTTTGTCATTTGGAGGTCACAATGGAGAAGGCACAGCTATGTTTTGATCTCTTCTCATCGTCAAACTTTTTTCCTCCTTAGAATATTTGCATGTTAAACTTAGTATGAAAATGTATTTATTACAACAATAAAGTATATCATTGGAAACAAAAAAATGAAGGCGAAGGCGCTCAGCGCGAGGCTCGCAATGAGCGCCAAAGGATCTCGGAACACCAACAAAATTAATGTCTCAACCAAACACCATTACCTGCCTTACAATCTTATTACCGTCATTTTTTGAAGGGCAAGTTGCTAGTCAGCAATAGCAATGAAAATAATACAGTTCCCATTAGTGTATATGTATGACTGAGCTACATGAAATGTAATCTGTATAAAAATATCAACTGTCTATGATCTCTAAGTAAATCACTACAATTATCAGGATTCCAACTGGTGTGGCTACATGTTGTTTCTTCTGATGGATACAAGTGGATTACTTATCCCCTTTTGCATGTCATTCTCAAATTAAACACTTTACCTATTTGAAGCTCTAAATCAATCACAAAATTAATATACGTATTCCAGTAGCCAATCACATTCTCTCCTTGATTCCAAGCACACAACTGTGACACCCCCTTAAAGCCATTATCCACATCCTCAATTTCTTCTCGCTACACAGCCTGTTACTTTACTGTCACTCAGAGGAAGTTATACCCAGAACCAGTTGTGTAAGACAGTTTATCATTGCCTCTCTTCTCTAATCTAATTATCATTTGTGTTCTTTCTTTGCCTTCTAAAATAATATATTTTCCATTGTTTTGTACCAGGGTCAGAGAGGAGAAACAATCGCTCATGTTTTTACACTGACTAATACTTATGTAAATCAGGCATGTTCAGGACCCTCAGGTTTTATTCAGCAACTTCCTTTACTCACTAGAATATCTGATCAAGTTAAAATAGTAATGTATTTTGTTACAATGCAGTATAGGGCATCAGTTGAATATAATTTGAAAGTTGTTGAACAACGAGTGGCTGAATAACACAAATATCAGTCGGGGTAAACGCATAAGCAATACTGAACGACGCGGAGGCTGCACAGGCTCCCTGGGTCAGCCTGTAGCGTCACGTGACCCAGCGGAGCCTGTGAGGCTATTAGCCAATCAGGAGCGTCGGGGGGCGTGTCGGAAGCCCGTTTCGCGCCATTGAACACAGCAGCGCGGTCTCCCGACTGGATGGACGGAGGTCTGAGGTCCTGCAGCATTAAAAATACAGTAGGAAGGTTTAATTACTGAGATTTCACCCCAGCTTACCAGCATATAAGGGGATATCACTGTTGAGGCTATCCCTGTCTGTTTTTGTGTTCTTTTCCTCCTCCGTTTTTTGTGTCTGTGTGTGTCACTGTCTCCCTGTGGTGTGCTGTGCCTGTGTGTGTTCCTGTGTCTGTGTGTGCCTGTCTTGCTGCTTGTTGTGCCCCCTGTTTTGTTCCCCTGTTAGCTATTTCCATGGATCCAGAGGGCTTAGAGGCCTTACTGGCTGAGGTTAGGACCCGTGCCTTAAGCCAAGGGGTCAGGTGGGTGCAGGACAGGCTGGGACCTCCCATGCCTTCTGCGCTTGGAGCTCAGCACATTGTACAGGAACAGCCTGCGGTGGCTGGTGTCCTAGCCAATCCTGATGCCTCCAGGGAAATTTTTTCCCATCCCACCACTGTAGGGCTGCCAGACCCACGTCCATCAGGTAGCAGAGACACCAGAGATGGGGGGGTTACAGGTCAGGGCGGCCGGGACCCCATACCCCCCAGGCAAGCGAGCGCCAGGACCACGGGCGGTGGGGGTGAGGGCCTAGCAATCCGGCCACCACCTGCCAACTTGCCTAAAGGTCCTAGGCCGCGACAAAGGTCGCGAAACACCCCTCTAACACCCCGCAAGGGGGGTGCAGGGGGTAAGAGTAAAGCCGGGAGTCCTAAAAAGGCTCCTACAGGCCCTCACGGTGCCAAGCAGACGGTCCCTGGGGTTTCCCTAATTAACAGTGCTTCTGGTACTTTACAGGGACGCCCAACTGGCAGCGAGAGGAGCATGGCGACGACGAGAGAGAGAAGAGATGGGGTCATCAGAGAAATGAACAGCCAAGACAGCATGGTCATGATTGATGACATGCCTGTGACAGCGGCAGTGGCGAGGCTAGGACGTCCCACTCGAGCTAAGAAGGCTACGAGCAGGTACAGTCCGCTGCTATTTACGCACACACCGCTAAGGCGTAGCAGAGTAGAGACTGAGGGCGATACGGTTAGGCCACAGCGCAAAGGGTCCAAGACTGACCAACAGCTGGATATTCCAACGCCCGAGGAAGTCTCAGGGGGCCCCCTACAGGGGGCGGCGGAGGCAGTGCTAGCCTACTCCAGCCGCGCAAGCTTAGCTGACCAGGACCCTTCCTCAGACGAGGAAAGGGCGGTATGGGCGCGGGCATGCAGGTCGCGGAGAGCTAGTGACTGTTCTTCTTGTACCCACAGATCTAGAAGGAGATCCCGGTCTAGAAGCAGAAGATCTTGTCGGTGCAGCTGTGCTTGCACCGGATCTGAGAGGAGAAGCCCGCGGAGGGCCAGACGGTCAGAGTCCCCGGAGCGTCAGGAGAGACGCGGGGATACTCCGTTGGCCGTATCTACTCCTAAGCTTCCAGAAGCAGGTGAGCGCTCAGAATTGAGCTGCGCAGCAGACAAGGGTGGTTTTATTGGGTCATTAAGGACTCTATTAGCTGCGCACAACATTGCAGTTAGCGAGCGCGACATGGGAGCGTGGATAGGGGGGCTAGCAAAGGGTGCATGGTCCCAGCCAGCAGCGGTAGTGGCGCCAGCGAGCGCGAGCGAGGCGCTAGCTAGCTTGCGCGCGCCCGAGCCGGTAGGCAGCGCAATAGCAGCAGTTGGGAATAACACTGTGGGGGTTACCGACGCAGCCATGAGGCCCATAGTCCTCTGCTGGGTGCACACCTTCCACAGGAAGTAAAGGAAAAGATCTGGAGGAGGGAGTTTATAGAGTTGTTTTCCCTTCTTCCTATGTCTAGGCAAACAGACCTGGCCGAGAGGGGCCCCAGGGAGGGGAAATCCTTTGCTAGGCTACCCAGGACATTTGATACCTGGCTGCAAGCATTTTCTATTTGGGCTTGCGTACTGTGTGAGCGGCACCCTGAACAGAGTTCGGGATTGTTCGTCTACATAGACGAAATTCGGAATGCTCACAAGGTTTATGGGGGTACAGCCTGGTGGCGGTACGATGAGGAATTCCGGCAATACTTGGCCTCAAGGCCAAGTATGGCATGGAGCGACAAAGCGGTGGCGTATTGGCTAAACATCATGACACCCATGAGAGTCACGACGCCCTTTCGGAGCGGGGCCGGTGGAGGTAAGGGCCCCACCCACGCCTCAGGAGCAGGTCTTAAGACCTGTTTTTCGTACAACGAGGGGGTCTGCAGATGGGCGCCTAACTGCAGGTTTAAGCATGCATGCTCAAACTGCGGAGGTGAACACCCCCTGTCTAGATGCAGTAGACCCAAAGAGGGAGGCAGGGGCGAGCCTCCTGCAAAGGGGCAAGACGCCCATACGCCTCCCCGCCATGCTGCCGTGGCTAAAGCGCTACGGTAAATTGGCAGGCACCGCCGAAGCGGCGCGCCTATTGGAGGATGGTTTCCGAGAAGGATTCCGGATTCCATGTGGGGTCGACATTCAAGGTTTTCTTGTCCCAAACCTGAAGTCGGCTAGGGATTTCCCAGGGGTAGCCAAAGCTAAGGTGCTTAATGAAGTAAAATTGGGGAGGATGGCCGGGCCATTTGCGGCCCCGCCCATCCAGGGTTTAGTTGTGTCTCCTCTTGGGGTGGTCCCCAAGAAGGAGAAGGGTAAATTTAGACTGATCCAGCATCTCTCATACCCCAGAGGCCGTTCGGTAAACGATGGCATATCAAGAGACCAGGCTACTGTGTCTTACGAGTCATTTGACCGGGCGGTCGATTTGGTGAGGAGGAAGGGCCAGGGGGCCCTTATGGCAAAAGTGGACATCGAGGCAGCATTCAGATTGCTCCCCGTGCACCCGACAAGCCATCGGTTGCTAGGGTGCTTCGTAGACGGAAGTTACTTCATTGACTTATGTTTACCCATGGGATGCTCGATATCCTGTGCTTACTTCGAGGCTTTCAGCAAATTTTTACAGTGGGTTGTGAGCATCGAGGCGGGGTACAAGAGTGTTACCCATTACCTGGATGACTTCCTTTTTGTTGGCCCAGCGAGAAACGACGCTTGCCGTTTTATGCTGGAGGTGTTCACCGAAATCTGTACAGAATTCGGGGTACCATTGGCCCATGATAAGACGGAGGGCCCTACGGAACAATTGACTTTTCTGGGGATTCGGATTGACTCCTGCAAAATGGAGTGCAGTCTTCCCTTAGAGAAGGTGGAGGACATGCAAGCCGAGATTACGGCGCTGCGGGGCGCACGGAGGGTGACCCTCCGGCGGCTGCAATCAATATTGGGGAAGTTGAATTTCGCGTGCAGAATTATCCCCATGGGGCGGATATTCTGTAGACGAATGTCTTTGGCTACGGTAGGGATTGCGAAGCCGCATCATTTCCTAACAGTCTCTAAGGCCATGCGTGATGATGCAGAGGTATGGGCAAGGTTCCTTGCAGACTTTAACGGGCGGGTGGTCCTTCAAAAGGAGGGCACCACCAGCGCAGAGCTAGACCTGCACACCGATGGTTCTGGACCAATCGGTTGTGGGGCGTATCTCCAAGGGAGATGGTTCGCTGCGGCATGGCCGGGGGAATGGGAAGAGGCGGGTTTACTGCTGAACCCTACATTCCTGGAGCTGTTTCCTATGGTGGTAGCAGTGCACTTATGGGGTCCTTGTTTCAGGGACAGGCGAGTCATTTTCCATTCGGGTAATAAGGGGTTGGTTGAAGCCGTGAACAACATCACGGCGGCATCCGTACCAGTGATTAGATTGCTTAGGCATCTTGTGCTATGTTGCCTTCGCTTGAACATATGGTTTCAAGCAAGACACGTGACAAAAGTGAATAACGGAATTGCTTACGCCCTCTCTCGGTTTCAGGAGGATCGTTTCAGGGCGCTGGCTCCTCGTGCGAACGCCCTGGGGGAGCTCATCCCCGAGGAGCTCTGGGAGATTGGAGCTGTCAGGTAACGAGACTCGTGAGACAGTCTGTTGCCCCAGCGACGTGGAACGCTTATAGACGCGTGTGGGCTAAATGGGATAGCCTAGTGGCACTGGCAGGTGGGGCCACGACGGAGGACAAGAGCGTAGGGATCTTGCTTTGGTACCTGCTGCGGTGTGCCGAGCAAGGCGAATCAAAACCCGTAGTAGGGAGACAGGTCACGGCGCTTGCTTTTATGTTTAAGCTTGCTGGGCAGAGGGACCTTACTAAGGAGTTTCTAGTGCGCAAAGTGGTGCGCGGAATGTTCAGCGGTGCGCAAAGGCCAGATAGTAGGCGGCCAATAACATTTGCGCTGTTGCTGAGATTGGCTCAGGAACTGGTGGTGGTTTGCAGGGATCCCTTTGAATCTCTACTTTTCCGAACGGCTTTTTCCCTGGCGTTCTTCGGAGCGTTTAGGATAGGGGAGTTAGTCGCGAACAGTAGACACGGTTCGGGGGGTCTGCAATTGGTGGATACCTGCCTCAGGGAAGGTACGGTGGTATTGTGGTTGCGGAGGTCAAAGACTGACCAAGTGGGTAAAGGAAGAGAAGTGGTTCTGCATCAGGTTGGCACAGAGTGTTGCCCATATGCATGTGTAGTGGAGTACCTTAAGCAGCGACCGGTGGGACGGTGTTCGCTGCTGGTCCACGCCGATGGAACGGCACTGTCTGTGTATCAGTTTAAAAGAGTTCTAAAAAGCGCACTGCACCGGCTCGGTTTCAAGCAGTCCGACTTTGGGACACACTCCTTTCGGATTGGAGCTGCCACTGAAGCGGCTAGGTTGGGGTTGCCCGACGCGGCAGTAAAGCGCATCGGGAGGTGGGACTCAGACCGTTTTCGTTCCTATGTTCGGCCAAATGCAGTGGTTTAATGGTGTTGCTTTCTACTTTCAGGGGAACAGAAGCAACTATGGATTGTGGGCCATTCCTACGTGTACTGGGCCCATAGGTTAGCCGCAGTTACCGAAGAAAAGGCACAACTGGGCTTTCCTGTTACGGACTTACGCGTAAGGTGGTGTGGTATTCGGGGTCTGCGTTGGGCGCAGCTCGACGGCATCTTGGAAACGTACGCGCAGCGTTACGGGCAGCCCAGTCTTATCATTTTTCATGCCGGCGGGAACGATTTGGGGGCAGTTTCCATGAGACGAATGCTAAAGGTGATGAGACGAGACATCGAGAAATGGGTGAAGAAGTTCCCTGGCACGTTCCTTATCTGGTCTGAGATGATCAAGAGAAGATCATGGCGTAACGCGCGCGACCCAGTATGTTTAGATAAGGCTAGACAGAAGATAAACCAGCAGATTGCGAGCTTTGTGAGAAAACAAGGTTTCTCGGCCATCCGGTATAAAGATTTCGAACCGGTCGGCGCAGATGATTTTTTCGCAAAGGATAAGGTTCATCTTACGGAAATAGGGTACGAGTTGATGATGTTGGAGTTTAGGGAGAGTGTTTTGCGGGCTTTGGCTTTAATGTCCAGCAGGGGGGGATCGCAGCCTCGGGAGGCGTCCCTCGCATGCTCCGTGGCGGGAGGTGAGTTGCCCGGCCCACTGGCCTAAGGGGGCGATGGCCCCACCTCACAGGGCGTGCTTAAAGATAAGCATTGGGGCTTTGGGCAGGGCTCAAAGCGTGAGGTCACTGTTCGTGGCCGGGCTCCTCCCCCAGAAGGAAGGACTAAATTAGTCATCTAAACAAGTTATGGTTGTTTGTTTATATTGTGTCTAAATAAAGCTGTGGCCCGTTGTTTCTCCCAACTCAAGTTGTCGTGTCAGTTATTCCATCAACTAGCCTGAATGGATCATGCATGGGTCATGAACGACGCGGAGGCTGCACAGGCTCCCTGGGTCAGCCTGTAGCGTCACGTGACCCAGCGGAGCCTGTGAGGCTATTAGCCAATCAGGAGCGTCGGGGGGCGTGTCGGAAGCCCGTTTCGCGCCATTGAACACAGCAGCGCGGTCTCCCGACTGGAATCCCACCCACCCACCCTGTATTTTGTTGTTAACAGATGTTATGGTTTATTCTTTTAAAAAAAAAAAAAAAAAAAAAAAAAAGTATATATAATATATATAATATAAATAAGAAATGTTGAAATTAATATATATTTTTGGTTAAGAATTCGGAGAAGTGGCTATTGTATGTTGTGTATTGTTAATTTATGTCTGTGCGGCGGGAGGTGAGTTGCCCGGCCCACTGGCCTAAGGGGGCGATGGCCCCACCTCACAGGGCGTGCTTAAAGATAAGCATTGGGGCTTTGGGCAGGGCTCAAAGCGTGAGGTCACTGTTCGTGGCCGGGCTCCTCCCCCAGAAGGAAGGACTAAATTAGTCATCTAAACAAGTTATGGTTGTTTGTTTATATTGTGTCTAAATAAAGCTGTGGCCCGTTGTTTCTCCCAACTCAAGTTGTCGTGTCAGTTATTCCATCAACTAGCCTGAATGGATCATGCATGGGTCAAGTGAAACTAGCAGCATTTGCATTACTATGACTACTAATAACCGCATATGAACTACCAAAACAATCAAAAGGACATAATTGTCAATAGTGTGACTACAAGCATATATCTATGTATATAGTCGTTATTGATATTTTCTTTCCTCATATGTACACAATATGCATACCTTGGTCCCTATTTAATTCCAAGCCTGTAATTACCTTCATACAGCCAGTATGTCTGCGGGTTAGAATTTCCTAGTTACAGATGTATTTAATTGCTCAAGCCCGCAAGTACAGGCTCACAGGCACCACACGCAAACCATGAACCCGCAAGTAGCATTTCAGGGCATGATCATGATCAATTAAGCAAGCCTGTAAGTTACAATTTAGACAGAGCCAATAGTAAATGAGACCGTCATCATGACATCAGTAAAACATGGATTTTAGACTACAATTAAATAGTGTTTAGAAGTCCAATTTGTGATTGGACTCGCAGTCCAGAAATTCAGAAATCAATAAAAATCAATAAATCATCTGTTTTAGTCCATTGGGTGGCCTGATATGTATTAACTCCTTGATTCCTGGGATCAATATAACATGGAAACATTTGCAGATTTGCAAGCTTGAGACTGTTGTGCAATTATTTCTAGTGCCTTTCATTGCTTACCCAGTATTTTAAAGTACAGTAATGTGTGCTTGTTTGCTATTACAGTGTTAAGAACAGGTGTTTAACCCACTTGTGAGTCCTATCTAGTACTTGTATCATTTTTGGATACATTTGCCATTTACGGGTTTGAAGGCAATTGCTGGCTTGTTGAATGAAATATGGATTTTGCGTCTTTAGCACTGGTTACATTTACGGGCTTGAAACATCAAAGGAGAAGATAGGACAGAGTTACGTTTTTGACAACCACAGTGATTTTGAGCCTGTAACTCGCAAATCGATTGTGTGTAGCTAAATGAAGCCAATTAAATATCAGTAACTTTTACATGCTCCATTACCGGCTCCAGTAATTGAGATTTTGACAATTACTTAGGGGCCCTTGTCTGGAATCAATAAAAAAAAGTCTCAAAGCAGATCTCACTTTATAGCTACTAATAATTTTAATTAATAGTGCAACTTTGCATGAACAACAATATTTATACAGATTTTGTTTTATTTATTAATTTGATTGCACAGACTCTCAGTTATCCTGCACACATGGGAGTTGGTTAATGCTGGATAAATGTAGTTTCTGGCTGCTTGACAGTTACATATAAAAGAGTCCTAGATTCGCTGCACATAGGATGCTCTGCTAACTATATTTGTCAGTGAGGGCTTTTCTAGCAGCAGCAGCTTTCACTCCTCACTTACACACAGGTACGTTTGGCTGGAGGGTGTGGTAATGAACCCGGGGAATGTAACGCCAACACTGCACTGGCTCAGTCACTCATGCCCGTCCGCTTCCAGGTAACACTGTGGTTGACAGTGGTTGAAATCTAGGTGCCTGTAAGCATTTTGTGACATGACATCCTGGCTCCTGGCATTTGTAAAATACAGTATTCAGTTGTTTTTTTTCTCGCTGCTTGAGAGTTATGGTTATCTGAGAGTCTACTATAAATGTAATTACATCGACCGGTATATTTTAGTTTCAACACTTAGTTAATCTATTCTCATTGTTTATGTTTGTATATATTGCAGCGCAATTGCTCAGTGGCTTTTCAGTGGTTCAGATTTGTATTTTGCATATTCTGTCTTATCTAGAGCACTTTAATGAAATATTTTATTAATAATAATACATGTATAAATGATTAGCAGTTAGACACAAACAGACTGCTAAAAGTGGAGTGTTATCTAAAAATGCTTTTATGTTAATACTGTTAATTCGTTACATACTTCATTGATTTTGTAAGATAATATAGCTTGCTTTTTTGGGTTTGTTACATTATCTTTTATGGATATTACCAATAAATTATATTTATATTGTTACAATCTGGGTTTTTGACATCCATTTGCTTTGTGATACTTCAATTTGAATAGAAGTAGATGAAGAAAATAAAACTGTGTAATGACAGCAAACTAAAAGATATAACAGTAGTGTAGGTTCAGCCTAAAACGATTCCAAGGTTACAGTAGATAATATAAAAAGACACCATAAGCTGAGTTAAAGATGCAAGTACATCTGATAAGGCTACAAGAGAGACGTACATTTATAGAATTATTACACCAAGGCACTGAATATTGTTGTCCCTGTTCTATTAAAATCTAGGGCCTTGATAAGAAACCAAAACCAATCAGTTCTAATTAGTGAACGTACAAATACCCGAAAACTATGCAAACCATTAATAAAACATATAATTGAATTACATAGCCTGCAGCTCATATTTATGCAGTGCTAAAGATAGACTTTCAAGCTGCCACATTCATAAACAAATAGAAGCCAAATGCACCTGACCGACCTTTATATCCATGTCAGTTTGTATTCCATCATCATTTTAAAATGCAAACAAGGTGCCTCTTAGATGAAACCTGTGAAGGACACACACCTGCCAGATTTGCATTAAGTTTGCAGTGATTTGTCATTTTGAAGTTTCTTCTGTACTGAAACATAAACTGCTGGTATCATGTTGAGAATAGAGAAACCTGTATGGCAGGGATGGGGAATATCAGGCATGGGGGGTCAGATATGGCCTTCTGTTTCATTCCATCTGGTCCTTACGCCTGTGCTAAAAGGCTTAAGTATAAGAATCAATGGCTAGTCAGCACTTCACATAAATTATAGAAGGAAAATCTAATACTCAGAAGCATGGGTGTGGAAAAGGAAATCTAGGGGGGATACCGCATTTAATACAAAAATATCACACAACTGCTTTGAAAAATCTGGAGGGTGGGGATGTCCCTCTCGTCCCCCCCCAGTTCCTACACCCATGCAAACGTTTAGAGTGAGACCAGCTGGAAAGTTTCCTGGTGTGGTGATATAGATAGAGTAAGGATCAGTGAGGTAGAGAAAAAGAGGGATTACCAAGAAAACGTTGGTGAGTTGAATGGTTTAGACTTTTCTCTTAATAAATACTATTAAAGGAAGATGGAGGACAATTCTTCTAGTGTACATGTAAAAGAGCATTCTTTAAACATTACCAAAGTCTGTTGATTACTTAGAAGACAAGTATGAGTATATTACTGCTCATTCGCCAACAGAGGCAAGCCCTCGGACCAGTAAAACATTTGAATCTGTTTTCTGCATTGACAACATCATTAAAAAAAACTTTAAAAATACACAGTACAGTATCAAATGCTCACTTTCAGATGCAACAAAGAAAAACAATGCTTTCAATATATCTTTAAGATGCCCTTTGTGTGTCCCCAGTTGAACTATTTATGTGGGTTAGTGGCCATTGTTAGGATTAGGTTTCTCAGCCATTATAATTGGAATATAGACCACTTGATAACATATGCAGTGATTGCTTTCACTCACTTTCGTAAAGTTGACAACATTACCCATATAAAAGTGAAGCTTACCTATCCTGTAACATAGAGCAAACATATGATGCATTTTTTTTTTCCAGCATGATGATGTCATACATGACATCAGTTTATACTGTGGCACTGTCATGAAGATGCATGCCATCATGACATTAGTAGTTCCAGATGGACAAATATAAAAAGAACAAGGCTGTACAAACATACTGATGTTGGTTACCTTTTATATTAAACAGAATTCTAGCCATGACATATCTTGTGTTTGGTCAGGGTTATCAATACTAGAATCTTCAAGGAATGTACTGAGGCATGGGTAGGCTCTTAACATGGTCTAGGATTTCAGTACTTCTCTGTTGCGCACAGTTGTTGCAATGAGAATCTCTGAAGTTGTTATTGTCTCACCTGTGTACAGCAGGGTAATAGAGAAATCCTGGCCTGTTTCAGCACTTCCGAAACAAATGTTGCCTGCTGGTGAGTTATGAATGTAGCACTAAAACAAATATTATATTGTTACAAATAAGCCAAAATAATGTTTATGTATAAATTTGTGTTCTGACTTTAATAATCAAGGAGAAAAGATTTTTCAAGCATTTTAAATCCTGTTTAAACTTCATTGAAACTAACAGGAAATACAGAGAGCCTGTAGATCTCAATGGGTTGCAGAGGGCGAGCCCCAGGAGAAGTTAAACTTCTGATTAAGTTTAACTGCCTTATAAAATAACCTCTTTCTAATGAAACAAAGAAAAAAATATTTCCATGTCTTTATATAGACATTTTCTGTTGATCACGACAGTCATGTGAGGAAGACTAGTGATAACAAAGTAAAACAGGATAAGATTGCACATTACTGCAAGATAATGAACAAAATTGGTAGTAAAACGAAATGTCCGGTCCAAAGACATGATGACTCTAATTTGTGTATGACAAAGGATTCCAAAAAAAGTTATCTTAGGAAAATATTTTTGTAACAATAATAAAATGTCTTCACATATAATAGTTTTTCAAACTACGAGTCGTCGTCATGATTTGCGAGGTCGCAAAGCAAGGTCGCAGAACTGTGTCCCTCATGAAGTGAGGCACGCAGTTCTGGCCCTCGCAAAGTGAGGGGTCGCATTTGCGGAGGTGGAGGATCTACGGCGCCTCACTCCTGGAAGAAAAAACAAAAAAGCGTGACTTTGAAATAAATAAAAAAAAAACACTCTGCGGGACGTAGAAAAAAAAATACGACCCACAGGACTTTACTTTACTTTACTTTCGCGTAAAGAGGAAATACGGACTTCACGGCCCAAACGCATACATCAAAAAACACTGAAAAATAACAAAAAACATAACAAAAACATCACACACAGCAATGGGGAAACAGCCAGGACGTCTGGGGTGGGGTCGCATGCAAATTAAAGTCGATTTTAAGGAGTTTCGCCATTTGAAAATCGGCTAAGCGAGAAAAAATATGGCGGCCCAAAAAAATGAAATTGAGGCTCCATGACCCCAAAGTGCAGATAACACTGACAAGGACGTACGACTTTTAACTACGACCCGCGGAACTTAGAAAAAAATAATACGAGGTCGTAAAAATACGAAGTTAATGGTTGAAATGAATACATTCTAAAACAACTAAAACAATACAAAAGACAAAAAATATAACGAAAAACCACACACAGCATGGGGGGACAGCCATGACATCTGCCAGTGAGGTTGCACACTAAAGTCGAATTTAATGAGTTTAGGATATTGAAATTCGGCTAAGCGAGAAAAAAAATGGCAGACCAAAAAAATGAAAACAAGGCTACACGACCCCGAAATGCGCAAAACGACCCCGAAATGCGCAAAACACCGCCAGGCACATACGACTTTTGCCAGGGACGTACGAGATACAAAAATACACAGTTAGAAAAACAATGCTTACAACACTAACACGCACGCAGAATATTTATAATACACAGTTGGGACATTGCTGACACTTTCTCCTCAGGACAGCAACAGTCCAACTGTACATTGTATGATGCAGGAAAATAAAAAGAAATACTTAGCTCTTCAGGCTATTCATTGCTGGATATATCAATTACAAATAGGTAAAGTATATTAATTTATTAAGTAAATAATTCATTGAGTATTACAGAAAAAAATAGACATATATATCTGTCGTTGTGATGAGAGCCAAAGGCACTCATAGGACCAAAAGTAAACGAGAGGAGCAATGAACGGCGAAGGTCCTCAGAGTAGAAAAAGCTTTACATTGTGTGTCATTTTTATTGCCCTGTCATTTTTGACGCGTAAGTCGCTAGTCTCATTATAAACAATGTTTTCTTTCGTTTTCCTATATGTAGACATACATAATAAATATAATAATGTGTATACGCTTATTTTAGTAAAATATTGTGAATAAATATTGAATATTTAAATTGCTTGACTAAGCACAATCCTCTGTAAAATCTCTATGTATTTCTCAAAGAAACAATATCATATTGTAAGAAATAAACAAGGGAAGTGAACTGCTGCATATAGTTCTAAGTAATAATATAAATAATGTAAAGTGAGATGGATAACAAATCAAAGCCCCCAGGTCAATCTGAAATATTGATATTAATAACAGACCATACAGAATGATATTTTTTCAGATCTATTTCTAACACACCAAAAAAAAAAAAACACATACTGTGTTTTTGTGTATAGAAGTAGATAATCCTAACAATTTAAAACAGTGGTCATGACTGAGTAATGCACCAGATGCTGGAAAATCCCCAATGATTGTCATGTAAACAGTAAATCCTTTCAAGACGTCTGTAGGGTACCAAGAATCTACCTCTGCGCATTCACTTCCAACACAAAAACAGATAAAACAGCAGTGTGTACCTGAAAAAGCATTCAATTCTAGATAGGGGAAGAAAGGCCAATTTCAAATAGATTTGCTTAATACATTTGTGTTTCATTTTCATTACACAGCAAGTCTCACACTGAGCAAGATAATAAAGAATATGGTTGCTATTTAGCACTGCTTTTATATGATATATGAGTCATAATGCTATATACAATATATCTGTTCCTCTACATATAATTGCATTAATTGCAAGCCCTTTCCGATAGCTAAGAGCTTAAATGGTCTTGGAGATTCCTCACTTATATTTTAAAGTGTGAGAATTGCTAACAAGCAAATATTTGTAAAAAGTAAACATAAAATATATAAAAGCAACCTATATCTATTAAAAGCAGCTTTATACTGAATGCTGCCATTGCTGTTTGTTTACATGCTTGGCCAAGGAGGGTAATGGCTTGGATACAGTTACAATTTAAGATAAAGGATCGCTATTGGGTCAAAAATATTATTTTTGTTTAGCAATAAACAGTATTAGAAGAAAATCCATTTTGTAATAATCAAAATATGTGTAAACCCTCAAATAAAACATGAGAAAAAAAATAATATACGCTTTTAAAACTAATATTTGACCTTCTCTCAATGCTTTTCTTGCAATCAGTTATTTAATAACTAAATTAAACCCTACTGCATTAGCACTACAATAGTCCTTTAAGCTAACAAATCTTCCTGCAATTCTTCAGTGTATTTAAATGAAATCTTCTTTTTACAAATGATTCCTCCACTCTGACTAAACAGTGGCAGACCACACCACTACACATACCAGCATATAACAGTCAAATATTATAGTTTGATTTAATTTTTTAACTTTCTAAAAAGGTTTTACCCACAGTACACTTTAAAAATAATAGTTAAAATATTAAAGGGTTGTATTTTTTTACTTTCTAAAAAAATGTTGCCCAATTACAAGTCTATTCCTATTCTATTCCATATTGTAAATATGAGAATTTAGAGGTCACTTAAAGTAGAAAAATACTGAATAATACATGAAATTGTTGCCATTATATTATACAAGACTTGAACCATTTAGCAGTGTCAACATTAATATTTTAGTGTCAGTGGCACTATGCATATACAATGAAAAGCCACCAAAAATCAATTTAAAAAAATCAGTTTGCCTAATAAATAAATAAAGAAGTGCCACTAAGCATATAATGGGCCATATTCTATTCTATTAGCTACTTGCAAATGCCTTGAACTCATAAATTTGGCTTCGGGTGTTTTTTTCAATAAATGTTTATATGTTTCTATTGACTTAAGAATTCATTAGTGCCAATAAGTAATATTTGCCAAATATGTGGCAATATTAAGAGTGGTTTTAAGTGTGTATACATTTACGAATTAGATAACAGAATAGGGCCTTATGTCTTAAAAATTATATTCTAAGCATAACAATGAAAAGCCCCAAACAATCAATTAAAAATAAGTTTACCTAATAAAGAAATATAACTAAAAAAAAACTGGCAATGCACAAGTTTGCAGTAGATCTTCACCCACTGTGACCCCACCTGGCTATTTGAGACCAAATGATTTGCCCATATGCTTCCAGTTGGATCTCACATTACATTACAGTCCTATCACACATAAAATCCTTCAGTCACAGTTATAGGCACAGCAAGCTGTGCTTGGGAAGTCAGCTGTATAAGTACAAATCAGGCATGACCGGAATGGGTAAATTCTTACAGAAAATGAATTTTAGAAATACAAAATAGACTGTCTTTATTTGGGTCAACAATTCTTAGTAAGTTTTTAGAATAATAACATACTTATTGTAAGACTAATATACAAATGACAGTCTACTCATTGCAATACTACAACACATAAACTGTTAATCATATCTAAAAATGTAAATGTGAAAATCAGCAAAAAAAAGCTTATCCTGCATTATTAAAAAAATGTTAATCTTACCATTAATTGTAGCGGTGAGATACGTTCCTGGAATGAGTCCATAGAGCTTGTGGAAATGTCCCTGTGTTGTTGGAGCCTTGCCATATACAATAAGCTCCCAGTCTTCCCATGCAGGGAGATCAGACACTGCTGTCAAACTGAGCACTTGCAAACACAGAGGTGTGGTCCTAAAATACTTCACATTTTAATGAGGAAATATTTTAAGGCTGCTCGCTCTAACTCTTTCTATTTTAGTATATAAGAGATGCACTTTTAATACCGATCTTATTATTGTTGACTTGTGGAACATATAATAATGATAATAATAATAAAAAACTAATAACACATATACAGCCTTATTAAATTGTGATTCGGTAAATTTAAAAGGGCTCTATATAAGCACACAGCATATTGTTTTTACAGAAGTTTTTAGTTTGTGAAGACCTTGCTTTTTGGATAGAAGTTCACTAACTAAAAAGTTCTGTAAAAAAAATATGCTCAGTGCTTATATAGAGCCCTTTTCAATTGGCAAGATAGCAATTTAATAAGGCTGATAATGTGTATGTCCTCAAGGGGACATTATAGTAATTAGTAAAAATTTATAAAATAAGTTGTACATCTGATATTAAAAGCCCTAAATAAAATATTACATTTATTTTATTTTATTCTGCTTGTCAATAGGGGTTGCCATGTCAGAAAGCAAGCTGTGAAAATCCATATTACAGATTTGTAATGCACAAAGCAATGCCAGTATCTCCTTATTGGTCCACTTTGTTACCTTATGCTGGCTACTGCACTAGGAGCTGCAATGTGGAGTTTCACCATCCATACAGAGTAACATAATCTGTGAACTTTTGGACGAAAAAACATGGACAACATGGCAACTCCTCTTAGAAGTGAGGAGAGGCAAATAAAAAAAATAGTAATTATCCCATTACTGTATACATATATAGGGCCTCATTCAATTGCGATTTGGCCAAGTCTAAATAAGCACATAGCATATTTTTTTTAAAGAAGTTTTTAGTTAGTGAAAACCTTGCTTTTGGATAGATGCTTACTAACTAAAAACTTCTTAAAAAAATATATGTTATGTGCTTATTTAGAGGCCTATTCATTTGGCCAAATTGCAATTGAATGAGGGCCATAGTCATTTGACTGACTTTTTTTGTGTTACCTAATGATCACATGTACTAGATAAAACGATGGACTTGAACAGCCAGTAATAAAATATAGAATAAAGTGATGTGGTATTAGCTTAGTTATAAAATGATATAGACCTTCCCTCAACTTAGCCACCGCTGGTATAGAAACAAAACTACTGTTTCTTTGAAAGATGCTTGAGATAGGTTTCTGGGAAGGTCAAAAAGGCCAATATTTTTAAAAAGGTCAAGAAGGCTGTTCCTATGGTGGTAGTTATTTAGGGATGGCTAATAAATTGACCACTTACCCAGGACCTCTCTCTTAACCTGTGGGTAGACAGAATTATGTGGGGAATGCTGTTGCTGTGTATGGAGAGACACAACACTTATCTGGCACAGCTACTGAGTTGGGGCCTAATGGTACCAGTAGCAACATGGGATAAAGTAGAATTCTGAATTTATCAGGAGAAAAATAAAGATTTGTTGCCACTTATATTGTTATTGATACCAGACTCAACTGAGCATATTTGCATGTAGATATATATATGGCTGTATTTAATGTCTCCCTTAAGAACTCTTGGAAGGCTAACTGGTCTTTAAGGCAGTTTTGAAAAGTTAATTTGCAGAGCTATTCCATGGCTGTCACAAAAAAGAATCTCGTAAATTTTACTGATTTGCACCCAGGGGATTTTGCTCATTGCTCTCTAGTTCAAATGTGTGCCTGTAGCCTGCTTGCAGGTGACTCCGAGTCAGAATCTCAAGAGTCTCCATAACAATGCAGCAGAATTGTATCCACTTATGTGAACATACTACAACATCATCCTCCCATATCCCTATTATTATCTATAGAAACACCTTCCCATGGCAGGTATTCTATAATAATAATAATGCAGGGGTTTATGACAGGCCAAAGATGAGGAAAAAGATCTTCAATCAATCAAGACAATGACAAATTTTTCAATCAACATGGAAGTGCCTGCTTACCCAGGCCTGAAGATTAAGGACCAGGGTGTTGAAGATCATCACTGGAGGCACATCTTGGTATTGGAGATACTATGGGGTCCACTAGGTTTCTTTGAACAATATTTCTGCCTTTACATGAGGCTGAAGGTACCCAGAGGTTTTCTAATAGTTTTGGGCAGTCAGAGAGCCATCTGAATAAACATCTGCAAGCTTGGTTATCGTTATGGGTGGCATGTCTTAGTGATTTAGGAAAAAGATAGGCACTAAGGACTTATATATGGATATTGCAAGAACTCAGATGGTATTTCTGGAAGGTTAGATGTGTGGTGTTATATAGCACAGTAGGCTATTACAAGTGAACTTCACTCAGATCTTTTCTGCATGTACATGATAGAGGAGTGTGAATTAAAAGGAATTCCAAAACATGTTTTATTTTTTTTTGCATCTGAAACAGAGCATTTACTAATGTACCGTTGTGTTTTCTTTTTTAAAATGGAGCCCTCAAAGGAGGAAAAAAACTGATTCAAATATGTAACTGATCTAGGAGCTTGTCCCTGCCGACCAATGAGCAATGATATAGATATATGAGTCATATTTGTTTGCCAATTAAATCTACAGACATCTGTATGCTCTGTGATACTTCCTTAGTTTTAAATAGGTTTTAATTAATATTTTTTTCATGCAAAACACAATTTAAGCATGCTTCTTTTAAATTCATGAAAAAAAGAATTGGGTTGTGTCACGACCCAGAGATGTAGGGCCATGTGCACCCCAACTCTCCTGCTTTACGTTGCAAGACCAATCTCCAGGTTGTGTTTTTGTGTTCATCTCAGTGCCCAGATTGACATTTCAGATCAAAACATCATGACGGAGAAGCAGAATAGCAGGCTTATTGCTGACTGTCACCCCTTAGTATAACACAGAATACAAGAAATAGCAGCTCACACCTTTTCTTAATGCATCAGACAGACTGGCTCTTTATTCTCCTTACACAGATATTTTAAAACAGCCAAATAGAATCCCCCCACGGTGCCCCCCTTCGAAATACCCCTCCCTGTATGAGGGGTCTTCTTTCTTACTGTGACCTTCCCAACCCGTTATTAGGCTGTCAACCCTCCCAACTGGGCTCCAGATAATGGCCTGGAAGGGTTCATCTTGTTAGGTCACTTCAGATTTTATGGCTGTACTTTGATCACGCATGAGGGACTACGGAGGGGGTAGGGTAACATCTGGGAATTGCATTTCTGGACCAAATACATAAGTATATCACATAGTATAGTAACTCCAACATTTATTATTGTAGCCCACATTACATTACACATAGCAAAACATGTCACAGTCCTTAAAATAAGTCTCATGTCATTCTGATAACCTTCAGGGATGTGACAGTTTGATCTTGGGCCATAAAAGGTCCTTGCTTGTGAGGTTCAGGGGAGCCTATCCCTGCCCCCCTCCCCCAAAAAGTCAGTCATGACAGGTTCCATGTTCCATTAAGCAACAGTACAATTATAGAAGTGCAAATATATAAGTATAGTTTTGGACAACTAAAGTGATAGGCAATAAGTATGACACTGTGTAAGGTGACAATCATGCTGCTATGCATTGAGTATGCATGTGTTGTGAAGTGACTATGAGAATATGATGTAGAAGTATTTCCTAAGCATTCACTAATCTGCAGTATCATCAAGACAGTGATGGCTATTTTCTATGAGGACATTTTGACTGCAGTCCCCCAGTGACCATCACAGTGTCTGTATTAGCATAGATAATATACTTCCATGAGGTACTGTGTATTAATGATCATAGTTCATGTAAGTGTTGTGTATGAGTTGTGTAAGTGTTGTGTTATGTAGTATCTATATGTGCTGGGTGTTGAATGTGAAAGTGATCTGAGGACACCATGGCAATTATATGTACTGATACAATGTCAATATTGGGATATTATGCAGCAATCATTATGTTATGATATGGGTATGCAATGTAGTAACTGTAAAGTGCACTGAGCTGTGATTATGATGTGCTGTGACATCAGTGTTTAGTATCTAAGTAGGTTTGGGTGACCAATGTAGATAGTTATGTGAGAGTGTACTTTGGGAGATTATGAGAGAAAACTTATATATATTGTTAGGGTGGCAGTCAGGTTGTGGAAATATGTGTCTGTATGTATGAACTAACTTTGGATTAACATTTCCATTACTCCTATGAAAAAAGCACTGGCAATTTTACTTTCCACATTCCCATTCTGCTAAAAGATATTTCATGTATATTCAAAGTTCCTCCCACCTCACGAATCTGAAACAAAAATTACAGATTAAACAGCAGTATATATTTATAAACAAAAACATTACATTTTGAGAAAAAAAAATGCCTTTTCTGAAGTGCAGTTCTTTAAACTAGCATTTTTTATTATATTATTGTCATGTTCCTTTCATGTCTGGTGAAAATAAATGTACAGTTCTGCATGCAAACAATTTAATTTAATAACTAATTAATATGAAGGTAGCTTCTATTTGAGAAAAGCATACAAGTACATGAATAATGAGTGCTAGCCCTAACAATCTAGAACTAGTGTGTAGCTTTCTTAAAAAAGACCATTCTGTCTGAACACTGTATTTTAGCCACTGACCACCTTGTGTCAGAAATAGAAGCGCAGATACAATACTGACAGATGCATCTATTTAAGAACTGAAAGGTCATGTTAGACGTGTATTGCACTTTGGCAGAAATCACTAACAGGATGGTGTAATATGATCACATATATATTAGATTTCTCTTTAACACAGTATTATATTGACAGACATTCCTCATTCTCAGTCAAACATTCCTACATTATGTTTCAAAGACTTGATCCAAAATTGGCTGAATAATCATATAGGAGATATCAGAAAACATTTATCCTCAAGATAAGATCTGAAAAGTTTCATGTATTTCAGTTTTGGAAGGTAAATGACCACTGCAAATGTAATCTGATTCCTGAAAATTTCATATTCAGCTTTCAAATAAGAAAATGAAGAAATTGGGCCTGGTTTAATAAATACCGGTAGTTCAGCTTGTCTGCATATTGGTTAGGAATGAGAATCTTTTTTGGAGGTACATGACTGCCCTGGCCTGTAAGATCTGGTTGGCTTAAAGGGACCCAAAAATAAAGGGCCATATTCAATTGAGCTTTCGGGCGATCCAGAAGCCCGTAAGTGAGGTTACAAGCTAATTTGCTATTCAATTGGCGTCTTTTTGCGGGCTCCGATCGGCTTCCGAGTTACACCCTTGAGAAAATGTCAATGGTTAAACTCGTACCTTACAGCCTCCAGAAGCCTTTGATCTTTCACTTTCGTAAGAGTTATGATGGCTAAAATCGCAAATCACTATTCAACTGCTCAATTTCCCCAAGCCCGCAAGTGTTTTCACACACGTAAACAGCAAATGAAGGAGAAAATCCAACAAGTGCTAGAGAGGACCTGCAAGGGGGTTAAACACCTATTCGTAGCACAGTAAATGCAAAAAAAAAATCAATACTGCACTGTAAATAACGGGGAAAGTGATGACAGACAATGAATTGCACAACAGTCTCAAGCCAGCAAATCGGCAAGATATTAGATCTTTTTTTATGTTAAGTTTCGGGGTTAAATTGATCTCAGGTATCAATGAGTTAATACATATCAGGCCACCCATATGGACTAGAACAGTATTGGCATTCATTTTCATAATTCTTTATTTTGGGGTTTTGCAAGTCTGATCGCATATCGGACCCCGAACCTAATTGATTGACATGTAACCTCCATGTTTTACTGCCGTAATAATGACAGTCTCATTTTCTATTGGCTGATTCTAAATGGGCGGTTATGGGCTTGCTGAATTAATCATGTTCCTGCACTGAAGTGCTTCGAACCAGTGCATGGTTTACGGTTTTGGCTTTGGGCCCATAACTTGCGGGCTTGAGCAATTGAATAGCATCGCAATCGGAGAGGAACGGGAGCCCGCAACATACCCGCAGACATACAGTTATCGAGTTGCGTGCTTTGAATTATCGAGTTGCATCCCTTGTAGCTCAAATTAGAGAACTTCAGAGGAGAATTGCAGCATTAGTTGATATTGCTCAACTGGAAGGGGAGTTGGTGCTCACTAAGCACAGTTTAGCATGGTCTTCTGTGAAGGGTGGAGCTTGGACTAGTGAGGATGTCCAGGGAAGTAACTGAGTTACAGTTACAAGGGGAAGCAGAGGGAACAGGAGGAGGGGGCAGGCCAGGTGGCAAAACAACAGATTTGCCAGACTGAGTGAAACTATTGAGGATGTCCATTCAGGAATGGCAATGCCCGATAGAAGCAAGTAGTATTTTTTACAACTCCCCAAAGGGGGGACCCAAAACTTTTTTTTGCACCAGGGCCCTCCATTCTCTAACTTCACCACCGATTCAGGGAGCATGTTTGAGTACACTCAGAGATCATTATCTGGCCCAAGTTATACAAGATCATACTGGAAATTAGGCTATCTTGGAATGAGTAATATTGATATAATATCAAATGTTGAGTAGGGGAACCTTTTGGGGAATGGTGATCACTTGAAGCTAAGTTTCACAAACAAAGTTATATGGGGACAAAAAAAACCTCTTAATTGTAAAAAGGCAAATTTTAATGGTCTAAGGATAGCAATATAATGTATAGACTGGAGCAAGGAATTGGCAGGTAAATGCTAGCAAAAGAAGTAAACCACAACCCAATGTGGCTTTACAATGATTTATAATTCATGATACAAAGTAAAAAGCAGGCATTTCAATTATACAAGGAAAAGAGAACAGAGGCAGCTTTAAGTGGGTACAAATTAATATAACAAGTCTTGCAAAAAAAAGCTATTAGATTGGTTAAGATAGAAAATGAAAAGTTGCAAAGGAGAGTAAGACTAACGCAAAAAAGTGTTTAAAATATGTTAATGGAAACAAGTCGAAGAAATAAATACTTGGAACTTTAAAATGTGAAACAGATGAGCTAAATAGAATATTTTCTTTTGTATGCAGAAGGGGACTGAGGAAGAAATCCAACAGAGGCTGTGAAAAATAAATTGTAATAAAGCACCAGATTTTGATGGAATACATTCAATACATTAAAAGGTACTGAGGAACTGGGTTCTGTTAAATCCAAACCATTATATCTAATGTTTCAAGACATCCTCTCCACAGGCTGAGTACTCGATAAAAGCAGAGAAAGGAGCAAGAGTAAATCCAGGGAACTACAGACTTAGCCTTACCTGTGTAGTGGGGATGCTTTCAGAAGGGCTACTAAGGGAAAGTAAACAGCAATGTATCCATGTGAATAAGATAATAAGTGGGAGTCACCTTGGACTTATGAGGGATAGGTCATGTCAAACAAACCTTATTAGTTTCACATGGGAGGCTATTGTGCAAAATACGGGATACTAGATTTGGAGTAAATAAATACACATGGTATGAAATCCGGCTAAAATACAGGAAACAAAGTGTTGTTGTAAATGGAACATACTAATATTGGACTAATGACGCTTATGGTAAACGAAATATAACCATAGGGGTTGCATAGATTTCAATGTGTGCATATGATTTAAACTTCTAACCAATCAGATATGAGATTGGAGTAATTCAAATACTCGATTTTGATTGGCTGAATTTTGATTGACACATATTTCAGCAAACTGGAATGCACAAAAAATAGTATATATGGTGAAGGTGCGGCCAAAAAAAGTTAGCTGCTGTGGGAGCTCCTCAGAGCAGGAGCTCTGGTAGGTGGAGTTCTTTTTTTACATAGAGCAGCTGTTTTTTAACGTGGTGGTCCATTTCCATGGGCCAAAGATGAGAACCAAGGGCTTCAATCAAGAAACAAGAGGATGGAATCTTCAGTCTTCATGGAAGTGCCCGCTTATCCAGGGCTGAAGAGTGAGGAACCTGGGCATCAATTATCATCACTGGAGAGCATCAAAAAGATAGGTAATGTATATTCCCACACTTTTTTATTTTATGTAGGTTTTTATGCATTTAGTGTTAGAGACTATGGGTATCCTTCTGGACCTCCATGGAGGTTAAGGTCCAAGGGGGGCAATATGGACCCCTGAGCTAGTAGGAAGGGTGCCATGGGGGTCCTTGAGGACCAGCATGGTATAGTGGTCAACTTTAGGTGGTATAGGGGTTAATATTAAGTGCCATATAAGGATCCCAGGGGTACATTTTATCTGTCATGGGGGTGCATGAGGACTCCATGACCATTGTTTAGTATACCATGGTGGTTTGTAGGGACCCTCATAGCATAAGGTTTAACATTAACTACCATGGGGGTCCTTATAAACCACCATTGTTATACTTGAGTTGGATAATACACAGGCTCATAGAGGATAGTGAGTATTAAAGGAGAGTAGCATGTATAAAGCATCATCCTGGGGGTTAATAATATATAATATATAACATAATATATAACATATTATATAATATATAACATATATAATACCATAATATATAACAGGTATTAAATAGGAATACCAAGTAGTGATTTACAAGTGAACTGAGCTCTGTTCTTTTCTTATGGGAGCCAAGGAATAAAGGCCGAAATCAGCTTTTTTTTCTGCTGTATTCTTATGCAAATGAGCGGCTTGTGAATATTAAATAGCTGTGATCATGTTTAATAAGGGTTATTGTCTGCGTGCCTGTCTCTGGTGGCAAAACAATGATCCTATGAAGGTATTGTGCTGTTACAAATCCTCAAGCACTCTGACCTGCACCTAAGTATATAGGAGCTGCGTTTTCATGGTTAGATATGTCAAGAATGATTTACTGTGGAGAAAAATGGCAAGTACAATGTATATACTATTTTATATTTTGCTGTTTAAGATGAAACCATCTTCCTGTTGGAGTGACAGTGTACCTTTTAAAATGTTACCTAAACACAAGTTGACCTTATATGAAAGAATACAGTTATAGAACTTCTAATATATATGTAAAAGTTTTTTTAACTTTATTGTTATAAGACTACTCTATTTGTGGTGATTTGAACCACTGAAGACATGAAAATGCAATCTAACGTCCACAGCTTAGAACTGCAGTTGTAGCTCTTGACCTTTTGAACCAATAAGATTATACAGCTCAGGATTCTAAGTGTCATTGACAGAAATGAAACACATGAACATCAACTGGCAAAAAAAGACAAGTTCCATAATTCTTACATAGATCATTTATCTTCTCTATATATGCAATATAATATAAACATTTTTGCAAGGTGAGACATGCCTTTAAAAAAGTGCACCGCCTCCTCTATTTTCTAGGCGATGGGCAGATCCTATGAGGGGGCCTATAGAAGTTCACATTGTTTGGTCTCCTCCTAGCCTTTGTGGCATTTACTTTGTTCAACTGTTATTTATTTCATGTATTCAATTAACTAATTTAGCAATTAAAAAGATGTAGATCACTTTTTAATGTATATGCTGTTGTGAAATAAATGCAGACCAATTGGACTCTGTAAAATACTACATTAAACTGAGACAGAAAATATTTATTCTCATGCTGTATGTTTTTTTTTAAACGCCTAACAAAAGTACATTGGCGATACAGACAAATTTACCTAAAAGCCCAAAGAAGAGCACACTCCAATGTCTGCATCTATAAATAAAAACACAATCCTTCGCAGATTTTATACTATTATGTTTCAGCTTTCTGTAACAAATCACATACATATATTTCTTTCATAGATTTAAATGGAATTGTGTGTGCTTTGTACAGTTGTCTCCGTGACCTCATGGACTGCTGATCCATGTGGTATTCATGGCAGAGATACTGGAGTGGGTTGCCAGTTCCTTCTCCGGTGGGCCACAGCATACAGCTCCTGGTATTCCCATCCAAGTACTAACCAGGCCAACCCTACATTGCTTCAGGGTGGCTGGAATTGAACGCAGGTCACAGTGGTAAAAGCACTGAATCCTAACCACTGGACCACCAGGGAACCCATACATACAAACACAAGACTTGCTAATCTTAGCAGATTTTATACTATTGTGTTATGATACTGTTTTTTTCAGTTTTTTTGTGAATACACATGACGTACATTTTAAAACTGGTCATACATATATTTCTTTCATAGATTAAAATGGAATTTAATATATAATACAAAAAAACATTGTGAGCCCCCCTGTGGTTGAGATATGAATATATTTCAACTAACATTGGAACTTATAAACGGCATTGAATAAATTACTTATAACAAACTTCTAATGACCACCTAATGATTAGATTAAAAAAATGGGAGGGATCAATCCTTTCAGAATCCTGACTATGTGTCATCATCTACATGTGAGCAGGAATGAGACGTCCCCTGGGAGCAGAAGAGATACAGCAAATTATTTGCAGTTTGGCTACATAGCAAGACAGAGATGAAGTGTAAATACTTGGCTTATTTCAGTTTCATGAAAACAAAAGCCCAACAGGTTAACAAACTACAGACAGGGATATGGTTGAGTCTTATTTTGTCTAAAATGTTATAATATGTTATTAATATTTTCATGTATAAGTAATATTTGTGTAATAACATTCTCTGTTTTTTTATGTAAAATAAGGATGTCTAAAAATTATTTTATAGAGTAAACACTTGGGCCCTCATTCAATTGCGATTTGTCCAATTGAATAGGGCCCTAAATAAGCACATAGCATATATTTTTTAAAGAAGTTTTTAGTTAGTGAAGACCTTGCTTTTGGATAGATGCTTACTAACTAAAAACTTCTTTAAAAAAAATATGCTATGTGCTTATTTAGGGCCTTATTGAATTGGCCAAATTGCAATTGAATGAGGGCCTTGGTCAGCTTCCTAGAACTGTTTGGATCCACTTTCAAATGACTTGTGCTGCATGTATTGTTGTTCAGTCCTTCAGTCGTATCCGACTTTCGGTGACCATATGAACCGCAGCACCCAGGTACATTTTCCTGTGATTTTGGTTGCACTCATCCATATGGTTTTCTTGACAAAGATACTAGTGTGGGTTGCCAGTTCCTTCTCCAGTGGACCGCAATTTGTCTGACCTCTCTGCTATGGCCTGCCCATCTTGGGTGACCCTACAAGCCCCTTCACCACGACAAGGTATCGATCCAGAAAGGGTGCTGCACGTATAGAAAGTAGTAAATATTTTACTGTCTCTAGACCTACTAAAAACACTAAGAAATTGTCCTCACACCTTATACTTTAACAAAACTAATGACTACTGACTATCCATAACCATACAATCTATGTGTAAAGGAGCTATGTTACCACTGATACGTTTTGTGTCCTGGAGCAAGGCATTCATATCAAGACACTTTAGCCAAATGATTGTATACATTGTATAGTTCCGGAATAATGGATATACACTGTATATGATGTCACACTAACACTTCCATATACATACTGCACAATATAAACTATGACATAGTGCCTACATCTCGCCTATCTTTGATAGGTTGCTGAATCAGCTCATCAGTTTTATTTGGCACAGTGAGTTAGATGTGTTTTGTATTGGACAGTAAAACCTGTTGACAGGAGAGATTGAACCTCATTGGTCACATAAATTGCCAAGCACATATCATATAGATATCATCGTATAGTGAGATTTCCTGACTGTGTATCTTTTTGTGTTTTGTGTACGCCACCTGTTGACCACTTTGCATCTTTACACTATGTTTAGAAGGTTTTCTTTATGTAGAATTGCTGTCATTCTGGCTCATCTCTGTAACTTGCTGCGGCTTTTGGGATAATGTTGTCTCCAGAATTAGGCATAATATTTTAGACAACATCCGGCTAGTGAGCTATAGTGTGACGATACTTCTGCTGTTGTTGTGTTGTTAATATCTGCTCCTATACAAACATGCAGCTTGCTTACTTACTCCTTTACTTTGCTACATTACTTCACTGCCTTTAAGTTATAGCATAACCATTCCAAAATTGCTTTCCTCTGCTGTTACTTTCTGCAAATAACCATTGTGTTTATTTAGATTTTTTAATAGGGAATTTTTGCCTATTGTTTACACCCAGTGCCTTGTACAGTAGGATCCAGATTGATGTACTTTATTAGGGATGACCATATAACTTATTTCTCCTGAGTACTACCATACTGTTCTTTATCTGGATCCTCTGTCTCTGACAATCTATTCAGAGTAAGATATTATTGCTACACATTATAGTGAATTACAACATCATTGTCCAATAACAATTTCTTGTGTTATTGGTATGGATCCAGATTTATGTACTTCATCAGGAGTGGCCATATAACTTTCTTCTCCCTGATACCATCATACTGTTTTTTTTATCTGAATCCTCTGTATCTTTGGCAATTTATTCAGTATGAGTTATTATTGCTATATACTATAGTAAAGCACAACTAGACCCTTATGTAATACCTTTTCTTTGTATTAGTATATACTACAATAACATTTTTATCCAGTACCATTTTCTTACATAGTTACATAGTAATTGAGGTTGAATCATCAAGTTCAACCTTTTAAGATCTCCTCTGATCTGCAATATGCGGATTAGTTGTTAATTGATCCAGAGGAAGGCAAACAGAATAAAACCCAAGTGAAACTTTACCAATTGTCTCAAAAGGGGAACAAAATTATTCCTTCCTGACCCCAGCCAGATACTGGCATACGTATTTCTATTAATACTCCCTCTCTAATTAACCAGGATAACCCTGAATGCCCTTTTTATTAAAAAATATATCCAATCCCTTTTTAAAGTTATCTATTGAATCCGCTGTCACCACCTCCCTTGGTAGAGAATTCCACAGATTAACCACCCTTACTCTGAAGAACCCTTTTCTTTCTTTAAGGTGGAATCTTTTTATTTTTAACCTCAAAGGATGTCCTCGTGTCAATTGAAAACCTGGCACAAAAAGCTCCCTTGACAAATCTTTATACTGACCCTGGATGTATTTATATAGGGTAATCATATTCCCCCTTAGATGCCTTTTTTCAAGAGAAAATACGTTTAATTTGGTTAGTCTTTCTTCATAACTTAGCCCCTCCATTCCCCTTATTAGTTTTGTAGCCCTTCTCTGTACTTTTTCCAGTTCTAAAATGTCCTTTTTATGAAGTGGTGCCCAAAACTGTACTCCATATTCCAAATGAGGGCATACTAGGAATTTGTATAGTGGTAGAGTTATATCTGCTTCCCTTGCTTCTATACCTTTCTTAATACATGCCAATAGTTTATTTGCCTTTGCAGCTGCTGCTTGACATTGAGAACTGTTACGTAGGTGGTTGTCCACAAGCACTCCCAAATCCCTTTCAATATTTGTTATTCCTTGATTTGTTATATTAAGTTTATAAATTGCATGGTTATTTTTCCTTCCCAGGTGCATAATCTCACATTTATTCGTATAAAATCTCATCTGTTATTTAATTGCCCATTTCTCTAATTTATACATATCCGTTTGGAGGGAAAGTACATCATTTTCTGATTTAATTACCTTGCACAACTTTGTGTCATCAGCAAAAATGGAGACAATACTTTCCAGTCCTACTTCTAAGTCGTTAATAAATATGTTAAAAAGGAGAGGACTGGGCCCTGAGGAACCCCACTTACCACATTAGTCCAATCTCAGTATGTTCCATTTACAACAACCCTTTGCTTCCTGTCTTTTAGCCAGCTCTCAATCCATGTGCATATATTTACTACAATTCCTGTATCCCTTAGTTTGCACAATAGTCTAACATGTGGCACTGTATCAAAAGCCTTTGCAAAATCTTAAAACACTACATCAACTGAAGTGCCTTGATCCAAGTCCCTACTAACCTTCTCATAGAAAATAATTTGATTTGTTTGACATGACCTATCCCTCATAAATTCATGTTGGCTCCTACTATATTATGCCTTCTAAAAGCTTTCCCACTACATAAGTGAGGCTCACTGGTCTATAATTGCCCTGATTTGCTCTTGCTCCCTTCTTAAATATAGGTATAACATCTGCTTTTCTCCAGACATCTGGTAGAAACCCTGTGTTGAGTTAAACTTGAAAAATTAAATATAATGGTTTGGCTATTACAGAACCCAGTTCCCTCAGTACCCTTGGATGTATTCCATCAGGACCTGGAGCTGTATTAACATTTATTTTTTCCAAGCTCTTTTGGATTCCTCCCTGCATTAACCAATTATTTAGTTGCAGTAGTGTAGCCCCATTATATTATAGTGTCCTAAATACTGGTATCTCCCTTGTATATACCGAAGAAAAGAACCTATTTAGCTCATCTGCCTTTTCCTGGTCACTAATTATCAGATGGCCTGTGTCACATTGTAATGTTCCTATAGCTTATTTCCTGGCCTTCTTCCTATTTATATACTTAAAAAATATTTTAGGGTTACTCTTACCCTCCTTTGCAACTCATTTTTCATTTTATATTTTCGCCAGTCTAATAGCCCTTTTGCAAGCCTTGTTGATTTTCTTGTAATGTTTTTTTACTGTGTATCTTGATCTTTAAATCATTGTTAAGCCATGTTGGATGTTAGTTACTCCTTTTACCTTTATACCCACATGGTATATGCCTATGTGTATGTATATTTAGTACGGATATAAATATTGTCCATTTTTTTTCAATATTTTTACCTGTCAGTTTTCTGTCCCAGTCTATACTTTGTATTGCTGCCCTTAGACCATTAAAATCTGCCCTTTTAAAATTCACAGTTTTTGTTGGCCCCTTAAAGCTTTGTTTTTTTAATTCAATCTCAAATCTCAAAAGATTGCCCTATTTCAACATTTGATACCATATCAATATTATTTGTGATTATTAAATTCAAGATAGCTTCATTTCTAGTAGGCTCTTGTAAAACCTGGGCCAGATAATGATCCCTTAGTGTACTCAAGAACCTGCTCCCCTTAGCTGAACTGCTGGTTTCACTCATCCAGTTTATTTCAGGGTAATTAAAATCTCCCATTATTAGAACTTGACCATGCTTAGCTGCATTTCCAATCTGTAATAACAATTGAATTTCCTCACTTTCAAATATATTTGGGGAGTTATAGCATATTCCTACTAATATTCTTTTGGAATTTGCTGCTCGGCTATTTAACTCTATATACAAACATTCAATATTATCACTAGTTTCAGCCTAAATATCTTCTCTGACTATAGGCTTGAAATCAAGCTTAACATACAGAAAAATCCCTCCTCCTCTTTTACCATTGCCCCTATCTTTTCTAAATAAGTTAGAACCATCCAGATTAACAGTTCAGTTATGAGATTCATCCCACCATGTTTCAGTAATGCCTATTAAATTCCATTTCTCATCTACTGCTAATAATTCTAACTATACCATTTTTCCTGGCAAGCTTCTGGCATTAGCAAGCCTTATGTTATGAATCTATACTTCTGGATTGCCTGCCACAATAATTGAGTTACTTAGCAGTACCTCCCTATTGACTATACTAACCCTCCCCCATCTCCTCCCACATGACTAGTTAATTCATTCCTTACCCCCTCTACACTTACTATCCCATTACTTATATCTAGACCCTCCCCCCACCTATTAGTAACTCCCTCAGCCGTTCTACCATCCTTTCCCCTAGCACAGCAGCTCCCTCAGCTCCTTCTTGTATAAGCCATTATAAAGTGCTTCACTACAATTTACATTGTTTTACTTTACATACTCTTATTCATATATGTGGCCCTTTGGGTAGAATTGGTCATCTTAATTAAGTGGCGGATTAGTTGGTAGTGATTCTTCTTTTTTTTTTCTATTATATGTTTTAAAATAAACATTAATAAAAGTTATATTTTAATAGAATATATTCAGTCCTGTGAGTGCACCCATTAACATATATTTATATCTGGGCGACACCAGCGTCATACTCTTTCAGATAAGGACTGTAATAGTGTATAATGCCATACTTCTTTTAATTATTTAGATTTTGCAACTTATATGCAATTATTCTTAACTATGTTGCTATATATTGCTTTGTTCCCTGATGCTGTCTGTTACTTTCTCAGGTGGGTGTTTCCTTGTAAAATACTTAGCTTCCCTTTAGTGCTAGCTATCACATTCCCATTGTGCAGACACGTCCTGTCTATTGAAAGTCTCCCCAACCTCATGAACCTGATCTGATGAGTCCAAAATGGCAGATTCCATAGCAGCATAATCAACTATAATAATTCTGGTAAGTGTGTTACGTTCCATGGGACCGTACACACTTACCAGTACTGTCTAAGCGCGTAGCTCTGTATGGACGCTGCAAGTGCATATGCCCAGCTCGTTGCAGCAGCCACGAGCGCTCACACGTGGTGTGTGCACATTGCGTGGCACAACCTTGCATGCGCAGCTCGCGGCAACAGCTGCAAGCTGCAGAGGAGGTGGGGGAGAAAGAAACGGGAGAGGGGGGAGGAAGACACAGGGGAGAGGGGGAAGAAGACACAGAGGAGAGTGGGAGGGGGAAGGAAGACATAAGAGAGGGGGGAGGAAGACATGGAGGAGGAAAACATGGGGAGAGGGGGGAAAGACACATGGTATGGGAGAGGGGGAAGAGACACAGGGGGAAAAGACACAGAGGAGGGGAGAGGGGGGGAAGAGATGCAGGAGAGGTGGGGAAGAGACACAGGGGAGGGAAGGGGGAAGAGACACAGAGTAGGGTGGAAGAGACATAGGGGAGGGAAGGGGGTAGAGACACAGGGGAGGGGAGAGGGAGAAAAAGACGGAGGGTAGAGGGAGAAATAGACACAGGGGAGAGGGAGAAATAGACACAAGGGGGGGTAGAGAAAAAAGGAGGGAGATACAGGGGAGGGAAGGGTGTAGAGACACAGGGGAGGGGAAGAGACACATGGAAGGGGGGGAGAGACACTCCTAGTATTTATTTATTATGTCAATAAATATGCTGTGGCCAGTTTTACTCCCAAACTAGTGTCCAGTGACATCATTTATTATTTATAAGTTAAGGGTTCTAAGAGGTGGGGTTGTTAGTCTATCTGGGCACCAATATGATCTCGCTAGGTTGTATTAATTTCAATAATGCAGTGGAGGTCTTTAAGAAATTGTCAGTGATTCGAATTTATGCATATGCCATCCTATTGAAAACATTTGAATTAAATGAGCTGAGGTGTTGTATGTCACTTTAATAGATTATTTGAATGGTGCTGTATATTATATTTTCCTGTTTTGTTTTGTTTTCTAAAAATGTCTCCTTAAGTGCCACCCCTCAACCTACACACATATGCATTTGTTGGTGAACACATTGATGAACATTGTGAATTATGGAAAGCAACTGGACTTTATGTGAATCAAGGCCTTATTACATCAGTTAATGTTATCGGGCAGCTACCATATTTACCACACGTTTCCAAAAGCAAAAAGGTTACGTACTGTAAATCCTAATTTGGATCACAGAAAAAAAAAAGACTCAAGTCAAACGAGAAAAATCTTTGCAATGTTACTGTTTTTATATGAAACACAGACCCCTCTTTGTAAGGGAAATATTAGCTGGTTAACCAAATAGATAAACTGGCAAATATTCACATATTCAGTAATTACCCTATAGGTATTATAATGGAAAATCTTAAGTATATATTTTTGTAGTATTATAAAATATGTTACCATTCACTACTTTAAGTCTTAAACTGTCAGAAAAACCTACTGTTCAAGAAAGCTTTTCAATGCCAGAGTTTCTCAGTTGTTTTAATTTATAGAGAGGGCTCTCTAATTATCATCTATCCAACTTTGCACTCCTGCATGTGCTGCTCTCATCTGCTCCTCAGCATAACCTAAATTTCAATTTCACCATCTCAAATCTTCCCTAGAGGACTTACGGACCTTGCTGTCATGTTTGTGGAATTGAGCGAGATGTAGTTATTTTGCCTCTTGTTGATATGACTGATTCTAAAAAATGCAATGCAGGGAAAAGAGGGAGTGTGTTGATGAGCTCACCCCGTTTTTCGAGCGAGTAGATGAAGTGAGTTATTATGGACTTGATTGATTGATTGTTATATTTAAACTAGCGACTTGCCCATAAAAAATGACGGAGCAATAACATTTGAAGCCATGGCAATACTGTTTGCCGCACAATGTGAAGGTTTTTGTACTCTGAGGACCTTCGGCGCTCCTTAAAACACGCCATAATTACACCCATTCTCAAGAAGCCTTCATCTGACCCAGCTTCTGCCTCCAACTACCGCCCTATCTCACTACTTCCCCTGGCTTCTAAACTGCTTGAGCGGCTTGTTTACAATCGCCTCACTCAATTTATTTCCTCCAATTCTCTTCTTGACCCCTTCCAATCTGGTTTCCGTGCCCAACACTCAACAGAAACAGCCCTCACAAAAGTCACCAATGACTTGCTAAATGCCAAATCAAAGGGTCACTTCTCCATTCTAATTTGCCTGGATCTCTCTGCTGCCTTAGACACTGTTGACCACCCTCTTCTAATCCAAACTCTCATTTGGCATCCAGGGCACAACTCTTTCATGGCTCACATCCTATATAAAAGATCGTACATTTAGCATCTCCTTCTCTGGCACCTCTTCTTCACCTCTCCCTCTGTCGGTTGGCGTTCCCCAAGGTTCTGTCCTAGGCCCCCTCCTCTTCTCCATCTACACCTCCTCCCTTGGCACCCTCATAAAATCCTTTGGATTTCAGTATCATCTCTATGCAGATGATACTCACATCTACCTCTCGGGACCCAATCTACCCCCTCTCTTTTAGCTCAAGATTCCAACTGCCTCTCTAGCATATCCTCCTGGATGTCCGCCCGTCAACTCAAACTCAACATGTCTAAGACTGAACTCCCAATCTTTCCACCCTCTACTACAGCTTCCACTCCTCAAATATCTCTCACTGTTGACAACACCATCATCACTCCCACCTCCCAGGCCTGTTGTCTTAGGGTTCTACTGGATCCCGCCCTCTCTTTTATTCCTCACATCCAATCGATAACAAAATCTTGTCAGTTTCACCTAAAAAACATCTCCAAAATTCGGCATTATCTTACACAAGACACAGCTAAAATTCTAATACACTCTCTCATCATATTTCGACTCGACTACTGCAATTCACTCCTTGCTGGCCTACCCATCTCTCGTCTGTCTCCCCTCCAATCCATAATGAACGCCTTTGCTAGACTCATCTTCAATACCAAATGATCAGTGTCTGCAGCTCTTCTCTGTCAATCACTCCACTGGCTTCCCATAGCTTCCCGAATCACATTTAAAATCATGACCCTAACATATAAAGCCTTCAACAACAACCTTATATCTCTGCTCTTGTTTCAAAATACTCTACCAACCGCCCCCTTCGTTCTGCTAACGACCTTCTTCTTTCCTCCTCTCTCATCACCTCCTCTCACTCCTGTCTTCAAGACTTTTCTCGTGCTGCCCTTACTATTTGGAACTCCTTGCCTCGCTCCATTAGATTATCTTCCTGCCTCAAAACCATTAAAAAATTACTAAAAACACAACTGTTTAAAAATTCTTATAACCTTCAGCCTTTATAATTGCAACGGCACACTCCACAGCTAAATAACACTCCCACCCACAATCTATAGTACAACACACAGACACCTCCAATTGAGTAAACAAATTGCATTCACGTTGCCATTTTGTATTTGTCACTCTCTTGTATCACACCTAAACCCATACATTGTAAGTTTGCGAGTTTTCAATGGTGTGTCTGTGTCTTGGAAACAAGCACTATGTACATTTGATTATATGCTCAAAAACAGGGCCCTCCATTCTTTATAACGTGTTAAGTTTTTTTTTGCCATGTACTAAACCCCTGTACAGCGCTACAGAACATGTTGGCGCAATATAAATAAAGATAGTAATAATAATAATAATAATAATAATTGCGAGCCTCTCCTCTGGTGTACTTTTGCTCCTCTGAGCAGTTTCGGCACTCATCACAAGAACAGATACATATGTGTGTAAAGCGCTACTGTAAATGCGTAATGTTGTGAGTTGCAAGTTAGGATTGTAAAATAGCGTCATTTGTCTATGTGCTACAAGGTTTGCGAACATTTGGCGTCCTTTGTAGTAGTGTATTTTGTTCCTCGTACATTCCTGGGTGAAAGTAGTACGCAGTACAGGGTTGTGTAGCCTCGATTTTAATTTTTGGGGGGCACTTAGTGGATTTTCGAGTTCCATCTCACTCCCAGACGTCCTGGCTGTTCCCCCGTGCTGTGTGTGATGTTTTTTTTTTTGTTTGTTTTTTTGTGTTTTCCGTGGTTTTTGCTTTGCGCGGTTCAGCTGTTAACTTCGTATTTTTCCTAAGTCCAGTCTCGTATTTTATTTTTTCTATGTCCCGCGTCTCGTAATGTTTTTGCCGCTTTTGTCAACTGCTTGCAGCCTAAGGCAATCCCGCGTTTCCTAAGTGTTTCATTGCCTCCACTGCTCGCCTCAGCTCTCAGACAATGAGCGCCTTTGGAGCTCATCACCCAAGTGCTGTGAATTTTAGTGCCTTAACGGCTCGTACACGAGGCTCGCAGGTGATGAGCGTCTTTGGTGCTCATCGCCCAGGTGCTGCGAGTTGTAGTGCCTTAACGGCTCGCCTCACAATGCGAGGCTCGCAGGCGATGATCCCCGCCCAAGTGCTGTGAGGGGGGGTACCCCGGCTTCATCTCCAGCTTCTCCAGTGGCTCCGGCAGCAAGAAGCTTTTCCAGGCTATTATTATTGGGGTGAAGAAGGGGGGCACCCGGGCTCTGCTGGAGTTCCTGAGGGTGCACCCCGATATCAGGGCGGTCGACGCTGAACCCAACTTCTTTGATAGGAACTACGACAAGGGACAGGACCGGTACAGGTGAGTGACATAAAAGTAATCCATAGATCTAATATGATGGATACTATGTGTTATAGGGGGCTATAAACTATGTGGATTATTATTGTTATTCTTATGTGTGTGTGATAAATTCACTATACACTGTGTTTTGGATATGCCTTAATATATATACTGGAGGAAAACGGACAGTGTGAATATGTAATATATATATATATCTTTACATATCTTTACATACATTATATATCTACATCTTTATCTATAGACATACATTCAGTGTGTCAAGATATTATGTATAACCCCTTCCACCTTTCGCTATTTCTATATAGCAGATAGTACAATGTATTCTCTCTCTCTTTTTCTCAGTATTATAGAGATAGTATGATACATATCTCATGACATTTCTCATGATCTTCTGGCACTGGAGTGCCCCACATCAACATAAGGCTGAACGGTCGTGCCGGTCCTGCGCGCAGATGTCGGGTCGCGTGCGCACGCAGATGTCGGGTCAAGCAATTGACGGGCGCGTTTTTTGTGGGTGTTCGCATGCGCCACACGCTGTAAAGTCGTGCTACCCCTTTGCATGTCTCTATTCTGCCTAATAGTAAATCTGACCCTATTTTCCTTCTTGAAGATGCAGCAGGACAACTAAACAACCATATCCTGAAACCGGCAACCAAGGGTTTCATTAAAATGCAGTATGAGAGACATCAGAAGAAACTGTCTATCACTCTGCAGGACTGGGACGCTCTCCATGGAGGACGGTACTCAGCAAATGGAGTGACAAAGGAAGAGCATTCGTCTCATGGGCTTAGAGATGGAAAGAAAGACTCAGCTTTTATTATAGAACGCCATTAACAACTCTTGTTAATAAGCAGAAGAATATAGACTATTCAGCATGATTTATCTGCCTGATTTTAATTATTATAATTATTTGCTGAAAAGCTGTTTCATTTTTAGAACTCCTATGGTTTTAAAAGCTGTCCCAGATATTTTGTCTATTACTTCTTGCACTTCAAAAGAGCATACTATAACTATAGAAAAGTGTCTCTTTAGGTAGTATTTCAATTTATACTGGATAGTTGTTTTATTGCTGCCCTTACTCTCTGTTATCAACATAATTCAATTTTAAAATCTCTGGCTCACTGGCCTTATAATTATCCCTTTGATGTATACATCCCAATAAATGGTTTCCATCTTTAACCACTAATGCACAAAACGACTGTCAAAGAAAACACATGCTTAAAGTTTCAGATAATATAATCTAATATTCACTTCATAAAACATAAACTGCTCTTTAATGCAAAACAAAAAAAAAACACAACACAAAACAGATACATAAATTGAATTTACAGAAGAAAGAAACCCTTTAGCTCATCATTATCAGTGATCTCCATTGCCATAGCTACACATTAGATTGTGTAGAAAAGAAAGAGGATGTGTCTATCAAGATCAATCTTTGCTACAATGATATTGATTGATGAGCTAATCCAGGGAAATGAAACATTGCCACAGAGCTCCTCGTATCTATCTTCCTCTGCATCATTAATACAATATATACAGTATTGATTCAGAAGACAAAAAGTAAATTCTTGGGAAACATTGAGCACTTTTTTCTCACATATGACTTAAAGGGAATCTTCCATCCCAACAGCAAGTGGGGTTCATTAAAACTATCTATACACTGTACTGACTATTTTTCAGTATAGTAAAATTCTTCCAGAGATATTCAGCCTGATTTGTACGGCTACTGTGTGGCTACATATGCTCATTTGTAGTCTAGAGTGTATGGGAGGGATCTAACTGTAAGATAACACTGGAGGACATTGTTTCTGCCACTATAGAAACAAACAAGCAGATTGTGTAACTAATTAACACATCAAAGCAGCAGTATCCAGGAGCCAAGTATTTGCATAATAATGATACACAAACAATCTCAGGAATGATTTACGTTATATGAAAAAGGCTAGAATAATAGTCAGTGGTCTCTAGAATAACTCTATGGTAAAATCATATATATATTTACATTATAAAATAGGTCTTAATTTTCTCTTAGAGATGGAGATCTCTACCATCTGACATAAATGTATATCACTAGGTATGATTACTTTATTATTATTTGTATATTGTGCAGTGGACAAATTACAACAAAAAAGTTGAGCTATTGTTGTTTACAGGAGCCCGTAATGTAGCCCGTAAACTAATTTGCTATTCAATTGGCATCTTTCTGCGAGCCACAAACGATCTACGGTTTACAGGCTGAAAATCCCTGCGGTTGTCAAAATCGTAAATTAAACCACATCTAAGCCTTTCATCTTTCAAGCCCGCAAGAGTTATAATCACTAAAATCACAAATCTCTATTAAATTGCTACAATTCCTCAAGCCCACAAATGTTTTTATACCCGTAAATGCCAAATGGAGAAGAAAATCCTACGGGTACCAGATAAGTCTCGTAAGCAGATTAAACACCTGATCGTAGCACTGTAAATGCAAATAACAAATCTTTACTGCACTTCCATCTCCATTTGATCGCAGAAATTAATGAATATTTATAGTACCTCTGTGGAAGTATAAATTAAGAAATCACTAAACATATATGATCAAAACCGAGTAAGTAGTAATCCAATCCACTCCACTTTTTATTTTCTCCTAACCTCCTTAGAGATAAATTAAACATTGGAAATATTTAGGAGCCAGAATTACAAATTTTAGGAGAACTGACTACCAGGATCCCTTGAAAGTTCATGAATAATGCACAATGAAATTGTCCATTCACATGAATACATAAATTATACTAATAACATTAAGTGAAAAGGAAACAGAGTCATAAATGACGCGGTAACATTCAAGGCATATACAAGCAGGCACAAAGTTTAGGCAGTTACATAGCACCATCATCTTACAACAGTAAAAAAAAGTGTTTTGGCTGGCACACGTTCATTCAGCTGTAGCAAAACATGTCTAATTCTTTCATCAAGAAAGAGATCAGTACCAAAGCTCTTTATTTCCCCATTTTTTTAAGAACAAACTAACAAAATATCAATTAGAAGAAAAATTAAATTTTCAGCCTTTGGCATCATTATTTTGCATCATTAAAAATGTTAGTGCATTTTTTTTTTTGTACCTTTAAAAAGTAAAGGGATATAATAAGGTTACATTCCAGAAATAATAATGTTGTAGGATGCTATATCCTTTAGATTGTAAGTCCGCAAGTTTTCAATCTTGCACGGTGCTTTGGGGAAAACATTATGGTCACTGGATTCTAAGCTCAAAGACAGGGCCCTCCATCTTTGTAATGTGTTATTATTGTTTTCCCTTGATCACAACTTAGGTATTGCCCTGCGGAATATGTTGCTGCGCTAAAAATAAACGATAATAATAATAACATATTATTACGCAATTCTTTGATAATACAGTATGTTTGGACAACATTCTTTATAGACCCATGTTCATTTATACAATCCAACACCCATAGCAAACAGCTAGCATTAGGGGTTTGGAACAAAATAGCTCCTGCATCTGTTAGGGCTCCAATTTCTCCAGGAACCCAGATGTAAAGTACAAAATATTTTATTTATTAGCAATCAACCCTCACTCAATGTGGATGGTCATTCCAGCAAGCAAGCTAGCTCTACTGTATTTTTCATCTGGCTGCTGATGAAAATTAAAGAGTACTACAGTATATGTGCATCTAGTTGCAGAAACAGGTTTCAAATATGTTGCCAAGACTTTAACAACATTGTGACAATCTGCTCTTCTTATGGGTCTTGAGAAGGCTTAATAGAACCGACCCTACCCCGCAGTATAGTTTTGGTCAGTTTGGAATCCCCTCTGTAAGTCAACAGGACCTTAGCCAGATACTCCCCAGTAACCTCAGACCTTTTTAGGCAGCAAGAATACACCTCGGCTGGAGATAGGTAGTTAGTTGACCAGAGTAACAACCATAGTACCGGGAGAAATTAACTCAAGGATCCACACCATTATCTATGTGATCAAGAAGCAAATGATTTACAATACAATAATGAGAGGGAGTGACAGATACTTACAGGAAATTTACCCCACAGGGAGTATAGAAGTAACATCCTGTCTTGCACCTCTAATAAGCATAATGCTGTCTAGACCCTGAATAGAGCACAAGGGAGATGGGATTAACTTAAAAGGATAAAAACAGAAAAAAATACAATAGAAGTTTTAGTCCTTCCTGCTTAGTCTGAAATGCAGGGGTAAGCCCAAAAGAGTCCAGTAAATAGACCAAAGTCCAAACATACTATTTTTTTAATGTATATATCAATCTCCTTTCAAATTCCATTGCCAAAAGTTATGGGCGCATACTGCTTTTGTAACGAATACTTATCTTTATAGATTGCAACTAACCACCACTTTGTGAAATGTGAGTGAATAAAGGGCCACTTAATTCAGTACAATGTGGAGCACAACAACGTAAAGATCTCTAAACAGCATGTTGAAAAACGTTTAGAACTTTTGAAATCCGTGATTTTTACACTGAGATATTTATTAATTAAATCTATGTTTACACGTGCAACTGGCATGCTGCCAGACAGACGGCCAGCTCAGCTCCCTGCAGAGAGCAAAGGAAAACTAGAGTTAACCCTTTATAAATTAATCTGTGCATAGAAAGGTTAGAATCTCTTAAGTTATTTGTGGGTCAATTGCTGGGCTGTAGGATTCCTGAATGCAAAAAAAAACATATAAATCTTTCTCAGCACGGGGAGCTGCACTGGTTGTTGTCAGCAGGTGTCATTCATGGAATAGTCAGTGTTTGTAAACAGAACTTAAACTTTAGTTTTTTAACTGTTAAGTGTAAGTGAAGAAAAAAAAATAGATAATTTTTAACATAATATCTTGTGCTGTTTCACACCATGAAGGGCACTTATGGTGAGGTAACTGGCCCTTTAACGTTATTTGCTGTACATTTCAGCAACAGTACTTATCAATATTGTGCATGCATCTCCTGACTATGTGCAGTGTGTTCTAAGCCACTGACGAGTATTTTATTTAAAAGGACCTAACAGTGCTTGAAATAATTTTATTTTATTTTGCCCAAATAGTAAAATTGCTGTTAAAAAAGAATTAATTGATAATAGAGGTGTACATAATAGAGATACATATTTGGAGTACATGGAGGTATTATTTTCTAGGTTTCTATACCTATAATGGACTGTATATTATTGAAGATGGAAGATGGGTATGCTATCCCACTCCACAGAACAGACTGGGAGTACGTGGGAAGTTCCTGAGGGCCACCTATTGCGCATGATTGGTTTAAGAGGTTGTTTAGACATAGATATACATAAATTTGTATTTCCATTTCATAGTTTTAAGAAAAATTCTCTACATTTTTATTGCTAGATCCTGAAACGGGAGCCTTCCTAAGAACATCCATTATTTTGACATACAATCTTTGAACAGCAGAAATAAGAAAAACAAATGTATTCTTTGGTAAAAATACAAATGAAAGTATGATATTATATAAGTTACCATTACACAAGCTATCAATCTTCCTGTCTTGCATTTAATTTAAAATATAAGTGATCATTTGCAGTCAGGCAAAGAAAAGGAATCTTAGAGTAAACTACAGCCATAAACAAACCTGCAAGGTAATACTGACATGATATATTACTTGTATAAAATGTCACATTACTCTGGCAAGCAATTTATACAGAGTTTGTGAGTTAACTGGGAAAAACATCAATATGAAATCAAACTTTTGGCAACTGTTGTATTAATCAAGTAAAATAATTCTATAATGTAATTAATCAATGTAACCTGCTCTCTGTTTTCCAACACATCGGGATGTGACCTGAGCTTTGTAATCTCTAGCCTCTTTTAGACAATATGTTAAATTACAAAATGGAGACACTCCTGTCTGTTAATGTAGGATCATATGACCAACACTGAGAAATGTGTTTAAATATTTTATATTTAAACATTGTGTGGTTACACAAATTAAGATTTTATACGACCTTAAATTGTGCAATGAGAATAATTGCTTTTTCATGTATTACTGATGCTCGCTCCCTCAAGTGCCCTTAGGAAATTGCAACCTGTGCTAACTGTTCACATTTACATCACCACACAGTTGAAAGCCTGCAAAGATCAAGATGTCATCACATTTTCTTTAATTACAGAGAAGAGGAAGATAAATGTATATCTACCAACTAACCCCCTTTTGAAGGGACAGTCCCTTTTTAATGGTAATTTCTTTTTGTGCCCCACAGCCCCCAGATATCCTTTTAAAGGAAATCCCATAATTCCATCTTTGCCAGTCCTACCATTGTCCAAAATCCTTTCACCTGTTAGCTTCTGCTTTCTTACAATTCAGGACCAAGAGAGAGATAATGCATGTATGGCCAGTGACAGACTACCTCACTCGAAGGGAGGAACATGTGCCCTCCAAATCTTTTAAAGGTTTGCACACTGGTTTTTCAATTTTAATTTTTATATAGAAAAAAATTGTAAAATACCAGTTGGAGAGGCAGAGGTGGATTTATTGTTAATAGGAGCATACATAATGAGGAGAGTGACTTGTTAGTTGTGGAGAGATAAAATAGACATTGTATTGTTGAAGAAGGAAATGCTTTCCGCTCTAGAGAACAGACTATGGGCCGAAGCGAAAGTGTCTGGGGGCCACATAAGCCCCACGGGCTACCAGTTGTCTACCACTGCTGTGGGCTGTGTACGCATTTAGTGCATGAAAGTAAGTTAATATGAAATATGGCTCTTATGAATTATTGAAGGTAATTTTTTTAATGATCAATGGCAAAAAAAACTATCTCTAATGGTTAAGACATTACAATGGTCTGGAAGCAGACTTGGAGGGTGCCACCGGAAGCAGACACGGATGCTGTCTGCGTGTCAAACTACAGAACGCGAGTGAGAGACGATGCTCTAAGAAGCGCTGTATATGGGAGTTAGATCTTATCGTTGCAATTGAGACCGAAGAGGAGATCAGAGGCAGGCTGGTTGATGGAGCTGGGGTTGGTCCTGTGGCTGAAGCTGTGCTGATGCATTGGCTGACCATTGGTGCCCAGATCACAGCTCCTTTCCCTAAAGGAAGGTAGGATAACAGACATGAAGTCTGTGACCTTCCTATATCCCTCTGCAACATGCCAGATTGGCTCTGGATATGAGTGGTGGCTGCTCTACACACAGGGTTTGTTTGCTGCAGTGTAATACCTGTGTGGCCCTGGGATTTGCTACTGTGCTTTGAGGTTTGCTGCTATATCCCAAATACAGGGGGTCCAGGGGGTCCCTGAGGAGAGCGAAGAGGCTTGGAGCTGTAGACTCACAAATACAGTTATTTGCTAACAAACTATCTCTTAAATGGACAAATACGTGAAAAAATCACCCAGTGGAGAAATTACAGGGTCTAGAAATAATTGAGGCAATAGAAGAATTAACCTTCAAAAAGACAATAAAGAATTGAAAGAACAAAAAGAGACAAAACAATAAGATCTATCACTAGATATGACTTCTGAAAATATAAGAGATCAAAACTTGCTTAAATCTAGAAATTTTAATAAAAAAAAAATCTCTTTTTCTCTAACCTCTCAGTGTCTTAATGTTTTGTTTTAGGCAATATGTAAATTATGTTTTATGTATAAAGAGAATATGATAAAAGAAGCTTGAATATATTTGTTTATAGCTAGGTATGATTGTATACTGGATGTTTTGTTATTTGAAAAAGAAAAACGAAAAAAAAGAAGAAACTTGCTTAAATCATTGTATAACAGATTTCAACAATGTTTACGCCACTAATAGAAAACTTACAGAAAAGTCTTGACTTGGCGTAGCTAGAGTTTTTGCCGCCCGGGGCTGTCCATGAGTTTGACGCCCCCCCCCAAGTGCGAACATTATACTGTATATATATATATATATATATATATATATATATATATATATATATACAGTGCCTTTCAAAAGTATTCACCCCCCCTTGTCATTTTTGTTGCCTCACAACCTGGAATTAACATGGATTGTTTGAGGATTTGCATCATTTAATTTACAGAACATGCCCACAACTTTGAAGATGTTTCTTTCTTTTTTTTTTTTTTCATTGTGAAGCAGAGAACAAATAGGACAAAATAACAGAAAAAGTCAATGTGCATAACTATTCACCCCCCTAAAGTCAATATTTTGTAGAGCCACCTTTTGCAGCAATCACAGCTCCAAGTCGCTTTGGATAAGTCTCTATGAGTTTGCCACGTCTTACCACTGGGATTTTTGCCCATTCCTCCTTGCAAAACTGCTCCAGTTCCTTCAAGTTGGATGGTTTGCGCTTGTGAACAGCAATCTTTAAGTCTGACCACAGATTTTCTATTGGATTGAGGTCTGGGCTTTAGCTAGGCCATTCCAACACATTTACATGTTTCCCCTTAAACCACTCAAGTGTTGCTTTAGCAGTGTGTTTGGGGTCATTGTCCTGCTGGAAGGTGAACCTCCGTCCTAGCCTCAAATCAGGCACAGAGTGGTACAGGTTTTGCTCAAGAATATCCCTTAGGTCTCTGTGCTGCCTCTCTTATTAATGCCCTCCTTGCCCGGTCCGTGAGTTTTAGTGGATGGCCGTCTCTTGGCAGGTTTGCTGTTGTGCCATGTTCTTTCCATTTGGTTATGATAGATTTGATGGTGCTCCTGGGGATCATCAAAGATTTGGATATTTTTTTATAACCTAACTCTGACTTGTACTTCTCAACAACATTGTCCCTTACTTGTTTGGAAAGTTCCTTGGTCTTCATGGCAGTGTTTGGTTAGTGGTGCCTCTTGCTTAGGTGTTGCAGCCTCTGGGGCCTTTCAAAAAAGGTGTGTATATGTAAAGACAGATCATGTGACACTTAGATTGCACACAGGTGGACATCATTTCACTAATTATGTGACTTCTGAAGGTAATTGGTTGCACCAGAGCTTTTTATGGGCTTCATAACAAAGGGGTTGAATACATACGCACATGCCAATTTTCTGTTTTCTATTTCTGAAAAAAGGTTTTATATATATATTTTTCTCATTTCACTTCACCAACTTAGACTATTGTGTTCTGATCCATCACATTAAATTCAGATTAAGAAAACATTGAACTTAAGGCTGTAATGTAACAAAATAGGTAAATAGTCAAGGGGGGTGAATACTTTTGCAAGGCACTGTATATATTAGCCACTTGCCCGTCAAAAATGACGGCAATAAAATTTGAAGCCTGGCAATGCTGTTTGCCATACAATGTGAGGTTCTCCCCCCTCTAACTTGCAGGTCTCGCGATGAGCGGCAAAGCAGCTCATTGCAGGCCTCGACTAACCTGCAACTTTTGTGCCCCACAATGATCGCCAAAGGCACTCATTGCGAGTCTCTTCTCTGCCAACCCGCATTTTTCGTGGGCTGCAATGAGCGCCTTTGGCGTTCATTGCAAGCCTCTCCCCCCACTACTTTACAGGCCTCCTATCCTTTCCCCCTCTGTCTCTCCCATCCTCTCCCCTCTCTATCTCTCCCATCCTCTCCCCCACCTGTCTCTCCCATTCTCTCCCCCTTCTGTCTCTCCCACCCTCTATCCCTCAGTCTCCCCCATCCCCTCCCCCCTCTGCCTCTCCCATCTTCTCCCCCTCTCTCTCATTCTCTCCCCTCTGTCTCTCTCATCCTCCCCCCGTCTCTCTCATCCTCTCCCCTCTGTCTCTCCCATCCTCTGTCCCTCCCATCATTTCCCCTGTCTGTCTCTCTCATCTCCTGCCCTCTCTGTCTCTCCCATCCTCCCCCTCACTGTCTCTCCTCTCCCCCTCTGCCTCTCCCATCTTCTCCCCCTCTCTCTCATTCTCTCCCCTCTGTCTCTCTCATCCCCCCTGTCTCTTTCATCCTCTCCCCTCTCTGTCTCTCCCATCCTCCCCCTCACTGTCTCTCCCATCCTCTCCCCCTCTATCTCTCTCATCCTCCCCCTCTCTGTCTCTCCCCCCCCCCCCCCTCTGCCTCTCCCATCTTCTCCCCCTCTCTCTCATCCTCTCCCCTCTTTGTTTCTCCCCTCTCTGACTCTCCTCCTATGGTTGTGTTTCAGCCTAGGTCCACGAGGCCTAGGCCTAGGGCAGCACATTTTCACTGGGAAGCACCATGGAACATGCACAGAAATGTGTATATGTGAACATAGCACTTTCAGAGTTACTACAGTGTATATACATACATAGGCACATAAACACTTACATGTGTGCGGTAAACTTATGATTGGGATTTAGAAAGAGGAAAGGAGCTTTAAACTACAGAACATATTCCTCATACACATTAAAGCACTGTAGTTACCATAGTGAAACACAATTATGTGTAACCGGTAATTACAAACATCTATTATGAATGATAGATATGCTCTTATTAGTCCTTCTTTATAAGTAGTAAGAAAACTATATTATACCTAATTTAAAAAGAATATATGCTGAAAAAGCTTTTTACCTGAAGTATAGTGCCAACGTGAAAACATATTACCATAATAAGGGCCTCATTCTATTAGCGGCTGCAAGCTATTCGGCTATTCTATTCCCTTACGGCTGGGGATTCCGGCAGGCTTGCGGCCGGTGCCTTGCTATCTCTTGCGGCTGCTCGCGCCGGATGAAATCCTTTGATCTTAAACGGCCGCAAGAGTTTTGCAATTCAATTCCTCCGGGAAACCTCTCTGCAAGGCTAAAAGCGAGCCGCTGCTTACTTGCAGGAAAGAGGTCTCGCTAGCACCAATTAAGCACATAAAATAGCTCAAATAAAGCCATCCTGCACTTTTAGAAGACTATAAAGGGATTTTAGGTGTTAGAAAAAATAGCACATAATTATCCTGTACTCAAATCCGTAAAATATTTTATTTTTAATATCCGTAAAATATCCATGTAAAAAGTCCAGAGTGCTTGGAGCACCTCAGACACACCCACGCCGCAGCCGGAAAATAAACAGTTAATTTGAACTCGGGTTTGGGCAGATGTGCAAGCTTGAGAGTGGGTTCCTTTTAATCCTCATGTCCCCCAATATGATCCCTAGCATTTACAGAGCTGTACAGTGCAGGCTTGAATTTATTTTTCAGTTTTTATATTTCAGAGCTTACGGCCGGTTCCAAGATATGCGGCCGGCCGTAAGAGGAGATCCTTGCGGGGCCGTATAATAGAATCGCGAGTTAACTGAACCCCCGCAAGGAATCGCAGCCTTACGGCCGATTTACGGCCGATAATAGAATGAGGCCCTAAGTATTTACCCTAGTGGATTTTATCATAAATGATAGGTTCCAGATTTTGGCAGACTTGCTCTTTCTCCTTCATTCACTTGAAATTCAAGTTAGTACAACATGTTATCATCTAATTAGAATATGTGACCTTTGGCATGTGAGCAGTATTCAAATTAAATATGTCACTCTTTAGAACAATTTGTGCTCTTTCAATCCAATTTATAAAGTGGAACATCAGATTTTTTTTAACACACTTAACATTTACTAGTACAGGAGTCAATGGTTTGAAATTGTAGAGTAGAAGATTTTAAGGTAATTTGCAAAAAGTACTGAAATACCACATAGAAAGTGGTGATAGGTAAGTGTAACAGCTTCCTCTGTCCCCCCCTCTCTCTCTCCCATCACCCCCCCCTGGCTCTCTCTCATACTCCCCCCTGGATTCTGCCCCACTCTGTCCCTCCCATCTTTTCCCCCATCTGTCTCTCTCATCCTCTCCCCTCTCTGTCTATACCATCCTCTCCCCATCTCTCCCCTCTCTTCCTCTCCTCCCTCTATCTCTCTCATCCTCTGCCCTCTCTGTCTCTCCCATCCTCCCCCTCTCTCCCATCCCCTCCCCTCTTTGTCTCTCCCATCCTCCTCCTCTCTGTCTCTCCCATCCCACCCCTCTATGCCTCTGCCATTCTCTCCCCCCTCTGTCTATCTCATCGTCTCCCTCTCTTTTTCTCCCCCCGTGTCTTTCCCATCCTCTCCCCTCTCTGTCTCTGCCATCCTCCCCCTCTCTGTCTCTCACATCCTCTCCCCTTCTGTCTCTTCCATCCTCTGTCTCCCCTCTCTGTCTCTCTCATCCTCTCTCCCTCTCTCTCATCCTCTCCCCCTCTGTCTCACCTACCCACATCCTCTCCCCTTCTGTCTCTTCCATCCTCTGTCTCCTCTCTCTGTCTCTCTCATCCTCTCTCCCTCTCTCTCATCCTCTCCCCCTCTGTCTCACCTACCCTCTGTCTCTCCCCTCTCTGCCTCTCCCATCCTCTCCTCCCTCTGTCTCTCTCATCCTCTCCCCCGCTATCTCCTCCTCTCCCCCTCTGTCTCTCCCATCCTCTGTCTCTCCCGCTCTCTGTCTCTCCTATCCTCTCCACCCTCTGTCTCTCTCATCCTCCCCTCTCTGTCTCTCCCATCCTCTCCCCTCTGTCTCCCATCCTCTCCCCTCTGTCTCCCATCCTCTCCCCTCTGTCACTCCCATCCTCTCCCCCTTCTTTTTCTCCCATCCTCTCCCCACTCTACCTCTCCAATCTCTGTTTCTCGCATCCTCTGTCTGTCCCCTCTCTCTCTCCCATCCCAGTCCCTCCCATGCCTCTCTCTCCCCCCTCTCCAACCATCTTACCCCCGTCTTCACGCGGGGTCTGCTGGCTCCTACTGTGCCCCAGGGTAAGAGGAGAGAGCCTGGGAGGAGCAGGGAGCCTAAGAGAACTGCACCGGAGTGCCACTGCCTTGGGCAGCTGGTGGGGGCATTTTTGCTGCCCCCAAAGAGGAGCTGCCTGGGGCGCTGCACCCCCCGCACCCAACCCTTACTACGCCTCTTGACTCTTTAAAACAGAACAAAGAATATCTGATATAGAAAATTGGATCATAGAAAATGAAAAGCAAATAAAATATTTAATGGAACAAAACGGAAACTTACAGTTTAAATTAGAAGATATGGAAAAGAGAGAAGTAGACGGAACAACGTCAGAGTAGTTGGACTACTTACATTGGACTACTTACATAACCCTAACTTATGTTTTGTAAGGCATTACAATGTACCTTGTAGTGTGTTTTGGATAAAAGCACAATAAACACTAGGTCAGAGCTTGACAAGTTTCAGTTCTCAGGGATGATATTAGGTCAGATTTTCAGGATATCTTTCTGACTACATGTGGACAAATGATTGGCTTAATCAAAGTGTTGGTTTTTACCTGTATTTACAGCAATACCCTTACAATGCAGTTTGGATTCTGCCTTTTAGAGCTGAAGTTGGTCATGTCTGTTTTATAGTTTGCATGCCAATTAGCAGTACCTTCAACAAATTGTGTCTTTATATCTGTGATGCCATAACCTATGGTTGTGTTTCAGCCTAGGTCCACAAGGCCTAGGGCAGCACATTTTCACTGGGCAGCAGGCTGCATGAATTTGCCGAAGCACCATGGAACATGCACAGAAATGTATATATGCAGATCTGTAAGTGAACATAGCACTTTCCGAGTTACTATAAACATACATAGGCACATAAACACTTAGGGCCTCATTCTATTATCGGCCGTAAAACGTCCGCAAGGCTGCGATTCCTTGCGGGGGTTCCGTTATCTTGCAATTCAATTATACGGCCCCAAGGATCTCCCCTTACGGCCGGCCGTATATCTTGCAACCGGCCGTAAGTTCAGAAATCTTTAAACGCAAAAATATATTCAAGACGGCACTGTACAGCTCTGTAAATGCTAGGGATCATATTGGGGGACATGAGGATTAATAGCAACCCCCTCTCAAGCTTGCACATCAGCCCAAATCCGAGTTTACATTAACTGTTTATTTTCCGGCCGCAGCGTGGGCGGGTCTGAGGTGCTCCAAGCCCTCTGGACTTTTTACATGGATATGTGATTTAAATAATTTATTTACGGATTTGAGTGTAGGGGAATGTTTTGCTATTTTTGCAAACACCTACAATCACTTTATAGTCTCCTCAGAGTGCAGGATGGCTTATTTTCGGCTTTATAATGTGCTTAATTGGTGCTAGCGGGACCTTTTTTCTGCAAGTAAGCTGCGGCTCGGTTTTAGCCTTGCAGAGAGGTTTCCCGGAGCAATTGAATAGCAACCAGGATTTTCTTGCGGCCGAAACTCTTGCGGCCGTTTTAGATCAAAGGCTTTCCTCCGGCGCGAGCGGCCGCAAGAGATAGCAAGGCGCCGCATCTCCTACGGCCGATAATAGAATGAGGCCCTTATAGTTCTCAATACAGGTGTGTGGTAAACTTATGATTTGGGTTTAGAAAGAGGAAAGGAGCTTTAAACTACAGAACATATTCCTCATACACATTAAAGCACAGTAGTTACCATAGTGAAACACAATTATGTGTAACCGGTAATTACAAACATCTATTATAAAAGATAAATATGCTCTTATTAGTCATTCTTTATAAAGTAGTAAGAAAACTATATTATACCTAATTTAAAAAGAATATATGCTGAGATAAAAAGCTATTTACCTGAAGTATAGTGCCAAAGTGAAAACATATTACCATAATAAGTATTTAGCCTAATGCATTTTATCATAACTTATAGGTTCCAGATTTTGGCAGACTTGCTCTTTCTTATTCATTCTCTTGAAATTCAAGTTAGTACAACATGTTATCATCTAATTAGAATATGTGACCTTTGACATGTGAGCAGTATACAAATTAACAAGGCTAAATATCCTCAAATATGTCACTCTTTAGAACAATTTGTGCTATTTCAATATGTCTCTACAGTTGCTTTATATAAAAGGTCATGGCTGATTCCAATCTAATTTATAAAGTGAAACATCAGAATTTTTTAACACACAATATTTATTAATACAGTAGTCAATGGTTTGAAAATTTAGAGTAGACGATTTTGGGGTAATTTGCAAAAGTACTGAAATATGTCACAGAAAATGGTGATAGATAAGTGTAACAGCTTTCCAGCGGAAATCAAAAGGGCAAATACTGTAAGCAATATTAGGAATTCCTAGCATGTTCACAAGGTAGATAGCATAGACACATAATATTGACCTATTTGCTCTTATCTGAGATCAAAACCTGTATCTCTGACATTTGTCCTATGTAGTGGAAATTCAACATTGAAAAACATTGTTGACTTAGTGGTAAGTAACCATGCGGCTCTCACAAGCTTCACATGTGGCCCTCAGTTGTCTCTGTTCAGATCCAGACAGATTGTTTTCTTGAGTGAAGGCTCGTGATGGCAATTCTCCATGTAGAAAATAGCATCTTGAACATAGCGATCCATTTCACAGCCACTATAATACTTAGTAAATCTCTCACCAAGGTTTCCCAGAGAAAGAAAGGTTGGATTCAAAACCACTTCAGCTTGACAGCGATACAACATTCTATAGTATGAAAATATAGACAAGTATGCCTATACCTAGGGCAAGACATGACTAGGCTACATGACGCAACTGCCCTTCAGCTTGCAGATAGATGATCGGACCTTAAGACATTTCTGATACAGGACATATATCATATTTCCTTCAATTATGGCAAGTTTTTCCAGGTCCAAAATCAGCAAGCATATCTACAAATCACACTACCACACGACCACCACATGCTATTCTTTGTATGATGTTATTATTGTGGATTGCTATGTTTGCCTTACGCCAGACACAAAAGGACCGATGTTGCCCATAGAACATTCTCACAAAAAGGTTGGGGCTGGAGCAATTCAGATACTGAATTCTCATTGGCTGAATATGAAGGACAAATATTTAGGCCAATCAGAAAACCTAAAAAATAGTATATAACTTGAAAGACAGAAAGACATTCATCTGTGGGGGAGCTTCTCAGAGGAGGAACTCCGTTAGTTAAACGGATCGGTTTCTTTAGAACAGGCCATTTTTTTAGACAGAAATCTTTTCTCTAGGCCAACGATGAGGATCAAGGAATTTCAAGCAACTACTACTCAGAATCAAGCACTGCTCAATAAGACAGAATACCACCCAACTTGACCACTATCAAGTGATGTGGCATAGACATTATTTGACTATTGCTAGACTACAGAACACTTCTACATCAGCAATCATTACCTATCTGGTTCACACCCTGAAAGTTGAGACAAAGACTGCGGCTATATCTTAACATTACCATCTGATACAACTAAATATTGGATGACTACAAAACCTGATTAAGTAGTGCCAACGTGTACCAGTTGGTGAGACCGAGCAAGCACAAATGCCTACTCCACCTCAGCAAAAAACAATCAAACTAATTATATTTTCTATTAACACCACAAAACTTCCACTTCCTATTTATCCAGTTGCTCATCTGGTCTGGCAGTCCAGACAGTAACATAATTCATGCTAGACATGGGTGCAAAGCTCAAAACAATATGCATCCTTCAAGTGGCATATTTTAATATACTAGCCACTTGCCCGTCAAAAAAGATGGGAGTAAAATTATAAGCCTGGCAATGCTGTTTACCACACAATGAGAGGCTAAGGGCCCTCTGAGCGCCATTGGCGCTCATTGCAAGCCTCTGCCCCCCGTGTACTTTACAGGGCCCGCGATGAGCACCTAAAGCGTTGAGAGCCTTCGGCGCTTATTGTGAGCCTCTCCCCCTCATATAGTTTAGGGGCCTCGCCATGAGTGTTACTGCCTTGGGTTAAGTGTTACTGGCTTGGGTGAAGTGTTACTGCATTGGTGTAAAGTTTACCAATGTGGAGGAAGAGTTACTGGTTTGGTGCTCTTTTTTGCTAGCTTCGGCCTCGTTTTCCTCCTATTGCTTTTTTATCCTCCGCCATTTTTTTTGTTGCTTAGGCGATTTTTCGATCATGTAAAAATGGCAAATATGCCTCAAATTAAGTTGCAACCTCAGCCATAGGCTCCCTGTCTCTTCCCATGTGCTGTATGTGAGTGTGTAAGTTAATTTAAGAAATGTTTTTTTTCCCCCAGCTTTTTACTGTTCAGTGATTTGACAATTAAAGTCGTATTTTTGCAAAACCCATAATCCATATACCTGCCTCTGTTACGGGACCGCCGGCGCTCATTGCAGCCTAAGTCCCGCGTGCTGCAGCTATCAACGGCTCGCCTCACAAAGCGTGACCAACGGTCCATATATCCACAACTATTATATGTGATAATATAATATGTATTGCAGCCTAAAAACTTTTACTTATTAGAAGTCTGGTATATAGGTCATACTAGCTCTTGGCATCGCTCTGCAGCACCTAGTACTTTTATATTTCTATATTATAACTTAAAATCAGTTACACTACACTTATGTATGAAAACAGAATAGAATAATAATGTATAAGCTATGTCATATTTAACTGTTAACCTACATTAATATATGTTCATTCCCACTGTAACGACCGGCAAATTTGGGGGACCACGCTCACCCCAAATCTCTCTCTCGCAACTTTTCGTTCAGATCTCGACACCAGCAGACACTTCAGATGACAGCATCATTACTGCAGAGACATGCACCTCAGACCCCTATTCTTAGGAACTAAGAATCACACACCATGTACCTTGGATTAGTACAAGCAGACTCTGACACCACTTGTGTTTAGTGTGTCCAAAGTCAAACTGGCCACTTCTTTATTGTTACAGTAATATATATAAACACAGAAAGATTACACAAAACACCAAAGACCTTCCCCAGTTCTAGCCCATCCTCCTAGGCAAATAGCTTCCTATCCCCCCTCACCCACATGATTTCCAGATGTATAGAGGCATCTGGCTTTCTTCTAATTACACCTTTTTTTCTCCTCTTACAGAGCCATAAAACTAGTTCCCCCTTTCATGAATAAAGCCAGAGACTTCACATGTGGCCGTTTGCTGCGCCATAAAGATTCCTAAGAAGATTAATCCTTTGTCACATAAGTGACTGCAGTATTTTTTAGATAATTCTAGCATCCTAGGGCCTACTTCTATCACAGATGCATTATTACAGTGCATATAACATGATCTAGTAACCACCAAATGAATTATTGTAGTTCAGTTCCCAACAACAAGTTTCAGGTCCGTTGTAATAATTCTTGACATTAACACCCAGTGTGCCAGCATTCCAAATAGCAGAGTTACTTGTGGGTTGCAAGGAGTCCCATCATGGCCCCAAATCATTCATGACAGCTCAGCTTGGCCCCATTTTAAAATGCAGAATCCCGGCTTCCATCTTTAATCGGATGGATGCCGGCATTTCTGCGGCTTAGAGATACTGTCCCAGGAGAAGCATTCTGGGGTTCCCCCCTTTCCTGCGGCTGCAGGAAGTAACAAGTAGTGGGATGGGCAGGAAATAGCATCCTGTAAACCCCTTCTATAATCCATAGAACATGATACATCCAGGCTAGCAGGCATCTTGAAGGGTCAAATACCGGTACAAGCCCCCCAATCCTGCACAGTAACCCCATCTGTCCGGCTGAAACAAGAGGACCACCCAACTCCACTTGGGCCAATTTGGAAAATAATTTCTTCAGACCTCCACCAGCACGGGGCCTGATCCTGGGTGTGCATGGCAGATTCTTGTCATTATTCCCCTCTACCAACTCCAGGGAAGAATTAAAAGCCAGGGGAAAGTCCTGTGGATTCCTGGCCAGCACAACCCTTAACAGGCCAGGCAAGTACTCATCCCTGGCTATTAGGCAAGGAGCATAGTAATTTCACTTTGGAACTAAAGCAGGCATTGCCAGTATGTACTGGCTGGCATTACAAACCTGAGCCTTGGGTGTAGCCTTCACCCCCCTGTGTTGACACATGACCTGAGCACTGTATCACACTTTCCCCTGCACTGCAGTCTGGGCAAAGTAACCCCTCTCACCTGGAGCAATGGTCTGGGCATGGGAGTCCATTTCTCCATCTCCTTGGACCACAGTTGGTGCGCTGTATTCCATCTCGCCTGGATTGGGAACCCAATAAGGAATGTGGTCCCTCTTTAAATGATTTGCAGTGTCTCTGTTTGGCAGGATCTCATGGATCATAACCTCCCCTGTCCCCTTGTCTGTGGCTAGCTCTCTGACATTTTTTATCAGTGGGAGCTCCATGCTAGGCCCAAAGTCCATTCCCAGGGCACAGTGAACATAGCTGCTCCTATCCAGACTGTTTGCTTGGCCTGGGTTCTGCCAACCTTCCTCTGTGCAAGGGTAATCAATACAGTCCAAGGGTGTCATTGCCAGCCCACCCCCCAATAATCAGGGCGCATACACTCTTCTGCCCCACTGCATGGGTAAAACACTCCCCTGGGGTGCCCAGAAAAATAGCAATTCCAAGGGGGAATTTACTGGACGGATCTGGAAACCAGCACCCAATGTTGTGGTCTGGTCTAAAGACTCCAAATATCTATTTGGTATCTGGATCAGCACATCACATTCCCCTCTCTCTGGCACCACCGCCTGGGCACAACACTCACCTCCCTTGGGATCTTTGGTCATGGTGTTCCCTGCCAGGACCTTACAGCTCTCATCCAGACATCCCCTTGGGCTATCAGTTTTACAGACATTCTCTGTCTTCTCAACTGCCTTGTTATTAGCAATTGTGCCCCAGCCATTTGGGTCTGGCTGGCCCCCTTGGTCTGACACAGTCCCAAGGTTGTTCTCGGTGTTCGCCCCTGTACCCATGGCTGGTTCCTGGACTGTAGTTATCCACGGGAACCCCATGATAGGTTCACAATCCATCTCTGGTTCTTTCCAGCACTCTCCCAGGCCCTCCATCTGGCCTGCTATTCCTGTCTGAGACTCAGACTCCACTAGTTTTGAGATGTACCCAAAATGTATTGTACCCTCCTCATCTGTCCCAGTGGTAGCAAAAATTAACTGGGCCTGGCCCATTTGTACCTCCCCACTGGTATTGTCCTGGTCAGAGTCCACAATATCCTCTCCCCAGACCTCTGGTAACCAATCCTCTTCTTCCCTGTCCGCTTGACAGGGTTCCTCCCAACTGGATGGCCAAAACCCCTCCATGGATGCCTCATCCAGCAATTCAACATACTCAGCTTCCAGCTGCAGCTCTTGCTGAATCAGGGGTTCCAGCAAATTAGCCTCCAGTTACCATGGTTCTAGTCCCAGACCATGACAGCGTTTAAGAAATAAGTTATTTTTCCTCCTTACTGTCCCCATGCCACATTCAGGATCACCATAGACGATCTCCCAGAGCTCATTTAATTATTAGAAGTCTGGTATACAGACACCCACAGACTCGGACACCCAGAGACACAGATAGAGACAGATTACTATTGCATTTTTTAGAAAACAGAACAGAACAGAAACAGTAGACACTCATTATTGTGGATTAATGAATGTGCTTTGTCAGTTTTGTGGGGCCTATCATTTTCAGAAAGAACGACCAACTGATGAAGAGTTTATTAGTTGCTGTCAGAAAGGAAAGGTAAGACTTCCAGAAAGACACACATTTCCAGAATATTTAAAAAGTATCATGAGTGATCCTACATTTCCCAATTACACCAATTTTAAGAAAAATATTCGCTCTTATAACAGTGCAATTTCATTTGCTTCAATGGGTGCAACATTAGCCGAAAATGTGCCAGGACATGGTCCTTATTGTTTTAAAGTCCAAGGACAAATATACCACGGACTTCACATTTACACCCAGAAACAGGAGAACAAAGGAAATTTGCACAGTTATGTGTACTTGATACAATGGAAGCTGTGGAACAATGAATGATGCTTTCTGAAAATAAACAATGCTTACCCATAGTCTTTGAACAGCTTGATAACATTATGGCGAACAACCCTTATAGTAAAGCATACAAAAAATTAGCGGAGGTTGAAAAAGAACAACTGGCACATGCGCAAAGACATCAATTGCCAATGCCAAGAGTAAATATGGTTCTCAAAAGTGATCGCCATACTGATCAAAGATGGTATAATTTACCAACAGCAAATGAGGTTGCCATGATATTTAAAAATGATGATGGGGAACCACAATTTGAGCGGGATATTAGAATATATCCATGCAATCAAGAACAACCTTTTATAAACATCAATATTTTAAGCAGTAATTTGGATCCTATGACATATCCCATTTTCTTTCCAAATGGGAAACCAGGATGGCAACCAAAATTACAGTTGCAAAGTTATTCCAATAGTAAAGTTCGTGTTAGAAACAATAGTGAAGCAAACTTTAGTAAGGAATTTATTAATTCTTTAACTCCCTCTGGAATGCCACCACATGTTTTGCAACTTAAAAAAGGGATCATGCTATTGAAAAATATGAATCCCAAAAAAGGACTTTGTAATGGGACCAGATTAATTGTGAAGGATTTAAAGGATCATTTTATACATGCAGAAATTATGAGTGGTACCCATAAAGGCAAACCAGTTCTTATACCGAGAACTGATTTGGCTCCAAGTGAGAGTGGTTTGCCTTTTGTCCTTCAAATGAGACAATTTCCCATTATCATGGCATTTGCCAGGACCATTAATAAATCCCAAGGACAAACTTCTAAGTCTGTGGGTATTTTTTTGAAGGAACCTGTGTTTGCACATGGCCACTTGCATTTTCAAGATGCAATAATCCAGAGGAAATTAAAGTACATGTTGAAGAAAACCCAAGTCAGGGTGATTTATTGGAAGATGGATGTGTTTTTACAAAAAACATTGTGTACTATGAGGTGCTGTAAATATACATGACAGTGGTTTCATTTCCACAACAACATTTTATGTTACTCGGACTGATTTTAGAGTACCACTATTTAAAGAAGAAACTAAATACAATGGCAAAAAAACATAGAGAACAGTGGTTTTACTTCCAGGGCAAAATTAGAGGTCTCTGGGACTCTTTATTTAGGGGACCACTGTTTCCCATAGGAAACTCGATGTGCCATTTCAACAAAGTACAACAAGAAGAAAAAAAAAAGAAAAACAATACAAAACAGATTGGAATGTGTTACAAGATACCTTTTTACATGATTGGCAAAACAATTAGGTGCCATTTACTTTAATTGGAAGCTTAAATTTAAATGTTTTTAATTAGTATTTCACATGTTAACATTGTCTTTTCAAAGTTGTGGTAAGTTACTTCAAACTATATTGTATATAATTTGATGATGGAGTATTGATTCAGGGAGCAATCTGATTGCCAGTTAATGGGGTCAGGAAGGAATTAATATTTTTTCCTCTTTGATACAATTGGCCAACTTTAAATGGGGGGTTTTATTGTTTGCCTTCCTCTGGATTCATTGACAATTTAGTTTAACATGAGTTAAAAAAAAAAAAAAGAATGTTACAAAGCATGTAATTGTTCAAAATAGTTTGTTACTGAAACTTAGTCGTCTGTTATTCATAGATAACTATCAATTCAAAGTGTTAGTATTGTTAAGAAAAAATTCAAGATTGTTTAAAATACAAGTTGCATGTTACAAACTTTGATGTTATGGTTTACAATATTTATTCATGAAAAATTCACACATTGTTATATTGTTATTCCATACATGACAATTAAAAGAGTTCATATTTAAAAAAAAATATTATATACCTGTTGGTGAAATACAAGTTGAAAGTTAAAAAAATAAAACGTTTTATTCAAAATTTTCTATTTATTGGTACATAATAAACAAAAGGTTAAGAATGTCAGAGATCAATATTGTGTGGCAAACAGTTTTTACAGCATTAAAATTCTATTGACCGTCAAGTCGCTAGTAAAGGATAATAAACTTTGGTCCAGAGTTCTTCAGGCCTTCTATCTTCTATGTCTAGCCCCTTAAATCTATTCTTTACTTCCACTGCATATTCACAAGGGATATTGTTTATTTCGTATCTGATTGGTCTGATGATTTTCCCTTTTTTCTTCAGTTTAATTCTAAACTTTGCAATAAAAAGTTTGTGGTCTAAGCCACAGTCAACTCCAGGTCTTGTTTTTGCTGACTGTATAGAGCTCCTCCATCTTTTGCTACAAAGTATATAGTCAATCTAATTTCTATATTGTCCATCTGGTGATGTCCATGTATAGAGTCGTCTTGGAGGCTGTTGGAAGAGGGAGTTTGCTATGACAAGAGAATTATCCTGACAGAATTCTATTAATCTCTGACCTGCTTCATTATGTACTCCAAGGCCAAATTTGCCAGTTATTCCAGGTGTCTTTTGGTTCCCTACTTTAGCATTCCAATCTCCTAGGATGACAATAACATCTTTACTTGGTGTTATATGTATGACGTGTTGAAGGTCTTCATAGAACTGGACAACTTCAGCCTCTTCAGCATCCATGGTTGGAGCATAGACTTGGATCACTGTGATTTTAAATGGCTTGCCTTGAATTAAAATTGAAATCTTTCTGTCATTTATTGGGCTGTAACCAAGCACCGCTTTGGCCACCCTTTGATTGACTATAAGGGCTACTCTATTTCTTCTGCGGGATTCTTGACCACAGTAGAAGATTTGAATGTCCCATTCCATTCCATTTAAGTTTATCAATTCCCAGAGTATCGATGTTTAGCCTTGTCATCTCTTGTCATCTCATGTTTGACCACGTCCAGTTTACCTTGGTTAATAGTGCCAACATTTCAGGTTCCTATGCTGAATTGTTTTTTGCAGCATCGGACTTTCCTTTCCCCTCTAGACACATCCGCAGCTGGGTGTCCTTTTGGCTTTGGCCCACCTACTTCATTAGATCTGGTGCTACTCGTACTCGCCCTCTGCTCTATAGGCACCTTCTGACCTTAGGGGCTCATCTTCCAGTGCCATCTCATTATGTCTCTGGTTGTGCTTGTCCATAGAGTTTTCATAGCAAAGTTACTGGAGTGGGTTGCCAGTTCCTTCTCCAGTGGGCCGCGATTTGTCTGACCTCTCTGCTATGACCTGCCCATCTTGGGTGATTTTTCCTGGTATAGTTTTTATAATTCAGTTTTGTCAGGGGTTTTACCTATTAAATATATAAATAGTATACTCCTATATATATATACCATTTCATTATATATTTCTGATTAAATATATCCTCTTAATATTTTAATTAATACACATATAGAAACTCCTCAAACATAACAGTGTTTGATATCATCGGATAGGAAATATCTTAAACTTTTCATATCTATGTGTTATGTTGTACCTATATTGCACATCATCATTTTATTTTGAGTTTTTAATTTTATACACATATTCCATTTTTTTTGAGCTTCACTAAAATGTCTACATTGTAATGAGAATGTAAACAGTGAAACCACAAAAAGGCTAGTCATTAGTATTCAGACTAGATTCTTTTGATCCTCAAATGTCATGAAATAGTCACACCTCAAATTGGAGAAAAGGAATCCACCATTTGGCTCTTATACTGACAATACTTGTTTGACTGTGCATTTGATATTCATGTATTGCCACTTAACACAATAGTGAGAAATAATTCCAGGATGTGATTAAAGTGATATTTAGATAAGAATGGCTATTTAAAATAGGCCTAAAGGAGAGAAAAAAAAGAAAAAGAGAGAAAGAGGAGAGAGGCTGGGAGACAGATGCAAGACATTGAGAGAGAGAGGACCTATTTTTGATTCCTGATATATTTAATTTTTCATATAATAATCGATTTGGGATTATCCAGGCTGACTTTACGTGATATTGGGTTGATTCTGGTATCTGGTAATGTGTAGATTTAATTTCAAACTTCTGTGATATAAAAGATAAATTGATCTTATTTCTTCCTCTAAATCAATTATATCACAGAAGCTACCAATATATCTACTGTAGGTTTTATTAAAATTGTGATATATTTTACTCTGTTCCTATAGTAATTTTGATATTTCAATATATGGTTATTATTATAGCATCACCCCATTATTAGTTATATAGTTCTATTGGGGTATATTATATATTCCGCCAACAATATTATTGTGACTTACTATATTAATAAGATTGATTCTCATGTTTATTATAAATAGCTAAAATAAGGAATATTGATTATAGTAATTTATTGTTATTTTCTATTACCCTAGAAGATTTTGTTGATAAAGAAGTTAGAAGGTTTTTCTTGTTTTATTAACATTTTATCATATTTATATTGCAATAGACTTAATTGGGTTATTGACATCTGAAAATCATATAGTACTGTTTAGAATTTTTTTTATTTACTTTAGAATTTGATTGTGATATCTGGTAATAAACGCTGTTTTGTTTAAAAGCTATATTTTCCTATAAATTGACGTTATAATCGGACAATAAGTTAAATTGACTATTTCAAATATCATTTTACTATAAATACCACGACATAATTTGGAAGCACTGCTTGAGATAACGTCTTTATAGATAAGTGAATTGATATTTATCAATTTAAAACTTTTTAATACAACAAGCGTTTATTAAAATAAAAACAAAATGGCAGAAGGCCGATCCAGTTCAGAAAGGACAGGGGTGTTGTCATTGGATGAGATATTGAAACTAGATGCAATGGGATGTGAAACATTGATCAAAAGTTTAATAAGCAATGTGTATCCTCTGTGTGAATACCCATCAAGATTGTCAGAATATTTTAGTAACATCAAACCAATAATTGATGGAAATGCCATAGACAATTGGAGTCAGGAGACAGAATTATTACCAAATATTAATGGTGTCATAAATGCAGTTCAGGATAACTTTGAATGTACAAAGAATCTTGCCCGTGTAGCGATTAGCTGGATGGAAGTCGCTAGATACTGGAAAGGCCAGACTATTGAAAAGGAGGTGGTCATAACTGGTTTAAATAAGACAATTAATGAGATATCTGAGGCATGCAACCATTTAAGAGACTTACACGAAGATAGGATAAAAATGTCAGAACATCAAGTAGTTAAACTGGGTGAGTTAGAAAAGGAATTAGAAGATGCTAAGGAAAGATTACAAGGATATGAGGGATTAACAGCAATGTGTGATAAATTAATGAGGAAATTAGGGGATTTTCAAATAAAATGGGATGAGTTATCTGAAGACAGAGATAGAAAAACTGACCAAATTGAAGAGTTGTCTGGGCAATGTGATCATTTAGCTCAAAAAGTATATCAGGCTGAGAGACTGTCTCGAAAATACTTACAAGACTGTGAGGAGTTAAAAAGAGAAAAATCAAGTTTAGAAGATAAATTTACCACCCTTACTAATGAAATAACTAAAAGAACAATAAGAGAAGCGGAAAATTACCAGGAAGCTAGAAAGATTCAACATTTACTTGATAATGCCCAAAAGGAGATTAAAAATTACCAGCAGGATATTGACAGGTTAAAAGCAGACCTAGATAAGGCCCAAAATCATGTACCATACATAACGATTGCCAGGCATCCTAGAGATTTTGATGAGGAGTTTGATTCATCCCCTTCAAGGGATACTCATAAAAAGGCAACTATAAGGTCTCCGGACAGGCATAGAGATGAGGCAATCCATGTTGAGGAGGCCCCCACAAATAAGAAATTATCCTTCCATGAGACAGCGCAGGCTATCAGAAAATTGGTAAAGCCCTACACCAAAGGATCTAAATTATCCATTGAGGATCACCTAGATACTGTGGAGAGAATCATGCTTGAATTAAATGTACGGGGATCTCATGCAAAGATATCATATCTCCCCTGGTCATTTGATAATTCATATACATCATTCTTTACTTCCCTTCAAGATAGCGATATAACTGATTGGGATCAATACAGAGCAGAGGTGAGGAGGTATTTTTCTGAATTTCGTAACCCCCAAGCAGCTTTAAGGGCCTTACACAATCTCAAATGCCAGCCTGACGAAAGTCCAAAAGAATTTTTAGTCACATTAAAACATGCATATCGGCAGACAGATAAAAGAGCAGATATAGAATCCGCAGAGTTCAAGAGGATATATTTTCATGCCTTACCATCATTTATGAAAAGAAATATAATCAGAGATTATGATGACTCTAAACCACTCAGCTGGTTGGTAAATGAATGTTCCAAGATATATGAGATTCAACAGGATGAGGAAAATAGTTTTAAACGTAAAGAAAAGGGCCAAATCCATAAAATAGCTGAAATCTCTATCCAACCAGAACCACCTTTCGAAACAAATACTAAATCCTATGCTGATGTGGTTAAAAGTCAAAATAAGCCAAAATACATACCACCCAAACCTAGACCTATAAAAGTTACCCCTGAAAGGCCCCAAAATAGAAACAATAACTCTTTTTACGTAAGCACAAATTACAAAGGAAATAATCCTATTAGAGATTATTGGTGGCAACCTAAAAACCCCAATGTAGAAAGAAGATTGAGCTCTCCAAGGCCCAGTACTTCAGAAAATTCAGAAAGCCAAAGAGTTACGAATAGGTATAACCGAAACCAAAATGTAGAACAAAACTCTAACCTAGAGGAGCAAGTTAAATTACTGACCCAGCAAATGACTGCCCTCATGGCAGGAATGAATCTGCCGGGAAATCAAACGCTGAGAGCCCAGCCAGTCCAAAGGGGACAAAATTCTGAAGACCAAAACCAGTGACTGAATGGCGTTTGCAAAACTGTGATGGATAATCCTGAAACAAATGATAATAAGATGTGTCTTCCTTCTGTCCCTAAGTTTTCTTTGTACACAGGAACTCCCACAGAGCAAGAAGGAGGTATCAATGAAGTCAGAGGGAGCGGTATGAACAATATGCAGGTTAAACCTTTTTGTTTACAGGATGCATCACTGACCAAGCCACAAATCATTGAAACAGGGTTAATAATTAGTCAAGATAATAAACAATATAATACAGGTAAAATTGAAGATATACCTAACCTGACCAATAACCCCCCCGAAATTACCATAAACTGGTTAAATAATACCCCCCAGTCTGACTCTCTAAATAAGAACGAACAATGGAAGAAGTCAGATATGTTAAAGCATTCCCATTTCCTATGTGAGATGGAGGAATGTCAGGGGAGATACTATATCCCTGTCAGCTTACAAGATGTAGACTCCATGGACATTAAAGGGTTAATAGACACAGGCTCCGGCGGAGCTAGCGTCCTTAACAGCAGGACGTGTGAGGGGAGAGCTCCGTCAGAGTTGCCTGACATTTGGGCAATATTGCCCTGTAAACCCCCTGTGACACCCCCAATAACATCAGGGGGCACCAGGGGAAGCCGTCGGGCCCCCAGATAGTCGCCCCGACTACCGGAACGAGGCTCCAGGAGAGTGCAGGAGCACTCTGAGCTCAGCAGCTGCTGCATAGCAGGGGAGCGTCCTGCGTGCCTGCTCTGCCTGCTCCCCCAGCACAACACAACAAGAGGAGACTCAGGCCGGCCAGGGGCAGCACGGAGGCACAACAAAAGGTCAAGGTAGGCTGGATCTGCCAGGGGCTGCGGGGAGAGACCAGGAAGCACTGGGCCGCCATCTTGACAGGCCAAAGCAGGCCTAGCCAGAGGGAGAACTCCCTCTACAGATACCGGGGGCCCATAACATCTACCCAGACAACCGAGGGGCAGCAGGGGGATCCCACACACCCTAAAACCCCCCTGAGAGAGAGAAGGCTGGGCTGCATAACAGCCACCAATACAAAGAAGAAGCCCGCGAATCCACGGCCGCCATTTTGTGGCACCTCATGGTGGAAGGGGAACAGACACAGACAGATTCCAGCTGACCTACACCCAAGACTTCAACCCACAGGAAGAGCTAACCCCTCTGGACACCCCATACTGGGTCTTGCCTCTCACACTGTGAAAGTTCATTGCACTAAAGGAAAGCAGCATCTAATACCTAGTCTGAAACTTTAACCCTGACAACACCAGACCCTGCACTGAGCTCTACCGGGCAAGAAGTCACTGCAACTTTACTAAGGAAGAGGATCCTGCCACCCCCTGGGTTCCACACAGTGACATTTCTACACCCTGACTTAACAACCTCAGACAACCCTGCAGTTAATTTTTTGTGAAATCCTGTGAAGATCTGCATGAACATTGCTGCAGAGAGCCTTTGCTGCCACCCTGTGGCCACTCAGTAAATCTGATGTTGATGTGGGCCAAGGCAACCAGCCTGAAAGCCCCCTTCCAGTTGCTCCTGGCGGAGCCTGCAAAGACCGATATGAAGCACTGAGCCAAGAGATGTGATTGAAGCCTGACAGGAGGCCTTGACTAACCAGCTACAACGACCGATCTTACACGAGAACACAGCTTCTGGCCGCACCAACCTAACAAACTCTACAGCTACGCGCTCCTGAGGGAACTGATAGCAGAGAAAGCAAGGGGAAAAATACTACAGCTCCTGTAACACGCACATCTCCATCTTCAGAAATGAAGAAAAGTAGAAAGAACTCCTCCGCAAAGGGCATCCGAGAGCACTTCACACCCAAAACAACAAAGCCGCCATCTCCACTGGATTCAGCTTCAGACCACTCTGAATCATCTGATCAGGAGGAGATACCCAAGAGGTCAAAACAACACATAGACCTATCGCCTAGGGCCATTGCAACGATAGAACAGCGTCTAACCAAGGCACTAGAACCCTTAAGAAATGACCTGAAAGAACTGGGGCAGAGGACCCAACTTCTGGAGGAGATGGTGGATCAGATGGGAGAAGCGCAGCAACATGACAGGTCTGCCATAGACCAGAACTCGTATAACATCATGGAGCTGAACGATAAGATTGAAGATCTAGAGAATCGATCCCGCCGCCATAACGTCAGAGTACGGGGGATCCCAAGGACTACACAAGACCTGACAGGGTACTTAAAAGACACCTTCACTTCAATACTACCCGATCACCCAGAGGGCGTCCTCGAAATTGAACGAGCCCACAGAGCGCTAGGAGGGGCGAGAAACCCAGAGACCCCTAAGGATGTTGTGGTGAGATTCTTGAGACAACAAGCCAGAGACCTACTCTTAGCAGAAACAAGGAAGAAGCAGGCAGTCAAAGGACCAGATAACTCCAACCTGCAAGTGTATGCAGACCTGTCCCCCAACACACTAGACAGAAGGAGACAGATGAAGCCTGCACTGGCGATTCTGCAACAGAACAAGCTCCAATACCGGTGGAACTTCCCCTTTGCCCTCACCTTCAGCTACCAAGGTACATCACACACCACCCGCAACTTGGAAGACTGCCTCGCAGTACTGCGCCACATTCGTCTCTGCCCAGCGGACCTCCCAGCAGAGGAACACAACTTCCCCCCTCCTCCTCCCATCCCGAAAAAACAGTGGACTGTGGTAGGGTCACAGCGACCGAAGGAAGACCCGCCTCCCCCCAGGAGTCCCAGAGACAAAAACTTGCCCCGCAGGAGCCAAGGCGGGCTGAGTACTCAGCACAGAGGAGGCCCGGGCCCGACTTCAGAAGGCCTGATACCATCGCGATCGGAGTGAAGGCAACCCACCAACAGGAAGTTGTTTTGAGTCTTTGTTTTCTCATTCATTTATGGGACTTCTCTGACCTGCTTTAGTGAGGGTAGAATAGGTACTGATGACTTTAGTTAGGTCAGATGTTAGTCGAGGCCTCTAATGAAGGGCCTGTTAAAGCCAGATGCCCGAAATAGACGGAAGGCATCCTAGCTTACTTCAGATAGTTAAAATGTTGTTGAGGTTAATAGTTATTATTTTTGGAGAGAGGATACCACTAGACTTGATAGGGAAGCGAGTAAGCTCCCAGGGAGCAATTAGCAAATTATCTCTAAGTCCAGAAAGATCACCACTGATAAAAATGTATGCGGAAAACTATAAATTCCCAGCTGACAGTAGTCGAGGTTTATGCAGTCAACAAAGCCTAACTCAGGGGACTAGCTTTCAGGAGATTAGAGGAGCCTGTGGGACTGAAGGAACTTGGTCAATTGTAAATCTAATGTTGTGTCTTTCTGCTTCCCTCTGGCCTAACAGCGGACGGAGTCTCCAGCACCAGAATCCCCCCTCCAAGCCTCCACCCGCCCCCGGCCACCAAGGAATGGACGTCGGACAAGGAATAAAAGGTAGCCAGGCAGACCATGCACTCCTATCCACCAAAACACAATGAGTAGCTCACAGTACACATTCATAACTCACAATGTTAAGGGTTTCAACTCCCCCTTTAAGAGGAGGAAAGCCTTTAGGCAATACAAAAGATTGAGGCCCTCGGTTATCTTCATGCAGGAGACTCATTTCACACACGAGAGTAAACCAAAATATCTGCATGGGGAATACCCGACAGTGTACATGGCCACTCAGTCAACGAAGAGGGCAGAGGCAGCTATCCTGATACATAAGCACTTCCCATTCACCCCGGAACATACTAGAATAGACAAAGAGAGGAATTATGTTTTGGTCACCGGCTTAGTCTCAGGCCAAAGAATCTCCCTACTTTCCCTATACTCCCCCACAAACTCACCACACCAAACCCTGATTAACACGCTAAGAGAGTTAGACACACTAGACCTAGGCAAACTGGTGATTGGGGGGGACTTCAATCTGACCCTAGATCCAGCATTAGACAGATCAGGACACGCCCAGGACTCTAACTTCTCAAAAAAACGGAGCCAAATTAAGCAGCTAATGGCCAAAAATGGCTTAGTGGATGCCTGGAGAGGCTTACACCCGGATAATAAGGAATACACATACTACTCGCCCACGCACGGCACTTACTCGAGGATTGACACATTCCTAACAAGCTCACTACTTTTTGATAATATCCGAGAATAGACACAGGCTCCCAAGTAACTGTTCTTTCCCAAGATATGTATCAAGAAATAGAACGTAGATCTAATAAGAAGACTATTCTAAAATCATTCATCGGAATTGTAAAGAATTTTGATGGAATTACCATAAAGACCAAAGGTAGTGTATGGTTGAGTATTAAAATAGGAAATAAACAGGTAAAACATCCAGTGATAGTCGTAGATGTTCCTGAGTCTCAATTTTTAATTGGGACAGATCTACTGAGGCGATTAAGTCCAATAATAGACTGTATAGATGGAGTAATATGGTCACAAGTTAGCTTTCCCATAAACTATGAAAAGGTTAAACAATCCAATATGCCGAGAAATTGTCATGTAATAGAAACAAAAGAAAATTCGGTGGAAATTCATTTTCAAAATAATCAAACACCTGAAATGACGATAATACAATGCCATGACATTTCTGAAGAACAAATAAATGATGAAAATGTGATCCAAATTAATCTATGTGGTCCTGATTAATTTGGATCACATTTTCATCATTTATTTGTTCTTCAGAAATGTCATGGCATTGTATTATCGTCATTTCAGGTGTTTGATTATTTTGAAAATGAATTTCCACCGAATTTTCTTTAGATAACACTCATGTAGAAGGAAATGTCCTAACTATTTCACTAAATAGGAAAACCTCTAAACCTTTTGAAATAACTAGACATTCCAAAATTATGGCTAACATAGAAATAAGAGATAAGGGTTTAGTTATCCCCATAAATATTCTAGGTATGAGATATCCTAAACAAGCCAAAATAGCCTTAAACCATGAACATAGTTACATTATTGAAAATCTATTAAAACGAATAAAGAATCCAAGATTAATTCATAATTCCCAACCATATGACCAATACATATATAAAATAGATCATGAAACCTCAACCCATCCTATTATAGCAAGATGTTTAATACCCCTTTCGATAGGAGATAAAAAGGTTGTGCACTTGTTCCAGGTGATAGAGGATTCCCAATATCCAATATATATTGGTAATGATTTGTTACATCGGTTTGCTTTTCAAATTGATTTAATCCATAACGTTCTATGGTCCCGGTTGAATGAGTCACCATTAGATTTCAGTAATGACTCAGAAGCCTTGAAATATGCCCAATAGATGCCTTATGCAATAACCATGCAGATGGAACGAACTGTCATTATACCAGAAGGAGTAGCCCAATTCCCTCTACCCTTGCAAGTAAAAAGAGGGCAGATGATCCAAGGCAAAGATGCTTATGTTAATCTTAGCTATCAAACCCAACAAAAAGGCCTTAACACCACCCACACTCCTTTAATTGCTGTGACACAATTACCTTTTGTCATCCTAGTAAATAACATAGCTTCCCATCTAATACATATGGAGAAGGGATCTATAGTAGGAATGGCCATTGATGCAGAATATTTCACCTCTGAATTTACCAATTCAGTTATTGGTTTGATACCAGAGGAATATATGAGTGATGATAAAATGATTGACCAATGTTTCGATACTCAACCAGAAGGATTATTTACTGTTCAATCTATTTATCCCTTCAGTTCCATGGAAGGAGAGTGTGAAATAACAGATGACGAGCTAATTTTTAATCAAAATATAGATGAACAAGAGTATGAAGAGAATTTGGTCGATAAGATACAGATAAACTCCATTACCACTGACCTATCTACACAACTAGAGGAAGCCTATGAAATTAGTCAACCTGAGGTATTCCCTGGGTTTAAAGAAAGAGTTGAAGAACAGATAATTTTAGCCGATGGGTGCTCTAATGATACTGAACGCCAAAAATTAAGACAAGTGCTTATGAATTACCAAGATGTATTTTCTAAAGACTCATATGATTGTGGCCTGACGGATCTACATGTCACTAAAATTAAAACTGATCCCAGTATGCCACCTAAATTTGTTAAGCAATATAGACTACCCCTCGCCTCTTATGAATCATTAGCCAATATTATAAAGAATCTAGAATCAAGGGGAATTATACGTCCTGTACATAGTTCTTATAATAATCCTGTTCTAGGTATTTTAAAGCCATATGGGACATGGCGCTTATGCGCTGATTTGAGGCAATTAAATAAGAGAGTCCATATGTCGGCTTGGCCTGTCCCATATATAGACCAGTGTTTAGCACAAGTCCAAGGGTCTAAATTATTTACGACACTTGATTGTGCCCAAGGTTATTGGACTATTAAAGTCAATGAGGAGGACCAACATAAATTAGCGTTTACATTTGGTAATCAACAATTTACATGGACTAGAACTCCATTTGGATTTAGAAATTCAGGGAATGAGTTTGCTATTTTCTTGCACAAGGCAATGCCTGATGCTCAAGAGCGAGGGACATTAACCTATGTAGATGACATCTTGATTAAAAGTTGCGAATTTGATAAACATATCGCAGAAATTGAACATGTTTTGGACCAATTAAAGCACGCAGGAGTTAAAATATCTCTCCAAAAGGCTCAGTGGTGCCGCACTAAAGTTAACTTTTTAGGTCATGAGATAACTCCTGATGGTGTAAATCCACAGAAAAAGAAGGTAGAGGCCCTACTCAAAACTAAAATGCCTACAACTACAAAAGAATTGAGATCATTCCTGGGTATCACCAATTATTCTCGTAAATTTATTGAGAATTATGCCGAAATAACAAGACCCCTCATACAATTGTTAAAGAAAGGCGAGCCATGGAAATGGGGTGAGATTCAGAACCAAGCTGTAAATGAGTTAAAACAGAAACTAAGTCAGGCCCCTTGCCTAGCGTATCCAGAACGAGGTAAGCCCTTCTTCTTAGAAACCGGTTATACTGATAATTGTTTAAGTGCTGTGTTATATCAGAAATATGACCAACATAACAAGATTATCTGTTGTGCGAGTAAAACACTATCACCTGTAGAGGTAAAATTTAATGATTGTGAGAAGGCTCTATTTGCTGCAGTATGGGCACTACAACATTTTCGAAATTTCATACAAGGTGAGAAAATAATAGTGGAAATGGCACACCAACCATTACAATATATTCAGAGCAATAAAATTAGGTCTGGTAATCTATCAAATAGCCGCATAACTGCTTGGACCTTATCCTTACAAGGATGGCCTTTAGAGATAAGATATGCCCAGAATAAAAAGAATCTAGTTGCCCAAGGATTAGCGGATTTACATGATTGTACTGCCGCAGACCCCTTTAAGGATGATGATCCTCATATAGACCTTCTGGAGGAATATAAATTGTCACCTCATAAAATATATGAAGAGGTATTTTGTAAATCCTTACCCACCGTTTATGTAGATGGATGTGCCTATCACGTAAAAGTAGATACACATAATAAGCTAGTTGCGGGAATTGGTAATGTATGGATAGATAATTTTCCTGCTCCTCCAAAAGGGTGTAAAATAAGACCCAAGAGTAGTCAGATGGCAGAATTGATGGCTATATATTATGCTGTTTACACCGCAATAGAGCATAACATTAAGGACTTTGTAATCATTACTGATTCAGAATACGCCCGAAATAGTTTTATTGAATATTTACCAGTATGGAAACGAAATAATATGACTAATGTCCGAAAGAAACCGATAAAACATGGTAAGTTAATACATGCCATTGATGAAATGGTAAATTCTCATGAACTGACTATATACTGGAAGAAAACAAAAGGACATTCCAAAGTAAAGGGTCAGGATAAATACGGAAATGATCTTGCTGATAAACTAGCAAAGCAAGGTGCCCTAGAGGGGGAATCAATTGAAATGGACCACCTTATGGGTCCATTGCAAATTCAAGCTATCACTAGACAGCAATCCCAGAAAGATACAGAACTCTCCACAGTACAGTGGTCCCATGATACTCCTAATTTGGACTTGATCAATAGTCAAAAAGAAGATCCTATCATAGGTCCATTTTATAACCATATACAGGATCCAATACAGGATCCTCTGGACAAAATAGATGTGTCAGATAAGGAAGATTTCAGGATTCTAATTAAGTCAAGATCCCAGTTTAACATCTTAGATGGTTTACTTATCCGCACATCTAAGAATGGTATACATCAATGGGTAGTTCCTACTGCTTATCGAGGTCTAATGCTACAACATGCTCATGATGCACCAACATCAGGACACAGAGGTGAAAAGATTACATATGAGATACTTCGGGATTTTGCATATTGGCCACACATGTTGATGGATGTAAAAATTTACTGTCAAGGATGTTTAGTATGTCCCCAGTTTCAACCCCATTCACCTACCCATAGGGCTTCTCTTCAGAAAAGGGGGATGTCCATGCCATGGTCAGACATAAAGATTGACTTTATTGGCCCAGTAACTACCTCTTCCAGGGGTAATAAGTATATGTTAACCGTAACATGTCTATTCACCAAATGGGTAGAATGCCTTCCGGCGACAAACTGTAAAGCGGAGACTGCCGCAATTTTGTTGATTAACCATGTGTTTTCTCGTTTTGGCCTACCGCAACGAATTGAGTCAGATAGAGGAAGTCACTTCACCAGTGAGGTGATGAGCCGTATGTGGAGAATCCTAGGTGTTTACAAAATTACATATTGCTTACCGCGCCGCTTCTAGTGGTGGGGTAGAACGGTACAACCAATCTATTGTAAGTATCCTAAAGAAATATGTCAAGGAATCAGGTAAGGACTGGGACATAAAATGACCCTTAGTTTTAATGGCGATAAGATCTACCCCTAGTACTGCTACTAAAATGTCCCCTTTTGAATTAATGACTGGGAGACGTCTGGTACCCCCACAACACCTTATCTATAGAACCCAAGACCATAACTTGGTAAATGCCGCCACGACCCATCAGTATATTGAGAACTTGAGGAAGCATTTACAACAGGCTTTTGCTTTTGCCCAGAAAAATCTAGCGAAATCTGCAGAAAGCACTAAAACATATTACGATCTGAAAACCTCTAAGAATGAATATGAGATCACAGATCAAGTTTATCTATATAACTTCCTACGTAATCAGGCAAAAGAGAAAAAGTTTTTACCCTCATGGAAAGGACCTTATACCATTATAGATAAAATTTCACCCGTCGTGTATAAGATTCAGATCCCAAAAGATGGGGAAATGGTAGAGAAATGGGTCCATATTAACCAAATGAGAACCTGTCATCCTAGATCTCAGTTAAGAATCGTTGAAAATACTTGCCCAGATGAACCGTGATTTGTGAAATGTTTTTCGCAAAAAAAAAATCTTCTGTCTCTTCATCTATCTACCTAATCCATCATGTTAGGAATGTATTATTAAAACCACTTGTATTTCGATTAAACATAGAAGCCAAAAGAGAGAGTATCCAAATTGATAAAAGAAAAGGCCGCTCGTATCAGGGTAATGATGATCCTAACGCCAACAAGTTCAGACGGAAGCTATCGTGGCACGGTCCTTCCTCAGGCGTCTTTATCCAAGAGGCTCCAAGATTCATCCTAACCCGGGAGGAGAATAACGTCGCCGAAGACCTTCATCGGTGTCGATCCACACAGGATGATTAAAAGACAATTCAGAATATTCCACATCAGGGTGGAAAAGACTCAAACGTTGTATCGTGACCACATTGCCTGTTCATAGGCGATTGTGAAGAAGACGTAGAAACAACTAAGGAAAACTTCATAAACTCACATAACTCCCGTTATCAACGGTCAGAACATTTGCTGAACCATAACCATTGAAGTGATTATCAGGAAGATAATAATAGATGATGAATGAGGACTGCATCTCTTTTAAATAAAAGGACATTCAGGGTCATCCTGCTTAATCATGGAGGGAGTATTGATCCAGGGAGGAATCCGATCACCAATATTTGGGTCAGGAAGGAATTAGTTTTTCCCAATTAAGACAATTGGGTTTTATGTTTGCCTTCCTCTGGATCATCCATATTATTGGTACATGTAAGCAATGAGGTCAGAAAATATACCCCAATAGAAATGATGCATAGGTAAAGAAATATGTTTAGACAACCGAATATTTATCTATTTAATTACACATATTGCTACTGTAATAATGTCACCTACCTAATGGGGAGACAGTATTCCAGAAAGGGGGATTTGTCAGGGGTTTTACCTATTAAATATATAAATAGTATACTCCTATATATATATACCATTTCATTATATATTTCTGATTAAATATATCCTCTTAATATTTTAATTAATACACATATAGAAACTCCTCAAACATAACAGTGTTTGATATCATCGGATAGGAAATATCTTAAACTTTTCATATCTATTTGTTATGTTGTACCTATATTGCACATCATCGTTTTTAATTTTATACACATATTCAATTTTTTCTGAGCTTCACTAAAATGTCTACATTGTAATGAGAATGTAAACAGTGAAACCACCAAAAGGCTAGTCATTAGTATTCAGACTAGATTCTTTTGATCCTCAAATGTCATGAAATAGTCACACCTCAAATTGGAGACGAGGAATCCACCATTTGGCTCTTATACTGACAATACTTGTTTGACTGTGCATTTGATATTCATGTATTGCCACTTAACACAATAGTGAGAAATAATTCCAGGATGTGATTAAAGTGATATTTAGATAAGAATGGCTATTTAAAATAGGCCTAAAGGAGAGAAAAAAAGAAAAAGAGAGAAAGAGGAGAGAGGCTGGGAGACAGATGCAAGACATTGAGAGAGAGAGGACCTATTTTTGATTCCTGATATATTTAATTTTTCATATAATAATCGATTTGGGATTATCCAGGCTGACTTTACGTGATATTGGGTTGATTCTGGTATCTGGTAATGTATAGATTTAATTTCAAACTTCTGTGATATAAAAGATAAATTGATCTTATTTCTTCCTCTAAATCAATTATATCACAGAAGCTACCAATATATCTACTGTAGGTTTTATTAAAATTGTGATATATTTTACTCTGTTCCTATAGTAATTTTGATATTTCAATATATGGTTGTTATTATTATAGCATCACCCCATTATTAGTTATATAGTTCTATTGGGGTATATTATATATTCTGCCAACAATATTATTGTGACTTACTATATTAATAAGATTGATTCTCATGTTTATTATAAATAGCTAAAATAAGGAATATTGATTATAGTAATTTATTGTTATTTTCTATTACCCTAGAAGATTTTGTTGATAAAGAAGTTAGAAGGTTTTTCTTGTTTTATTAACATTTTATCGTATTTATATTGCAATAGACTTAATTGGGTTATTGACATCTGAAAATCATATAGTACTGTTTTTTTTATTTACTTTAGAATTCGATTGTGATTTCTGATAATAAACGCTGTTTTGTTTAAAAGCTATATTTTCCTATAAATTGACGTTATAATCGGACAATAAGTTAAATTGACTATTTCAAATATCATTTTACTATAAAAACCACGACAGTTTGACTCCTACCAAATGTAACACTAATGTGAAAAGAAATTATAAATTGTTTGCACCAATATTAATATTAATTGGTGGAGAGTTGGGCTTAATTGGTGAAGAGTTGGGGAGGTCAGAGTCTGCTGTAATTAATGTTTATTCGTTTTTTTGTAGTTGCCAACTGAAAGAAGGCACTTTTCTATATCAAATGATTTTATTATAATTATTAAGGGATATATGTGTGATCACCTAACGTTGCACTTTGAGTCCCCTCTCCAACAAAAAGTCTCATGTTCTTCTACATGTCATGGATTGAAAACTGTTATGTTGGCATTTTACAACAACCAGATCCGGTGATGTAGTGAGGACAATTAGAATAAGTGTAGTGCAGAGGACATCTGGAAGGTACTCTCCACTCTCACAACATTAAAAAGCAACTCATATCAGAAAAATGGAACTAAAAATTACTCACACCGTCAACATATTCATACCTAAAGGTGTTAATTAAAAATGTAGAGATTTATCTCTTTTGAAGATATTTTTATAGGATCAGTACTGGGAGTCAAAATAATGTCTACCCTCCATTGTGGCATGTTACATTAATAAAATGATAAGGAATTTTTAATGGCAAACCGAAATGTGTCATCGTTTTAAATTAGCAGTAAAGTAATTCCTCATAAAGGATGAATTTAATGACTGTTTAGCTGTGAATATATTTAATGAAAGAGGCATTCTTAACAATTTTGAAATGCTCTACTGCATACTTCACAAAAAGAAACAAGCATAGGAATAAAACTTCTCAGCAGCAAAGCACCAAAGAGAGGAATTAATCATTGATTTATTTCCCATTACCATTTAAAGTTGTCCTTGCAGCACACGTGAGTCATGAAAATGTCTGACTGCAACTTTTTACAGCACATTCTTTATTGAAATGCCACACTCAAAAACAAAATTAGTACCATAAAGTTTCTATTTCAGCATTCTGACATCTATCTTGGTATGATAATGATACACCAAAAAGCACTGAGATATCCACATTAGAGGGACCTCTCTTGCTAGCTCTGGGACTCATCATGACATGTAATATATAAAGGTTCAGCTAAAATATTCTTATTAAATACACTGTCATTGAATTAAGACTGTATAAATGTCCATTTTATTTCCAATATATCTTTCCTCTTTTTTTACCAATATTTGTCTTCAGGTGTATAATATCTAACCCCAGTCCTTAGATGTTGACATGTGCCACAGCTTAGCTCACTGAAAAAGTAAAAACACCCACTTCTATCCTGATTAAGTGAGATAGTTCTGACCACTTTCCTGCAAAGCCAACTTTTTTGTCTACCCCTCCCTGGTGGTGTAAGTGTAGATGCCTGAGTACATAGATGTCTCATTTTCACCCTAATATAGATACTACCATCCGTTCCCTACCGCTCCTCATGATAGAACTTCGTCACACTGGTAAGTTTAGTATATCTCTCAGACACTCACATGACCTAACTGTGCCCAGTGACTAACATATTTAATAGCTAGGTATATATTTAGATAAATATCTGTAATCATCAACTTAAAATATATAATTATACTACTATTTGTATGACAATTGAATCATTTATAAGACATTAATAATATATAAAGGGTCTTGGAGAAGTGGACTATGGCAGCACATATAATTATGTGTTCTGGGTTTAATGTAGAGTATCTAGCATGATTCAATATCTGATGTGGTTGCTATGTTTGTTTTTTCTTTCTTTACATAGTTTTACTTTATTAACAGATGCTTATTGCAAACTATCAGCCTCATTCTATTGCTGTGATTTTGAGATCCGGGCTTCCAAATGGAGGTTGCTAGCTACTTTGCTATTCAATTGCCTTCTGTTTGTTGGCTACGATTGAGTTACTTGCTACGAGCTGCGATCCATTGAGATTCGTCAAATCCAAGTTACTTCCCTCAAAGCCCTTGATCTTTCACGGCCGCAAGAGTTGCGGCCGCTAAAATCACAAGTTGCTATTCAATTGCTCGGATTTTCTCTCGCGAATCACTCTGTCAAGCCCAAAATTGCAAAAATTGAACCACAGGAAACCGGGACCAAGGAGGTCTTGTAAGCGGCTTAATTACAAATGAGAGCATTTGAAATGCAAATATAATTTCAATCCAGCACTGTAAATGATGGGGAACACAATGGGTTAGAATTAAAAGCAGAACATTCTCAAGCTCGCACATCGGAAAAATAAAATACTTTATTTCATGTTTATTTTCAGTCCAAAGTCCTACAGGTTTCAGCCTCCAAGCCCGTAGGACTTTGAAATCCAACCTGAAAATGGAAATTAAACATGAAATAAAGTATTATATTTTGGCGATGTTCGAGCTTGAGAATGTTGTGCTTTTATTCTAATGTCACCCATTGTGTTCTCAATAATTTACAGTGCCGTATTGAATTTATATTTGCTTTTAAAATGCTCAGTGCTCAGCCTGCAAATGCTACTGCGGAGAGCATGGTTTCAGATTCTCGCAACTGGCGCCTAACTCTCCGGCCTGGCCAATTGAATAGCAGAGTATAAGTAGAGCAACGGGAGCACGCAACTCAATCGCAGAAAATCACCTATCTGCGATGGAGTTATGGCCCCAAATTGAATGAGGCTGTTAGTGTCATAAATGGTACTTCTTATTTTTTCTATTTTAAGGACATTTTACAGGTAATATACTGTATACACTCGAGTATAAGCCGACCCGAGTATAAGCCGAGGCACCTATTTTTCCACAAAGTACTGGGAAAAATGAGTGACTCGAGTATAAGCCGAGGGTGGGAAATGTGCTGCCCCCTGTGACCTCTTGTGCCCTCTGTGCCCTCCTCTTGTGTGCCCTTTTCTTGTGTCCCCCCTCTCTCTCCCATGTGTCTCTTCTCCCCTCTCCCTCCCCTGTGTCTCTTCCCCCCTCTCCCTCCCCTGTGTCTCTTGCCCCCTCTCCCTTATCATCCTACTCATCCTCCCTCCTCATTCCCTTCCTCATCCTCAACCCCCTTCCTCATCCTCAACCCCCTATCCTCAGCCTAAACCACCCTCCTCAGCCTAAACCACCCTCCTCAGCCCCCTCCTGATGTTCATCCTCCCTCCTCATCCTCAACCTCCCTCCTCATCCTCAACCCCCCTTCCTCAACCTCCCTCCTCAACCCCCCTCCTCAACTTCAACCCCCCCATACTCATCCTCAAGCCCCCTCCTCAACCTCAACCCCAACCCCCCTCCTCAACCTCAACCCCCACCATCCTCATCCTCAACCTCCCTCTTCAACCCTCTTCCTCATCCTCAACCCCCCTCCTCATTCTAAACCCCCCTCCTCAACCCCCTTCCTCAACCTCAACCCCCCATCCTCACCCTCAACCCCCCCATCCCCATCCTCAACCTCCCATCCTCATCCTCAACCCCCATCCTCATCCTCAACCCCCCCATCCTCAAACCTCAACCCCTCCATCCTCAACCCCCCTGTAACGGAATCCATCACTGTTTTACCCTGTTTTATGGTTATGGTTAAAATATGATCACATTGCTGTACTGTAGATATGTTGTTTTATGTTCTACAGAATATATTGGCTCAGAATATTACAGCTACTAGGCTAATAGATAATCCTATTACAGAGACTCCTCATAAGGAAGTCTATTGTATAAAGTGTTTTCATTATGAGACATAAGAACAAACAGAAGGATAATCTGATCAATGTCTGATTGTATCAAAGTAGCCAGGTAGCCTCAGGGAGGTGTGACCACACCTATTGTCTCTCTATGTGTATTGTGTGGCCAAATATGGGGGGTGTGGATTGCCTGTGGAAAGAGATGTGTATATATATTTCTGCATAACAAAATAAAGACAGTATTCTTTGACTCCCAATTGAGTGTCGTCCAATATGGGAGGTTGGGGCTTGTGAGACTGCAGTGCTTCTTGGATATTTTACCGTATACCAGCGAAGATATTGGACTTATGATTCCAACTCCGTTACACCCCCCATCCTCAATCCCCCCATCCTCATCCTAAACCCCCCCTCCTCAACCTCTCTGCTCAGCCCCCCTCCTCATCCTCAACCCCCCTCCTCATCCTCAACCCCCCATCCTAATCCTCAACCACCCCCCATCCTCATCCTCAACCCCCCCATCCTCATCCTCAACCCACTTTACCCCTCTAAATACCTCCCCCTCTCCCTTACCCCTCACTTACCTCCATCTGCAGCTCTGCAGCTGCTCCTCCGCTCCTCCACGCTCCTTCCTGCGTCTTGACCCGGCCAATGCTAATGACGTGGCACGCATGTGACGTAAAGTCATTAGCATAAGCCGGGTCCCAATGCAGGAAGGAGCGTGGAGGAGCGGAGGAGCAGCTGCAGAGCTGCAGATGGTGGTAAGTGAGGGGAAAGGGAGAGGGGGAGGTATTTAGAGGGGTAAAGTGAGGACGGGGTTTAGAATGAGGAGGGGGGTTTAGAATGAGGAGGGTGGTTTAGGATGAGGAGGGGGATTTAGGATGAGGAGGGGGGTTTAGGATGAGGAGGGGGGAGGGAAAGAGACACAGGGGGTAGAGAGACACGGGGGGTTAGACAGACACGGGGGGAAGAGAGACACGGGGGGAAGAGAGACACGGGGAGGGTTAGAGAGACACGGGGAGGGTTAGAGAGACACGGGGGGGGGGGGGAGAGTGACTCAAGTATAAGCCGAGGGGGCCCTTTTTAGCCTTAAAAAAAGGGCTAAAAAACTCGGCTTCTACTCGGGTATATATGGTACATGCTGTATAAATGATATGTTGAATTTTTCATGGTTAACCATAAAATCTTAAGAAAAGGCCTGCTCAAATTTCAAATGATAATAAAATAAGCAGTGGGTTTTATAATGATATTTTTCACATAATAAAATAGTCGCAATGGTTTTCACCTCAATAAAATTGAGAACAAAGGATAACACACATTGCCTGGACCAAGTTATGTACAATAAGATGAAGATCTTATGATAAACACATGTCACTGCTAGAGTCATACATCAGTGGCCTGTTGCACATTGCTGTGCATAGATAACTAACAGGTGACATACCTCAATAGCAAAAAAAAAAAAACACTTAAATTATTATTAAATTATTTTTCAAGCTAAATGTAGAGGTAAAAATAATTTGTGCAAAATGCTGTCATCACCCGATCCTTCCAAATGATCACCATCTAGAGCAAGGAACATATATGAACATGTTGAAGTGTTTCTTTATCCTGGTGCTTTGTGAACAATATCATTTAACATTCACGTTTAAATACTAGGTTAAAAGGTCCCTTTGGCAGTGTCCTGATATTGTATTTTATTATGCAAGTCTCTCAATGATGTTATCATATACAGTTGTTATTGTTTTCTGTAGTTATTTCAATCTTTTCCACTGGGGATATTCATCAATTCAATAAATATCCTGTGTGTCCAAGGCCATACTTATCTTGGCCGCTGCCTCATAGCAGAAGCCAAAACTGCTCTGGAAGAAGAGAGACAGGAAGGTGAGAGAAAAAAATACTGAGACGAGTTGGTGAAAGAACTGAGATGGGAAGAAGCAGAGGCATGACCCATGCATGATCCATTCAGGCTAGTTGATGGAATAACTGACACGACAACTTGAGTTGGGAGAAACAACGGGCCACAGCTTTATTTTAACACAATGTAAACAAACAACCGTAACTTATTCAGATGACTAATTTAGTCCTTTCCTTCCGGGGGAGGAGCCCGGCCACGAACAGTGACCTCACGCTTTGAGCCCTGCCCAAAGCCCCAATGCTTATCTTTAAGCACGCCCTGTGAGGTGGGGCCATCGCCCCCTTAGGCCAGTGGGCCGGGCAACTCACCTCCCGCCGCACAGACATAAATTAACAAAACACAACATACAATAGCCACTTCTCCGAATTCTTTAACCAAAATTATATATATTAATTTCAATATTTCTTATTTATATTATATATACTTTTTTTTTTTTTTTTTTTTTAAAGAATAAATCATAACATCTGTTAACAACAAATTACAGGGTGGGTGGGTGGGATTCCAGTCGGGAGACCGCGCTGCTGTGTTCAATGGCGCGAAACGGGCTTCCGACACGCCCCCCGACGCTCCTGATTGGCTGATAGCCTCACAGGCTCCGCTGGGTCACGTGACGCTACAGGCTGACCCAGGGAGCCTGTGCAGCCTCCGCGTCGTTCATGACCCATGCATGATCCATTCAGGCTAGTTGATGGAATAACTGACACGACAACTTGAGTTGAGAGAAACAACGGGCCACAGCTTTATTTTAACACAATGTAAACAAACAACCGTAACTTATTCAGATGACTAATTTAGTCCTTTCCTTCCGGGGGAGGAGCCCGGCCACGAACAGTGACCTCACGCTTTGAGCCCTGCCCAAAGCCCCAATGCTTATCTTTAAGCACGCCCTGTGAGGTGGGGCCATCGCCCCCTTAGGCCAGTGGGCCGGGCAACTCACCTCCCGCCACGGAGCATGCGAGGGACGCCTCCCGAGGCTGCGATCCCCCCCTGCTGGACATTAAAGCCAAAGCCCGCAAAACACTCTCCCTAAACTCCAACATCATCAACTCGTACCCTATTTCCGTAAGATGAACCTTATCCTTTGCGAAAAAATCATCTGCGCCGACCGGTTCGAAATCTTTATACCGGATGGCCGAGAAACCTTGTTTTCTCACAAAGCTCGCAATCTGCTGGTTTATCTTCTGTCTAGCCTTATCTAAGCATACTGGGTCGCGCGCGTTACGCCATGATCTTCTCTTGATCATCTCAGACCAGATAAGGAACGTGCCAGGGAACTTCTTCACCCATTTCTCGATGTCTCGTCTCATCACCTTTAGCATTCGTCTCATGGGAACTGTCCCCAAATCGTTCCTGCCGGCATGAAGAATGATAAGACTGGGCTGCCCGTAACGCTGCGCGTACGTTTCCAAGAGGCCGTCGAGCTGCGCCCATCGCAGACCCCGAATACCACACCACCTTACGCGTAAGTCCGTAACAGGAAAGCCCAGTTGTGCCTTTTCTTCGGTAACTGCGGCTAACCTATGGGCCCAGTACACGTAGGAATGGCCCACAATCCATAGTTGCTTCTGTTCCCCTGAAAGTAGAAAGCAACACCATTAAACCACTGCATTTGGCCGTACATAGGAACGAAAACGGTCTGAGTTCCACCTCCCGATGCGCTTTACTGCCGCGTCGGGCAACCCCAACCTAGCCGCTTCAGTGGCAGCTCCAATCCGAAAGGAGTGTGTCCCAAAGTCGGACTGCTTGAAACCGAGCCGATGCAGTGCGCTTTTTAAAACTCTTTTAAACTGATACACAGACAGTGCCGTTCCATCGGCGTGGACCAGCAGCGAACACCGTCCCACCGGTCGCTGCTTAAGGTACTCCACTACACATGCATATGGGCAACACTCTGTGCCAACCTGATGCAGAACCACTTCTCTGCCTTTACCCACTTGGTCGGTCTTTGACCTCCGCAACCACAATACCACCGTACCTTCCCTGAGGCAGGTATCCACCAATTGCAGACCCCCCGAACCGTGTCTACTGTTCGCGACTAACTCCCCTATCCTAAACGCTCCGAAGAACGCCAGGGAAAAAGCCGTTCGGAAAAGTAGAGATTCAAAGGGATCCCTGCAAACCACCACCAATTCCTGAGCCAATCTCAGCAACAGCGCAAATGTTATTGGCCGCCTACTATCTGGCCTTTGCGCACCGCTGAACATTCCGCGCACCACTTTGCGCACTAGAAACTCCTTAGTAAGGTCCCTCTGCCCAGCAAGCTTAAACATAAAAGCAAGCGCCGTGACCTGTCTCCCTACTACGGGTTTTGATTCGCCTTGCTCGGCGCACCGCAGCAGGTACCAAAGCAAGATCCCTACGCTCTTGTCCTCCGTCGTAGCACCACCTGCCAGTGCCACTAGGCTATCCCATTTAGCCCACACGCGTCTATAAGCGTTCCACGTCGCTGGGGCAACAGACTGTCTCACGAGTCTCGTTACCTGACAGCTCCAATCTCCCAGAGCTCCTCGGGGATGAGCTCCCCCAGGGCGTTCGCACAAGGAGCCAGCGCCCTGAAACGATCCTCCTGAAACCGAGAGAGGGCGTAAGCAATTCCGTTATTCACATTTGTCACGTGTCTTGCTTGAAACCATATGTTCAAGCGAAGGCAACATAGCACAAGATGCCTGAGCAATCTAATCCCTGGTACGGATGCCGCCGTGATGTTGTTCACGGCTTCAACCAACCCCTTATTACCCGAATGGAAAATGACTCGCCTGTCCCTGAAACAAGGACCCCATAAGTGCACTGCTACCACCATAGGAAACAGCTCCAGGAATGTAGGGTTCAGCAGTAAACCCGCCTCTTCCCATTCCTCCGGCCATGCCGCAGCGAACCATCTCCCTTTGAGATACGCCCCACAACCGATCGGTCCAGAACCATCGGTGTGCAGGTCTAGCTCTGCGCTGGTGGTGCCCTCCTTTTGAAGGACCACCCGCCCGTTAAAGTCTGCAAGGAACATCGCCCATACCTCTGCATCGTCACGCATGGCCTTAGAGACTGTTAGGAAATGATGCGGCTTCGCAATCCCTACCGTAGCCAGAGACATCCGTCTACAGAATATCCGCCCCATGGGGATAATTCTGCACGCGAAATTCAACTTCCCCAATATTGATTGCAGCCGCCGCAGGGTCACCCTCCGTGCGCCCCGCAGCGCCGTAATCTCGGCTTGCATGTCCTCCACCTTCTCTAAGGGAAGACTGCACTCCATTTTGCAGGAGTCAATCCGAATCCCCAGAAAAGTCAATTGTTCTGTAGGGCCCTCCGTCTTGTCATGGGCCAGTGGTACCCCGAATTCTGTACAGATTTCGGTGAACACCTCCAGCATAAAACGGCAAGCGTCGTTTCTCGCTGGGCCAACAAAAAGAAAATCATCCAGGTAATGGGTAACACTCTTGTACCCCGCCTTGATGCTCACAACCCATTGTAAAAATTTGCTGAAGGCCTCGAAGTAAGCACAGGATATCGAGCATCCCATGGGTAAACATAAGTCGACGAAGTAACTTCCGTCTACGAAGCACCCCAGCAACCGATGGCTTGTCGGGTGCACGGGGAGCAATCTGAATGCTGCCTCGATGTCCACTTTTGCCATAAGGGCCCCCTGGCCCTCCCTTCTCACCAGATCGACCGCCCGGTCAAATGACTCGTAAGACACAGTAGCCTGGTCTTTTGATATGCCATCGTTTACCGAACGGCCTCTGGGGTAGGAGAGATGCTGGATCAATCTAAATTTACCCTTCTCCTTCTTGGGGACCACGCCAAGAGGAGACACAACTAAACCTTGGATGGGCGGGGCCGCAAATGGCCCGGCCATCCTCCCCAATTTTACCTCATTAAGCACCTTAGCTTTGGCTACCCCTGGGAAATCCCTAGCCGACTTCAGGTTTGGGACAAGAAAACCTTGAATGTCGACCCCACATGGAATCCGGAATCCTTCTCGGAATCCGTCCTCCAACAGGCGCGCCGCTTCGGCGGTGCCTGCCAATTTACCGTACCGCTTTAGCCACGGCAGCATGGCGGGGAGGCGTATGGGCGTCTTGCCCCTTTGCAGGAGGTTCGCCCCTGCCTCCATCTTTGGGTCTACCGCATCTAGACAGGGGGTGCTCACCTCCGCAGTTTGAGCATGCATGCTTAAACCTGCAGTTAGGCGCCCATCTGCAGACCCCCTCGTTGTACGAAAAACAGGTCTTAAGACCTGCTCCTGAGGCGTGGGTGGGGCCCTTAGCTCCACCGGCCCCACTCCGAAAGGGCGTCGTGACTCTCATGGGTGTCATGATGTTTAGCCAATACGCCACCGCTTTGTCGCTCCACGCCATACTTGGCCTTGAGGCCAAGTATTGCCGGAACTCCTCATCGTACCGCCACCAGGCTGTACCCCCATAAACCTTGTGAGCATTCCGAATTTCGTCTATGTAGACGAACAATCCCGAACTCTGTTCAGGGTGCCGCTCACACAGTACGCAAGCCCAAATAGAAAATGCTTGCAGCCAGGTATCAAACGTCCTGGGTAGCCTAGCAAAGGATTTTCCCTCCCTGGGGCCCCTCTCAGCCAGGTCTGTTTGCCTAGACATAGGGAGAAGGGAAAACAACTCTATAAATTCCCTCCTCCAGATCTTTTCCTTTACATCCTGTGGAAGGTGTGCACCTAAATTATCCAACGAGCAGAGGACTATAGGCCTCATGGCTGCGTCGGTAACCCCCACAGTGTTATTCCCAACTGCTGCTATTGCGCTGCCTACCGGCTAGGGCGCGCGCAAGCTAGCTAGCGCCTCGCTCGCGCTCACTGGCGCCACTACCGCTGCTGGCTGGGACCATGCACCCTTTGCTAGTCCCCCTATCCACGCTCCCATTTCGCGCTCGCTAACTGCAATGTTATGCGCAGCTAATAGAGTCCTTAATGACCCAATAAAACCACCCTTGTCTGCTGCGCAGCTCAATTCTGAGCGCTCACCTGCTTCTGGAAGCTTTGGAGTAGATACGGCCAACGGAGTATCCCCGCGTCTCTCCTGACGCTCCGGGGACTCTGACCGTCTGGCCCTCCGCGGGCTTCTCCTCTCAGATCCAGTGCAAGCACAGCTGCACCGACAAGATCTTCTGCTTCTAGACCTGGATCTCCTTCTGGATCTGTGGGTACAAGAAGAACAGTCACTAGCTCTCCGCGACCTGCATGCCCGCGCCCATACCGCCCTTTCCTCGTCTGAGGAAGGGTCCTGGTTAGCTAAGCTTGCGCAGCTGGAGTAGGCTAGCACTGCCTCCGCCGCCCCCTGTAGGGGGCCCCCTGAGACTTCCTCGGGCGTTGGAATATCCAGCTGTTGGTCAATCTTAGACCCTTTGCGCTGTGGCCTAACCGTATCGCCCTCAGTCTCTACTCTGCTACGCCTTAGCGGTGTGTGCGTAAATAGCAGCGGACTGTACCTGCTCGTAGCCTTCTTAGCTCGAGTGGGGCGTCCTAGCCTCGCCACTGCCGCTGTCACAGGCATGTCATCAATCATGACCATGCTGTCTTGGCTGTTCATCTCTCTGATGACCCCATCTCTTCTCTCTCTCGTCGTCGCCATGCTCCTCTCGCTGCCAGTTGGGCGTCCCTGTAAAGTACCAGAAGCACTGTTAATGAGGGAAACCCCAGGGACCGTCTGCTTGGCACCGTGAGGGCCTGTAGGAGCCTTTTTAGGACTCCCGGCTTTTCTCTTACCCCCTGCACCCCCCTTACGGGGTGTTAGAGGGGTGTTTCGCGACCTTTGTCGCGGCCTAGGACCTTTAGGCAAGTTGGCAGGTGGTGGCCGGATTGCTAGGCCCTCACCCCCACCGCCCGTGATCCTGGCGCTCGCCTGCCTGGGGGGTATGGGGTCTCGGCCGCCCTGACCTGTAACCCCCCCATCTCTGGTGTCTCTGCTACCTGATGGACGTGGGTCTGGCAGCCCTACAGTGGTGGGATGGGAAAAAAATTCCCTGGAGGCATCAGAATTGGCTAGGACACCAGCCACCGCAGGCTGTTCCTGTACAATGTGCTGAGCTCCAAGCGCAGAAGGCATGGGAGGTCCCAGCCTGTCCTGCACCCACCTGACCCCTTGGCTTAAGGCACGGGTCCTAACCTCAGCCAGTAAGGCCTCTAAGCCTTCTGGATCCATAGTAAATGCTAACAGGGGAACAAACAGGGGGAACAACAAGCAGAATACAGGCACACACAGACACAGGAACACACACAGACACAGCACACCACAGGGAGACAGGGACACACACACACACAAAAACGGAGGAGGAAAAGAAACACAAAAACGGACAGAAATAGCCTCAACAGTGATATCCCCTTATATGCTGGTAAGCTGGGGTGAAATCTCAGTAATTAAACCTTCCTACTGTATTTTTTAGCTGCAGGACCTCAGACCTCCGTCCATCCAGTCGGGAGACCGCGCTGCTGTGTTCAATGGCGCGAAACGGGCTTCCGACACGCCCCCCGACGCTCCTGATTGGCTGATAGCCTCACAGGCTCCGCTGGGTCACCTGACGCTACAGGCTGACCCAGGGAGCCTGTGCAGCCTCCGCGTCGTTCAAGATATATAATGGTGAGAAGAGAGATGAGAAGGGGAAATGAAAACTTTATTAGTTATTAGAAGTGGAGAATATGAGAAGGGACTAAAAAAGAAGAAGTAATAGGAAAGGGAAGCAGAAAGTTAAAAGGTGCATTATTACAAATGTTGTAAGAACACTAACGGCTCTATATTGAAAGAGCCAAATGATCCCTACATGAGATGAGTGGATGCGTATATAGCTAATATCTAGAAAAGAAGGAGAGAGTAGTAGAAATGTAAAGCGATCACATGTCCATGGTATAAGTTCAAAGCTTAACCGGGTCTACAATATAGACAATTATTTCCCTTTTAGTGATATCAAATGGAGGACATCCAATGGAGCTGATTTGTGTTTATTTATTACATGATATCATACAGAGCCATCCTAAAGCTTCATATAAAGTGAAACCGTAATATAACATGAATAGACCGAATGGTCATAACACAAATATGATTCTGGTGGAGATGCTAATGATGGAGCAGTGTCCTGTATGAAGCCTCCATATAATTAGGATAACAGAGAATGTGATTGTTGTTTTTTCCAGTTTTTATCTTATCCTACACGTTATGATACATAATAAAAGATACTGTCACAGCAACTAAAGTTATTTATTGGTTATTGTTTCTGACAAAGATGCCTTACGACTTGAACCTTTATTTCTGAAACCATGCAGTCAATTTTTGGCCCCAGATTCAACTGTCAAAATAAAGTTGTTGTTTTTACACATTTGCGTGTCTAAAACAACTCAGAAAACATGTCTCCAGTTCAAAAAATCCCAAGAAGAACAATGTTCCCAATGCATTCTGGGAAGTTGAGCAGATACATGAGAATGAGCTCACAATACGGCTCATTCTTTAAACCAAAAAACAATTTAGTATGGCTCTTTTTATAGCATATGCCTGATAATGCAGCTCTGAGCATAGCACAGCTTGGATATGTATGAGTTAGGTAACCGATCCATAGGTGGCACCATTCAATCTTTGGGATCTCATCAGTGTGGGGCTCATCCCCTGAACTTTGTGGCAAGGCTGCCAACCACAAATTCATTTAAACAAATATAGATGAACAGGGCAAACATTTTGAAATAAGAAAACACAATGAAAGCTGAAAAGATAGATTTTGAAAATGAAAGAGACAATGTTTGACTATATATATATATATATATATACAGCCTTATTAAATTGTGATTCGGACAATTGAATAGGGCTCTATATAAGCACACAGCATATTTTTTTTACAGAAGTTTTTAGTTAGTGAAGACCTTGCTTTTGGATAGAAGATCACTAACTAAAAACTTCTGTAAAAAAATATGCTATGTGCTTACATAGAACCTTTTAGAATTTGCCGAATTGCAATTTAATAAGGCTGATAATATATAAGCTGGAGCCATTTTGCTGTCATACCACCTAAGGCACAGCATTTTTGCACTTTTAGGAAACCTTTTTCATTGTCTCATAATAAAAAAACAAGCTTAGTAAACAGTTACATGCTGACATAATCAAGTATTTTGCTATTTTCTAATGTGTGTCAGTAGCTGAGCTCTGCAATATTCAATCAAGACGCAGACAGACGGGAGAAACATTACTTCTCCAAAGTAAAAAATAAAGTCTAAGGTTATCAAAGCAATCAATGCTGGCCGTGGAAACAAAACAGCTAGACAGCTGTTTTTGCCAAATAAAGGAAGGACGGATTTAACCTCACGGATACAAAGGATTTAATACCTCTAACAAATGAACACCAGCATAAATGATGAAAGGTCTACTTTAATTAATAGGAGAATATGTGTGCACATCAGGAACATTTCATTGCTGTGATACTGAATTGGAGCAATAATATTTGGTAACATGCAATATGGATAAAAGTCTAACTTTAAAAAAAATGTTTACATTCATTTACATAATTGCCAATATTACTGTGACGCCATGATAACGGTCACACCATGATTAATAAGAGTGTATGCAATGCCTGAAGAAATCATAAACTATATCTGGTACAAGTGACTTGCCCGTCAAAAAATGACGGTCAATAAAATTTGAAGCCATGATAATGCTGTTTGGCACATAATGTTGATCTTTTAATACTCTAAGGACCTTCGGCACTCATCGTGTGGCTCGTGTGTCCTTTGGCTCCTCTCTATATTTTTTTAAATACTAATTAATGAATTAATTGAATAATAAATAAATATAGTTTAAATTTTTCTAATTAATATATGTAACAATCAATAGTCTAAAGAGGTAACAATCTCTTTTTATTGTTCTGCAGCATATAATGTCCAGTTGGACTGTGTCTGGCCTGAGGAAATAGTTTTATGAATGTCCCAACTGTGCATTAGAAATAGGCTGCGTGCGCGAGGGCAAACCATTGGTTTATTTGTGTGAAGCGCTACTGTAGATGCGTAATGTTGTTAGTTGCAAGTTAGGATTGTAAAATAGTGTAGTTTGTGTATGTGCTATGCGGTTTGCAAGCATTTGGCTTCCTTTGGATTCGTGTATTTTGTATTTTGGCGGTGTTTTGCGCGGTCCAGGGCCGCTAATTTTTTTCTTGCATAGCCGATTTTCGAGTGACGAAACATGGCAAAATCAACTTAAATTCGCGTTCCACCTCACTCCCAGACGTCTTAGCTGTTCCCCCCTGCTGTGTGTTATGTTTTTGTTGTATATTTTTTTTTTCTCGTAATTTTTTTTTTCTAAGTCCTGTGTTTGTCAAGTGTTTGCAGCCTAAGGCGATTCAGCGTTTCCTAAGGGTTTGGAGGCTAAGTCCCGCTTCTTTCATTGCCTCCACTACTCGCCTTGCTTTGTGAGGCTCGCAGGCAATGAGCGCCTTCGGCGCTCATCGCCCCAAGTGCTGCAAGTTTTAGTGCCTTAACGGCTATCCTCGCCATCGGGGATGACTGGTTACTGTAAAGGGAAGCTGACATTCAAAAACACAATGTTTGAGGAGATGCTGAAACATATGCATGGGAATAATTGGACCTAATCATGAACTTTGTGTATCGAAAGTGTTATATATATTGAATAACTTAACAAGCTCTCATTTCACTACCTTTCCCATACCTTAGCTTATAGAAGTAAAGGTCGAAAAGTCAAAAAGTAAATAATGAATAACATAAATTACTCACCTCTTATCCTACTATCCACCATGCACCAGGCCCAAAGTACATATAAGTAGCTTCAAATGTGTCCCATGAGTACCATAGTGCCAGGGGCGGATATACCACCGGTGCAGCCGGTGCGTTGCAAAAGGGCCCTTGCTCTGTCAGGCCCTCAAAACCCCCAGGGCCCCTTGTCACACTATTCACCCCCTCAAGCCCCCTGCACTTCATTCACCCCCCCCCCCCCTCCCTCTTACTTGTGCAAGGCAGACCCTGTTCTGGATCCCATTGCTCAGAGGTTGGATATCCTTCCACTACTGGAGCTTCATACTGCAGGGGAGGGGAATGACTATTGATGTCACGTGACCCTGCAGTATGAAGCTCTGGCAGGGGAAGGATACCCAACCTCTGAGCAATTGGAACCGGGACAGGGACTACAACTCACAAGCAAGAGGGGGAGGGGAGGTGAATGAAGTGAAGTGGGCTTGATGGGGTGAATAGTGTGACAAGGGGCCCTGGGGGGTTTGAGGGATTGAATGATGCTCCTGAAGGGGCCTGCTTTTTTGGGGGAGGGGTGAATGGTGCTTCTGAGAAGGCCCTGGGGGTGAATATGGCTGCTGAGGGGGACCAAGGGGGTGAATATGGCTGCTGAGGGCCTTGGGGTGATGAATGGAGCTACAATGGGGCCCTGTTTTTTGGGGGGGAGTGAATGATTATGCTGCTGAGTCAACCCCTATTTTTTTGGGGGGGTGAATGGTCCTGTTTTGTGTGCGTCGCTGTGTAAGCGAGCAGCTGCCGACGCTTGGAACGTGGGCGCACTCACTTTGCCATCTAGTGGTGAAAATTAGGTAGTACACCCGCACCACCTGGTAATCTGCTCCTATAATGTAAAAACACATCCAAATAAACCGCAGCCCTGCGTTCCAAGAGTAGGCACCGGCGCGCAACCCGACGAGCAGCGGGAACCCAAAACAGAATAGGACCGGGAATATTGCTGCTGAGGGGGCCCTGGGGGAGTTGTGGGGTGAATATGGCATCGGAGGGGGTTGGGGTTGAATGTGCTATTGAGGGGGGTTGGGTAATGAATATTGTTGCTAAGGGGGCCCAGGGAGGTGAATATGGTGGCTGAGGGGGTAAATGGTGCTGTTGAGGGGTGCCTGGGGCATATATAGCACTGGAGGGTGGCCCGGGGTTAAAAAAAATGTCCCCCCCCCCCTGGGGGGAGCGGCCCAAATATTTGTTTTACACTGGGGCCCTCCATTCACTAGCTCCACCACTGCATAGTGATAATATATTTGGCCTATCAATATTTTTATCAGTGTATGCCTATAAAAGTGTGTCATATAGGCTGGCACATATAGTTTATACGGTGCATAATTAAATAAATTCAAGGAAACATATATTTGACGGAGGATAAGAATCAGACTGCTCTTCTTGTCTGCAGATTCTACCTACCTGAAAAGATTATCTTAAAGGGCCATTGTAAGCACTTTTCATGCTCCAGGTTATCAAGTCTGCCTAATTTATGGTATCATAGTTGAAATGTTTGTCCTGTTTTCAGTAGTGTCAGGGCAATGAGAGAGGTGGGGAGAATACCATTAATGAGGTAAACTGTTTTTAAATTATATTTTATGACTGAAGTCTTTCTTTGCTGCTGTTTGCATGCGTATTTTTCATATTAATTAACTAAAAAAATGCTTACACTGGTCCTTTGAAAGAACAGAATTGTTTTGGAAAAAATACACATATTTGCCAAATATGTTTGTATAAAATAGTACATTTATATTTACATTTGGAGTCTAAAAATAAGTTAAAAACATATTTCAGAGTATCTGGGAAACTGTATTTCTTGTGATTCTCAGCAAGAAATATGTTTTTAGCTTATTTTTAGGCATCTAAATGTGAACACAAATGTACTATGTTTTTTAAGGAACTCTGTACAGTGCAGGGCTTCTAACACTCTTAAATGATGTTGTGCCAAAAAAGTTATAAGCTTTCAACATTGACAGCACTTGCATCAAGAGCCTGAAAGCAGTTTTAAAGAAAATCTTAAATTTAGGAGTCTCTACTTGTGTATTGACCTGCTAGTTGGCCTGTAGCCCAAGTAAGGGGTTTACCCTAATTTAAGTTTCTCCTCGATTTAGTTCTAGTCAGAGTATCAGTCTTTCAATAAAACGGAATAGAGATGTTATCTTCATACTACAGTCCTTCCATTCCTCTCAGCTGTCTAATTCTGTCAGGAACATAGCAAAATGCTGTTAAAATAAAACTGAATACAATACTGCAGACAAAAATGGAAACTCTGTAGTTATTTAGTTTAAATTAAAAATATGTTGCATATTACCATTTTTTTCTTCAGAAGAACATACTATACATATGGTCCTTAAATAAATCCTTGGGATGGACTTATTCCAACAATACTTGAATTCCAAAAACAGTATTTATGTGCATATAATGGAAGTAAAATGACTATTGAAAATGTACAGCCTTATAAAATTGGATTCAGCAAATTTAAAAGGGCTCTATTTAATCACACAGCATATATTTTTTACAGAAGTTTTTAGTTAGTGAACTTCTATCCAAAAGCAAGGTCTTCACTAACTAAAAACTTCTGTAAAAAAATATGCTATGTGCTTAAATAGAGCCCTTTTAAATTTCACAATTTAAAAAGACTGTTAGCATTTAGTGCAGCATCATTATGCATATTTTTACAGTACTTGGAAATATTTTACGTCATGTTTGCAGGCACTGTTGGCTCAATCATTAGATAACAGGCAGCCAGGTACTTTATCATTACATTCCATGCCATTTCTTCCTTAGCACAGCATATTGAGCCTAATTAAAGCTGTACTCACTTTTATGTAGTCTGTACTTGCTGAATGAGGCAAGACCTTGGAATAATATTATTTGGTGTGATTATGCACTGTGCTCGAGAGAACACTATCACGCACAAATTCAATTTGTAGAATAAAGTCAAAACTTTTATTAGATCAAAGGAAAATTTAAATTGTTTCTACAAATGCTTGCATGCTTATGGCTTACAAAACTGCTAATGCATGTACAGTGCCTTGCAAAAGTATTCACCCCCTTGGCATTTATCGTGTTTTGTTGTCTCACAACCTGGAATTAACATGGATTGTTTGAGGATTTGCATAATTTAATTTACAGAACATGCCCACAACTTTTTTCTTTTTGTGAAGCAAACAAATAGGACAAAATAACATAAAAAGTCAATGTGCATAACTAGTCACCCCCCTAAAGTCAATACTTTGTAGAGCCACCTTTTGCGCCAATCACAGCTGCAAGTCGCTTTGGATAAGTCTCTACAAGCTTGCCACATCTTACCACTGGGATTTTTGTCCATTCCTTCTTGCAAAACTGCTCCAGCTCCTTCAAGTTGGATGGTTTGCACTTGTGAACAGCAATCTTTAAGTCTGACCACAGATTTTCTATTGGATTGAGGTCTGGGCTTTGACTAGGCCATTCCAACACATTTACAGGTTTCACCTTAAACCACTCAAGTGTTGCTTTAGCATTGTGTTTGGGGTCATTGTCCTGCTGGAAGGTGAACCTCTGTCCTAGCCTCAAATCCCGCACAGAGTGGTACAGGTTTTGCTCAAGAATATCCCTGTATTTAGCACCATCCATCTTTCCCTCAACTCTGAACAGTTTTCCAGTCCCGGGTGCTGAAAAACATCCCCACAGCATGATGCTGCCACCACCATGTTTCACTGTGGGGATGGCGTTCTTTGGGTGATGTGATGTGTTGGGTTTGTGCCAGACAGAGCGTTTTCTTTGATGGCTGAAAAGTTCAATTTTAGTCTCATCAGACCAGAGTACCTTCCTCCATACATTTTGGGAGTCTCCCACATGCCTTTTTGCAAACTCAAAACGTGACATTTTGTTTTTTGTAGAAAGTAATGGCTTTCTTCTGGCCACTCTGCCATAAAGCCCAACTCTATAGAGCGTAAGGCTTATTGTCATCCTATGTACAGAAACTCCAGTCTTTGCTGTGGAACTCTGCAGCTCCTCCAGGGTTACCTTAGGTCTCTGAGCTGCCCCTCTGATTAATGCCCTCCTTGCCTGGTCTGTGAGTTTTGGTGGGCGGCCGTCTCTTGGCAGGTTTGCTGTTGTGCCATGTTCTTTCCATTCGGTTATGATAGGTTTGATGGTGCTCCTGGGGATCATCAAAGATTTGGATAATTTTTTATAACCTAACCCTGACTTGTACTTCTTAACAACATTGTCCCTTACTTGTTTGGAGAGTTCCTTGATCTTCATGGCAGTGTTTGGTTAGTAGTGCCACTTGTTTAGGTGTTGCAGCCTCTGAGGCATTTAAAAAAAGATAAAAAAACTTAGATTGCACACAGGTAGACATCATTTCACTAATTATGTGACTTCTGAAGGTAATTGGTTGCACCAGAGCTTTTTATGGGCTTCATAACAAAGGGGGTGAATACATAGGAACATGCCAATTTTCTGTTTTCTATTTCTAAAAAAATGTTTTATGTATATATTTTTCTCATTTCACTTCACCAACTTAGACTATAGTGTTCTGATCCATCACATAGAATTCAGATTAACAAAACATTGAACTTAAGGCTGTAATGTAACAATATAAGTAAAAAGTCAATGGGGGTAAATACTTTTACAAGGCACTGTAGGTTGTTACACATCAGTAGGTAAAATACAAACCTGTATGATAATGACCAGAGTAAGGGGAAAGTAGTTGTAAATACCATTGTGCTTTACACTGCTTTGTTCTAATTATAATGCTAGGTATGTGTTGTTCTTTTGTTTATTTTTTAATTTTATAAAAATGTTTTAACTAGATTTACTTAATTAATGTTATGCCTCTCGGTGGAAATTTCATATAAAATTTGCACTGCACTTACATCTAAAAAGCCAACATAATAACAGCCTGTCAGCTTCTAGAAAAGCCACCCTGTTCCCTGTAGGATCCCATAAATGCATCAATTCTTCACATTTGGGTCCCGGTCAGTGCTACCTTCTTAGGGCTAGGCCTAACTAAGACCAGGGGAGGGGATTCACACTTCAAGTGTCTCCTGATGTATGTTAGTAGCTGCAAAGTGACATTTTTTGTGTGCAAACTAAATAAAGGAAATATGCAAATGCTGTTTTTTACATTATATACCCATAATATTTTTTTTATTTTTTATAAATGATTATATATAATTATTATTAAAAGAGGGAATAATAAAAAGGGTAACTTGTTTGGAGTTATAGGAAGAAGTTATATTGAGCAACAAAAGAGTAATTAAACATTTTTATAATTCCTTTAATAATCATCATCGTTATGATCATCATCATTATATTTAATCACTTACAATAATATTTCTTGATACATATTTTGGCTTATTGATATCTGACATATAACTCTGGTGGTTTGCAGCTTCCAAAATCAACAAAAATAAGCAAACAAACTAAAAGTTACAGATGTCTGTTTTGCTGACCTATTTTATATATCTCTGGTCTGTTTCTAATCAGAAATGATGTGCCTGTCACTCTGGCCTTGGGTCAACCAGAAATGCAAACCAACAGTAGAGTATGGAAGCCCAGAATTGCATAGGTGTACCCTGTGCTCTAATTAGAAAGCCCTGAGGAACTATGAGTGCTCTAGCACTGTAACAGGAGCAACTAATGGGAAGCCTACATGCCTCCTCATTTGGAACATACTTAGGATATATTTGTTTATTTGCCGTAAGGAAATTTAAACAGACTATTCTGACATCACCTTGACAAGCTTCTCTGGTTACCTGCGTATGACAGGAGTGAGTCATATGTCTGCACTGCTTATCCACCCACCCGTTGACTGCAAAATATGTCAAACAGGAGCCATTTATGGTTTGTTTGCCCAGATGAACTAGTCTATTTCTTTAAGTCTTAGGAACATATAATACAGGCATACATCAGTAAGATACAATAGTTTTTTTTTTCAACTGATAACTTCCCATCAAACAAAACTCCCATAAAGTATTTATAATCATAATGAATATGATGTACATTTACTGTACTTGGTATATTTTCTATGACTCATGATAAGTTAATAGATATAGAACAAAAACAGGAGTGACTCATCTATACTTTCCTACTACAAGGCTTTTCACTCAACTTACAGCCCACTCAGAAGACAGTAAATTGGAATGATAGATTTAAAGGGAAATTATAAGACATAGATTTTTTTAAAAGTAAATACACACAATAATTTAAATTGCATATTAAAATATTTGCTTGGCTCATTTTGTATGAAGAGCAAAATGATTAAGATATTGCATTACTTTTTTTACTTTGTGAGACATAGGATGACTTAAACCGGTCACTGCAAATCTCCTAATAATATTCATTTTCATTAGAGTGCATATTTGTATTAAACTGGCATATATAATTTCATCCAGACGTAGAAAGAAAAGCAAAAGATTTTAGTGCATGTTTGTACATATTTTTAGCATCTGAGCATATTTTTGATGCTAAAGCCTAGAGACTGTAAGTGGTTCGGTGTAAATGGAGGGAAGAGTAAGAGATGGAGAGTAAATCACTAAATGTCTTAATCTCCTTTCCAATTTCCAGCACCTTTTATAAATAATTTATTGATATAATGATGTGTAATATTTGCATTCAAGAGAGACATTCAGTTGATGTTTGCATTACCAGCACCTTTTTACTGGGCATTGATATGTAAAGTAATGTGATCTTGCTAGTTTGTTGTGATTTTTTTTTAATAATCTGCTGTGATTTCCATTATCATATGAACAAATATTTTGATTTGCTTTTCCCTAACTACCTCCTTTCTGTCACTTTCAAATTTTCATCTCACAAAAAGTAGTTAGGTAGAATTGGTAAGATGTATTTACATTTACATTGTTTAGAAAATGTAATCTAATATACAATTTGTATTTTTTTTTAATAAAGGGGTACAATACACTGCTATGAAAACTTGAAATATCCTATGATTTGCTTAATTTAGTAAATAGTATGTTTACCATACAACATATAACAATTTCAGTAAGCATAAGTGGCAACATTTTTTATTGCATATTTTAGTCCTTCTTTTGCACCTTTTGCATGCATATTTTTTTATTTTTTTTTTATGTATGTAATACTCAATTCTATTTATCACCCTTAGTTTATAAAGCATCAATATCTTAAGCAGTGCTTTATACAAGGGGAAAACATGACCTCACTAGAGATTCACAATAGAATCTGCCTTCACTACCTGACCCATGTGGAAGCACAGTGGAGACGAGTGGGCTTTGACATGGACTAATTTATACATATACATGCAAACAGGGAGTAATATTTGTGATTGGTGGAAACCAACCTTGTGACGATGAGGAAGAAATAGTTATCTAATGGCAGAGATAAGGTTCTTGGTCTTTTGTCTCTTCTTGATCTTTCCTTCTTCTGTACCATGGTCTTGCCTGGCTCTTTTCTGGCTTATTTGACAGTCCTGTCTGTTGGACATACCTGACTGTCATCCTTGGGCACAATCCTATGCCCCTTCATATCTTCCCTAAGATATCTTACTATATCTGTATATATCAAATTCCATCCTATCTCTACAACTATTCCTAACAAACCAATAACACAAAGAGGTATTACTTCAGACTATCTTGAGAAGGGATCCTAAAATGAGACAGGTGTTATCCTGAAATTCTATACATGGTATGTATAAACTGGTTTAACTTTCTAATTTGTAGTAAAGTTAAAATGAGCCCAATATACCACAATCCTTCTGGTACCATTTTCGGAGTGGTCACAGAACACAACTCTGTTCCAAAACCAATTATTAAAAACACCTATACAGCAAACCATACTTAGTAATACTCAACATATAGTCTTATATCACACAATCAACAAAACTGTCTTACATAATTATTGATTGAATTGACCGATTTGATAAATTATGACCAGTAACCAAATATTAGCTTGTCAATACCTAAATACAAAGGCTATTTAGCTTGCAATCCCAGACACAATATAACCAATTTTGATGCATATTGCTTCAATATATATTTCTATATTCTAACTGCCATATACATTGTTATACCATATTTTACAGCTTTCATATTGTAACAGGTAATATTGCTAATTAATAATATTATATATATTGTAACAAATAGTCAGTTGATTGTTTATACACTCTTCATATCATTTCTGTATTGCACTAACCAAATATAGACAGACTGTTAACCAAATTTTATAAGATTATTTACACTGTCTATATACTTCTATAGTGAACAAACCGAATATAGATTGTATTAAAATAAATTGTTAATCCACATTTGATAAGTTTGTAAGCACTGCTTATTGATTTATGTATTGATCTAACCAAATATAAAGTGTGTTAAGACTAATTGTTATCCAATCATCCAAAATAGATTGTAATAGACATCAGGTAGATGTATATTGTGATCTAACTAAATATCAAAGTTACAAGTGTAAACACTTATAATTCTTTATCCTTGATATTTACTATTATACCAATAAACGCTATTTCTGCACACAGCGAATACTTGTCGATTAATTGATCTTCAAACTCAATTAATCTATACACTGTAATATTTTAAGAAACTATATTAATCTATACAGTGTAATATTTATGTCATATCAATTGCATGACACTGTTTCTGCTGAAACTTCAAACCTATTCATCTAATTTCAACTGATGTGATGGGTAAGAACCCTCATGTCACTTCTTAAATGGGAACACATGATGTGATCTCATCATTTTTTGGAAACTAATGTTTCCTGTTTTGGATAACCAGCAGGTATTCTGGGATGAGGAGGATATACGAGGACTCCCATAAAACTACCACTGCTGAGAGCCTAAAAAAAATGGTGTGGCCTATGGTTGCATCAATTTCAGTGTACAAAAAATATACAGCAGTATATAAGATGTCTGACTGACACACCTGATTGGTCAAACATATACAGCCTTATTAAATTGAAACTCGGCAAATTCTAAAGGGCTCTCTATAAGCACATACATATTTTTTTTACAGAAGTTTTTAGTTTGTGAAGACCTTGCTTTTAGATAGGAGTTCACAAACTAAAAACTTCTGTAAAAAAAAAATGCTATGTGCTTATATAGAGCGCTTTAGAATTTGCCAAATTGCAATTTAATAAGGCTGATACTGTGCAGATTCACATTGACTGATATGAAACTAACCTTTGCTGTATTAGTTTATATAAGATAATGCAGTGATATGAGAAAACAAAAAAGCACCTTCTAGTATCGAACTTTATGTAGGAGGAATTAAGGGAATAGTAATTATGGTCTTATCACCAAAGGTTGACAGGTGCTAAATAAAAATTCTGATTATATAAATGAGCATGGCAACTATTTGTCAATATATGCCCCCGCAATAGTATAACAAGTTTTCCCAAATCCCTTAATTTGCTAATCTACTAGTGTCAAAAAGAAAAAAATATTATTTGTCTTATATGTTTCTCATCATTCAGACTTCTTTGATACTGAAATAAAACATGAAATTACTTAAATAATGATATAATAATAAAGCGACAATATTTTGAGTAGCACTATTTATAATGGTACAGTAAACACAAGTGACAAAGGATAAACATTTTATAAGAAATTTAGAAACACTAAGGGCCTCATTCAAATGCAATTTGGCCAATTGAACAGGGCTCTATATAAGCACATAGCATTTTTTTTTTTTATAGAAGTTTTTAGTTAGTGAAGACCTTGCTTTTGGATAGAAGTTCACTAACTAAAAACTTCTGTAAAAAAATATGCTATGTGCCTATATAGAGCCCTATTCAATTGGCCAAATCGCATTTGAATGAGGCCCTAAGACAATACAATCAATCAATAAACCAATCAATCAGTCAACAAGCATTACTCAAAAAGAGTTGTGAGATTCTTAAATAGAGTTAGAGTACAAACAAAAGATTTATAATATATGTACAGACAATGTTTTTGTACAGCAGCATAAGGGAGATTGCACATAGCACTCTCGGAATGCAGCATTTCACTCGCATAAATTTAAATTTGTAAAGAGTATTAATATTTTTATTATTAATCGTATTATTAATGTTTTTTTTAAAAAAAATATTATTAATGTCTCTATCTTATTAAATAAAGATTTTCTTATTTTATTTTCAATGTTGTTATTAATGACCCCCAATCCAGAAATTTAGAAATAAATAAAAATCGACAAAGCAACTGTTCTAGTCCATGTGGGTTCCATGATACGTATTAACTCCTTGAATCGCTGGATCGATATAACACAGAAATAAAATGAAAAAAAAAAAAAAAAAATATTGCAGATTTGAGAACTTAAGACTGTTGTGCAATTAATTATAATGTATTTCATTGCTTTTTCTAGGCCCTCAGTCAATTGCGATTTGGCCAAAGGGCTCCAAAAAATCACACAGCATATTTTTTTTAAAGAAGTTTTTAGTTAGTGCAAACCTTGCTTTTGCATAGATGTTTACTAACTAAAAACTTCTTTAAAAAAAAAAAATGTTATGTGCTTTTTTTAACCTTTATTCAATTGGCCAAATTGCAATTGAATGAGGGCCCTAGTATTTTTAAGTACAGTAATGTGTTTATATTTGCTTTTGCAGTGTTACAAACAGGTGTTTAACCCACTTGCGAGTCCTATCTAGTACTTGTAGGATTTTTTAATACATTTTGAAGGCAATTGCGGGCTAGCACTGGTAACATTTACGGGCTTGAAATATCAAAGGAAGACAAAGGACGAGTTACGTTTTTTACAACCGCAGTGATTTTGAGCCTGTAACTCGCAATTGGAATGCGAGAAGCATAATGTAGCCACTTAAATATCTGTAACTTTTACGAGCTTCAATACAAGCTCATGTAATGGCATTTGGACAACTGAATAGGGGGCTATCTCTATAAAGTTCTATCAGTTATTAAAAGTTCCATTTTATTATTATTAGCCTGCAACTGATTTTTCCTATTTGAGGTTATTCCACCTCTTTAGCCACAGATAGATAATAATTGTTCAATATTTTAAGCTAAACAAGTTATTACCTTTAAATGTTTATATATTTTTTTTAAGTAAATATGTAATATATAAAGAGAACAAAAGAAAACATTTTCAATGGATAAAAATAATAAATACAGCATTTAAAGGGACATGGAAGGTTTCTAGATTTCACTATTTACTTGTATGTACTTTATATTTTAAATCTTTTTTTTCTGCCTAAAATAGTAGAGTTTGTAGAATAGAAGTAAAGAGGTTACATAGCAGTAAAGAGATATATAGGTATATTATATTCCTAGTGGCATCCAGAAACCTTCCATGTCCCTTTAACTTGTATGCACAATTTAGTGTCTCTCAGAGGGAAGTGGGTTACTCAGAAAAGAATAAAAAAGTAAATACAAATCTATTAATCCTACCTCCCCAGAGCAAGCTTAACTATATCCTTTCTGCTGTATTCTATACAAGATTCCAAAATATATATAATATTTTTTGATATGTTAGTAGTCTAATCCTGCATCCTGTTTTGACACATTGTTTTGGATTATCTAGCCACACACTCCGAACTTCTATGATTATGTGAACAGGGTCTAGTAAAATAGACATATTGAATCATAGGCACTGCTCAGTGAATGATTTCTAACCAAGTCATAAACGTAGGGTCTGTCACAGATGCCCATTTATTAGCAATGAATTTTCTAGCGTGCAAAAGTGTTGAGATAATCAGTTTACCAAGCATCAATTGCATCTTTTTGTCCGACTATAATTATATTCATTTTTATCTTGATTTTGATTGAGTATATATATATATATATTTATCATATATTGATATTTTACTGTAACGCAAATAAAATGTTAAAAAGCATTGCACTTAACTCACCCTTAATTAAAGTGAAGTTTTGAGCTAACTCTCCAATTTTCATATGTCATAATCAAGAACAGAACAATAATACAATTAAATTACCGGTAAGCCATTAAATAACAATGGAAATATACCAACAATTATGGAATTTACATATCAGAGAGAGCACTGTATCCATTTAGTTACATTTCTATACTAGACTTTATAAAAGTCTGTAAATAAATCCCTAAATTCTTATTTTCTCTAGTGAAAAAATTTCACGTATTTACTGAGACGATCAATACAATAATAGACAATTGCATTACCTTCTCTTGTCCTCCTGGATTCTCAATCACAGCCACTGCAGTAGATAAATATTGCCTTAATAAACATGCTCTCTTGGCTCATCCAGGCTTGGGTTAGAAATATTGTACATTTGTATAATTTGCAAGATGACAAACTTAATACATGTAAAATGTACAATGTCATTAAAGAAATGTTAAAAGGCAGCTGCCACAGTGCTGAAATCAATGGAGCTCCATTGGTCACCAGCAACGACAAAGATGTAAAATGAACCTGAAGCCTATTTCCATCCATGAATAGATGTTTGTCATTTAAGTGCTCACTAGGTAATGAATCACGTATTGATCTGCCAAAGGAATTCCTACCAGTACCTAAGTACTTCCATATTAGTTCTCTCAGCTTGCTACAAGTGGTGGTATAGCAAAAGGAGAAGCCTGTGGGGAAGTACAGCTCTATACAAAATAAAGTCTTAAAACAGCCTCTAGTTTAGATGGTAATGACAACGTATAATGATTTAGAATGGCATATTGGGAAACCTATTGGTATAAAATTAAGGTAGGTTAAATGTAAAAGTGCATGGACAAATAAGCGCAAGCTCTTTGGGTCAAATGCATATATTCTGTTTATGGTTATTGCTGCCTTAAAAATAATGTAACGCCAAAATCAGCACCAAAATATATAGATAAAACCATTGCACATACAGACACATTAAAACATGTATTTCTGCAGTATTCTACACAGCAGTGTCTCACTAAAAATATTATAACAGCTGATTCAAAAGATAACTTCAAAAAGGAGTTAGATATAATTTTGAATAAGAGCAGCGGGGGATTAATTTTTATTTTTGGATTGGCCCTTTCCATGGGTTGAATAGAGGAAGCAGGGTCTTTAATCAAGGGGAGGCCTGTTTCCAGGAGGAGCAGAAGTTGAGCACTGAGGGCTTCAATCAAGATGGATTGATTTGTGCATGTGCTTTTGTGCATGCGCCTGCTTATCTATGGCTGAAGAGTGAGGACGATCGCTGGACATTAATGGACAGGCCATCTTTATGTATTAATTTACCCAATTTTCCAATACAGGTTTATTTTTTTATTAATTTAAATATTTTTTTATTTTATTTGTGATTTATTATTGTAATAGTAATTCTATTTTTTTTTCTGTAATTCTTTTTTTTTTGTAATATTATTTTTTACTAGCGACTTGCCCGTCAAAAATGCTGTCAAAAAAATTTGAAGGCTGGCAATGCTGTTTGCCACACAATTCAAGGCCCTCCCCCCTCTAACATTTTAGCCTCACGATGAGCGCCTACACCTACGTGCTTCGGCCTCGTTTTTTTTTTATTACGTCTTTTCAACCGCCATTTTTTTCCTCGCTTAGCCAATTTCTGACCTCCTAAAAACACCAATTAAATATCAAATTAGCTTGCAACCTCACTTACAGGCACCCTGCCTCTCCCCCTGTGCTGTGTGTGAGGTTGTAAATACATTTTTAAATGAATTAGCGTCTTTTGGCGGTTTTCCGATGGCTTCCGAGTTATGGGCTCGAAAATGTTTTCATCCATTAAAGACGTATTTTTTTCAAAGTCTTGCGTGCCTCAAGATGAGCGCCAAAAGCCTACGGCCTTTGTCGCTGCCTGCAGGCAACGCCAAGAGCACCTTTGGTGCTCATGTCGAGCGTTTTTCAAAGTCTTGCGGGCCGAAGGCGCTAATCGCGAAGCCTGCAATGAGCGCCTTTGGGGGGTTTATATATAAATGGAAAGATATTAGGCAGAATGTTAGAGCTAGTGTAGCGTGGCATTGCCATGGACTCACGGTATCCTACAGGTATGCTGGTCGACTCAAAGAATCCTACAGGTATATATTAGGCAGGTTGCGGGCTAGCTAGCTACAGGCAAAAAATCCTTGGGTACAAGTCATTAGAGTTCAAGGTACAAGAAGCCTTATGGGAGTTTCTACAGGAGCCATGTAATCAGTTCTATAATCTTCCAACCCCTTTTTACTCAAAAATAAATCCAACCTCAATATATTGAATCTGAACGCTCAAAATCGTTTGGCTGTGAGTTCCGCAGTCTGACCAACCTAATGCAAACAATGCTTTTCTCTGTATAGAATGGAATTTTTTTTCCTTTAACCTCATGGGTGACCTCCTGTCAGTTATAAATATGTGTTCTCCATGGCTCTGCTAGTCTATGAATTTAACGCAGCTGTATTTCATTCTTATCACTGGACAGTACATAATGAATTACAAATAACTAAAACAAGATCTAGACCAAAATATTTCTAGATGTGGATCAGACAACCATCATAAAGGCAAAAGCCATTTTGATAACATGCCAAAGTTACAGTTTTTACAGGTTAAATGATGAATTTCTATATGATGTAATTTGGATGAGCCTTTATCTTTAAATTAGATCACGACAGGCGGTGGTTCCTGAGATTTATATATATCAAGACACCCACTGTTCTCAGCAGTAGTCACAAAGTGTCTATTAGTAACAGTCTCCAAAATCTGCTGCTACACAAGGACATTATAGACTGTGATCACGATGAAACTGCAAAAAATGCAGAATCCAACAGAAGCTTTCTGGCTCTAGCCGATACAAAGATTTCCAAGGAATGTTCTCTGTCATAGAGGGTTATCATGCCCTCTGCTTTACTGTTTTAAATGATACAAAGCAAATCTTTATAAATCTCCTGTTTAATAATACTGAGAGGCACACTAAAGTCACACCTTTTTGTTATCATGCATTTTTAAAAGTGTTTTCATGAAAAACAAGTGTTGCGAAAGCACTGCCGTAGGAAGTGTGGGGTGCGGGGGGCAGGCACCCCGGGTGCAACCTCCTTGGGGGCTGCACGAGCTACGGCAAGAATGCCAGTGTCTGTGTGAGTGCGTGTGTCTGTGTGTGCCTCTGTGTGTGTGAGTGTATATGTGATTGTGTGTGTCTATGAGTGTTAGTGTGTCTGTGAGTGTATGTCTGTATGAGTGTGTGTCTGTGAATGAGTGTCTGTGAGTAAGTGTGTGAATGAGTGTGTGTCTATGTGAGTTTGTGCCTGTGAGTGTGTGTCTGTTTGAGTGTGTCAGTGTGAGTGTGTCTGTGTGAGTGTGTCTGTGAGTGTGTCTGTGAGTAAGTGTGTGAGTGAGTGTGCGTCTGTGAGTGAGTGTGCGTCTATGTCTGTGTGAGTGTGTGTGTCTGTGAGTGTCTGTGTGTGAGTGTGTGTGTGAGTGAGTGTGTGTGTCTGTGAGTGTCTGTGAGTGTGTGTCTGTGAGTGTATGTCTGTGTGAGTGTGTGTGTCTGTGAGTGAGTGTATGTCTGTGTGAGTGTATCTGTTTGTGTGTGTGCTTTTGCCGCCTGGAGCTGCCCCTGAGTTTGACTCCAATCTCTGGGTAGCTCCGGGAGGCAAAAGCTCTATCTACGCCACTGTGCGAAGGTTAAAACAAATGTTTAGTCCCTGTACAAACTGTTTTTGTTACAAAGTCAGAAACTTTTTCTGGCAATCCCCAAATTATGAAGCTTTCTGGAAACATAAACTACTCCCACTAGTGACTGAACCTGATACAGCTAAAACAATGTTCTAAATGCAGTCTGTAAAGCGATTAAAAGAACATTTTGAACCTTTACAAAAGCATGGTCACAAATTTTAACCTACAATGTCCTTTAATTAAACATATCTTATCATATCTCTTAAATAGTTTCTCTCATTGCTTTCTAATGTGTATATATAGAGATGAACTGGCACTCTAAACAGATAGTTGACAAGTGTCATGCATAGAAACATGGAGTCCTCTGGGCCCCAAATATATAAATTCCTCAACAACAATTTCTTGGGACCGTCATATCAAAAATATAGTAAAGTCAACTTTGTTTCAGCCTTGTGGAAAAAAGCAATGTTTCGTACACGCAGGCCCTTTTTCTAGGGCACGAGAAAGGATCTGCGTGTTGCAAGGAATTGTTGTGGTGCATTTTATTGCTTTCTAATATACAATAAGTGATGATGATGCCAGTTTCTAGATTAACATTATCATTATCTTATTAACATATTTTTTTTATTTCTTATCTAGTTATTCAATATAATGTGCTAATGCTGATGTTGTAGCAAGGTGATCTCCAAGTGATGATGTCACTATTGCAGTATTGACACAGTTCTGGCCATATCTATGTATTATTTACCAATCGTTATGCTGAAGATAAGGAATTAGCTACACTTATTCAGTGATACATTATGCAAGAGAAACCCAAAGCCTGAAAACCTGCAATTTACTCAGTTTACAAGTGTGACTCAGCTTTCTCACAGCCATGCTACAATATAGTACTGCATGTTTAAATTGTGAACCTGTGAACGTGATATATTTATTTAACCCCCTAAATACATGCAGTAATGTGTGACTGAATTGGGTTCAGGAAATATTCCCCTTCCGTGATTACCACAGGTGGCCTCATAAAGCCTGACCAAAAAGCAAGAACAAACAGCAAGTATCTGTGACTCTAATAATTACTCTCCTTCTGTCTTTTTGGCAGACGCCCAATACTGCTGTCACTTGGAACTCAGCGCCTGCAGAAACCGGAGATAAAACAGTTTTATACACATCCGGTATTTAAAAAAATGCACTCAGTGCTTTCTAGCTGTCTCTTGCTTTCTTGCATGGTTTATTTCTGAAGACTGATGGCCAACGTTCACATTCATAGGTGAGAATATTTTGGTAACAAATACACTGTTGATTAAGGAGGCACATTTATTCACTATAACATCATACGGATGGGGTTAACATTATCTTTGGAATACTGGAATTATAACTATATATATATATATATATATATATATATATATATATATATATATATACCACCAGTTAACTTACATCTGACTGCTATAAGAAACTCCAAATACACTAGAAATATGAAAAGGTTTATTAACATTGTGTTAGTAGTGAGATTAGCTTCTGAAATACAAGGCTCTACATATATTACACTAATGTCTCTGAGTGTAGACTATTCTACCTGTTCTCTTTTCCTTTGCTAAGATGGTTCTAACACCCAGATCAGTAGATGCTGCCCAGTTATACCCATCGTAGGCACATCTTGAAGATTGTCCCAGCCAATCAAAGTGTATCCTTGTGTATAGTCATCCTTGGTAAATTCCATCAGTAAATGACCACTAGATGTTACCGTTATAGTCCAAGAGATCATTCATTTCACCTTTGCTCAACCTCTAATCTTTTTGAGTGAATGTTACTCGTAGCAATCCTGAAGCTTGTTTAGTAAATATATAACCAGTTTGGTGTCATTAGTAAATGTTCCTCCCATTGTTCCTTGTGATAGATAACATATAACAGTATATGTTGGGAGGAATCTTGAATATCAACAAGAAAGACATTCATAGCACATAACCACTTCATCACCAGTGGGTCATTAAAAATCAGCTTTAAAATAGAAAAGTATGATAAGCTTTTTAAAATTCATACAATTTCTCTAGCTGTGTGGCTCTGTGTGGTTTCACTTATTCCTGCAAGCATATTCACTGTATGCAGCCAATCAAAGACTGCATCAGAGTTATACGCTTTATTATAAAGTAAAAGTGTAAACAAGTGGACTTCTACCCATATGATGGCTTGTTTTACATTTCTCTCTCTCATGCATGTCCACTTATTGAATGTCAAGTACTTTAAAGGGACATTGAATTTCTCAATATTGCTCTACATTATCAAGTACAGCAATGTAACCCAAGCAAAATACTTTTTGTGTTTTGACAACTGATGCATGTGTCACTGTTTTATAACAGCTTTTATATAACCTAGTTATTGGTACAACTTACTGCCGGTGCGGCATGCAGAGTGTGATTTTTCAAACTTTCAGAACCTGCAGATACAATCACCTTACAATCGTTGTACTTGCTGGAATAAAAAAAAACAGTATGTCTAGAGACAGCAATTGAAAAAAAAGAAAACTATTTTTTTTTTATCAAAGTGAAAAGAATTTAGAGTTGGCGTGTTATTTATGATACCTTCAGAATCGAAGAGCTGATCCGTATAAGTGCAACATATCAGCCAATGCAGCTGTACTGAGGTAAGTAAACACTTTCATGGCTTTAAGAGCTAACGCTGCCGAATTTTATAGAATTAGAAAAAAAGACAAATACCATATATACTCAAGTATAAGCCAACCCGAGTATTAGCAGAGGCACCTATTTTACCACAAAATACTGGGAAAACGTATTGACTTGAGTATAAGGCGAGGGTCGGAAATGCGCTGCCCCGTGTCCCTCTTGTGTCCCCTGTGTCCCCCTCTTGTGTAACCTGTTTCCCCTCCAGTGTCCCCTTCTTGTGCCATCTGTGTCCCCCTCTTGAGTGCCCTCTGTGCCCCTCTCCTGTGTCCCCCTCTATAAAGATTTCCCCTCTTCCCCCTCTCGCTCCCCTGTGTCTCTACCCCCTCTCCCTCCCCTGTTTCTCTTTTCCTCCCTTTCCCCTTATAATCCTTCTCATCCTCCCTCCTCATCCTCCCTCCTCATCCCTTTCCCCCTCTCCAATTACCCCACCTCTCCCTTTCCCGTCTCTTAACTTTATCAGCTGCTCCTGCTGCTCTCTGCATGTCTTCCGGATGTGTCCGCCCGGCATATGCTAATGACGTGACGTCACATGCGCGTCACGACATTAGCATACGCCGGGCGGACACAGCCAGAAGACGCGCAGAGAGCAGCAGGAGCAGGGTGACACGAGTATAAGCCGAGCATTAAAAATATTGCTGAAAAGCTCGGGTTATACTCGAGTATATATGGTATGTGAAATAAAAAAGTTTGTACAGCGTCACCACTGTAATTTAGCAAAAACATCACATTCCTGTATGTAACAAAATAACATTAGCAGGTATGCAAGGCAGAAACATAAAAGCATTTTCAGAGATATTTAGAGGACTCAGATTGTGTCTTAGACTGCTATAGCTCGAGGGGAAGGGTTATGCTATGGATCTTACTCCGCCATTGAATTCTATTGTCAAGTGTCTTATCTTTAAGTGAATACAGATCTTATCTGAATCCTTTGTTCCTCCCACCAATGTCTGGTTTTTAATCATTTTAGGACCAAAGACAAATATCCATCATCATTAAAGCAAAACTGAATACAATAGTTAATTAGAGGCTGTAAAAATGTGGTGCATTATGAAGCAAAGTTAAAAAAAAAAGCATAGGTATGACACTTCCATGCTCCTTTAGTTTTCACTGCTCTATATGATGGTGCAGAGCATTATACATGATTTCCTAATCCCTTTAACCCTTCACTCTTGTCTAGCTGGCATTAGTCCCCCTACACCTCTGGCATTCCCTTGATATATCACAAATAGAGAAGTGACATTAATCACCTATAAATTTTAGTTAGTTTACATTTTATACATAAAAACTAAATTTTTGAATTCCTAATCTCCCTGCTATACCCCAACCAGAATACATGACTATTCTATCTAGTCAGTTTGTTCAAAGCAGTAACCAACCATGATAACCTTTGTGGATCATTAATAATTAATATGAGTCTTTTATGTTTACAGTGAATGAATGGTAATCAATTATATATCACATATGTGAAGCACATTTTCTGGTTCCTGCTTTGCCTGTTATTATCTCTTTAGAGAATCAGAGGAACTAAGATAAGTTAATATAATAACACATAAAATACTTCTCATTCCACATGAGCAAATACACAGAGGGATAAAAACATTTTGCTGAACGATCAGTCCCTGTCTCTGGTGTATCTCCTCAAGCTGAGTTCATATGGCTTTATTTCGGGGCTTCACCAGATTAGCCTCTGTCTATATTCAGGGAAAAGTGATTTATAAATTCTCCGCTCCAGTAGTTCAACAGCAACATGCAGTGCTGAGAATCTCTCACATAGGTATGGAGGCTCATAGGTATGGAGGCTCACACCGAAAAACAAGGCCGTGGAAATGGGCAAACTAGTGAAGAGGGTGTGTCGTGTACCACAAGATTACTAATCCATGCAATAAGCGTCATGTTTACTTTGAAGGCTACTTCAATACAGTACATTTGAATGAGTCTCTGAACAGTCATTATTATGTTACATGACATTGTGATAATGGTATAAAGGCCTTACTATGTATTCTTCTGCATATAATCTTTAAGGAGTCATGATATAAACATGTTAATCAGGGAAATATCTCAGAGTGATTTTATAAGAACAAGCAATGAAAAAAAACAACAGCAGTGGATTCATTATCCAGATTATATTGGAATACAATGTACTGAGGAAGCATGCAACATTTCTTTCTTTGAAATTTATTATTATGCTTTAATAAAAATGTTGGTTCCTCCAAAAACTTATTTTTTTTTCCAAATTGTTTTAATTGAAGAGAAGAAAAGACAAGACCATGTTAAATGCAAAATATAAGAACAAACTGTAAAGTATATAAATGACAATATGGAAGACTTGTTCTTGCACTTTTCCCATCTTTTTGTTTTGTTTTGTTAACGTTGCAAGTATTTAACACAAGATACGACATGATATGACAATAACTATTAGCCATATAGAGAAGAAAGACAGACGTGAAAAAACAAAAAAAGTAGAGGGGGGATATTGGGTGAAGCACATTGCTTTGTATCACCACTTATATATATATACATTTAGACCTACTGAATGTTATCACCAACCAATTTGTAGCTCCCACATATCCCAGCAGGAACCCCACTTTTTGTAATTAACATCCAGTTGGGCAGAAATCATACACATAGCATATATGTTTTTAAGGTTAACTAGAACTTCCCTAAACAGGGGGATAGAATTCTTCCAGGATTTAGCAATAGTAAGCCTTATTGCTAAAAAATATTTGATTAGAGAGAAGTTGAGCCTCTTTGGTAAGACTGGTGAGAGGGAGACCTAAGAAGACCTTCTCTGGTTTTTGAGGCAACCTGCTGTCCCAAAGTTTCTCTGAACAAATGTGGGCAGTTTTTGGGCAATCCCAAAGAATGTGACCGTGTTCCCGCAGAACTACAGCCCCTAAAACAGTTCCTCACCAAGGATGGGTCTGAGAGTTTCAACCTTGCCAGGGTCAGGTACCACCTCAGAATTGTTTTGTAGGACTATGTTAATGGAAAATTTGCGATGCATTTTTGAAAATTTTAGTCCATTGAACATTTTCTAAAGTGATACCGAGTTCTTTTTCCCAAGAGGATTGATGGTGAGGTCTAGATGGGGTCGACTGGTCTAACAGATTAATAAATGATAGAAATATTTTTATTGCCATTGGCATTATAAATACTGCATTTTTCAAATGGGGTTTTGCTAGCCAATTTATTAATTTGTGATATCTTAGAAACATTTGTATTAATTTGTGCAAGGTTAAGCAATTCTTTAACTAGTACCTGATTTTGTGCACTAAATGTCATGGGGAACCACTTTTGGTTTGTTCTAAGTACATCAGCCACAATAGTCAAATTTGTATCTATCCACCAATTACACTGGTGGTTCTTGTTGAGTGAGATATCTTTATGTGGTAGCCATAAAGGGATGAGCCAAGAACCTGTCTCCACCAGGGAAGCCCTTTTGTTCATCTGGTTCCATAGGGTAAGAGACTGGACCACACTACTGCCAGGGAGCAGAGAGTGATTGATTTTATAATGAAGACTTATCCAGACTGGCTGTTTAAAAGGTTCTGATCCCTGAGAGCGTGGCTCCAATCTCCACCCACATCAGTGGATGTTCCTTAATGAACCATTTGGATAATTGTAACTTTTGGCAAATAGTTATAATATATTTTTGTGAGTTCAGCAAATGCATGGTTCTTTGAAATAGTTTTTTAATTTCCTTTAACTTCCCTTTATGGGGCTGTCATGATGGCCTGTCTCCCATCTCCCATCCTGAGGAGTGCATGAAGGTGTGAGGTGGGTGCATATATTAATGCAAGAACAGCATGGTTGGAAGTTTCCGAGCTGTCTTAACGGACAGAGTAGTGTCTTTGGGCTAGGAACTGGCAACACATAACTGTGAACCAAAGCAAGATGCCATTAATGCTATGTGTATGAGAAGATATGCAGATTCACAGAATGTTATCCACCAAATAGCAATGGGAGAGAGTGGTGGGAGGGAAAGATGGTCCAGAACAGAGGTGAGCAAAGGACATTTTTAAACAAATCTATAAAAACTTTATAGAACTGTGCAAATATGGCTTTTAATGAGCTAGAGATGCAACTAGTTGCAACTCTACCACATGGTTAAAATATGCCACATGTTCCCAATTTAAGAAATTCTTAAAGGACCCCTGAAGTATGCCAATTTGAAGAAATTAAAGATAAATTGACAACAGTTAAAAAAAATAATAATGGGCAAATGTTAAAGGGACGTGGAAAACCCTAATTGAAACTAACAGGAAATGCAGAGAGCATACTTTAGTCTATAGATCTCATTGGCTGGCAAATGACAAGCCCCCCAGATCTGTTACACCTCTGAATACATTTTTGTGCTCAGAGACCTTTAATTGATAAAAGAAAATACACATTTCCAAATACTCTCTCAAGCAATAAAGAATACAATTCTTGTCATGTTCCTTTAAATTTTTAACTATTTTTAACTATTATATTCAATTTTGCTTGTACTTTTTTCCTTATCGGATTTATCACCTGGAGAGACTTAAGTTCCTTTCTCTATTCAGTTTGTTTGTAATAACTATATAGCACTTTACAATACCATTACATATGAATGCAACTCAATAGAATTAATCTCCTGTTCAAGATGTCGCATATGAATTCCCTTGGATACAAGCCGACTTGACTAATACTAACATTTTCTCTATAATGCTTTAATAATAAAACAAGATGCTTATTGAATTTCATGTAGGGTATTGCAATATATTCAGAATGCTTTGTCAAATTCTGGTATGGAGAGGCAAGACAGTTCCTCAGCTCTCCTGCTCTCTTAATAAAAGATGGCACAAGCATGACAAGAGTTGCTGCAGGGAGAGGGATTCAATAACAGACAGTTACAGTAAGTACAGCAGATGTATGTATTATGTTTTGTTTTTCTGGTACACCATCTAATTGCTTGTTGCATCATTCAATATCATGTAACAGACACCAGTAACAACTCATTCTTCAAGAGATAGTATCATCCTGATTTAAAGGATAAGGAGTAACAGTGAGTGGCTTAGTCACTTTACTCGCCTGTGCTCAAGTATAGATATATTTTATTGACTGTATTATCCCAACCAATGTTTAAAATTCTACTAAGTATTAAAAGCAACACAAATAATTTTGAGAAGATCAGCCAGCCCAAAAGAGTTTATGTTTGCCATGAATTAATTACTCAGCAATAAAATGCTTTCTCTGACACAAATAATTTTTGGGTAGTGACATGCAAATGAGGGTGCAATGCATCAAATTTCTGCATTACCCATTTCAAACAAGGCATCCATTAGCATAATAGTTCCAAAACATTTCTTTAGAAGGATCATTTTAATATTGGCAGACCACTGATTAATCTTTAAATGGGCACTTTAGACTAATATTTTTCATTTTATTTAAATGTTTTAACTAGATGAATTATTTTTATTCTCCTTAATTTAATTGTCATATAATATTTAAAGGAACCCACCAAAGTAAAAGATTCTCACCTTCGCCGGCCCCCCTTTTCCTGTTCTCTCTCATGAGAGCTGACATTGTGTACAGCTGTGACCTAGAGTCATCCCCACATGGAGGGAAGTCACACTTCAAGCTGCTCAGACACACAGCATGTCATTGTCTGTTAGCAGCATGAGACATTGAGAACGTGAAGCCTCTTCCTTCTGAGTGTGACTATAGGTCACAGCCGAGTAAGATCTCAGCTCTCATGTGAGTGAACAGGAAGAAAGTGGGAGGCTCCAAAAGTTTAGAGTCTGTTTTTAAAAGTAAGTGAAGTGTACATTTTAAGTCATAAATACATTGAAGAAACTAAGTAGTCTAGTTAAAACATTCATATAAACAAAAAGGCCTAAAGAGTCCCTTTAACTATTGTACTGATCTATACTTTCTTAAAGTACAGTGTTTGCATGTTTAAACAATAAAATATAGTACAAGGCACCTACATCACTTGTTTATGTCATCATATTCATTTGGACACTTATCATACCTTTATAAGACCTTGTTTAAACATTTTTGTTTGTATTTTAGTGATCTTATATCTTAATAATAAGCAAAATGTAAAATATTACAGCTTCTAATGTAATTCTTTATACACAATGATGCTACTGTGGAGTCTACCATGCTTCAGAGGTGGTAGGAAACTATTAATGCAGAGGAAGTTTCTATTTGCAAAAAGAGAATGTGGCAGCTGAACCTGATAGTGATTTCAACAGTTCTAATGAAAAGTTAATTAGTAAATAAATTATACCACAGCCTCCTGAGCCGGCAGAATCAGCAGAGAAAATAAAATGCAACAAGGGAGGAAATAATATCTGTATAGAATAGTTAAGAAATGTGTATTTTTTGATTCCTAAAAATATTTTGCCCATTATCAAGTTTACTTATTCAAAATTAACAACTAATCTGCATATTGCAGATCAAAGGAGATCTAAAAAGTTTGAACTTGATGGACTAAAGTATTTTTCAACCTCAATTACTATGTAACTATAAAAGACCATATAGAAAACATTTGATGACAATTGTCCTGTAAAATGTATGTTATAAATAGTATTAGCTATGGTAATCGTATTAGCTCCCAAAGCTAATGGTAAAATATTACTTTTTTACAAATTTCTAAGCCTTCTAAGGCAATTAATCTGCTAAGAACATACATGATCGCAGAATCTAGGAAACAGCATGAAATTACTAACATATGGCGAGCAACTAGATATGGTAGTTAATTCTTCCCATTAAAATCTGTGCAGTATGACACTAATATTTCTCATGCAGAGATAAAGATAAAAATAATCTTGTTTACAAATAAGCAGCAAACTGGTTTATTGATATAGATTAATCTCATTTTAATACAGATATAGACTACATTTTAATGTTTAGGTATAATACATATTACTTTGTTTAGTATTTATGATACATATAAAATAATTATAGGCATCCTTCGATCTCGAAAGATCATGAATTGGACTGATCCAAGCAGCATCTTCTGTGGTTGTTCAATCAGATCTAGCAGTATCAGTCTTTTCTGCATTGTGAGGTGAGGTAGGCAGAGGGTGGTCTGGTATCTTGGCCATAGATCTTTTTAGATGGCTTGCCTATCCTCCATTTTCTTCATTAAAGTTGTTTCATACATAACAAGCACTTCTATCAGTTTCCTCTTCCAGGCATACCCGTCTGAGGTGAGTAAATAGAGTGCTGAGGTCACGAATACAAAAATCTTTGTAGCACAATTTAGGATGCCCTCTCGTCTTTTGGTTTTCAACCATCCGCATGTACATGAAGACGGTGCCTGCCCTTTCAAGCACTCGGCTATTGGGAATCTTGTTCTGCCAGGATATGCTGAGTATGCGTCTCAGGAAGTGCACGAGGAACGTGTTGAGCTGCTGCTCTTGTTTTGAGTGCAAAGTTCATGTTTCATTGGCATACAGCAATGTGCTCAATACACAGGCTGAGTAGACCTGTACCTTAGTGTGTACCGTGAGCCATACTCTCTTTGACACCTTTGAGAACATAGTATCAATTTTGATGTGCTTGTTGATTCGAGATAGTCAGGCCTAGATACTGTTGGACGACTCCCAGTCGTAGTCTAGCACATTGACAGATGACAAATTACCCATGTTTTGGTCCATCACCTGGGTCTTCTTTAAATTGACAAGCCGAATTCAGGATATCCGTTCGCAAAGTGAGTTATTACTGACTGCAATTCATCCTGGGTGTAAGCAGCAATAGCTGCATCATCAGCAAACAAGGAAATAGGTTGTGGTCTGTTCTCGTGGCGAGGAAGATAACATCTGTGGCAGTTCCAAAGTTATGTATTTATGAGCAGTCCTGCAAAGAAGAGCCAGCACACCCTTGTTTCACACCTCTAAGAACCTTGAAAGGTTTGGATGTGCTTCTGTCGTGTACAAAAGGTACCCTTCATGACTTTATGAAAATCCCTAATCATGCTCAGCAGGGTTGGGGATAGCCGAACTTAGCTAGAATCATGAACAGACCTCTTCTACTGACGAGGTCAAATGCCTTTGCCAGATGAATGAAGGCGATATATAAAGGTTTGTTCTGCTCTCTGCACTTTTTCTGTAGCTAAATAACAGAGAAAACGATGTCAACGGTAAGTCGTTCACACTAAGACTCAGGGTAGACACTCTCTTCAAGAATATGGAGCCTCTTCAGCAAAACACTTGCGAACAACTTCCCACAGTACTGAGGAAGGAGATGTCACTATATTCATTACAATCACCTTTATCTCCCTTGTTTTTTGTAAACACTGACAATGTGAGCACCCCTCATATCTTGAAGTATGCCGCCTTCTCTCCAGCATTGGCAATGTATCTCAAGTAGCTCAGTGAGTAGGATACCGTGGGCATTTGTGGTTTCTGTGGCAATGGTATCTTTCCTGTGGGCCTTTCCAGAAGCGAGTACTATTAGCCCATGGCTGAGTTCCTCTAAGGCAGTGGTCTCCAAACCGGTCCTCAAGGCACTCCAAGACAGGTCAGGTATTCGATTTAACAGTATGAACACAGGTGAGGCAATTAGTATTCAACAGGAGCCTCTTATTTTCTCGCCTGTGTTCACACAGTTAAATCGAAAATTGAGGACCGGATTGGAAACCACTGCTCTAAGGTGTGTTCAGCATCGAGTTCAGTTATGGTGGGCTGAGGCTCGAAGGCTTTCAGGGTTATCATAATATCTCACGGTTCAGTAGTGGACCAGAAATAAACAGGGGCTGTATTAGATGAAATCTTCTAGAATAGATAAAGCAGAAATGACTGTTTATGCACTGACCTTCTTCTATAGAGCTATGGGATTTTATAAATAAAGAACCGACACAAAACTGATGCATTATGTTTCACTGCCCGAAGAATATCTCTGACCTTGCAGCTAAATTGAGCAGTTTGCCATTGATTTGGTCAGTCAAAAACAAGTAGGCAGACTGCAAGAGTCATAAAATACTCTAAAACTTGTATGTAATTAATATTTATTATTTATGTCTGTTTAATTTTAAGGTTTTGTATCAAAAAACAAGAGAATCATTTCAAATTAAAAATGCTATTTCAATTTACATTGATTCCTGTGGCAAATGCTACCATGGAACTCAACCTGTTTGGAACTCATCCTATCATCTGGAATGGATTAAGGACGCGACGGGAACTGAGGTACTACTATATATATATATATATATTTGTGGTCAGGCCCCGTCTCCTTGTGCAGCTGAGATATGCCCGGTACTGCGCCCTATTCTGGCCTGTGGTGCTGTGGTATGCCAGGTGCTGCGATCTAATCTGGCCGGAAAAAAGTCCCAGGGCCAAATGATGGTGAGGAGAGAGGGGAAGGGAGGGTGGGGCACTGGAGAACGTGTGCACAGGTACATGTGTGCTTGGGGTTTAAGTAGGGTGGAGGGAGAGGGGACCCTCCCACATACCCATGTGTGCTAACCTGGTAATTTGTGGTCGGGCCCCCTTTCTTGAGCAACTGAGGTGTGCCAGGTGCTGAACCCTATTCTGGCGCATAGTGCTGTGGTATGCCAAGTGCTGCGATCTAATCTGGCCAGAAAAAAGGCCAAAAAATTACAGCACCTAATGGCTTAATTGAGAATGCATTGGATGGGAGTTGGTTGTGGTCGTGGGAATTGATGAAGTTTCAAAAATGGAGACTGGGCATGTGGAATTGTTGAGCGATAGAACGTGATGGTGACAGGAGTGGTGCTTGTCTTGGTCGAGTGTAGATGACGGAGCGGTGTCTGATTTGAATGATATGTCACGTTTAGTCAAGTAACCGGTTTGGTTGGGTGAGGTGGTTAACACGCGTGGACGAAAGGCCATTGAACGCTAGTGTAGCGGTTGCCTGAATGGTGAAAGAAGTGCTGGGCCGAAAGGATTGTGGGTGAGATAAGTGGGCGATAAGTTGTGGGCGATAAGTTGCTTGGATACATTGCCTGTGATGGGTGTCTGGAAGTATTTGGTGCGTGGCTTCCCTAGAGATAGTAAGGGCAAGACCTGAGGAGAATGAGAGGAAGAAGGCAAGTAGACTTTCTGGAGCTAGAGGGAAAAGTTGATGACATGTGAATAAACAAGAAAATGTGATAAAGTGCAGTATTGATTATTTATTTGCATTTACAGTGCTACGATCAGGTGTTTGAACCCCTTTGCGAGACCTATCTGGTACTCCTATCTTGCCATTTACGCGTGTGAAAATATTTGCGGGCTTGAGGACTTTTAGCAATTGAATAGTGATTTGCGATTCTAACATTTACGTGCTTAAAAGATCAAAGCTATAGCTAGGTTGGAGTTACGATTTTGACAACCGCATGTATTTTACACCTGTATGTAACCTGCAAATCGTTTGTGGGTAGCTAAAAGACACCAATTAAATAGTAAATTCGTTTACAGGCTTCATTGCGGGCTCCAGTAACCAACAATTGCTCAATTGACTAGGGGCCCATGTGTGAGAGAGGTGGCAGTGGAACCATTGGTAATAGTGCCATAGACAATACAAATTTTTGCTTTTGTAAGAGAATGATTTGCTATTTGTGGAGAAATAAAATGGACTCTGTATTGTTAAAGAAGATCCCATTATATAAAACAAGATAGGGGGATATATTTGTGGGCGCCCCAGGTCATCTGTTATCCAGCTTGGTTCTATTGTCATAAACTTGTCAGAGAGAGTCTGATATCCATAGCAGCAATGGTAAACTAATTTAAAACGAATTAACTATTACATTAAAAGGTAAAATATAATGTATGTCATTAAATCATATCTCCTAATATTTTAGGTAGCTTGTTTTTATGTGTCCTATGTGCTTGCCAGATATGCTGGTGATGAGGATAAAATTAATGTATTATTCAGACTGCCAGATTTCTGAGCCTAAAAGAGAAATTTGCTGTGGTCTGCAAAGAAAATCAATTGAAAACTTTCCTTTTCTCAAAAGTTGAACATGGGGTAAGGGAATCATCGTCATCATTTATTTAAAGGTATATATCAATTGTGTTTACCTTTCTCTAATCTAACACATTCTGCTTATATCAGAAACACACATTAAACTCTCATTCTATACACATACAGATTTATTTTACATAGGCACCTGATACCTACCAATAGAAACACTGCATTCTAATACGGATTTTACTAAGCTTCAAACCAGCAGCAGCTCAATGCAGAGATCTACAGATCAGTGTCTGGCTCCTCCTAATTCATTCTTCAGGGGACTACACATTCCATGATCTCTTCCTGCTGTCTGTGAATGGCCAAAACAAATTATGAATTTTATGCAAATTTTAACAGGGATTTTCAGGGGTGTCAACTCACAAAAGCTGCTGGTTGCAAACTCAAGAGATTTAGCAAACATCATGGTGAGTTTGTCAATGTTTATTTTTGGTATTTTTTCATGCAAAAAATGTTTTTATCCATTACTGATTCAGGTGCATGCATAATCCAGGAAACTTAGATATGCCTGAGAGGCACACATAACAAGAGAGTATGGTCCATAGTATCATCATTTGTATACAATGGCCCAGGTTTATCAAGCAGATTGGAAAACACCATACATTACAGCAGGTAATATACCACCCATATACACAAAACAGTATTTATCCAGCAGTGACTATAACTATACGCCATTCAGTATAACAGAAAACACTAAATCAAAATCAACAGCATAATGGTTGACGAACTGGTTGAAAATGTCTATTGAGACACCAGCAGTAATATTTTTCAGCATATTTATGCTAATTTGTTTCTTAATTAAATAGACATATGAAAATGTTGGAAAAAAAATAATTAACTCTTTATTTACAATATACTGACAGCAGTGCACTTAAAATCAATAAAAAATCGATAAAATCAAGAATATTATATTTATTGATTTTTTTCATATTGCTTTATTTCTGGACTGCAGGTCCCATCGCACTCGGTCTTCAAACCCGTAAGTGATTGAAATTTAACCTCCATGTTTTTTTAGTGACATAATGATGACGGTCTATTTTACTATTGGCTCCGTCTAAACCCGTAACTATGGGTTGGAATAATTTGCTACGTGCCGAAGCATGGTTTACGGATTTGGATTCCGGCCATGTGCTTGCGGGCTTTTCTAATTTAATCACTCTGTAACTTCAGCAAATTTCAAGAATGTAATAGGGGCCTTGGACTTTCTTCTGAACTGGAAGGTACAGATCTGTTCTGCCATCAAAAAACTGACTTGTTCCTATTTGCACTTAATTGGAAACTCTACAGTATATTGTCAAATCAGTATGAAGTATGTTGGGATTGATTGCATCAAAAGTCCTTAAATAATGCTAAACTGCTTGATTAATTTTCACCTAAACTACATAAAGCAAAACATATAGGTTATTATTAGTGGTAACTAATGGCATAAATTATAATGTTAAGAACATTAATAATAATATTACTAGTAATAATAATACATGTATGTTGATACGAGTCCCATTGAAAACATTACTAGATACACTTTAGAGACATATAACCTCATCAATTATAACATATAATACACCCCTTTAATACAATTCCATTCAATGTTAATGAATTTACATATACCACTTGATAAATTTGCCAATTTCAATGATTATTGACAATTAATTGAGGTGAATCAATTCAGCAAAGTGCCTTTGCCATTTGATAAATCTTGGCCTATGAGTCAGTCAAGGGCAATGCAGTGGTATTTTCGGTAGAAGCCAATAAAAGTACAATGGGTTTATAATGTATGTATTTGTGCTACTATCGTTATACTTACACAGTTTATCTGGGAGAACCATAATTCCCCTTTTAAAGAAGACAGTTATAATAACATTATATTGGGTGCTTTGCAAACTCCCAATAATAAATCACATCTTTATCCTGCAAGTTTTTAAGAAAACATTGAACAAACTTGGCAGTGAAAGCTTTCAGTCTAATTATATTCAAATACACAATTAAATATATCCTGTCTACTTCAACTGACTTCTCTGGGGATGTGAGGATTTGGAGCATTGTTATTCCCAGTAGTAACATAGGGATGTGAGAGCTGGACCATAAAGAAGTCTGAGCTCCGTAGAAGCTGAGCTCAAAGAGTCACTGAGAGATGTACCAGATGCGCTACGGTCCATTGGATCACATAAAATAGGACACGACTGAACAACTAAACAACAACAATCAATAGAAAAGTATATTCGCCCCAACAGGAATATATTACATTTTTCGAAACATATTTTACCAGGCAATTTGCTTATGAAAATTAACCTTAGGGCTTTATCTCCCAAAGGGGGATAGGGGACTCCAGACGTGGGCCCCTTTGCTCACTGTGCCCCTTAGGGAGTTATCAGCTACACCCTACTGACAAGGCCCAATGAAGGCTGAAACGCGTCTGGGGTTTGCTGTGTCTCTGTTCAGGGTAGAATTGCCTGGTATTTCGGGGCTGGAACACTCTTTTGCGTGAGACTAGACTGGACAGGATGTTTCTCCCTAAGAAGGGCTCCAGTGAGCTAAAAGAGGATGCTCTCAGAGTGGATGACCATATCCATAGAACTACCTTATTGTCATTCATTTCATGAAGTATTTTAGTGAATTTAAAACTCTCAAGAGAAAATTCATAAAAAAAACTAAAAAATTATCTTTGGTCCATACAAAACTAGGCTGGTTGTGATTAACCTCAAGATCTTTTCTAAACTCTTTAATCATTTATTTTATTTCTAACCTGTTTAACCTGTTTAATGATGATGAAGAGAAAAGACTATATCTCAGCAAATATTATTAACTAGCGTCTTGCCAGTCAAAAATGATAAGGCAATAAAATTGTAAGGCAGGTAATGCTGTTTGTCACAGACATAAATTTTTTTGGTGGTCTGAGATCTTTTGGCGCTCATTGCGAGGCTGTTGGTTGTAGTTTTTTTTCTGATAGGCGTTTTTGCTGTTATTCGAAAAAAGGCGGGGACATGCAAATGAGAATACAATGTACCTCATTCTATGGTGAGCACTAGAGTGAGAAAAGCTCTCCACCGTACAGAGTAAAGAAAACTAATAATACATTAATAAGCCGACCTTTTAGACATGCAAATGGGCTTATTAATGTATTATTAATTTTCTGTACTCTGTACGGTGGAGAGCTTTTCTCACTCTAGTGCTCACCATACACTAAATGATTGTTACTGTATATGAGTGATTCTTGGTTTGTGTAAAATTCAACCCGGTGCTTATATATGGCACCGGAGGCGGGCAAGTCAAAGCTTTTTTTGCCCCTCCTCCTTGGGGGGGGCAAAAGTTTTTTTTTTTATGGAAATGATCCCCGGTACCAAAAAGTTTGGGGACCACTGCTGTAGAAGAGTTTAACTAAATTCATTATTTAATACAAATTACACCTATGTAAGTTATATATTAATATGGAACACATATATTTTGAGACTTCAGTATCCCTTTAATTACTACTTATAGACATTATTATTATTATAGACAATATGTTCAGAAACTAATAATGTAATTGGAAATAGACTGTTTACCATATTGCATTTTAGCCATTATGAAAAGGAATCCATGCAAAACTAAAAGTAAAAATTAAAAAAAACATAAACCCAAATTCACTATACGGTAAGGAATGTGTAATGGATGGTGGAGGGGAGCTTGAGGTCCTCACCAACCAAATTCATTCATTTTTTATGCATTTATTATAACATCTTTTAAACATTACAATACAAAGTTGATTTTCACATGAACAAAAATGGTAAACCTGTATAAACTTCACTGAAAAAAACAGGAAGTGCACTGAGCATCCTGTAGCCTATAGATCTCATTGGCAGCCTAGTAGAATACAGTGACAGGTGGTCTCCGGGTTACAGACGACCCAACTTACAGCCGACCCATACATAAGAACAGGCTCCCAAGGTTTTTTTGTACAAGTTTGTTTTTATGTTCTGTTTGGTTGATTAAAAGATTGACTTATTATTACGGTGCTCTGGTATTATTACACTATTACACTGTATTATTATTACCATATATGAGCGATTATAGTATTGTTATTATTATTATTAATATTATACATCAGCAATCCAATTTACATACAAATCTGGCTTAAAGACATTCTCAGGAACATATCTCGTCTGTATATTACTTCTCATTGGCTTTTTTAGATAATTATATACAAAAATGTAATCTTCAAAAATAGAAACACAACCTTCCACTTATACTATTTTTTGCTTTCCTCATATAGAAATGCTTGACAGGTGCCTCTTGATTTAATTGCACAAGAGGAAGAATATCCAGCTCAGAGAGAGACCCAGATTACTTTTTTCTTTCTTTGCCATTACCACAACATGATTTATATTGCTCTTACATTACTCCATGGTCAATGTTTCCTATAATAAGATTGCTTCTTGCTCAGCACAATAGAAAACTATTTAAGGTAAAATAAAAGGGATACATTAAACACTGTGTTAAATGGATTTATGGTCAAATTCCAACAGCAATAATGAGATCTTTCCTTCATAAAGGAAGCAAATAGAAATAAGATATATAGTTAGTATATTGTAGTGGTTCATTCTTTGGAAGAAAATGGAAATTGCACAATATTATAAAACTGAAATGTAAGCAATGCTATTTTCTTTTGCATAATCTTTTTCTTAAAGAAAGTTGATAGTATAAAAATGTCTTTTTTTAATTTTCTTTCCTCAGCTGGTGCAATATTTAGATTTTTATATCAGTGAACCCCTCAGTTTTGCATAAATAAAGCTGATATTTTTCATAAAAATCGGCAGCTTTGCTTTTAGGCCCTGCAGTGAAATAGGAATACATGTTCCCCATCACACATGGCATCTGTCAGAGCCCTTGTAAAGTAAATAGCAATATATGTTATAAACTGTCATATTTAAAAGCAAAAGCTGCTGAACACATGGCAAAAGAATGCTGAACTTGTCAATTTTGCTTTGAAGGGCCACTGTGGTCATTTTTGTCTATATTGCATTTTGGATTACAAAACCACAGGCTTCACATTTTCACTTTTATATGCACATTTATTCTGAAGGCTTCCATTTGTTTTTTATTGAACCTGCTTCTTGCAGCTGCTGTCTCAAATGGGTGTGTCAATACAAACTAATGAGAATTCCATTAGACCTAATGAATGCACTCAATGTTTTATATGCCAAATCTCCATTATGCAAATTATCTTTGTATTCAAAGTCTTCTCCCACCTGCGGAAGTAGATCACTATAAACTAAACTGGTACACTCCACAGTAACATAATTGCAGAGAAAACTGCTGCTTTTTTACAGACAAACAGTGACAGAACTCCAGAATGCCAGCAATACACATAAGGCCACCATGTGCAGTAAATCAGACTAGATGGGCCTACTAGATAAAATCAGTTGTCAAAATCTATGTTTTTGTGTTGTCAGTTTCTCATAAATGCTATTCATCACATATAAAAGTTGTCAAACTGCAAGACGTCGTCACGCTTTGCAAGGTGCGTACGATTTAGCCGATGAGCGCTGAATCGAGGCAAGCCATTAAACCGTAGCACTTAGCCCAGACGAGCCTCGCGAAGCAAGGCGAGCCATTAAAATACGAGACGCGGGACATAGAACCCTAAAAAATACACAACGCGGAACTTAGAACAAAAAAACATACATGACGCGAAAAATTTACAAGATTAGCGGACGAACAAAAAAACACAAATACACACTAAATACACCCCCAAAAAATTCCAATAACATCACAGACAGCATGGGGCAACAGCCAGGACATCTGTGAGTGAGGTGGAACGCAAATGTAACTTGATTTAGACAAATTTCGCCACTCGAAAATCGCCTAAGTGAGAAAAAAATGGCCACCGGAAAAAATAAAAACGAGGCTACACAACCCTGGATTGCGCAAAACACTGCAAAACGCGAACCACTTTACACATCACACTACGAACTACAAGATACACTCTTACAAATGCCGGAAAATGCTCACGGACCGCGAAAACCAATACAAACGGCGTGGCACTTTACACATCACACTACGACCTACAAAATACACTATTACAAAAGCCACAAAATGCTCAAGAGACACGTACCACATTAATAACATTACGACTATACAATGCCACTTTACACAATAAACCAACGGCTTTACCTCTCGCACGCAGCCTATTTAGAATGCACAGTTCAAACATTCATTACACTGTATAAGCAGGGCACCAACACTCAAAATGTATATTCTATGCAGACGCAAAATACAAACGATACAAAAGATTGTTAGCTCTTCAGCCTATTGATCGCTGCATATATCAATTATAAATAATTAAACTAATTATTACTTAACTACATATACAAAGAAATAAATATCTCTCTCAGAGGACCAAAAGTACACGACAGGAGAGGCTCGCAATGAGCGCCAAAGATGCTCATTGTGAGGCATGCAATGAGCACCAAAGGCACTCAGCGCAAGCCTCGCAATGAGCGCTGAAGGTACTCACAGTACAAAACGGTTTCAATTATGTCTCAAACAGCATTCCCATGGCTTCAAATTTTATCGACCTGTCATTTTTGACTGGAAAGTTGCTTGTTTATATATAAAAAAAATGTTCTAAGGCTAATTAGTTCAAGCTTGTCATGATGAAAATATGAAAAGGTAGCTGTCAACTTCTGTCCTGTATAGCGGCATAGATAATACTTGATATTTTAGGTCCATAATTGTTAAACAGCTTCATTGATAAGTATGTATTATCCAACCAATGCCTATAAAGGTCATGCACACTACTTGTGTGGAAGTGTTTTATAACTCATCTATTGTTATACACTAAAAGTTTCTGCACTGAACACTAATGAATTGAAATTATTACACCATATTTGAAACATACAGCTGCCTTTGTCATCTACTGAATATACCATGGGTGCCCCGTATGCATGGTCGGATTTATAACTAGGGGATTAAGGAAGCTGCCTAGGTGTGTCCCAGGGAGGTACCTCATTTGCATAACAATACATTTAAATGTCAGTTTATGCTTCACACATATACCTTGCCACCATAACTTGCCTCATTAGCCAGGCACCATAAACGAAATTCTGTTGGGGAGAAATAAGTGAGTGTGAAGGAGCAGGCTTGCAGTGTGCTGCACTATAGTAAAACAAACAAGATTAGTGTCTCTTGCTCTTACCTTAAGATAAATTATGCTAATTACCATGAACTGAGTAAGCAAGTCTGACTTTTTTTTATGATGTTTTTGTTTGTGCCAGCATTTTATTTAATATCCACATTCTCCCTTTTCTAGCCCACTGTTTCGTTTTCCATTAGAGGGAGTGGCAAAATCTGCATTAAACTATAGTTAAGTTTGCAGTGCAGGATAGGGCAACGTAAAGCTGGAAAAGCTGGAAAAACATGGGAAATTTGAAAGATAACATGGTTATGTCATTCATGACATCATCTATGACATGCATAGACACTCATGACATCACAATATAAATAATGACATCAGCTAAGACATCACTCACAAATAATATGAAAAATTACATCATCCATGACATTACTGAAGATATCAAACAACAACCCCTATGAAACCACTTACAATTAACTTGTGAAGGTTTAAAAATATCTCAAATGGCCCATGGCCCCTTCTGGCCATTACAGGTGAGCAAATATACTTATAAACTTTCACATTTCAAAATGTAAATTGCTTCAACTCTTTGATGAAAGTTCAGCCATTTCTGACAAGATGTTAATATAAAACCACAAAAAAGATGAACTGATGATAACTGAGCAATGAAAGTTCCAAAGTCTCTAAGTAGCATCTCACATACTTCTACTTATGCATGAGCTATACAGTATTACTTCTATAAACTGCTACTGTGTCATAAGCTTGTCATACTTTATAATTAAAGGATCACTGTGATTTTGGAAAAGCTTCACATGATTGTGAAGTATGTAAAAAACATACAAGATAAGCATCAAAGTCTTCCATGAGCATAAAAAGATGTTTAGAGAAAATGTTAATTTTACTAGGTCCTATCCTGTTATGTGCACGCACGAGAAGCGCACAACCGAAGTCCCAAAGTGGCTGTCTACAGTGGCCGGTAACTGGTTAGGGGTTTTCAGGTTGGGTTAAGAGGGTTAGGGCCGGTAAGTGGTTTAAGGAGTTAGGGTTAAGGGCTTAGGGTTAGGAAGTTACTTTAAGGGGGTTAGGCTAAGAGGGTTAGGAGGTTAGAGTTAGGGCCGGCAAGGGGTGTAGGGGGTTAGGGGCTTACGGTTAGTGGGTTAGGGTAAGGTTTAGGGCCGGTAAGTGGTGTAGGGGGTTAGGGCCTGCAAGGGGTGTAGGGGGTTAAGGGCTTAGGGTTAGGATTAGGGGGTTAAGTTTAGGGTTAGGGCCAGTAACTGCTGTAGGGGGTTAGGGCCGGCAAGAGGTTAGGGGCTTAGGGTTAGGGGCTTAGAAAGTACATTGGGACGCTGGACGCGAGCGCACCTGGCACCAGGAGGCTTCCTGTGCCGTGCGTGCACATAACAGGATAGATCCTTTTACCAGACTCTGGTGGTGGGTGGAGTGTTTAGTATTGGTCTTCCTAACTTGGGGCCATATTATATTAGCTACTTGCAAATGCCTTGAACTCATAAATTTGGTTTTGGGTGTTTTTTTATAAACGTTTATTTGCATTCTATTGCCTTAAGAATTCACTAGTGCCAATAAGTAATATTTGCCAAATATGTAGCAATATTAAGAGTAATTTTAAGTGTGTATAAATGTATGAATTGGGCAATTGAATAGGGCCCTCGGAGTCTGAGGGGTGTATTTTGCTAGGTGTTACTATATACTCACATGGAGGGAATTTTGTTCACTGTTTAATTGATTCAAGTCATGTTTTAACATTTGATCCCCCCAACCAGCACATGCTCAGTCGCAAGTAAGTTTAAAAACTCTGCTTTCCCAGTTCTATACCCACCTTGAAAGGGAAGGATTACTGCCATGGCAAATTCCATGCACTAGCAGAGTATGCTAACAGTAAGATTTTCTCTAAAAATGCTTTTCTGAATTACAGTGGTCCTTTACTAAGCATAATCACAATCTGAAATATTCCTGAAATATTCCTGTGAATATAACAGTACTTTAGGCATAAAGATCACAGGGTGTTTTTATACAATCATGTTTAATACATGACAAATTCAAATAAGTACGAGTCTGTTTCCTTCTTTGGTGATGTAAGTGTGAAGATTTTTTTACACTGCTGGCTGCTTTGTAATTTCTGCAAATGTACAACAGAAAAAATATTCACTTTCTAGAAATCTGTGAAATTATAATCCAAATAATACTGTACAAACCCTGAATATACACCAACTAAAGCCATAGGTTCCACAATAACACTCTATTTGCCTGGTATCTACTATTTTTTATTACAAATAAAACACAATACCAATATTATTAACCACTTAAGTGCGAAATTACATTTCAGAAAGTTACTTTGCATTGGCATATTCAATAATTGTTAATTTGCTGAAAGACAATTAACAGCAGCAGTTAATAAATCATAAATAAATTCACTGATAAACATATTTTAGCATGTGAGCTCTAACGTTTCCAGCAAATATCATTAACACTAACACTATATGTGACTTTGCTGTAAGTTAAATAATGAATAACGGGATAAAACATGTTGGTGTTTCTTTTGGCCTAAGTAGAAGAGCTAGTAATTAATCAGTAAGGAGAGTAACAGTCACTGGGAGTCCCCAAGGGCCATTAACAGGCCAGGACTTAAATGGAATGGATTTCATCAATACTGCTCTACATCATCAGAGCACTGGAAATCAAGAGAAAAGGCTTTTAGAATTTGTTTAAATTGATGCATATTTCACTGTTTTGTAAGAGCTTTTTTATATAAGCTTATTATCCCTTTGCTGTCTGACTTTTTGCAGGGAGGGAGTCTAAAGTTTTACAAGGACCAAAAATCATAAGGATCCTACAAATAGCAATAAAACTCTTATTGCTGCAAACAAATAATGTGAGCTTATTCCTTTGGGTTCTTCAGACTTTCTCATCTCACATGGATACAATGTGGAGTTTATTATTGCATTAAAGACAATTATGTCTATTTAAGACCTGAAGGAATGTGTCAAAAATGTCTGTGAGTCTTATAGTGCAGCTGACTCCTGCTTAGGCTTAGGTCAAAAAATAAAAGTTATAATTTTACCAATTATTTTAATGTCACTACATAATGGTGCAGATATGATATCAGTGGCCTTTAAAGCACTTCCACTCTTCAGCAGTTAAAATAACTCAAGGATATGTGCAAAAAGAGGATATTCTGAAATATTATTTAGTACAGTTAGGGTCTACTGAAAATGGGCAAATGCAATAAATTCAATTCAAGCAAACCTGGGACATGCATAAATGATCTAGCCAGTCAAAACTTTTTAGGTAGATCCAATTGGCAGTCTAGACAACCTATTCACTTTTTTTTCTCTGCAGTCATAAATCTGTAACCTGTTACTACCCATTGAAGGCCATAGTTGCCAAAAACTAAAATAACTTTAAAAACACTTTTGCTTTGTGGAACCATATTATAAGGGCCATACAGAATGATTATGAAGGCCATACAGTATGATTATGAAGGCCATACAGTATTGGGTCTCAGCATCATAATGACTGCAGTTATGATGACTCTGTGCAGACATCTCCAGTCCTAGATAAGAAACTATAACCTGCCATTCTTTATCTAAAGCATAAACATATTTTAAAATAAAATATACACATGAGTAAACTTAAACAACTAGTTTCTTTGCATGATACATAAACAGCTTGGCCATGTCTGCAACCTTTGGATACTGGTGATGAATAACAAGTAGGCAAATAAAGGGAAACACCATCAGAACTCACTGTGTGGCAGCAGCTGCCTAGCCTTTGCTTGGCTGGGTCGCTGTCCTTGGTGCTGACTCCTGGCTGAAGAAGGTGTTCCAGGCAGTCATTCCCTGGTAGTGAGGAACTCTTTTGGTGGGTCAGTCGTTGCCCCCTGAGTGGGCTGATGCCCCCAGGTTTAGGTGTAGAAGAGTGCTGTATGTCCCCATCTTTCTCCCTACCCTGGCCTGCCCTGCTGTGGGGCAGAAGGTGCTCTCTTAGCCTGCGCAGGGTAGAGCCAGGTTCAGGGGTGCTAGCCACACTACTCGGGGTGCTGCAGGGGGTACTACTTGGCAGAGATTCCACAACAGAACAACAAAGATTTGGCTGAGAAGATGAAAAAACCCGATCCAGGACCTGCTTCCTCCTCTTTAAGCCACTCCACCGTATAATACCTGGTACCACCTCCTCCATCTGTGCCACTGTGGTCCCTGGGTCCTTTTTTCGGTTTGGAGGTGGTGAATGGCAGGGTGTCCCCCCACTCCTGCGCTCTGTCTTCCCACTGCTGCTGCAGACACTTTTCTTAGACTTCCCAAGCTGTAGATTTTTCCAAAGCCGAGCCTGGAAGGACGAGTGCTGAGACTCAGCCTCGGGGGGTCCTGGGATCTGCTCCATCACCCTCCCCGCTGACCCTTTGGTGCTGGGCTTGCGGCGTCTGGAGGGGAAGCAACAGGAGTGAAAGAAGCGTGGGGTCTTCAGACCAGCCCAGGAAGAGCTACAGCAAGGGGGCGTGAAGAGGAGCAAAATACCAGGGGACTAACCCTCCTAAAGGATGGATAAGCAAAACCAGAGCAGTGTCTTGGGGGGCAGACACCTTACAAGGATGGATACACAATACCAGAGCAGTGTCCTGGGGGGCAGACACCCCAAAAGGATGGATACACAATACCAGAGCAGTGTCCTGGGGGCAGACACCCCAAAAGGATGGATGTACTACTAGCCAACACAGCACATGCAGCAGAGCACTTTACTTATGTCATTTGCTGCGATGTCTCTAATTGGATGAGGGCTCCTTACATTACAAGTACCATTGATTTCAATCTAGTAATGCCATTGCGCTCTTACGCACGTGTGGGATGGGTGTCCTTTTTGGCTGCATTAATGTGTGTCCTTGCTGTTATAGGTGCAGACACAGAGTAGATGGATGTCTCAATACTTCAGTCTTGGTTTGAGGCTGGTTAGTACCTCCTCCCAGATGCTGCTTAGAGGGCAGGGAAGCCCAGTCTCCAGGGAGCAGTGATAACACCTGGCACAGGTCCATCTGGGTGAACACGTGAAGGAGTAGCAGATCCAGCTGCTGCCCTCTACCTCTGGTAGGAGGATCTACTGCAGGCTGGGGCTCAGCACTACAGATACTCTCATGGCTTAATCTGCATCCCCAGCAGGTCTTATTCTGCATCCCTCTGTCTCATGAACATACATTCAGCTCAAAACCCTGCCTCTCCCTCTCTCACACATTCCTCCCTTTCCTTTACTTAAGGTGGATTAGTATAGTTGCTGTTCACAAAATAAATTGAATAAATAGAGGCAATAATAGTCTAGCACAGGAGTCAGTTTCATAAGGATCAGAATGAACAGCGTCAGAATGTCTTTATGAAATCTAAGTTAAGGTCCAGAGTTCATGTATTTTTATGGGTATATTTACAAATAGTTTAATAAAATTACATTCAGGGAGAAAGTTTACAAAATTAAGAAAATGTAGGAATATAACATGTAGCTGACATTTTATTAAATAATTTGGAAGCTTCAGTTCAGATATATGAGAAACTGGATAATCCAAGGGAGGTGCAGAAGGAAGAAAGGCTCAAGATTCAGACCTAAATTTACCTATTGACTACACTTAGTAGATGTATTGGCCTTTATATATATATATATATATATATATATATATATATATATATATATATATATATATTATAGTAGTAGATAAGTAGTAGTAGTTAAGTATTTAAGAGTTTACCAACACTTCACAACTTTAGTAAACTAGTCTTTTCATATGAAACTGTATTTCTCTCATCCTGGAATCCATATGTGAAAACTGCTCAACTTTCACATAAGGAAACATGGGGATGATTAATTATGCCAGGACTTTTTGCATTGTTCTGGCTGATTGATCTTACTTTGGTTTCAAGATTACAGATTACAGGTGTTTGTATCCATTTAAAGGTATAATGCAAAATGTAAAGTACCATCATATTGCAAGTTCTTACTTTTTATGCTGCATCGCTGTTTTACACTTTCATTTTGAGTAAAAAAGATGAAGATACTGATGAATAGTGATTTCATGTAGTTCAGTTAATCTAAAGCTGCACAGCATTATGTCAGTCAGCCATTGTGTGTACCCTTTACAACTTTTGTATGTGCTGCACTACTGAACATGAAGGTGGATCAACAATGCCCATTTTTGAAATCGAGAATTTCTGCTTCCTGGTCTTTAGCCCAATCTGATAATGTCCTGCAAACACATACCTTTTATTGCAGGGTATAAAGTAGCATCAGCAAATTTAAAGGATCACTGTGGTCACATATTGTTGTACTAATTAATTAAAACATAATAACTGGCAAAATGACTTTAGAAAGCAAAAATAAATTAATTAAAACAAGCTTTACAATTTTAACTTTTATATCTAATTCCTTTTTGTCTGGGGTGTACATTGTAAGCTAATATAAATTCCATCAGTTGCACAAAAATAGCTGGCACATGTAGCTGCCATAATTGCATTGTTCAGCTAGAAGCTACCTGTGCATTTAAACCTTCTCCTATCTCAGTAGCTCAGTGGAAACTAAAATGGTAGCTTCTATTGCAGCATAATTACAAATAATGGGCATTTAATTGAAGACTGTATTATTTTTTATTACCAGTCTAAAATATAGTGCAGTTCTTGAAAAGAGGATATATTTAACACATTCTATTTAATATATGGTTTATTGTGACCTTACTGCTCATATAAGAACAATACAAAAAGTTGTAAAATGTTTAGAAAACAAAACATTTATAGTCAAACAATACTTTTTCAAAATTTTCAATACATGCAAAGATAGATTGACAGATGCTTCAGAAGAAGGTTTTTGGCACCTTCTCATTTTTACTTAAATTATTTTGTATATGAACCTACCATAGATAATCCATACAATATGAAGTTACAGAACCAAAACAGATCAAGAACTTGAACTGATAACGTTCTCAGTTAAATTATCTATAGCACTCACACCTCCTAGCCACAAAGTGTGCTGACAAATAGATTTTCATGATTTTATTCACCACAAACCATTTTGCTTAACTATACAAATAAGCAAATAAGAGTAATTGCCTCAGTGCCAGTTTCAGAAGATGTAAATTACACTGCTACAACCAACTACCCACCTGTGCACAGGGCTCCTTTCTAAGCAGAAATGGCTGGAGTAAACAGTTATGTTCTAACCAGTGGCGGAGCTAGTGAATGGAGGGCCCCGGTGCAATAAAATAGGTAGTGGTGATGCTAATTATTTTAGACTAACGAATTGCCCGTCAAAAAATGACGGCAATGAAATTGTAAGTGAGCTAATGCTGTTTGGTGTGTAATAATCAAATATATAATACATTAATAAATGAATATACTTTACCTATTTTGAAGCATTGTGTTGAAGAGCTGTCAATGTGTTTTGAGGTTGTGGCAGCATTAGTGGTGTTGAGCTGCTGTGTAAGCGTGCTGAATGTGTGCAGTGTAACACTGTGCGTGCGCGAGGCCAAACCGTTAGCGTAGTGGTGTACTTCCGCATTGGCGTAAAATGGCGGGTTATCTGTGGTATGCGTCTTTGCGGATTATCCGTAGGTGCTTCGTGGTGGTTTTCGAGTTTCGTGTGGTGTTTTGCAAGTGTGTTGTGGTGTTTTACGTGTGTGAGTGCTGTAGCCTCGTTTTCGTTTTGTTCGTCGGCTATTTTTTCTCTCGCTTAGCGATTTGATTAGTGTCTAAAGTGTTTTCTTTTTATTTAAATGAAGGTGTAACTTGGTTTTTTGAGGTGCTGGATGGTTCCTCTTGCTGTAGGTAAGCTTTTTATGTGTGTGTTGTGTGTATTTATTGTGTTTTAAATGTTTGTATGTCGGCGTGTTGCGTCCGATGTTTGCAAGGTCGTAATGTCTGGTAACGTGTCTCGTATGGTGTTTGCGTGTGTAGCCTCGTTTTCGTTTTGTTCGGCGGCCATTTTTTCTCTTGCTTAGCAAATTATTTAGTGTCTAAATGCTTTTATTTTGAGTGAAATGAAGCTGTAAGTTGCATTTTTGAGGTCCTGGATGCTACCTCTTGCTGTAGGTAAGCTTTTTATGTATGTGCTGTGTGTATGTATTGTGTTTTAAATTTTGTAATGTTCGCGAGTTGCGTCCGAGTGTTGCGAGGCCGTAATGTGTGTTAACGTGTATCGTATGTTGTTTGCGTTGCTCGTAAAATGTAGCGAGTGTCGTAATTGGTGTGTCGTGTTGTTTGCGTTGCGACGTGAAGTTTGCAAGGGTCGCAGTTGCTGGCATGGAGCGCCGAAGGTGCTCCATGCCAGCAACTGAGGCCCTCGCCTACTGGCCTTGCTTCGCGAGGGCTTTGGCTCGCTGCGCGAGCCAAGGCCCTCGCTATGCGAGACCCGCAGCGCGCTCGCTACATGAGCCCGCAAGCGTTAGCAACAAATCGCATGTTCACAACTATATATGTGATTGGGCCCTCCGTGCCCCACTCTGGTGTAAACAATACCATTATATTATATATACACACACATTTTTATGTGTGAAACCCCCCAACTACCATCTCTCTCACGTCTCCTCCATCTCTCTCCCCCTCTCTCCACTGTCTCCTTTTCTTCCCCCCTTCTCCCCTCTCTCTTCTTCAACCCCATGTCTCCATCTGTCTCCTGCTCTCCTCCAAACCTATTTCTATCTCCTTCTCCTCCCTTCCCCCTCTCCTTTTCTCCCCCTTTCTCCTTCTTACCCCTCTCTCCCTTCCCTCTCATTCTCTCCCCCTCTCTACCCCTTCTCTCCCCCTCTTTCCTTCTCTCCACCTCTTTCCTTCTCTCCTTCCTCTCCTTCTCTCTTATTCTCCCCCTTCCCTCTCCTTCTCTCTCCCCCTTTCCCCCCTCTCTCCTCCAACCCTATCCCTCTCGTCTTCTCATCCCTTTCCCCTCTCCTTTTCTCCCCGTTAATCCTACTTACTCCTCTCTCCTTCTCTCTTCCCCTCTCTCCCTTCCCTCTTTTTCTCCTTCACTCCCCCTCTTTCCTTCTCTCCCTCTCTCTCCCCCTTTCATTTTCTCTGCCTCTTTCCTTCTCTCTTATTCCCCTCCTCGCCTTTCCTCCTATCTCTCTTCTTCCTTCTCCTTCTCTCTCGCCTCTTTCCTTCTCTCCCCCTCTTTCCTTTTCTTCCCCTCTCCTTCTCTCTAATTCTTCCCCTCCCCTCTCCTTTTCTCTATCCCTCTTTCCCTCTCCCCGCTCTTTCCTTTTCTCCCCCTCTCCTTCTCTTTCCCTCTGTCCTTCTCTCTCATTCTCCTCCTCCCCTCCTTTCTCCTTCTCACCCCCTTCCTTCTCTCTCCCTCTCCTTCTCTCTCCCCTCTCACATTTTCCCCCTCTCTCCAATCACTTACCTGTTTCTTCAATGTTACAGTGCCTGTCTCCTCACCCTGGGGTCCTGTTTGCACCGTGGAAGACAGGCAACAGGCAGGATGCCATCAGGATGGGGGAGGAGGTCTAGAGCTGCCGGGATATGGCCAGGGGGCAGTCAGAGGCAGAAGGTTGGTCCCTATACTACAGAAAATGTTTTATAAATACATGTATCTGTTTAAAAATAGCTTGCTACTCTGACTGGTGATTCCCGGGTTCCTGTGGTCGTCCTGGTGGTCCAATACTGGTTCTGTTCTGTTCCTGAACAAGAACCATCACATACTGCTGGGTAGGACCTAACCAGGTTCTGGACAAGCCCAATAGAAGTAGTGGTCATGACACTCAACATCTTAAAAGTTGGCTCATGCCATTCATCTCCCCCACAGCAACAACACACCAAAAATCTTTCCACAGATTGTTAACTCCATCATCATCTGTTCTCTCCACATTCAGTACCTAAATCCTGCCAGTTCAAACTTGACAATTAAAGATATTCTCTAAAAAAAAACACTACAAACAATCTAATACATTTACTTGCCTGTGGTGAGTTGACTATTGTAATTCCATGCTTGTTGGTCTACCGATTAACCATCCGTAACCACTGCAAACTCTTATGAACATCTCCTCTAGAACCACCTACCAGTCACTTACCTATAACCTTAACTTTACTTGTGTAGTTCTTATTTAGTTATGACATATGGCGAATTTGTGAAGTATATCTCATCATTTACTCTTTGTCTCACATTTTCATGAGATTCTGAAGTTTCCCAGACCGGGATCTATACTTTTTGAAGTGTGTATGTTTACATTTCAAATGTATTTATGGTAAGACTGTAGTAAATTGCAGAATAAATATTGTTTGTGCTGAAAATTAGTTCTGGGTGAGCGTTTGGAAGGTTTTATGTAAGTAAGTCGACAGACTACTCATTATGTCAGACTCTTCACAGTATCAAAAACACAATGAAAACCCACCTATTCAAAGACATTTACCAACACCAGATCACCTCAAGTGCATGGTTCCTGCTGCCTCACTGTACAATAGACAAGCAACACCCTTTCCTTTTGTGTCTAGTACCCTTAACCCACTTAGATCACTTAGATTGTAAACTCTTATGAGAGCCGTGTCCTCTACACCTTCTGTACCAGTATCTAACTTTTTGTCATATTTGTCGTATGTACTCGTATCACTTGTACATAGCGTTATGGAAAATGTTGGACCTTTATAAATAAAGTATAATAATAATACTTAATTATCTAATACATAATATGTTGTTTAAAGGACCATTGCACCCTGACAAATATATGTTTGAAAATGTTGAGTCTTAAGAGCATAATTAAGCAGGAAAAAGGTCATAAAGCTTTTTTTTTAAGTGATAAGTGTGATGTTGTTAGTTTGATACATTCTTGACAAACAAGTGGATTTCTTTGTTGATGCATCAGTCCCATAGTTACAATATGTTCCTTCAAAGAACTAGTATTAGTACCTTGGAAAATAGTTTCAGAAATGTAAAAAGAAAACCACATTCAATGCAGTTATATTAGAGTGACCAGATAACTCTTTTTCATGGGGACAGTACCCTATTTTAGCCCCTGTCTCTAGTTAACTTTTATCCTGGAAATCAACCCAGCAGCCTAGAGGCATACAATTTCCAGATTGCATCCTTTACATTCTACACCCCATCTCATTACCTTCTCAATCTTCTGCACTTTCTACATCCCATACCCCTCTCTCTATCTTCATTCCGTACCATCATTCTGTATCTCATCTCCATTCCATAGGCCATGTCTCTCCTGACATCCAACCTATCCTCTATTCATCTTTGTTTTCAACTTACCATTGTCTTCTACTTTAGCTTCCCCCATTATTCCTATGCTTTCATCACATTATTTTCTCTTTTTTCTTCTTCCTCTATTCTATATTACTCTTCTTATTTCCCATTTCTTCCTCAAACACACCATTTCTTTGCATTCCATTTCCTCTCTTCTGTCCTGTCCATCATCCCCTTTCTTCAGCTCTTTCATACCTCTCTTCCTTGACTCCTCTCAGGCATTTATTGACCTAATCAAGCTCCAAATGCATCTCCACAACTCTGTACCATGGTCCTATTCATAGACTTTCCCTCTAATATACGATACCCCTCTCTTTAATACCAATGTCGCTTGTTTTTAAGAAAATAACGAATATATTCATATACAAAAAGAGTGTTTCTATTTCAGAAATAATACTGTTTTTGAAGTTCTGACCATCACTGTACTTGTTGTAGAAGTAAAGCATACGCATTTAAATGAATCCTAAATTCTAGCCCAAATAATCAGCCCATAATAAGCCTACCTCCTTATCCATGACAGGTCAGTACCAAGATCAACTTTCTCTTCGCTGAAGACATATATATGCTGCTACAAGTACAAGCATGCTTAGCTTCATTTGTAGGTGATGGACATGGGCAGTAAGTTGGGAACTGGAGCAGCCAGTTTTGATCCTAGAGGGAAACCACATCCCTGTGGCTGCTGCCCCAACAATGCATGGATATCAACCCATCTCTGGACCAGGCAGTGGTAGAAAAGGCTAAGGCAGAATGAATAGGTGATGTATGGCTGGTGCTATGTTTAATGAACAGGCATTGTGATGTTCACTGTGTACATTGTGATGCAAGTAGGGATGTCTGGGTGACTCAAATAGCATGTATGTTAATTGGCTGAAGTCTGAAACACTTCTCCTTGGAACAGAACCAATGATATGATAATTATATTGTTTAAAATAATGACAAAAGTATAAGTGTTTAATGAATCACAACATATGTCCATGTGTAGCCTGAGGTTTGTGGGAGGGGCCCCCTCCAAACATTCATAAGCACCTCTGGCCACTCCTCTTTCTGGCACGCCTGTTCACTTTTGAGTCTGTGTTTGGAAGCCATCTTCTGTGCTTTGGCTTTCACCAAGCCTTTCATTTGCAGATTTGAGGCCTCTATCCACTAACCAGTACCATTCTCTTGATTCTCCCTAGCCCTCAAACAGGATAACAAGGGATGAGTAGCACCACCCAAAATTCAGCTACCGATCCAGAGAGGGATCCATGTGACATTTTCTGTTCCATTTCAGTCTATTTCTGATATCCGTAAGGGCCTTTGAATTGCCACGCTTGCATCATATTCATACCAGGTACTGCTTTTAGCTTACCTAGCCCTTATTGTCATACTTGGCCTAAATCTGCTAAGGAAGTACCACTTTTAAGTTCCCTAATTTTCTGCCCATATCTAATAAAACATGCAACTTTCCATAAGCCTCTCATGCATATTTTGGTCCCATATCTACTAAAAAACGGCTTTCCATAAGTCGCCCATGCATATTCCGGACCATATCTATTAAAACATGCAAATTTCCATAATCCTTTCATGTGTATTTGGCCCATAGCCACCACAGCAACAAGCCCTCCATTACCGAATGTGACCCATTGCCACTGAGCAGCATTTTTTGCCTGTGTCCAAGGCCAAACCTTTAACCTCACAACGTAGCGTTCCATAAGTCCACCCATCAGCTATGACACGAGGGGGACCTCACCACAAATATAATGTCTTTTTTTTTCTGTTCCTACCTGTCAATGACATAAAACAACATTTATGACCTCTGTATAAAATTATATATATGTGCCTCTACAATATTTTCATATTTGAACACTATTTTATTGGCCACATTCCTGATAGAGGTGTGAGATTTAACTTCTACTCAAATTTTAAATATTCCGGGAGCGGTCTGTCATTTCTCCTTTGATTTACTCCCAAGACAGAGCTGTGCCGCCTCTGCCTTCCCAGTCTCTTTGTGCTTCCAGTACATGTTCTCAGTCCCGTCCACTATGTATATGTAAAGCTTTTGCGCTTTTCAGTGTTCAACTAAACTTGACTTAAGGGTGGGATGAATTAGAAGACTGTAAACAATGTCCTGGAAATCATAAATATGAAAATATAAGCAGGTATGGCTGGGCTCTAGGCTCTGTCCTACAGATAAGCTTAGGAAATTATTTATTTCATACAAAATATATTCACTGTGTTGCAATGAGTTGATGTTATTGTCTGCCATTGCTGATTTAATGTACCAAGAATTTTCCCACTTTGTTGTCTTTATAAACCCACAATCCTTAAATTTGCAAGTGGTGTGTTGAAAACCCTTTGACCCATGGAACTTATACTGACCCTTTAAAGGCAAAGTTGGTGAAATCATTTTCTGATGTTATGCAGCAATGTATTCTACAAACAGGTGCATTGAATAGCTCTGAACCTGAAGTGGAATGGGAATGTTTTATAGGTTATCCTGGTGCATAACACCCTATCAATATATTAATTACATTTAATTTTAGGATATTTAAATTCATCAAAAATGCTGCTGTTTATAAAAACTATAATAAAATAATTATATGATGGTGCAACCTAAATAGATCAAAATCTCTTAAAAGCATTTTGTTATATAACGTTAGGTATTTTAATGGTAAATGTAGGACAAGGAATTGGGTCAAAAAAAATATTTCCATAATGTATGGAATAACAAGATCCCTATAATGAGTAAGGCTATTGACATGGTGTTGCCCTATATTATAGAATATACCAATCAAATATAATGCTATTCAGTATTTCTCATATTGATTATCCAGCTGTAACCCTAGGTTTACTGAATAATAAACACCCATATATAAAAAAATTAAATAAATATAGTATAAAAACTAAATTCTTCCATGGACATCCTGATAATAGTAGAATTCTGCAATATATTATTGTCCAACTTCTTAGATGATACTCCATGCCACTATGTGGCTTGAGGAATAACTTAAAGTATAACACTTAGATAAGAAGCTGCAGCCACACTGCACCATCAATCGGCTATATCAGTTTGAAGCAAGGGAAGTACTTGCGGTTTTAGTATTCCGGTTATATCTTGTTTGCTGTCCCAAATAGAGAGCCTCCTTGGTGTACTGGTGTGTTGGTGTGCTGGATCTACACACTCAAGTCTCTAGATGTCCATGTTAAGAAAAGGATAATGCTGAGTCCATGTTAAGAAAAGGATAATGCCGATGGTATCGTTTCGGCTAGACCCCTCTAGGCTTCCTCAATCTTTAAGAATAACCTAAAACAACTTGATTATTGACTGACCAAATCACTTTAAATTCTTTTACATTTTTTAACCATAAGTACGTATTCACTAAATCTATCAAGAATGGCCTGTCCAGGGTATATTGTTTTTATGATGGCAATTGAAGCTTTAGCAAGGTCACTTGCACATCTTAGCGCCATAAAAAAACACTATGCTTTATTTTTAATAGTTTCTTCTCTGGTTGGGTGAAATTGTTATTCTGCCTGATGTTATGCATATACACAAGCCTTTTTTCTGTGTACTTGATAGCTTTGTAGCCTTAATAAATCCATTATATGCACCAATTCTGATAGACCGACGCTTACTTTGGTTCTCATTATGTATCCCAGTTTGTTCATTACCTCAGCTGCAACATTAATAATCCACCTTAAGTGATTAAAGGGGCGTTCGTTGGAGCTGAATGCAGGTCCATGAGAGAAATAGATACAGGACCTCCTAATAATATACAATCAGAGATGACATCAGAATCTGGTCCACATAAGATGTATTAATTCTCCTCTCTTTAAGTGTCATGTTTTACACTCAACTGATGGCTCCCTCGTGAGGAATGCATCCTAAATCCATATACAGGGCCCTGTGAGACACTGCAGGATGATGCAGCAAAGTGCTGAGCAGCAAGGGCTTGATCTCTGTGTAAAAGTGCATTTAAGCTCACACCCCTTCTCAGATTTTACAGAGAACAGTTTAAACAGCATATAATCCCCAACACCCCCACATTGGTCAATAAAGTAATATTTACTGACACTGCATGTACCACCATCCACTAGATCACTAATATGTCAGTATGATAATATTCAATATAATTGCATTTTATATATAAATTATGATATATGCAGTATAGATGCTGGATAAATGTCCTTTCTGGTTGCTTGAGAGTTACTATTAAAAGATAGATTAGCTGCACATATGATGCTCTGTTAAGTATATTTGTCAGTGAGGGCTGTTCTAGCAGCAGCAGCTTTCACTCCTCACTTACACACAGGTACGTTCAGCTGGAGGGTGCGGTACTGACAGAGGGGAATGTAACGCCAACACTGCACTGGCTCAGTCACTCATGTCTGTCTGCTTCCAGGTAAAACTGAATTGCAGAGACATACAGTGGATGAAATCTAGGTGCCTGTAAACATTATGTACAGCCTGGCTCCTGGCATTTGCTGAGCCCTGTAAATGTACATTTTTATTTACAGTTCAATTTTTTTTCTGGTTGCTTGAGTGTTCTAGCTGCTTGAGTTCTGGTTAACTGAGAGTCTACTGTATTGTGGTGTTTCAGTTTTGTTACACTTCTGCACTTTCCTGATCTCAATCACTTTTTATAAGAACCCCCTTCCTTAAGCATAGTTTCCGAATCCTGGGTTAATTAGCTGCTTTGTATAATCCACAGTGCTGTATTTATTTTTACATAGGATCACGTGCATCAGAGGCAGTCAGCCTCCTGCTTCTCAACGGTAGTATATTTCTGGCTGTGCTGTCATTTCAAGTACTAAAGAGACTTTATTTCCATTTCAGAGCTAATAAAATTACTCATTCTGACATTTTAGAAAAATCTTATGCTGACAGACATGACAAGACATTCCACAGTAGAAATAGTATTTTGAAGAGTTTCCTTTGGTGCAGATAAATAGATAAATTTTAAACATGACTGTTGTGTGCTTTTTGGATAGGAACATAGTACCATTATAGGACCATATTACCAGATGCTTTTGTTTATAGGTCAACAGGACATTGTATTTTTTTTAGGGCTTTAAAACAACTATAAAATGCTAATTAAAATAGAGCAGATATTATTAGAAAATTAAAAAGTATAGCGAGAGAGCACATAACATATTACCATTATTTTACATACAGTGATTACAATGAATATTTGATAAAACCAACATCAGAGCTCTGTTCTGCTCTCATTAGAAATTACAATCTAGGATAGTGGTGGGCAACAGGTGGCATGAGGGCCGATTGTGGCCCTGAGGTATCCACCAGCCTGTTCTCTAGAGTGGAAGAACATGCACCTCCTCAACAATACACAGTCCATACATACCATACAGCGGGTTTTGTGGTAATTTATAAAGCAAATGAGTGGATACATTTCTATTTTGTATGTGCCTTGTGTTAAGAAGAGATATGTTTGTGTTGATGTTATGTAGGTGAGGAGGTTGGATATAGTCAGTAATTTGAGGTGCAGGATGAAAAAGTATTATCTCTGGTATACTAAAAATGTGATTTTGAAATGTTTGTATTATTATTATTAATATTATTATTATTATTTGCCAACATATTCCGTAGTGCTATACATAAGTTAATTTACAGGCAATGACAAGTTCAAGATTCACACATTGCAATGAGTGGGTGGCTCTGTCTTTGAGCTTGGAATCCGGTGTCCATAGCGCTTTCCCTGAAGCACCTTGGATTGAAACTCTGAATCTAAAGGTTAAAGTGTGTATGTGGTACAGTAGGGAGAGAGTAGTGCTGAGCATGTTAGGGAGGAGGGTGATAGGCTTCTTTAAAGAGGTGCGTTTTTATTGATGTTTTGAAGGATTTAAGGCAGGAGGATAGTCTGGTGAAGAGAGGCAAGGAGTTCCAGAGAATAGGGGCAGAGCGAGAAAAGTCCTGGAGGCGGGAGTGAGAGGAGGTGACAAGAGTGGTAGAAAGAAGAAGGTCGTTAGCAGAACGAAGAGGGTGTGTGGGGGAGTATTTGGAGATGAGAGCAGAGATGTATGGGGATGCGCTGTTGTTGTATTATATTATAGTGTATTGTTGTTGTTTGTATTATCAACAGTGAAGATTTTGAGGACCAATAATATCTTTGATATGTTTATATAGTAGAAATAGGGATACATAAATGTGAGCTTTTAGGATAAGCTGGTAATCAGCTGCATCAATGGCAGGTCTGGGGAAAAAAAAGGAATTAGGAGTGGCTATTTTATTTAGCTAAAATGATTCCATTTGTTACCTATGTTATTGCTGTTTCAGGTGTGTGATCAGGGTGGAAGCCAGAATGTAGAAGATCAGGTAAAATGTTGGCGAACAGGAAGTGGGTGCAGTGGCTGTAGACCTAGCTGTTCCAGTATTTTGGGGGCTATGGGTAGTAGGTTGATACAAAATAGAATAGACTGGAACATATTCATTCATATCCACAAACAAGAATAAATCAAGCTATGTCATGTTGTCCACCCTGAGCCTAGTACGTCTGTATGGTTTCTTCGGATGTGCCTGTACCACTTCCTTTGCTGTAAGCTGTGCATGCATCTGCATCCACAAACAAGCCTACGTCTCTTTCAGGCCAAGGTTAGGTTCTGTTTTGATGCTATCCGACACTGGCATGCATGCATGCAAAGCTCTGATTTACCAATCGATACATGCACATTATGCTACTAACTTTGTCATACAAATTATTCTATTTTCCGGCTTCTGCTACTTGGCATTGCCTGACTACTCTCCACTCTGGTATCTTATCAGTGACCCTATTCACTGGACTCTTTCAATCTCTGGCTATCAGACCTCATGCCTTGGCCATTTTACTGTACATTGATTCTGTTTCTGCCTGTACCACACTCCATTGTGATTATCTTCTGGCACTGACCTCCACTCCATTGATGATAGACCACTTCAAAAGTAGGTGGAAAAATAAACAAAAATCATTATTATTCTTACATTCCTACATTCTAAACCTTTGTACGCTGGACTGATTACATATATATATTGCCCATGAGAAGAGGTCAATTATTTATGGCTGATCTTAGATTTTCTTCCAGCCTTTGCTATATGAAAGTGAAATTATCATAGGAAGGATCTATATGCCATAACAAAAAGTGCGTTGCAAAAGATTATTTTACATATGCTCTAGGAACATAATTTTTATGAAAGACTTCTCTATTATGTGGTATGTACAATATTGTAATACTGTTTTTAGACTTCCAGAACAACGCAGAGAGATGGATGAGTGGTTACAGTAGGTACCTTGGATATAACAGGTTGTAGATTCAGACTTGATGGACCTTTTAGTTTAAATCTCTGCTCCAATTTTTCAATATTTATCTTTCATTGTTTCTTGGAAACTTTATACTATTTTTGTTGGTGCGGATTAATTTTTTTCCTCAAATGTTTAATGTTATCTCCACCGCAATAATATTACATTTTGCAAGCCTCTCTGATTGCTGCACGTGAATTCTTGGTTACACAAGACATTAGCTGTGCTCTACTTAATTGACATAAGGTGAAAAATTCTTCACTCTCAAAGTGCTATTCCAATTACAAACAGGAGTTGCAATAAGGTAATTAGTGAATATCCTTTAAATATTTAAAAGGCTCTTTCATTATTTAGTTACTACCTTTCACATTGGGGATCAAAGTTTAAATACAGTTTCAGCAAAAAACAATTCAGGGAGAACCATTGAGGTTTTTAAAAGCACTGATGGATTTTTGTTAAAAGATATCATTTGCAAGCAACAAAGAAAATATAATTTCAGAAGCCTTTTTTTACAAAAAAAACGAAAACAACGTATGGATTAAAAATACAATAACGTTGTTCTTCTTTATTTCTATTTCTAATAACTGAAGACTTGTTTTCTAAAAAATAGTCATACAATTTGTGGCAGGAAATGAAACTACTACTGCAAATCTTTTAGTAAAAATGCACTGACAACTTCTTTGATATCTTCACAGGTAATGAAGCCACTTCTCTTGGTCTGTCTGCAAGATAATGCTGCTTTGAGGAGCACTTTCGAATAGCAAGAGATGCTGAGAGGGACACTTGCTTGTCCTGGCTCTCAGAATCAGTACTTTCCATTTCTAGTGCCACTCCCTTTTTGGTTCTATATGCTTTGTAATGGATTTGGATTTGATTCCCTTCACCCAATTAAGAGCCCTATTCTATTCAGGCTATGTATACTATTAACAAATGTAAATTTTGCTGCGGTAGCTTTTTGCAGCAATGTTACACATTTATTCAATGCTCCACACCAGTAATATTACTGAGCACACCCACAACACGTAAACCCAAGCCAAGTAAAGTTACAAGGCTCAGAGAGAAAGGCTGTGCTCAGTAAATTAATGAGCACAACCATAATGAAACTAATAAGAATCCCTGAGGATTCCCTCCATCCATGAATGCAGTGGAGGGAATCCCCAGGGATCCCCTTCCCTCCTCAAACCCCATTCCCCTTCCTCTGATCATCCATCTACATAAGCATGGGAGTCCTTTGAGACGTCCATGGCACCTAAAATATGCAACAGTGGCTTTAATGGACCCCATTTCAACTGTAAGTTAACTCCAATTGCACCCCTGTGGCACCATCAAGGAATAGGTTTCTTCTTACATAGGGTTTTTGAGTGTTCTGATTGGCTGATATAGATGTCAATCGAGGGCTCATTTTTTTTAATGCTGTTAACTGTGTAGATGCCACAGGGGTCCAACATGGATCCCCACAGCATTTAAAAATCAAGACGCTCAAAAAACATATTATTACTGCAAAAAGTGCAGCAACTGTCATTTGCAGTGGAGGAGCTCCACCTAGGAGGAGATCTTCCTCTGTATAGACCCCCATAGAATATACGTAGGTGTTAATTTAGGTACCATGAGGGTCTTGGTATGTATGGCTTAATGTTGATACTATTGGTGACTGTATAGACCCCCATGGTATCCCCATGGTATCTTAGGGTTTAATAGACATACCATTGGGGTCTATATAGATTATACAAAAATATTTAATCTGTAGCAGAAACACATTATCTATTAAGACTTTTTAATTGCTGAAATTGTTTTGCAATTTGTCTTTTGTAATACTCCCGCTTCCAGTGGCGGAGCTAGTGCATAAGGGGCACTTGAACCTGAACCCCCTCCAACCTCAACGCAGTACATTTAAAAAATATATATTAAATATAAAAAATAAATATATAAATATGTGGGCCTGTGTCTATATATATATATATATATATATATATATATATATATATATATACATATATACATATATATAAAAAAATATATATATGTATATACAGCGCCTTGCAAAAGTATTCACCCCCTTGACTTTTTACTTATTTAGTTACATTACAGCCTTAAGTTCCATATTGTGTTAATCTGAATTTAATGTGATGGATCAGAACACAATAGTCTAAGTTGGTGAAGTGAAATGAGAAAAATATATACATAAAACTATTTTTTAGAAATAGAAAACAAAAAATTGGCATGTGCCTATGTATTCACCCTCTTTGTTATGAGGCCCATAAAAAGCTTGGGTGCAACCTTCATAAGTCACATAATTAGTGAAATGATGTCCACCTGTGTGCAATCTAAGTGTCACATGAACTGTCATTACATATACACACCTTTTTTGAAAGGCCCCATAGGCTGCAACACCTAAGCAAGAGGCACCACTAACAAAACACTGCCATGAAGACCAAAGAACTCTCCAAACAAGTAAGGGACAATGTTGTTGAGAAGTCAGGGTTAGGTTATAAAAAAATATCCAAATCTGTGATGATCCCCAGGACCACCATCAAATCTATCATAAACAAATGGAAAGAACATGGCACAACAGCAAACCTGCCAAGAGACGGCCGCCAACTAAAACTCACGGACCAGGCAAGGAGGGCATTAATGAGAGAGGCAGCACAGAGACCTGAGGTAACCCTGGAGGAGCTGCAGAGTTCCACAGCAGAGACTGGAGTATCTGTACATAAGACGACAATAAGCCGTACGCTCCATAGAGTTGGGCTTTATGGCAGAGTGGCCAGAAGAAAGCCATTACTTTCAGCAAAAAACTAAATGGCACGTTTTGATTTTGCGAAAAGGCAATGGAGAAAGGTGTTCTGGTTTGATGAGACTAAAATTGAACTTTTCGGCCATCAAAGAAGAGCTATGTCTGGCGGAAACCCAACACATCACATCACCCAAAGAATACCATCCCCACAGTGAAACATGGTGGTGGCAGCATCATGCTGTGGGGATGTTTTTCAGCAGCCGGGACTGGGAAACTGGTCAGCGTTGAGGGAAAGATGGCTGGTGCTAAATACAGGGATATTCTTGAGCAAAACCTGCATCACTATTTGCGCGATTTGAGGCTAGGACGGAGGTTCACCTTCCAGCAGGACAATGACCCCAAACACACTGCTAAAGCAACACTTGAGTGGTTTAAGGTGAAACATGTAAATGTGTTTGAATGGCCTAGTTAAAGCCCAGACCTCAATCCAATAGAAAATCTGTGGTTAAAATTAAAAGATTGCTGTTCACAAGCACAAACCATCCAACTTGAAGGAGTTGGAGCAGTTTTGCAAGGAATGGGCAAATTAGAAGTTTTAAACTTTTATTCAGTATAATGGAAAGTATACCTGATTTATTAATGAACCACAAAAAATCAATACACCACGATGACTAAAAACTGTAGCATTTCAGGCATAAAAGAAAAGAGGAGCATGTACATAAATTCTTTGGTATAAAAGGGACATGGAACTCTCATCTTCCCATGTTTAAAATGAAAATGTTATGATCTAAAATTCGATAACATGTAGCATGGCCCTCGCTAAATTTCACAATCTAATTTCAGATGCAAATAGGTGTCAAATCCCATCTTCGAAGACTGGGAAAAGGTGAACTTAAATCTAAGCTTTATTACTTTTTGCTTTGTCTGATTTATATTAAAATTCACCTATAATATATATATATATATATATATATATATATATAAACGTCCTGAGAACGTTCTTAAGTCAGATTTGTATGTAAGTCAGATCCCTGATGAATAATAATAATATTATTATTATTATTATTATTACTAGTAACTTGCCCGTCATAAATGATGGTATCATAGATTGTTATCTTGAATTGGCAGTGCTCGCTCTCTTTCTGTGCACTCTCTCTGTACTCTCTCTTTCTCCCTGCGTGCTCTTTCTCTGTGTGCTTTCTCTCTCTCCATGTGTACTTTCTCTCTATGCGCTCTCCTTCTCTGTGAGCTCTCTCTTTCTCTCTCTGTTTTCTGTTTCTCTGTGTGCTCTTTTCCTCTCCCTGTGCTCTCTCTGTTCATGCTCTCTCTCCCTGTGCACTCTCTCCCTGTGTGTTCTCTCCCTGTGCGCTCTGTCTCTCTCCCTGTACACTCTGCCTGTGCACTCTCCCTGTGTTCTCTCTCTCTATCCGATCTCTCTCTGTGTGCGCTCCTTGTGTGCTCTCCCTGTTTCTGCCCGTGTGCTCTTGACTCTTAGGCTCCTCCTGTAATGATGTCTTGGCCCCTCCCCCTCGATGACATCAGGGTTACACGCAATGAAAATGATTATGGTGATTAACAATATGATAATGGCTCATACGTAGTAATAATAATATAGTGTAATAATAATACTACTAATACTACTACTACTAATAATAATAATACCCCTGTACTGTAATAATAAGTTACAGAAACTACTCTTTTTTTTCATACAGAGTATAAAAACAAACTCACACAAAGAGCCTTGGAAACTAGTTCTTAAGTATAGGTCATCTGTAAATCAAGTAATTTGTAACCCATCGACTGTCTAAATATATATATTTATATATATATTTTATTTTATTTTTTGCATCTATTGTATTTAAATCCAACTGTAATTATTTATGTCCTCAGATGGCACTCCCTGAATGACACATCAGGTAGTTCTGTCATTTTTTGGGCCTGAATACAGCGCCTATTGCATGTATCCTTATACCAGCACCCAAACAAGGATCTTTTATATGAATTTTACTATATAAATGCTCTTTGAATATTGTAATTGATCTGTGTAATCCAAGCTTGTGTCCCAACCATCCTTTTGGTTGCTGCCTGCTTTGACCCATTGTTTTTACAACTGATTAGCGCCGGCCTCAAGCTCTGACCTGTGATCTGGACTACCCTGCCTGCATGGTTGGATTTCTCAATAGGCGACATAAGCAGTCGCCTAGAGTACTCCTCAGTGAGAGGCGGCCCTTTTTTTGAGAAAAAAAAAAAGTTTTTTGCTCTGTTCCCACTTGCCTAAAACTCAGCCCCGCCCATCCCCCCCCCCCCCCCCCCCCACACACACACAATGTATTGTACATGTGTTCCAATTTGTGTGCAGTGTATAGGCAAAGAACAGTGATGTCACAGGATGTCAGCACCTACCAAGAGGTGCTGTTTTCTCCATGGCAGATCCTCCCTCACACAGAAATCCACCTCAGGTGATCAGTCAAGAATAAGAACTCAAGGCTTAACTGTAAGTGCAATTGTGATATGAGGTAAAGTGCATCTAATGCACCTAATGTTTATTTAGATTAATTATTTGAAGTTTGAATGTGTGTGTCTGTATGTGTGCAGTTACCTGAGTGTGTTGTACTTTTTACTTTTTTATTAAACAAATCTATTTTTCCTGTGCTGCCCCCCCCTCCACTCCCCCTCACATTAAAATATTAAATATTAAAATAAACTGGAAAACATCACTGCCTACTCCCATTTTTCAACTTTGCATAATGTACAAGATAGTAGAAGTTACGTAGCTAGAAATGTTATATTTAGGGAGTTAAAGAGTGTGTACATTTGTTTTTAAATATTTATGTATACGTTATTTATATCTAATGTGTATTATGCATATTCTGCTATGGATGCATATAGACATATATAATGTGCAGTATATATATATAGCTGTATAATATTAATTATGTAGTTATAGTGTGTTCATGTTCATTGGGCATTATACTGTTTATAATCTTCAGTCTGTGTATGCCCTGCTCCAGATTGTAAATATACAGTGTCCACTAAGTCTACTTTAAATATCACAGATAATAGTTGTCAAACTACGAAACGTTGTCACGCTTTGCGAGCTCGCGAAGCAAGGGACGCAGTTCGGGCCGCAAACGCGGAGGACCGCATTTGAGGAAGGTGGAGGCTCCAACGTCGGCTGCAATGAGCTGAAGGCTTCGCGCATTTGCGGAGGTGGAGGCTCCATGGTGCCTCACAAGCGGTTACAAACACCCACAGAAGCGGGACTTCGAAAAAAAAACTCTACCACGCAATTACTAAATACGGACTTACACAAAAAAATACGAGTTGCGGGACTTAGAAAAAAAAAATTACGATCGTACACAAAAAATACGAGCTGTGGGACATAGAAAAAAAAATTACGATTTCGCAAAAATACGACCTTATCGGCCGAACCGCACTCAGTGGAAAACATAAAAAAAACACTAAATACACACAAAATGTAAATTAAAACCTTACCCACAGCAAGGGGGGACACATAGGACGTCTGGAAGTGAGCTTACACCTTAATTTAAGTCCAATTTACAGAGTTTAGACACTTGAAAATCCCCTAAGCGAGAGAAAAAATGTCCGCCGAAAAAAACGAAAAAGAGGCTACAGGACCCTAAAGTTGCAAAACACGGACAAACACATACGGCTTTTCCAAAATCCCAACATAATACACTATTAGCAAGGACGCTAAATCATCCACACCCGCGTATCACATCCACATTCCCCTCGCGCACGCTACACACTGCACACATTGCTGACACTTACACCTCAGCTCGCAAACAGTGCAAATCTACATTGTATGCTGCAGGAATGTCAAAACAGACTGTTAGCTCTTCAGCACATTGCTTGCTGCATATATTAATTACAAATAGGTAAAGTATATTAATTTAACATTTCATTAATTAATTAATTATCAAGAAAAAATACATATACACAAAAAAAACACCACAGTATCGCAAGAAACCACAAAGCCCTTCAACGCGCGCCTCACAAGGAGCGCCAACGGTGCTCATAGGACACAAAATAAACCAGGGGAGAGACTTGCAATAAGCGCAAAAAGGACAGCAGCACAGACCTTACAATGAGAGCAAAAGCGCCTCCAAAAAATACACCAATCTAGAGGCTCGCAATGAGCGCTGAATGAGTGCCGAAGGCTCTTAGACGACCAAAACACTTACTGTCTGTGGCAAACAGCATTACCAGCCTTACAATTTTATTGCCCCGTCATTTTTGACGAGCAAGTCTCTAGTAATGCTATAATATGCACTATGCACATATGTGTTTAATATTTATTACTAGCGACTAGCCCGTCAAAAATGACAGGGCAATAAAATTTGAAGCCATGGGAATGCTGTTTGAGACATATTTGAAGGCGTTTTGTAGTGTGAGGACCTTTGGCGCTCATTGTGAGCCTCTCCTGTTGTGTACTTTTGGTCCTCTGCAAGAGATATATATATTTCTATGTATATGTAGTTAATGAATAATTAATGATTTATGAAATTAATTAAGTAAGAATTAATTATTTATGCAATAAATTAATATAGTTTAATTATTTGTAATTGATATATGCAGCGAGCAATAGGCAGAAGAGCTACCAATCTGTTTGTATTTTGCGTCTGCATAGAATATACATTGTGAGTGTTAGTGCCCTGCTTATAAAGTGTAATGAATGTTTGAACTGTCCATTGTAAATAGGCTGCGTGCGCGAGGTAAAGCCGTTGGTTTATTGTGTAAAGTGGCATTGTATAGTCGTAAAGTTATTAATGTGGTACGTGTCTTGTGAGCATTTTCTGGCTTTTGTATTAGTGTATCTTATAGGTCGTAGTGTGATGTGTAAAGTGCTACGCCGTTTGCCGTGTTTTGCGCGGTCCGGGGTCGTGTAGCCTAATTTTGTGTGGCGAAAATCGTGTAAATCGAGTTAAATTTACATTTCACCTCACTCACAGATGTCCTGGCTGTTGCCCCATACTGTCTGTGATGTTTTGGATTTTTTTGGGGTGTGTTTAGTGTGTTTTTTGTTTGACCGCTAATCTTTTTTGCATCTTGTATCTTTTTTTTTCTAAGTCCAGCGCCTCGTATTTTAACGGCTTGCCTCGCTTCGCGAGACTCGCAGCGGCTAAGTACTACGGTTTAACGGCTCTCATCGCACAAGTCGTCCGCCGAAGTCCCACGTCTCGTATTTTACTGGCTTGGAACGCATCGCGAGGTACGCAGCGGCTAAGTGCTATGGTTTAACGGCTAGCCTTGCATTGCGAGGCTCGCAGCGATGAGTGCCTTTGGCGCTCATTGGCTAAGTCCTATGCATTACCGGTTAGCCTTGCTATGCGAGGCTCGCAAGCAGTGAGCGCCTGCAGCGCTCATCGCCTAAGTTGTACGCACCTCGCAAAGCGTGACGATGTCTCGGAGTTTGACAACTATTATATGTAATGTATAGTGTGTTCATATATAATGTGGACAGTCTATCTATCTTATAAGGAAATGTTCAATGTTTAGGTAGAGGGTATATTTGAGAATAGGTTTAGGGCCACAGCATACAGCTCCTGGTATTCATAGGTGGTCTCCCATCCAATAGTGCATTTGTTTTCACTAATATGTGCCTTCTTAGGACATATTGGGTGTTATTTCATATAATGTAATATTATTTATTGTGGTTTTGCCTTTTTTTTTAATCAGCAACTGTTTATATGTTAAATAAATATGTTGTTCTAAGTTTGTTTATGGTTCTGCATACACCTATAAAGGCAACCTACAATTTCCATAGTGTGTGGACAATGTAACTGGTGCTGTAAGTAGTTATCTTGTAAAAAGGGTTCAGTTTTATTGTAAGTATTTGTGATGTGCTCACATTAAGGTAAGAGGAGTTCAATATACAAGCATGGGAATGGCAAAAATTGGTGCCTGCCATCTTATGCATACACTGGCTCCATTTCACTGCCTAGGGGCTCCAAATAGGTAAATCCGGGCACTGCCTGTCTGCCCTCTTTTGTAACATCTGCGGTTCAATGGAAAAACTACAATATCTGAATACTATATATCAACTGGCAACTTGCCCGTCAAAAATGATGGGGCAATAAAATTGTAAGGCAGGTAATGCTGTTTGGTGGTCTGAGATCCTTTGGCGCTCATTGCGAGCCTCTTGGTTGGTGTATTTTTTGCTATCAGAGGCGCTTTTGCTGTAGTTTGTGTGCTATGATCACCGTTGGCGCTCCTTGTGAGGCGCGCGGTGAAGGGCTTTGGCGTTTATTTCGATAGTGTTTTTTTTTTTGTTTGTTTTTCTGATACTTAATAAATTAATAAATGAATATACTTTGCCTATTTGTAATTAATATATGCAGCAATGTATTGTGATGTTTCTGCAGCATACAATGTAGATTTGCACTTGTGTGCAGTGTGTAGTGTAAATAGGCTGTGTGCGCGAGAGGAAGCTGTTAGTGTAGCTGTGTACTTCCTCATTCTGTAAGTTAGTGTTGTAAAATTGTGGCAAATGTGTATGTGGTACGCAGGTGTGGATGATTTAGAGTCCTTGCTAAAAGTGTATCTTGTACCTCGTATGGCTTTTTGGAAAAGTTGTATGTGTTTGTCCGTGTTTTGCAACTTTAGGGGTTGTGTAGCCTCGTTTTCGTTTTTTTTCGGCGGCCATTTTTTCTCTCCCTTAGGGGATTTGAGTGTCTAAACTCGGTAAATTGGACTTAAATTTCCAGACGTCCTCGGTGTCCCCCCTTGCTGTGGGTAAGGTTTTTATTACATTTTTGTGTGTATTTAGTGTTTTTTAAATTTTTTCCGTTGTGCGCGTTTCGGGGATTAAGGTTGTATTTTTGCGAGTTCGTAATGTTTTTTTTCCAAAGTCCTGCGATTCGTATTTTTTTGTGTAAGTCCGTAGTTAGTCATTTAGGCGCCGTAGAGCCTCCACCTCCGCAAATGCGGAACCTCGCTTTGCGAGGGTCCATATTTGCGGCCTGCAATGAGCCTTTGGCTTATTGCAGCCAACGTTGGAGCCTTCCCGCAAATGCGGCCCCTCGCAGTTCCAGCAAGCTCGCAAAGTGTGACGACATTTCATAGTTTGACAACTATTATATGTGATATAGTTTATCAAATGCATAGGGATACACATTTTGCACAGATATCTATACACACATGAATACACAAATTAAATAAGGTACCATTAAGTAATGTAGGAACTGTAGAGAAGAAAATCATAGTTTGCAGGCCGCAAATGCGGACCCTCGCGAAGCGAGGAGCCGCATTTGCGGAGGTGGAGGCTCTACATCGCCTCACACTCGGTTACAAACACCAACACAAGCGGCATTTTACCAAAACAGATCTAACATGAAATCACTATATATGGACTAACACACAAAAATACGAACCTTACAATGACAGCAAAAGCCCCTGTAATAACAAAAAAAACAACAGCCTCTCAATGAGCGCCGAAGGTCCTCACGGTAAAAAATGTTTTACATTATGTCTAAAACAGCATTCCCTGGCTTACAATTTCATGTCCGTCATAGTTTGACGGGAAGTTTGCTAGTTGCATATAAAAGCAATAAATTACAGGCCGTGTTATGTTTTGTCACTTTCAAAAAATATGGAGCCAGTTTCAATTGCAAGGCCGCACCTCACCTGATACTGGCAGTATGCCTGCAGGCGTGCTGTAGGCTCCCGTTCGTCTCGGATTCCGGTGCTATTCAATTGATCAAGCCCGCAAGTTACGGGTCGAACACAAAAGTCTTAAACCATGTACTTGTGTGTAGCAGTTCAGGACGGGAACATGATCAATTAAGCAAGGCCGTAACCACCCATTTTGAAACAGCCAATAGAAAATTAGACTGCCATCATTACGGCCGTAAAACATGGAGGTTACATGTCAATCAATTAGTAGCAATTGAATAGCGATTTTTAGCGATTGAAACTCTTGCGGCTGTGAAAGATCAAAGGCTTCGGGAGGCTGTAAGTTCTGGGTTTAACCACAGCAAAATGTTAAAACCCATATCCCGTAACCCGTTTAGAGCATGCAAAAAACGCTAATTGAATAGCAAATTAATTTACGTCCTTACTTATGGGCTACAGTAACTTACAATTGCTCAAGTGAATGAGGCTCATGTTGTCTAATTTTAAGAGGATATTTTAAATGAATGACTCTAGTTGTCCTTAAGTGTCTAACAGTGGTCCTTTAATGTTGTCTGTAAGATTTGTAATATGCTCACTGTACTTCAGGTATTGCAGTTCATACTGTAAAGTAATGCATTTCCTGCACATTTATTTATTTATAATATGGTTACTATTTGAACCTTTTACATATTTTAATTCTGCTGACTAGTGCATCTTTAAGCCTCTACTTTGGATTTATTTTTTGTCTTTTGTAGCTGACCTGATAGGAGCCTGGTGTTCCGTCCTGATTAACACAGGCCAGCCGGATGCAATAATAAATCAGTCAAGTGAGGAGAACATTGCACTAGAATACCAAACTGATTTTGGAGTTCACTAGACTTTGTAATGTCATATTTTCTTCCATAGCTAAACTTAGGGATTAGACTTGTAAATAACACAACATCAGCAGTTAGTAAAGCTATCTTTTTGCATATCAGCCTTTCCAACAATTTGCATGCACAGTAACACTTCTCCCATAGTGCACATGCACACACCTGCTTTAGCTGCTAATATTTAAACTATGGTAATGAGTACAACATATAATAATCAAAATGATCCATCTAATCTGCTAGTTATATTCTTGACTTAAGCCTCAGGATGACCCGTATGCGTATCCCAGGCTTACTTAATTTATTTAATTGGGTTGACCCTACCACTTCCACTGAACAGATGTTCTACTTATCTTACTTATCTACTATCGTTTTTGCTCTTGTGTGCTTTTTTTCTGAACAATACTTCCCTTCTAAACTTTATTAAAAACTCTGGTATATTTGAATTCCATTCTGTCCTCCAATATATATATATATATATATATATATATATATATATATATATATATATATATAGTAAATAAATAGTACATCTGTGTTCACATTTGAATGTCTAAAGCAAGTTAAAAAACCTGCTTCCAGATCAGAATTTAGAGAAAAACATTTATTACACTGCATTCTGTGAAGCTGAGCTGGGACATGCAAATGTGCCCACAAATGTCTCACTCTTCAATCCATAGCCATTATCAAACATGGCTTCCTTTAAGCTTATGCCTGCTGTATTACACAGCTTTAATGCAAAGCCAAGGCTGGATTTTTCACAAGCTAAGAATCCTATCCATGTTCAGCTGTTCCAAGCTTACTGGCTATCATCAGCATGGAGCAGGATCTCAGCTTGTGTTGTGGATCTTATTAGTAGGTAGTTCACCACAATCACTATTTAATATATGGCGGTGAAAAAGAGAGATAGAAGCCCTCCACCATACAGTAGTACAGTAAATAAATAGTACATCTGTGTTCACATTTGAATGTCTAAAACAAGTTTATATATATATATATATATATATATATATATATATATATACAGTATCTATCTAACAAAAGTGAGTACATCCCTCACATTTTTGTAAATATTTTATTATATGTTTTCATCTGACACTGAAGAAATTACACTCTGCTACAATGTAAAGTAGTAAGTGTACAGCCTGTATAACAGTGTAAATTTGCTGTCCCCTCAAAATAACTCAACACACAGCCATTAATATCTAAAGCATTGGCAACAAAGGTGAGTACACTCCTAAGTGGAAATGTCCAAATTGGGCCCAAAGTGTCAATATTTTGTGTGGCCACCATTATTTTCCAGCACTGCCTTAACCCTCATGGGCATGCAGTTCACCAGAGCTTCACAGGTTGCCACTGGAGTCCTCTTCCACTCCTCCATGATGACATCTCAAAGCTGGTGAATGTTAGAGACCTTGCACTCCCCCACCTTCCATATGAGGATGCCCAACAGATGCTCAATATGGTTTAGGTCTGGTGACATGCTTGGCCAGTCCATCACCTTTACCTTCAGCTTCTTTAGCAAGGCAGTGGTCATCTTGGAGGTGTGTTTGGGGTCGTTATCATGTTGGAATACTGCCCTGCGGCCCAGTCTCCGAAGGGTGGGGATCATGCTCTGCTTCAGTATGTCACAGTACATGATGGCATTCATTGTTTCCTCAATGAACTGTAGCTACCCAGTGCTGGCAGCACTCATGCTTAACTTATCATGTTCCCGCCCTGAACTGCTACGAACCAGTGCATGGTTTACAGAGTTGGCTTTGGGACAGTAACTTGCGAGCTTGAGCAATTGAATAGCTTTGAATTCGGAGACAAACACCCGCAGACATATGGCCTACAACAATTAAGTTGCGGGCTTGCAATTGAATCGGGCCCATGGCCTCCAGAATTAAACACAGTGTATTAAAGTGATAGTTTACCATAACTGACCTTTTATAGGGCAAATCTGGAGTTGTTACTCACTGCCCCATCTGGTGGTAGGGGGAAAAAAAATATGATGACCACAAAAGGAAAAGTAAACTGCAAAATAAATAAAATCTTATTAGGAGCTTGAGCAGAAATGGACCAGATAGAGGGTAGTGGTCATCTAAAGCCCACTGGGAGGAAAACTCACACATCTTCCCAGTGGACAAAGCCAGGTGGTACTCTGCCCGGATACAGGAGCACATCAGTGCTAAGAACATGGCCTTGCACGGAAGTGGAACCTCTTCAGCCGAACATTGCTTCCTGGACTTATAAATAGCCAGCTTGGCTAATGTGAGGAGCAGGTTGATGAGGAGGTCCCTGGCCTTGTTGCCCTGTGACACTGGATGCTTAAACAAAAATAAATGAGAGGAGAAATGCAGCCAAAACTGCATGAGGCGACCCCCCAAGAGTGACAAGATACACAGACTCTCCCTTGCCACAGAATAGACAAGTGGCTGGAGAGTCCATGAAATTAGCCAAGTACGCTCTCGTGCTCAGTGCACCATGGAGCCTTCTTCAACTCAAGTCCCCAGTGGGCTGTGGACCAAAGAGGAGATTTAAACAAATTATTCTAAGTGAAGTCTAACTAGTTATCTATAAAGAGGCATTAGTACCTCTATTTTGGCCACTAATTCTGCAATGATAAACAGTTACTGTGATTTCAATGGATATTTGTTCCCAAGTAGAAAAGAACATACAACATAAATACAAAGGTGTGCAGAGAACTTGGGAACCAACTGGGAAAATTTAAGTGTAGTCAACAAATGTCACTGGCACGATCTTATAAGTAAAAAAGCTAAAAAAAAAACAACATTCTTTTTTCTTAACCCAGAAGTCTATAACTATTACTTTCAAGAAAATGATCCCCGTTACAGGTCAAATCTTCAGAAAATTGGTTTGCTATAACTGTAGTGCTAGAGCAACAAAACAAAATTCACAGTAGCCGAGACTTATTTACTGCCTCCTCCATATGACATGAAATATAAAACATTTATATTTGCATTTGTTCTTGGTGGACCATATAAATAGAAAAAAAATCTGCTCTCTCATATATAACAAAATATTTTTTATAACAACAGATGATGTTTGTTTGTTGTAAACAGATGCCAGGATTAATTTAATTTGCATGCCCATGCCTTCATAGAATACTACTTAATATTTATATGACCTTAGTTCAGATTGTTGTAGAAAGATGCTGCAGATTCAGTGTACTTAACATGTAGTACTTTCTGTCAGTAATAAAGGGTAAGTTCCACCTAAACATTATTCTTTATCCTTTTAAAAGAAGGAATATACCTAGAGAAATGTAACCATGTGAAAGGTTACAGAGTTTATCAAGTTTAGCTGTTACTACTCCATGTATGAAGAGATTAGGGAGCTGCCATTAGAAGGAAAAAAACAGCTCCCTTTCTGCCACTGGAACAATTCTGAGCTGAATGGCTCCAAAAATCAAACACTAACCAAACTACAGATATATAGCCTTATTAAATTGCGATTCGGCCAAGTGAATAGGGCTCTATATAAGCACATAGCATATTTTTTACAGAAGTTTTTAGTTAGTGAACTTCTATCCAAAAGCAAGGTCTTCACTAACTAAAACTTCTGTAAACAAAAATTGCTCTGTGCTTATATAGAGCCCTATTCAATTGGCCGAATCACAATTTAATAAGGCTGTTAGTTCAAATCTGAAACAGTCACATTAATTGTTCGGCACTCACACATTGCAGCAGCTCAGTTTTACTAATATATTGGTGTCCTATGTATGAGGAGAACTGATTGATTGAAGTTGAAAATGTGAACTACTGAATTTAGTCACCATCTCCAGATGACGAGATTTAATATTATGGACTTACAATGAAACATAATGAGCTGCATGCTTACAAAGATATATATATATATATATATATATATATATATATATATATGTAATATCTCTCCTCCCACCTTCCCCCCTTCTGCTCTTCCCTCCTCTCTCTCCGCTTTCCTCCCTCTCTTCTCTCTCCCCCCTTCTGTCTCTCACCTTTTCGTTCATCCCCCAATCTCTGGAGCCAGATCTTTCATAGTGCCTGGCTCCTCCTCCTCTGGGGCCCCCATTCAACAGTTTAAAAAGCCCTCATGATAGGAGAAGGAGGGACCGTCAGATGCATGGGCGGGCCCAGTGATGTTGGGGGTGGGGCCTGTGTTTTCAGGGGTAGGCCCAGGGGTGCAGTACACTACAGAAAAGTAAAAAAAAATTTTGTCTAAAAAATGTTTCTACCCTGGTAAAAGTGTCCCTGTAAGTTATTGTCATGCTTTGGCAAGTATTTATTTTACACACCACTGTTTTACCATTCAAATCAGATTATTCAAGCATGTTTTATGAGGGGAGATGTGATATACAAGATGGCTCTATTCTGGTAACTATATGGGGCAGTGTCAGTTCAGTAACTCATACTCACTGACATCATGTATGAGGTGCCTGTGTCACCACCTCCCTGGTCTGCACCTCTATATCCTGTCCACTTCATCTCAGAGCTGCTCTGTCTCTGTACTGGCAGCTCCCCTGCAAATGAAAGCAGTCTTCCCTGCTACTCATCTTTTTATGCTGTTATTATTTAACTTGTTTGTGAGTCCATCTATTGTTTAAAGTATAGCAGTTTAAGTTTACTCAATATTTTGCCCATTTTTTGTATTAAAAGCTTAGTTTGTGTGGAGGATCCTCACTAATGTGCATATATGGTACTGCTAAGACAGTTACGCCTAGGGGTGCCGGAGATGTAAATCCAGCCCTGGCCAGCTGCCTTATTCTTATAAATCCAGGGATGACTCAGACCAAAAACTCAATATATTATAAAGGATAGAAAGGTTATTTAAAAACCTCGCACTATATAACCAGTGGGGAAAGAAAAGATCATTCTGAGTATGCTTAAACTTATTCAAACAAACCATGCAACCTGTTTTCCCACAGAACTTCTCAATAAATAGTGTTTTTACTGCTGCTAAGAATTCTGGGAGTAGTGACATACAAATATTCCACCTTTTTGCCTCTAGACCCACTTAACATTGGTTCTGTTTAGGACTAAGTGCCCTACTCTCAGATAGTTATTGGAACACTAGGAAATTGCCCATAAAAAATGACAGACAATGCTTGGCTCTACTCCCTGTATGTCTCCTTTCCACCTCTCCCTTCCCCCCCTCATGTTTCCTTTCCCCCTCTCCCTTTCCCCCCTCTCCCTCCCCTGTGTCTCCTTTCCCCCCTCTCCCTATCCTGTACCTCCCTTCCCCCCTCCCTCCCCTGTGTCTCCTTTCCCCATCTCCCTCCCCTGTGTCTCCTCCCCCCCTCCTCTTCCTCCTTTCCCCCTATGTCTCCTTTCCCCCTCTCCCTTTCCCCCTCCACTATACTTTCCCCCTCTCCCTTTCCCCCTTGTCTATCCTTTCCCCCTCTCGCTTTCCCCCCTTGTGTCTCCTTTCCCCTTGTGTCTCCTTCCCCTCTCTCCCTCCCTTGTGTCTCCTCCGCCCCTCTCCCTCCCTTGTGTCTCTGTTCCCCCTATTCTACATCCCTTGTTTCATTTCCCCCCTCCTCTGTGTCTTGTACATGGATGCAACCCTGCCATCAGATCCGCACTCTCCTCCTCTGCGTCTCCCGTGAGCCGCAGAGTAGAAGACGGAGTGCGGCGCTGCTGGCAGGGTTTTATCCAGGTACATGCTTGAGCTAGTGGCAGTAACCAGGTACTCAAGGGTGTTGGGAGTCCGGTGGGGCAACCGCAAGCCCTCCACTGGCAGAATCCAGGTACTGGGGGTGATGCGAGCCCTGGGGGGCTCACGATGAGCGCCTCCGGCGCTCACTGCAGCCCCCGTCGGGTGTTGGTAACACCTGGGCCTCAAGATGAGCTCCTCCCATCTACTTTACGCTCCTCGCCTCGGCAGCCTGCAACTTTTGTGCTTGGGAATGCCATGTGTCTCTTTCCAGCATCTCCCCCCTGTTCCTTCCCTGTGTCTTTTTCCTCTGTGTCTCTGCTGAATCTTTGCGTGGCCCGCTCTGACTGCCATTGGTGTTATTTTCAAAGTTCTGCGTGCCTGGCGTTCTTTGTCTGCATTAACTGTCTTTTGCGTTGTGTATTTTCTAAGTTCTGCATGCCTGGCCTTGCTGACCCTCGTTTTCATCCTGTTTCCGAATTCTTTTTAATTTTCGCCCGCCATTTTTTTCCAGCTTTAGTCATTTTTGATCATTAAAAAAGACAAAATATGCCTCAAATTAACTTGCAACCTCTCTCACAGGCTCCCTGGCTCTCCCCCTGTGCTGTGTGTGACTGTGTGAATTAATTTTAGGCATATTTGTGTGTTTTTTCCAGTTCGGTGGTTCGGCCGTTAAAGTTGTATTTTTGCGAGCCCCGCAGTCCATCATACAGGGCCTAATTTTGCGTCCGTCGCAAAGTCCAGGGGCCTCGCGATGAGGCCTCATTGCAGCTAAGTCCTGCGTGTCTCGGGATAAGTGCCAGCTAAATCCCGCGTGTCCACCCATGCAATGTCTGACTTCGGTGCTCATTGCAGCCTAAGTCCCGCTTGCCTCAACTGCTTGCCTCACTTCACAAGGTAAACCCTTCCACTAGAATTACTTGAACTTTAAAACACAAACTGCATTCTCCCTAAAGAAATGGTTAATACAACGAGATGAATTCCAGTAAGAGAAGCAATCATTTTTAGTTTTGCCATTCCTGTTCATTACATTAGCCATATGCTTTGAACATTACACTTATTCTGAAATGAACAGATAAAAATTCAACAGACTAATGATTTAACCTTAATAATGACTCTGCAGACATATTTCTAATAAAGTAATTTTGCATAAGGTAAGATCTGTTATTATTTTTTATCTGATACCAATTTATTGTAAAGCAATTCTCTAGCACTAAACTCTAAAATATAGAGGGAAAGAAAAAATTATATTTTCTCTGCTAATATGGTAATGCATTTGGGATTTGTCTTTGCTGTTGCATTTTCCAGCCCACTTAGTCCAGACTCATTTAATGTGATTAGAGAGGGAAATGAAAGGATACGTTTCACCCTCCTGTTTTCCAACACTTTGCGTTTATTATCACAGTTTATCTCCATCTTATTTGTAGATGACATTAATATATTGGGGTATGTATAGATCATGGTGGGATCATTGTACATCATGGTGGGGGCAAAAAATCTAGTTAGATATAATTTCTATTGAATAGAACTATTTACTGCAATTTTGCACTTTCCAATTACATTTTATTTGAAGTCAAATATGTAAGGACATGTTTTATTTACATATTTGTTTGCAAACACTATTTACATTCTAAGCAGAACATGATGTTTACTCTCAGTAGGCTGCATGGAAAGTAGAGGTACAGACTTAAACAGGAATAAACAGATGGCACAAAATGAAAAACAAATTACACTGGGATAGTCTAATATGTCAAATTACATAAGCTGCAGGCTTTAGGATAGCAGATACAATAAAAAGGACTCCAGCCAACACAGATCCCAATCCATGACTCATAGTGAACAGGAGAGCAACAGATCAGCCATGTTTAATTAAAGCTTTATATGTGTCTGAGGATCACTGTATTTTATGAAAACAATTAAAATGTTGGTATATATGTAAGAAGATAATGACAATAGCAGCTGTGTACGCCATAAACATAATATATCTTTTTAGGGAAAATTACATTTTTTTCAGACTATTTGTTTATAGAAAATGTACACATGTCTCGTTTAAAGGGCTATGGAAATTAATTGTTTTTACAAGGGAATATTTTAAACATTAAAAGGTGTTTTTTTGTGTGCAGAATTGTTATTTTGAAGAAAAAAAACACACTGTGACACATTATCGAATATGCTCTTTCTAAATCATAAAAGAATAAACTTATTTCCATGTCCCTTTAAGCACTTACAGCTTGGAGTCTAAGTTTATGCACTATGCTACTGAACATTGGAGGAAGGTGGGAAGAAGGGGGTGGGTGATCTGTTACATATGTATGTATTTGATACCAACACTTTCTCTGCACATGCTCAGATACAGGCAGCCTGACAGCATAACTGCAAATCCTGCAAGATTTACCAAAGTATCATGAATGTCTCCAGAGCCCAGCAGAGACATTACAACAAAATAACTTGTGTTTAATGAAAAACTAGATTTTTTACGTGAGTAATTTAAGATACATATTATCTTTTGAAAAAGTCTAATAAGAAAAAAACAAAGACCAGGCACCTTAAGAGATCAGGAGATTCCATTATCGTCTACATATATCTGTTAGTGGATATGACAAATTGTACATGTGATTTGTATGATTCTCCATTATTTTAAGTTATTACTTGAAATCATAGGGGGCAGTGTTGTGGGCAAAATATTTATATATGTTTATTAAGCTTGTATTTTTTAAAATGATATATTAAAAAAGGAGTAGGAAACATGTTTTTTTTTGTTGCATCATAATACAGTATAAAATGTTTCATAGTATGATTTATTACTTTTGCCATATCATTATTTTGTTCTATATATATATGACTGTACTCATATATTTCACTGTAGTTTCATCAGTTCATTCTATATACTGGAAGAGTGAAAACGACTGTGTTGTGTTATATTCAAATAAGAATTATATACTCAAAAAAGGCAGGTGGACGTTGAAATCTTTGCTAATAGCAACAGCCAAATGTTTGCCAGTTTTGCATGAGATGTTCTCCATTACACATGACTCTGACACATCCAGTAGACATGAAACCTCCTCAAAGGGGCCTGGCAAAAACATATTCGAAATGTGTAAATGGACATTGAAGATCTTTGTTGACCATAAAAGAGTATACTTTAAAAAAAAAGTATATTTTAAATGTTAGAAATGACTTATTTTCATTGTCGCTCTATATTATTTAGCTGCATATTTTTGTTTTGGTAAATATCTGCCATGCAAACCAAATGGATCAGCATGGACATAAAAATGTGCATGATGTGGGTTGGTACTGAATTGATCATGCATAAACAATATTCATTACCGATAAAGTATTATCTAAATGAACAAATGACCAAGGAATTAAATCCTTTCAAATGTGTTAGACTCAACTTGGAAAGCAAAGGGTTACACAAAAGGGTCAGTACTGGCAAGAATGGAATTTACTGACCTCATGCATATACCCTTAAGTGGCGATATTGGATAACCCTTGTTTATTGATGTATTGAGTACCATACATATGGAAATAATTATCTATGGGCTGGACACACATACTATAAAGGACTAAGATGGTATTAACAATGAAAGTCTCTGCAAATTGAATGTATGGGACACAAAGGACCAAATGGAGATTGAAAGTTTGTTATACAGACTGAGTGATGGAACTAAAGGTGAACCAGAACGAAATGAAGATACTGGAGAATTGCTAATTAAGATTGAATGCATGTGCAATGGAGTTTGAATGTTTAGTTTGTGTGATGTCATCACATTCCTTTGTAGGTCTATAAGAAGTTGGTACAATGTGACTTAGGCCATTCTAAGAATCAGGTAGACTTTCATTCACACATGACATGTCTGATATTGCTAATGTAACATGGTTTTGTACTTATAACCAGTAAACACATGCTAAAGACTGAAGTATTTTGGAATATTTTATCATAAGTTTTTCATCAGTAACCTGAATCCCATTAATAACAAACTAAGATCTTTACTGGTGACCCGAGATCTCTAACAGTGTGTTACGGTCCATGAGGTCACGGAGAGTTAGAAACGACTGCACGAGGCAAAAAAAAGCAAAAAATGTTTAATCTAGTGTTGGCCTACTTTTTAAAGAGAAAAACTACAAATATATACAGGACCAGCTAGACTATACAATTCCTTGCATATGTATTCACCATTCTGTTTAACTGAAATTAAAAAGTATTTAATTAGCATGTTATGTCACTGATGTACACAAAAAAGGCAAAAATATCAAAGTGAAAAAGAAATATTTTTAAAAATTGACTTTGGAAGTCCCATAGTTTGATGAATGCTATAAGGAACAGGGAAAATGGTCAGGATTAAGAGCAAAATGGAAGCAACCCCCCAAAAAAACTGCTTTTAGAGGAAAACCTTCTTCTGTCTGCAGGAGACCTGAGAACTAGTGGGATGACTCTAAATACACAGCCAACGCTACAATGGAATGGTTTAAAAAGAAGAACCTGAATATCTCAGAATAGCCCAGTCACAACCTTGAGCTGGTTAAAAATTGCTGTTCCCCAACATTGCACATCCAAAATGATAGAGCTTGAGTAGTTTTGTAAAGAAGTTTTGGACAAGTTTTGTAGCATCCAGATGTGCCAAACTAGTAGAGCCTTAGCCCAAATAACTGAATTTAGGCCAAGAGTTGTTTTATAACATATTAGCTCACGAGGGTGAATATATATATATATATATATATATATATATATATATATATATTGTCACAATAAAAAATCATTTGCAATTCAAAGTGTGGAAAATGTGGTGTAAGTGAAATGGCAATTAAATACTGTATATTTTAATCCCAGGTCGTAAAGACTACAAAATGTAGAAAAGCCCAGGGAGGTGATTACCGTATTTATCGGCGTATAACACACACTTTTTCTCCCTGAAAATAGGGGGCAAATGAGGTGTGCGTGTTATTCGCCGATATAATGTTAAGGACCCCCCCTGTGTCTCACATATAATGTTAAGGACTGGTAGAGACATTGGGTTGAGTGAATCTTGAAAAATTAGATGTAATGGATTTGCTATTTCAGAGCCCAGTTCCCTCAGTACCCTTGGATGTATTCCAACAGGACCTGGGGCTTTATTAACATTTATTTTTTTGCAATCTCTTTTGGATTTCTTCCTGTGTTGACCAATTATATGGTGAAGGTAGTGTAGCCCCATTATGTTGCAGTTTCCCAACCACTGATACCTCCCTTGTCTATACTGAAGAAAATAACCTATTTAGCTCATCTGCCTTTTCCTGTGTCACATTGTAATGTTCCTATAGCTTTCCTCCTAAGACTAAATTAGGGTTAGTCTTATTCTCCTTTGCAACTAACTTTTCATCTTCTATTTTAGCCAGTCTAATAGCCCTTTTGCAAGCCTTGTTGATTTCCTTGTACTTACGCAAAGCAGTCTCTGTCCCCTCTTGTTTGTATAATTTAAATGCCTGTTTTTTTACTCCTCATCTTCATCTTTAAGTCATTATTAAGCCACATGGGTTGTGATTTGCTCCTTCTACTTTAATTTCCACATGGTATAAGGTGATAAGTATGTAAATTTAGTAAGGATTTGAACGTTATCCATTTATGTTTAGTATTGTTACCTATCAGTTCTTTGTCCCAGTCTATACGCTATATTGTCTTCCTTGATGCTCAAACTGGAGAACTTGAGAGAATTGTTGCACTTGGTGATTGCTCATCTGGTAGGGGAGTTGACGCTAACTGGGCACATTTTAGCTGGGCCTAGCATGGAGGGTGGAGCTGTAGCCAGAGATGGTGTTCAGGAAGGTAGCTATGTTACATTTAAAAGGGGAATCAGAAGAAGGCAGGCCAGTTCTGAGTTGCCAAACTGAGTGAAAATGTTGAGGATGTTCATTCAGCTTTTACAGTGTAAATGTATACACTGTACAATGTATGTATATATATTTCTCATTTCACTTTACCAACTTAGACTATTGTGTTCTGATCCATCACATACAATTCAGATTAATAAAACATTGAACTTACGGCTTTAATGTAACAAGATAGGTAAAACGTTGAGGGGGGTGAATACTTTTTCAAGGCACTGTATGTATATATATATATATATATATATATATATATATATATATATATATATATATACACATATATACACACACATATATCCTGCTCCATGCTGATGATAGCCAGTAAGCTTGAAACAGCTGTACATGGATGGGATTCTCAGCTTGTGTAAAATCCAGTCTTGGCTTTGCATTAAAGCTGTGTAATACAGCATGCATAAGCTTAAAGAAAGCCATGTTTAAAAATGGCTATGGATTGAAGAGCGAGGCATTTGGGGGCACATTTGCATGTCCTAGCTCAGCTTCCCAGAATGCAGTGTAATAACTGTTTTTTCTCAGAATTCTGAGCTGGAAGCAGGTTTTTAAACTTGTTTTAGACATTCAAATGTGAACACAGGTGTACTATTTATTATATATATATATATATATATATATATATATATATATATAGACACATACCCACATATTTATACATTTATTTTTTCTCTATATTTAATATATATTTTATATATGTACTATGTTGAGGTTGGAGAAGGTTTGGGATGTACAAAAATAAATTGTGGGGAGGGGGAGGCAGATTTTTTTTCACCCGGCCCCCCTATACAATAGCTCCGCCACTGTCTGTAAGGTACATCTCTATATCAGTGATGGATTGCATCTTAATGAAGAGGGAGCTTGTGTACTTACGGAGAGGATGGGAGAAAGACTGAGGACATTTTTAAACTATTAGGTGTGGGGGAATTTGATGTAAGTAATGGGGCAGAAAGTTTAGATGAGTTAACTATTCAAGAGGAAGATGGGGAGGGTTAGTATAGACTAACAGGGAGATCGTAGATAGTAACTCAAATACAGTAGCAAGTTCTTCAAACCTGCAGACACAAAGCAATCAATAGTGTTTGCTTGCTACAGAAAATGAAAGAGCTAGAATTATTAACAGTTTATGAGAAATACGATTTGATTACTGAAATATGGCGGGATTATTCTCATGACTGGATAGTTAATTTTTTAATGTTCTCATGTTAAACCTGATTTAAAGGCTAGAATTAAAGAAGATATTTATGGTGGAACTAAGTGAGTAATGTAGCTTTGTTTGGCAAAAATAAATAGTTGAGGAACAAATTCCCCATAAAATATTGGTAGGAATATGCTATAAACCCCTAAATATAAGTGAGGTATTGCCATTACTGCTATAGACTGAAAATGCAGCTAAGCATGGTACATTTTAACTATCCTGAAAAAAACTGGACGAATGAGAGCAGCTGTTCTTGAGTACACAATAATTATCTGTACAAGCACCTACTAGAAATTAGACTATTTTGGATCTAGTCATCACAAATTATATTGATATAATATCAAATGTTGAAGTAAGGAAACCCTTGATCATAACACAGTCTCATTTGAAGTAAAGTATCACAAACAAAGCTATAAGGGTCAATAAAAACTTTATTTTAAAGAGCAAATTTTAATGGCCATCAATTCAGCGAATATACACAAGGGAGGTACCAGTGGTTGGGACACTGCAACATAATGGGGCTACACTACCTTCACCAAATAATTGGTTAATGCAGGAAGAAATCCAAAAGAGGCTGGAAAAAATAAATGTTAATTAAGCCCAAGGTCCTGATGGAATACATCCAAGGGCACTAAAGGAACTTGGTTCTGTATTAATTTTTCAGTACTCACTCACCACAGGCTTGGCACCAGATGACTGGAGAAAAGTGCAAGAACCAATCCGGGGAGCTACAGACTTGCATTTGGGAAGTCATTAGAAGGGTTGCTAAAGGTATAGTATAAAGATATATATTAATAAGAATAAAATAATAAACACAGGTTATGTCAAATCTATTCAGTTTCAGTGAGAAGTTAAGTAGGGACATAGGTCCCTATTGCATGGCTCCTGTAAGCAAAAAACGAGTGACGTTCACTCATAAAGAACCCATGGTACCTAAACCAAACCCCCAAACCGTGGGTCCCTGTGGCATTTCTTGAAGAATCGTCCCTCTTTTAATTTTGAATGACAGTCCTTAATCGTCATCTTTGGCCCATGGAAAGGACCTCCACCTAGAAAAAAAGCACTGCCCTAAAAAAACTGAACTATTGGAGCTCCTCAGCGCCGACTAACTGATTTCATGGAAAGCACGGGCGGCCCTACATCAAATGCAAATCTGAAACTAGTGCTTGGTCCTCATATTCAAACTAAAAACTTCTGTAAAAAAATAAGCTATGTGCTTAAATAGAACACTTCTAAATTTACTTAATCACAATTTAAGGCTGTAAATAATTATTTTTATTACTTTTGTGCCTATATGTACTCTTAAAACTCCATTGATTTGCTCAGACAAGTGACCACTAAATTATTGAATAGTGCTTAATCGTCATCTTTGGCCCATGGAAAGGACCTCCACCTAGAAAAAAAGCACCTCCCTAAAAAAACTGAACTATTGGAGCTCCTCAGTGCCGACTAACTGATTTCATGGAAAGCAGGGGCGGCCCTACATCAAATGCAAATCTGAAACTAGTGCTTGGTCCTCATATTCATTTAGGTCCAAGGCATGTTTTAATTGTTACACCAGTACATTAGCATAAATATAAACTTTCAATTATTGATGTTGAAGCTTTTGGGTCATCCTGGATTCTGTTTTCTTTGGAGAAAAAAACCCAAAACAGTTTTATAGTGAATCATAGCATTAAAAGGGGGCCGGCAGGCAAATACATAGCTATAGCGGGGTTTATCATTAAAGGGGTCTGGCAGGAAAAACATTGCTATAGCGAATCAGCGCCAAAAGGGCTAGCATTAAGTAGCGTATACCTGTATAACATTACAGAGACCCTTTAAGAACTTCATAGTACCTTTTATGTTTGTGCCCCAAACACACAAATACTTGTCCCTTTGCCCCTTAGTCACGCCCCAGAATTTCAGTACTCCTGTTACAGACTGTATATGAAAATAGACAAACAGACCAGGGGAAAAGTAGCAGACATGGGAGTTAGCTTGTATGAAGGTAGCTTTATCGTGGGCACTGTTTTGCTCTCTTTTGTTGCCTTTGTAGGCTTGGGCCTAGTTTGTCCAGGACTAAATACAGGTGGTTCCCAGGTTAAGGACGAGATCCGTTCTGAAGAATCTGTATGTAAGTCAGATCCCGATGAACAATAATAATAATTACAATACTATAATGGCTCATATGTGGTAGTAATAATAATACAGTGTGTTATTATAATAATAATACCCCTGTACTGTATATAATAAGTACAGGAGCCATTGTGCTATTTCTTTTAATTAAAACAGAACATAAAAAAACTCATACAAAAACCTTGGGAGCTTGTTCTTAAGTAGGGGTTGTCTATAAGTCGAGTCATTTGTAACCCAGGGACCTCCTGTACTGAACTACATTTCTACTCTGCATGTAAATGCTTAAATAGTTTGATTAAATATCATGATAAATCATTTTTTTTAAATAAAAGACTGTAAAAACTAACAGCCTTATTAAATTGCGATTCAGTCAATTTAAAAGGGCTCTATTTAAGCACACAGCATATTCTTTTTACAGAAGTTTTTAGTTAGTGAAGACCTTGCTTTTGGATAGAAGTTCACTAACTACAAACTTCTGTAAAAAAATATGCTCTGTGCTTGAATAGAGCCCTTTTAAATTTACTGAATCACAATTTAATAAGGCTGTAAATAATTTTTTTAATTACTTTTGTCCCTTTATGTACTCTCAAAACTCCATTGATTTGCTCAGACAAGTGACCACTAAATTATTGAATACTGCTAGCCGGCTATTGTATGGGGAACCAAAAAACTTTACTCTTTGGCATTCCTGTAGCTTGGTAACGGCTGTAAACAGACGGCATTTACTATGCAGGCGAGAAGAGTGTGAACCTGATAGCAGCATGTGGCAATATGACAGGCACAAGCAGGCATCTCATTTAATATTCTATGTGAATTAAACATATTCTATGTGAATTAAATGTGAACTGGAATAAATACAATAACGTATTACATGGCGTCTGTAATCATGCATTTGATCTCTGAGCAGCAATCTTCTTGAATAGGTTGTTGTGAACACAAGATTACACATAGTTTGTATATACTGTGAGTATGGTTACTTTGTTTACCCAAGGATTGTGTCTCTAGGATATGAGATTATACATTGGTCAAGAAAAGCAATTTGCTATATTCAACTGAATGAAGCCAAGACACTGGGATATTGATCAGTGGAGAAGGTAAGAAACTATTTTTTTTTTAGTAATTTAATGTCAAACAAGAAGGGAAATCTGCATTTTTCCCTTCATTATTTTTTTCTTTCTATTATTTAGTTTTATTTGCCTTTAAAATCGAACCTTTCTAAGATCGGTATCTGCAAGTAAAGTCTGTACATGACAAAGATATAGAATGTTGCCGTGATATATCTCATAGGATAAATATGTTGTGCTTGTACTAAAAAAAATAGCAAAACATAAATTAATTAATACACAATGTAATTTGTTACATGCTTCTGAAGTATAGAACAAACTAGCAACATTTAAATCATATGTTTAATTGATCGGGGGATTCAATCTTGGACTGCTATTCTGCCTGAAGCTTGAGGGGGAGGGTTATTTTACTCTTCTATTGTAATGTGCTACTCATAATGGTAGTCCTTCAACAGAACTCAACAGAGATCATATCAAATCCAGGTTTCTAATTCTGTTAGGAACAATGACACCATGTTTTTTTGCCATTACAAAGTGAATACAATAGATACAAGTTAAAGGCTATATTTAGTTATTTTCATTAAAAAAAAACAAAAAAAAAAACATGTTTATTAGAAAGTCCTGTTTTTCATAAGAGCATACTATGATACATCAATGGTTCCTACCTACCCAACAATGTTTTGGTAAATATGTACAGTAATCATTTTTGGCAAATATTGTCGTTGGGATAAGATGTGTCGTGAAAGCTTGCAATCTACTTTTTCTCTCATACATTTATGGTATATACCTTTTACTGTCCTGATAATAACATTATTCACATTAATGAATATGTATTTGTAAGAAAATAGGGTGACAATATTTATTGATTATTTTATTTCATTGATTAACTGGTAGCCACAACTATAAGGCATCTCAAGCCAATATAAATGCAATGTAAGACAATATTTTTTTGCTTTCTCATACATATTTGTAGAGGGAGTGCAGTTTTCTGGAGCACAGTTAAAGGTCAGTTTTTGAGCTCTTGACTGTTTAAAATTCTGAGAAGTAACCTTTTGGGAGATATGATGTGCACAGAAAAATGAACAAGATATAGGTATCAAAAATAAAAATGTCAGTTTTCTATTTCAGTAAAACTTTATATGAAATGTGATGCTCAAAAATATACTGGAATGCATCATTGTGTTGCGTTTACATCGCTCAGTCATGTCCGACTATTCAGGACTGCAACACACCAAGCTGATCCGCTTAGTATTCATGGCAGATATACTGGAGTGGGTTGCCAGTTCCTTCTTCAGTGGGCCACAGCATACAGCTCCTGGTATTCCTAGGTGGTCTCCTATCACCTGACCAGTACCAACCTTGCATGGCTTCAGGTGGTGTGGCCTCTTGGTTCCCTGGAATTGAACCCAGGTTGCAGCAGTGAAAGCACCGAATCCTAACCACTGGACCACCAGGGATCCTGTGGAATGTATAATACTGTATTTAAATACAATATATTAATGGCCACTGCAGTCCTGTTTTTAACATATACTCCTTTGAAGAAGTACACTTGAAAAAGTGCCTAAAGGCTTTTAGATTGTAAAAAAATAGATAATACAGCCTTTATTATATTACATGTACATGACATTATGCTGTAGTGGAAGCTGCCATTTTAGTTTCTACAGATCTACTTCCTGAGGTGGGAGGAGACTTTGAATGCATGCAAATCTAGACAATGGTAGCTAAAATAGCAAGTGTTTTTTTTATTAGACACAGACAGAAGGAAAGTCTGTTGTCTTTTCATACCAAGTATTAAACACAGTGCCCCTCCGGATCACCACCTTGTCGTGGTGAAGGGGCTTGTGTACCTCACTGAAGCTGTGAGCTATACCATGTAGGTTCACATAAGATGGACAGAGAGGTAAGACAAATTGCGGTCCACTGGAGAAGGAACTGGCAACTTACTCCAGTATCTTTGCCAAAAAAAAACAAATATGCCTGGCATGCTGCATCACCGAGAGTCAGACACGACTGAAGGACTGAACAACAACAACAAATTACACACAGTATTTGATATACTCAGTAAAATGAACTGTTCTCAGTAGTTAGGTAGGCCTCTCCAGATTCTACTATTTATTTTTCCAGTTGGAGAGATTGCTTTCCTAGAATAATTCTACCATGGCTGCAAAAGTAGTAATGGAAAAACAGGACTTCAAAATGGCTACTGTGTAACCTCACAGACTTTGTCTAGTACCACAAAATGACTCCATGTCCCCAAGATTTCACACACACTCCTGGATCTCATAACCTCTTCTACAGGATACTCTTACTGAAGTAAGGATATTTGCAGAAATGATCTTTGGAAACACTGCTTTAAGCTATATTATTTACTAGCTACTTGCCCGTCAAATATAACGGGGCAATAAAATTGTAAGGCAGGTAATGCTGTTTGGCACAGACATTAATTTGTTTGGTGGTGTGAGATCCTTCGGCGCTCATTGCGAGGGTCTTGGGTGTTGTACTTTTTTTTATGAGAGGCGCTTTTGCTGTCATTGTAAGGTCGGCGCTGATCTCTTTTTTGCAGTTATTGCAAGGCTGTCCCCTGGTATAGTTTGTGTGCTTGCTATGAGCAGCGTTGGCGCTCATTGTAAGGCGCGCGATGAATGTCTTTTACCTATATTTTGATATTTTTTTTGTGTATATATACTGTTGTATGCTAATTAAATAATTTGTAACTGCTTGTGAAGCGGCGTAGAGCCTCCACCTCCGCAACTGCGTCCCGAACGGGATGCAGTTCTTGCGAGCTCGCAAAGCGTGACGACGATTCGTAGTTTGACAACTATTATATGTGATTCCAGATATTAGGGGCAGCACAAGAAAAGTCTTGAAGGCGTATAGGATAACACAGGAATTGGAGAGGTCTCAACTTATTAGTGAGAATTTAAAGAGAAGTTTATAGTGAACTTATAGCCGTTTGTGTAATAAAGCTATGACCATTCACAAATGGATTCTGCCATATCCCTTCACAAGAGCAGAGCTGCCACTATAATATCACTACCTGAGCAGCTCTTGAACCATCTCAATGTTGCTCTTTCAAAGTGGGAAGTTTACAAAAATACAATTCTTTTTGTCATTCGTTTAAAAGAGCAGGTTTTATACATTTCAAAAGTTGTTTTTAGCCATGGAAAGTTAATTATATTAATTGAAGAAAATTAACACTAAAATAGCAGACATGCAGATAAAAAATCTAGAGCCCTATTCTATTTAATGCTCGCAAATGCCTCTAACAAATATTACTTACTAGCGACTTGCCCGTCAAAAAATGACGGCAATGAAATTGTAAGGTAGCTAATGCTGTTTGGTGTGTAATAATGAAATATATAATACATTAATAAATGAATATACTTTAACTATTTTGAAGCATTGTGTTGAAGAACTGGCAATGTGTTTTGATGTTGCTGCAGCATTAGTGGTGTGGATCTGCTGTGTAAGCGTGCTGAATGTGTGCAGTGTAATAGTGTGCGTGCGCGAGACGAAACCGTTAGCGTAGTGGTGTACTTCCGCATTGGCGTAAAATGGCGGGTTATCTGTGGTATGCGTCTTTGCGGATTATCCGTCGGTGCTTCGTGGTGTTTTTCGAGTTTCGTGTGGTGTTTTGCGAGTGTGTTGTGGTGTTTTACGTGTTGAGAGTGCTGTAGCCTCGTTTTCGTTTTTTTCGGCGGCCATTTTTTCTCTCACTTAGCGATTTTATTTGTGTCTAAAGTGTTTTTTTGATTTTATTTAAATGAAGGTGTAACTTGGTTTTTTGAGGTGCTGGATGGTTCCTCTTGCTGTAGGTAAGCTTTTTATGTGTGTGTTGTGTGTATTTATTGTGTTTTAAATGTTTGTATGTCGGCGTGTTGCGTCCGTGGTTTGAGAGGTCGTAATGTCTGGTAACGTGTCTCGTATGGTGTTTGCGTGTGTAGCCTCGTTTTAGTTTTTTTCGTCGGCCATTTTTTTCTCGCTTAGCAAATTTTTTAGTGTGTAAACTCTTTTATTTCAAGTTTATTTCTTGGTGTAGGTAAGCTTTTTATGTATGTGCTGTGTGTATGTATTGTGTTTTTAATTTTGTAATGTTCGCGAGTTGCGTCCGAGTGTTGCGAGGCCGTAATGTGTGTGAACGTGTGTCGTATGTTGTTTGCGAGTGTCGTAATTTGTGTGTCGTGCTGTTTCGGTTGCGACGTGAAGTTTGCGAGGATCGCAGTTGCTGGCATGGAGCGCCTTCGGCGCTCCATGCCAGCAACTGCGGCTCTCGCTTTGCGAGGTCCTCAGGTGCTGGCATGGAGCACCTTCGGCGCTCCATGCCAGCAACTGAGGCCCTCGCTTGGCGAGGGTCCTCAGTTGCTGGCAAGGACCGCCTTTGGCGCTCCATGCCAGCAACTGAGACCTGAGACCCTCGGCCAGTGCCCTCGCTACGCGAGGCCCGCAGCTCACTGCGTTAGCAACAACTCGTATGCTCACAACTATATATGTGATTGACACTAATTAATTCTTAACCTCAGATTGCATATTACGACTAACCATGTTTTACTGACGGGCTCATTTGCTATTGGCTGTGTCTAAGAAGTAAATTACGGGCTTGCTTAAATATTGTCAGATTATATGATCACACTCCCTTAAAAAGGTAGGGTTTAGGTGTTTAGGCTTAAGGAGGTAAATTGTGAGCTTGAGTCAATAAAATACATCTAAACATTTAGAGAGAAAAAACACTGACAGACAAATTTACGGGTTGGTTAAAGGCATTTGCGAGCTTCTAATAGATAATGACTCTTTGTTCCAAAAGCAATTCGTACATGGATTAAAAAGAACAAGTTTTTTAATGACTGCAGAACTTTTTATACAAATATACCGTATATATTTTTTTAAACTCACTATTTTAAATGCATGGTAGGAAATGTGTGACTTCATGTTCCCTCATCCCATTTACAGTGCTCTTAAATAATCAGAAAAATTTGGCTCCTTGACAATTGTTAGTACTGTAGCTACTTCAAGCATTTTTATTTCCTTCACCAACAGTGTAGATATGTAAATATATGGTATATTAAACAATTTATATAAGCATGTATTTTTCTTCTCTTTTTTCAGAAATCCAAATAAGTACTTTCGCAATTAAAATGTCACATGACAACACAGTACAGGTGCTGCCCTACTCAGACAGGTAAGTCCAGTATTGATAAATTGCTGCGGTACCATAATGTATGTCTACATGCAAACTTATATATATATATATATATATATATATATATATATATATATATAAAAGATAAATTATGGATCACTGATCTGCTTTTTGCACTTATTGCAAGGCTGTCCCCTGGTGTAGTTTGTGTGCTATAAGCAGCGTTGGCGCTTGTTGTGAGGAGCGCAGTGAATGGCTTTTGCGTTTATTGCGATAGTGTTTTTTTTTGTGTATATGTATGTTTTTGCTAATTAAATAAGTAATAAATTAATAGGCTTTACCTATTTGTAAGTAATATATGCAGGAAGCATTGTGCTGAAGAGCGGACAATCTGTTTTGATGTTCCTGCAGCATATAATGTAGGTTTGCACTGTTGTGGAGCTGAGGTGTAAGTATCAGCAATGTGTAGTGTAAATAGGCTGCGTGCGCGAGGGGAAGCCATTAGTGTAGCTGGGTACTTCCACATTCTGTAAGTTAGTGTTGTAAAATGGCGGCGAATGTGTATGTGGTACGCGGGTTTGTATGATGAAGCGTCCATGTTGTAGGTCGTATGCGTTTTTGTAAAAGCCGTATTTGCTTTGTGGTATTTAGCGGCTTTAGGGGTCGTGTAGCCTTCTTTTCGTTTTTTTTGGCAGCCATTTTTTCTGTCACTTAGGAGATTTTCGAGTGGTTAAACTTTGTAAATTTGCCAGAATTCAAGGTTTAAGCAGTGTTCCAGAGGTCCTGGGTGTCCCCCCTTGTTGTGGGTAAGGTTTTTATTTTATTTTTGTGTGTATTTTTGTGTTTTTTAATGTTTGCCGCTGAGCGCGGGTTGTCCATTAAGGTCATATTATTGCGAGTCTGTAATGGATTTTTTGCAAGTCTCGCGGCTCGTATTGTTTTGTGTAAGTCCATAGTTAGTCATTGCGTGTTTGTTTTTTGTTTTTAATGTCCCGCTTGTTTGTAAGGGGTTGTGAGGCGCCGTAGAGCCTCCACCTCCGCAAATGTAGACCCTTGCTTTGCGAAGATCCGCATTTGTGGTCTGAAATATGTAGGGGGTCGTAGGGATAAGCTCCTACGGCTCTCATCTCCACCAGCGCAAGGAGCACCTTTGGCATCCTTGCCAGTAACTCGCTAAGCGAGTCCGCAACTGGTACTGCTGACAACTATATATGTGATACAAAAAAATGTGGGTCTGGTTAGGGTTAGACTGGTGCTATTTAAATGATTGGCATATCTGACCTGAGGGGTGCTAACCTGAAACTCCTGAAATGGGAATAAAAACTTAAATCTAGAATAAAATATGTCTCTATTATTCAAATTCAAAAGAATATGCTTCAAAGGGGAGCAATTCACTATGGTCCTCATTCAATTTGAATTTTGGCAATTGAATAGGGCTCTATTTAAGCACATAACATATTTTTTTGACAGAATTTTTTAGTTCGTGAAAACCTTGGTTTTGGATAGAAGTTCAGTAACTAAAAAGTTTTGTGAAAATGTTTTGTATGTGCTTATATAGAGCCCTATTCAATTAGGCAACTCGGAATTGAATGAGGCTCTATGTGATTATATCTCATATGCCAATCGAAACCCAGTTGAAAGGGATTCATAAATGTTATTTAGTTAGGTTACTGAGCAGTCAATCATCTTTATTACATTGATATTGTCCATGCTGCATTGTACAATTAGCAAAAAATATCTTTGACCTTCAATAGAAACTTATTCTTAGCTACGTAAGCAGTTTTAGATTGAGATTATTATAATTTAACTTGGTATAAACCTTAATTCTATTAAAGATAAACAGCATTTCAGTCTCAATCATTGTTTTAAAATGAAGAGCTTGGCAATTAGAGAGATAATCTCCAACACATACATGCACTAATAAATCATTCAGAGCTTAAAAGACAACTGTAGTTTGGGTAAAACTAGATATGTTTGTGAAGTACAGTATGTAACAAACTACTGCCATTAGCAACTATGTAACACATGATCATAAAAGCATTTTAGAGGTTTTTATTTTTATTTTAGCAGATTCTCTTCCCAACTTCTTACTGGTTTTGGGGTATGAGGGGATGTGGTAAGGAAGAAGGGTTTTCTGACTCACTCGTTGATTCAGGTAAATTCAGGTAAATTGTAAACATTTGCCACCCCCCACCTCCTGCCCATATACAAACAAATGCTCAGTAGAAAACCTCAGAAAAAGCCAGTCTTGCCATATCATGCCTTACTGTCAGGGACCGTAAGCATAAACTCCTTAGCCATCCCAGTGTACATTTCTGTTGCCCTGCCAAATTCACCAACACCAGTGGGACTAACAAATCAATTTCATGTGATAAATATTCACCTCCCTAAAGTCAATACTTTGTAGAGACACTTTTTGCGGCAATCACAGCTCCAAGTCGCTTTGGATAAGTCTCTATGAGCTTGCCACATCTTACCACTGGGATTTTCGCCCATTCCTCCTTGCTCCAGCTCCATCAAGTTGGATGGTTTGCGCTTCTGAACAGCAATCTTTAAGTCTGACCAAAGATTTTCTATTGGATTGAGGTCTGGGCTTTGACTGGGCCATTCCAACACATTAACATGTTTCCCGTTAAACCACAGCAATCATTTATGATATTGTGGGCAAAAGAGCGATAGAAGCCCTCCACTGTACAGTAGTACAGTAAATGAATAGTACATCTTTGTTCACACTTGAATGTCTAAAACAAGTTTAAAAACTAAGCAGGCCCTTAAACGACTGAAGGGTTGCTTTAGCAGTGTGTTTGGGGTCATTGTCCTGCTGGAAGGTGAACCTCCGTCCTAGCCTCAAATCACGCACAAAGTGGTACAGGTTTTGCTCAAGAATATCCCTGTATTTAGCACCATCCATCTTTCCCTGCTGCCACCACAATGTTTCACTGTGGGGATGGTGGGTGATGTGATGTGTTGGGTTTGCGCCAGACATAGCTGTTTGCGCCAGACATAACGTTTTCTTTGATGGCCGAAAAGTTCATTTTTAGTCTCATCAGACTAGAGCACCTTCCTCCATACATTTTGGGAGTCTCCCACATGTCTTTTCGCAAACTCAAAACGTGCTATTTTGTATTCTGCTGAAAGTAATGGCTTTCTTCTGGCTACTCTGCCATAAAGCCCAACTCTATGGAGCATACGGCTTATTGTCGTCCTATGTACAGATACTCCAGTCTCTGCTGTGGAACTCTGCAGCTTCTCCAGGGTTACCTTAGGTCTCTGTGCTGCCCTCCTTGCCCTGTCCTTGAGTTTTGGTGGGCAGCCGTCTCTTGGCAGGTTTGCTGTTGTGCCATGTTCTTTGCATTTGGTTATGATAGATTTGATGGTGCTCCTGGGGATCATCAAATATTTGGATATTTTTTTATAACCTAACCATGACTTGTACTTCTCAACAACATTGCCGCTTACTTTTTGGAGAGTTCCTTGGTCTTGATGGCAGTGTTTGGTTAGTGGTGCCACTTGCTTAGGTGTTGCAGCCTCTGGGGCCTTTCAAAAAAGGTGTGTATATGTAATGACAGATCATGTGACACTTAGATTGCACACAGGTGGACATAATTTCACTAATTATGTGACTTCTGAATGTAATTGGTTGCAACAGAGCTTTTTATGGGCTTCATAACAAAGGGGGTGAATACATACGCACATGACAATTTTCTGTTTTCTATTTTTTTTAAATAGTTTTATATATATATTTTTCTCATTTCACTTCCACAACTTAGACTATTGTGTTCTGATCCATCACATAAAATTCAGATTAACAAAACATTGAACTTAAGGCTGTAATGTAACAAAATAGGTAAAACGTCAAGGGGGGTGAATAATTTTGCAAGGCACCCAAAAAGTTTAAATTTCAATTGCAATTTTGTTTTTTTCATGAGTTCCCCTATCCCTGTCTTCCCCATGTCAATCTGCCCCATTTAGAGCTGTTTCTCTTAGCACTCCTATTGACTGAAACCTATCTACAGCGTTAAACGAGGTATTCCTAAATGTGTAAAAAAGTCTCCAAAAGTATCCTCTCTCTGAAGGAAAAGAGAACAGTGGGCTGGAACCAGAAGAATGTGATACTGAAATAAACAGAGGTACAAAAAAAAATACAGTCTTAGACTTAGCTCACAATATAAAGCATAACTGGATAGTTTAGCTGCAACTCCTTGGCAGAGAAGAAGTGAGGGCAGATATGATGAACTCATACCTCCAAAATGTAAGTGTGCACAGAGGAGCAGCATGATGCACACACTGAAATTGCCCATGCAGTTACATGGAATTTTGTTTTGTTTTACTACAGTGCAGCATACTGCAAACCTGCCACTTCACACCCACCTCATCAGTGACTGACAAGACAAGGTGGAAGCTAGGTGTAAAAATGGAATACACTGAAATTAAACTAAAATTGTTAGGCTAATGAGGCACCCCAAGGCTGCTGACCTATTGCCTAGTTAAAAATATAGACACTATTACTATCATGGCAGCATCCATGCATTGACTGTATCTAATAAAATTGAAGAGCTTACAAAGCTGTTATTATTGTCAGTTTTCAGATACATATGTTTTTTTTCTAATCTACAATGATCTTTTAAAGCAGGCCAAGTTCCAGGAAAGAGAAGACAGAATCTGGATATAAGTACCAGTTTTAAATAAATAGTAATTCCACATTGACTCCATATACCATGTTTATACACTAACAACAGTCCCTAGATATGTAAGTAAGAGAGACTTTAGTAGGAAGGTCTCTACATGAGGAAGAGATGATTGAGAGGGGAATATGTGAGAAGGATCATTTAGTGGGAGAAGAGGTTGATGGAGAATGGGATGTGAGAAATGGTTCATGGAGATAGGAGTGGTAGTGTGGGGTGAGAGGGGAATTGAAAGGATATTATCAGATATCAAACGCAAAGTTAAGATGGTATATGTCACACTTTAATTGGGAGAAAAAACATTCCACACAAAAGGTTAAATGATTAATATTATTACCCTTTATTGATAAATCTTCAGCATATTTTGTAGCAATATTTACAAAAGTACAATAAAGTACGACGTTTCAAATTATGCTTACACTGCACAAATGGGACATGTAGATGAAGGTGCTTGAAAGCTCTGTTTTCACTCACTCAAACCTTCCATTCAGTCCCTGCGAAGGTCTGCTCCCACAGCGTATGCATATAATTACTAATTACATAGTTACATAGTAATAAAGGTTGAAAAAAGACTTTCAGTCTATTAAGTTCAACCTTTTAGGATCTCCTCTGATCTGCAATATGCGGATTAAATATGAATTAATTAGTAGTTAATTAATTATAAATAAATTATTTAATTATTTATTTTTTATTTTATTTGTAATTATTAATTAATCCAGAGGAAGGCAAACAGAAAGAAAAAAAAACCCAAGTGAGACTTAGCCAATCGTCTCAAAGACAAAAAATAAAAATTCCTTCCTGACCCCAGATACTGGCGATCGGATTTCTCCCTGGATCAATACTCTCTCTCTAATTATCCATGATAACCCTGAATTCCCTTTTTAATTAGAAATAAATCCTGTCCCCTTTTAACTTTATCTATCGAATCCGCTGTCACCACCTCCTCCGGAAGAGAATTCCACAGATTAACCACCCTTACTGTGAAGAACCCTTTTCTTTCTTTAAGGTGGCATCTTTTTACTTCTAAGCTCAAGGGATGTCCTCTTGTCAGTTTAAAACCTCTTGGCACAAAAAGCTCCCTTGACAAATCTTTATACTGACCTTGGATGTATTTATATAAGGTAATCAAATCTCCTCTTAGACACCTTTTTTTCTAGAGAAAATAAGTTTAATTTGGTTAGTCTTTCTTCATAACTTAGCTCTCCCATTCCCCTTATTAGTTTTGTTGCCCTCCTCTGTACTTTTTTCAGCTCTAAAATGTCCTTTTTATGAAGTGGTGCCCAAAATTGTACTCCATATTGCAAATGAGGGCGTACTAGAGATTTGTATAGTGGCAGAATTATATTTGCTTCCCTTGCTTCTATATCCTTCTTAATACATGCTAATATTTTATTTGCCTTTGCAGCTGCTGCTTGGCTCTGAGCACTGTTACCTAGGTGCTCCATTAAGATTATAAATTGCATGCCTATTTTTCCTTCCCAGATGCATAACTTTACATTTATTCATATTAAATCTCATCTGCCATTTAGATGCCCCTTCCTCAATTTTATGTAAATCCCTTTGGAACGAAAGCACATCATTATCTGATTTAATTACCTTGCACAACTTCATGTCATCAGCGAAAATGGAGACACCACACTCCAATCCCACCTCTAAGTCATTAATAAATATGTTAAAAAGGAGAGGACCTAATACTGAACCCTGAGGAACCCCACTTACCACATTTGTCCAATCGGAGTATGTTCCATTTACAACAACCCTTTGCTTTCTGTCTTTTAGCCAGCTCTCAATCCATGAGCAGATATTTACTGCAATTCCTGTATCTCTTAGTTTGCACAATAGTCTCCGATGTGGCACTGTATCAAAAGCCTTTGCAAAATCCAAAAAGACTACATCCACTGAGTTGCCTTGTTCCAGGTTCCTACTAACCTCCTCATAGAAACTAATTAGATTTGTTTGACATGACCTATCCCTCATAAAGCCATGTTGACTCCTACTTATAATCCTGTTCAAATAGACATATTCTTATATATTATCCCTTATTAACCCTTCTAAAAGCTTCCCAACTACAGAAGTGAGGCTCACTGGTCTATAATTCCCCGGATTTGCTCTTTCTCCCTTTTTAAATATAGGTATCACATCTGCTTTTCTCCAGTCATCTGGTAGAGACCCTGTGTTGAGTGAATCTTGAAAAATTAAATATAATGGTTGGCTATTAGAGAACCCATTCCCCTAAGTACCCGTGGATGTATTCCATCAGGCCCCGGGGCTTTATTAACATTTATTTTTTCCAACCTCTTTTGGATTACTTCCTGTGTTAACCAATTATTTGGCAAAGCTAGTGTAGCCCCATTAAGTTGCAGTGTCCCAACCACTTGTACCTCCATTGTGTATACCGAAGAAAAGAACATATTTAGCTCATCTGCCTTTACCTGGTCACTAATTATCAGATGGCCTGTGTCACATTTTAATGTTCCTATAGCTTCCTTCCTCGCCTTCTTCCCATTAATATATTTAAAAATTCTTTTAGGGTTAGTCTTACTCTCTTTTGCAATTAATTTTTTATTTTCTATTTTAGCCAGTCTAATAGCGCTTTTGCAAGCCTTGTTGATTTCCTTGTATTCCCGTTAAGCAGTCTCTGTCCCCTCTTGTTTGTATAATTTAAATGCCTGTTTTTTACTTCGTATCTTGATCTTTAAATCATTGTTAAGCCACATTGGATGGGATTTACTCTTTTTACTTTTAATCCCACATGGTATATGCCGATGTGTATGTATATTTAGTAAGGATTTAAATGTTGTCCATTTATGTTCAGTATTTTTAACTATCAGTTCTCTGTTCCAGTCTATACTTTGTATTGCTGCCTTTAGACCATTAAAATCTGCCCTTTTAAAATTATGTTTAAAATTAATTTTGTTTTTAAATTCAATCTCAAATGAGACTGTGTTGTGATCACTGTTTCCAAACGGTTGCCCTATTCCAACATTTAATACTATGTCAATATTATTTGTGATGACTAAATGCTTCAATTGTTTCTAGATGTACTAGCCACTTACAGATTATCTCGAAGCAGCATTTAAAAAAATACTGTTGAGAAACAGTCTGTAAGTGCCTAATACATCTCTTGCCAATAGAAACATTGTATGCATGAGCTGTGGGGGTGGACCTTTGTAGAGACTGCTTGGAAGGTTTAAGTGAGTGAAAACAATAAAATATTAAAACAGGGAAGCTTTCATATACATTTAGGAAAAATAAGAAATATTTTATATATAGTTTGGTGGAAGATTGTCTTCAATCCAACGGTCTTTTTTCTTCTTCATCTCACATGGTTACTTCCATGTCCATAATGGCTCTCAACATCAGGTAATAATTTCAGGTTATCCCCCACTAAGCACAGGTATTCTATGATAATGACTGGGCAACTAATTACCTGTGACTGGACCTGCAAGTTTTAATATTTCAAAATAACCACAATCATAACATCCATTATTGTGATAGATTATATCATTGGGCACATACCAAACTACGTTTTTTTTTTTTTTAATCATAATGCTTTTATCTACGTTTTGTTAGGGTTTTGCAAGCTTATTTACTGACATTTAACATATTCAAAGAAGATGATGCAAGATCTAATAATCTAAATGCAATATAATTCATATTACTTAACATGCTTCAAGATCTTATTCTTTTGTAGACTGAAAGATTATCACCCTTTGTCTTAAAAACTCTACATGAGGATTTTTATTCATATAAATATTAGTGATATACTGCAATCTGCAATAATATCAATGTAATAAGCATGCACACTTTTTAATTTACCCAGCGAATGTAATAAAAATGATCATCTTCTGAATTATTACTAAAAATAATTTAATTTACCAATTGCATGTTAACCACATCAAATTAATAATTGTTCTGATGGGGAACCCACACATTGTGACCTTTGAGATCTTTTCATTGAGGTGCATGACCAGGATTTTAATGGACTTATACATACTGATGAGCATGATGATAAGATTCAGGGTGTATACATTGGTTATCTTTATTCTAGGTATAGAACTATTAAATTCTTTTATAACAAGGCAGTATTAGAATTGTATTTTTTTATTATTGCAGTAATAGTTATCTGCTCTGAATTTAATTCAAATAAGATAATACTGTAATAATAGTGTATGATTTTGTACTTTTATAAAAATGTTATAACATATTTTGTTAGTGGTCCTTTAACATTTTTTTTATGTAACTAAATATGAAACAGTAAATATTATAAAATAAGCACGTTATCATAAATTCACCAGGCGCATATTTACATGCTTTGATCAGAAATATTTTCCCCAGTAAGCCTGTATCATCAGTCGACTTTATCCTATTGTGAGTTGCAGTTAATTTTTTAAGATAGTAGCAGCTTTTCAATACAAATGAATAAGGATTAGTGATGTCCTGAACAGTTCGCCGGAGAACTATTCGCGGCGATTTTCGCATGTTCGAGTCCGCCACGAACGGCGAACACATGCGCTTTTCGGTTTCCCCCCTATACTTTATCATTGAGGAAACTTTGAACATCATTTATTTTATTTTATCATTTTTTGTGTGTAATCTATGCCTGCCTGCCAGCGTGTGTGTGTGACAGGCTAACACCTAACAGCTTATATTGTGCTTATTTTCACTAGTCATACCTGGTGGTGTAACATACATTGAAAACAACCATTTTTTTTCTGTAATCTAATTTCAGTTGCCTGCCTGTGTCAGGCTCACAGCTTATATTGTGACATAAAACAACACTTTTTTGACTGTAATAGATTGAATAGCAATTGCCTGCCTACAGGCGTGTGTGTGAAGCCTATTGCATCTACTCTGCCAACTTTTGCCAGTACACAGTGACACTCATATCTGGTGGCACCTTAGATTGCACACGCAGTGCCCCAAATTTGAAGTGGGAGGACCGACCAAGCATCTTTTTCCATCTCCCGCTTCCAAAAATCCATGCCATATACACGTCCCCTGATAGTGGACGTAACAGGGATTAAACCGATAGGAATAGTACTACTTAACAGTACACACCTTATAATAACGCAGACAGAGGCAACGCGTATAATCTTCCATGCTGTGCAGTGGAAGCCCCCAGACTCTGACCTGTGTATAATCTTCCATGCTGGGCAGTGGAAGCCCCAGACTCTGACCTGTGTATAATCTTCCATGCTGTGCAGTGGAAGCCCCCAGACTCTGACCTGTGTATAATCTTCCATGCTGGGCAGTGGAATCCCCCAGACTCTGGGAGTCTGAAGAAGAGGAGTCAGAGGAGGAAGGGAGCTTTGAGGAGGTGGAAGACCAAACACAGCAGGCGTTCCAGGGGGCTTGTTGTCACCTTTCGGGGACCCTTGGTGGCTGGGTGGAGGAAGAGACCTTCAATGACATCAGTGAGGACAAGGAACGGGACATGGCTAGCTTGTTATCCAACCTTGTGCAAATGGGTAGTTTGCGGTTGTTCAAAGGGACTGTTTGCGGTTCTTTGCGGTGCATTAAACGGGGAGATTGGTCTGTTACTGTGAAGCGGGTGCAACCCTTACACTACCTGATCGATACAACATCATACCTGATGTTTTAAAGCATGTTATTCCAAACAATTTACGAATGTTAGGGGATTTATGCCCTTTATGGCTTAAAACCAGACTCTGCATCAACTATGTAATTGTCAGTGGGAGTTTTGCCATGTATCCCCCTCCGGCATGCCACAGTGCAGGTGTTAGTCCCCTTGAAACACCAGTATGTGATAAACAGCACTTTGTTTCAAAGAATGTCGGAAAACTGGTTTTGTAGGACTGTATTATAGGGAGTGTCCACTTGTGGAGAAGTTTGGGATCAACGTTTTAATTCAAGAGCTCATTAAATTGCCAGTGCATATAGTTAAAGGAGTGACCTGTAAACAAAGGTCCACTTAATATGTTACTAAGACAACAAACAAACATATACCATGGATCTTTTTTTATCAGTAAGGTTTGTTGTTTCTGAACAATATACCCAGAGATAGATGTAGTGTTTATGCTGCCATTTCCCCTCTGTTTTATAAGCACCCATGTCTTCACTATTAATCTCCTTTTTTATTATTTCACACATTATATATATATATATATATATATATATATATATATATATATATATTTATATATATATATATATTTATATATATTTATTTACATATATATACATGTCCCAGCTCAGCTTCCCAGAATGCAGTGTAATAACTGTTTTTCTCAGAATTCTGAGCTGAAAGCAGGTTTTTTAACTTGTTTTAGACATTCCAATGTGAAGACAGATGTACTTTTTATTTACTGTACTACTGTATGGTGAAGGGCTTCTATCGCTCTTTTGCCCACCATATTATAAATGATTGTTGTGGTGAACTACCTACTCATAAGGTCCATAACACAGTCTGAGATCCCGCTCCATGCCGATAATAGCCAGTAAGCTTAAAACAGCTGGACATGGATAGGATTCTCAGCTTGTGTAAAATCCAATCATGCCTTTGCATTAAATCTGTGTAATATAGCATGCATAAGCTTAAATTAAGCCATGTTTGATAATGGCTATGGATTGAAGAGCGAGGCATATGTGGGCACATTTGCGTGTCCCTGCTAAGCTTCCCAGAATTCAGTGTAATAACAGTTTTTCTCGGAATTCTGGGCTGGAAGCAGGTTTTTCAACTTGTTTTAGACATTTAAATGTGAACACAGATGTACTACTTATTTACTCTCTGTCTCTCTCTCTCTCTCTCTCTGTATATATATATATATATATATATAAATACATATATATACAGTGGATATGAAAAGTCTACACACCCCTGTTAAAATGTCAGGTTTCTGTGCTGTAAAAAAATGAGACAAAGATAAATCATTTCAGAACTTTTCCCCCCTTTAATGTGACCTATAAACTGTACAACTCAATTGAAAAACAAACTGAAATCTTTTAGGCGGAGGGAAGAAAAATAAAAAATAAAAATAATGTGGTTGCATAAGTCTGCACACCCTCTTATAACTGGGGATGTAGTTGTGTTCAGAATTAAGCAATCACATTCCAAATCGTGTTAAATAGGAGTCAGCATACACCTGCCATAATTTAAAGTGCCTCTGATTAACCCCAAATAAAGTTCAGCTGCTCTAGTTGGTCTTTCCTGAAATTTTACAGCAGTGTACCCACAGGAAATACAGTAAGATACAATTTTGACCTTTCTGGTACAGAGCACAGGAAGTAGCTGTTGCAGTTCTTGTACTGAGCACATGCCAGAAGCCACCAAGGTGAAGAATGATACAATGTATTACCCTGATTCTGAATTTGAATGTTATGCTAATTTAGGTAGAGTTTTCTTGGGGCGTACACAAGCACATGTAAATTCCAAAAAAAACAGGAAATATTGCTAACTTCAAAGTAAGCTAATTAACGTTTATTTGGGGATATTTTCATGCACAATTTGTTTTTCATACACTACTAATACTCCACTATCAGATGCATTCATAATCTAGCTCACTTACATATCCCTTTAAATATGTCTTAATATGCCTCATCTTATCCATACATGTCTGATAGTAGATTATGTTTTCATTACAGAGGACAGTCTTTCTTACCAGCCATTCCTGCAGCTCGGGTGGGAGTTTTAGAAGACAGGTTATTTAACCAGGAGAAAACAACCACCATTCTTCTAGACCAGGCCTTCAAGATTAAAGAAGATTTTTTATCTGTCAGAGGAAACCGTGGAAATCACATGGATATCGTCACACAGCGCATGCTTGAAAACCACATGCAGACAATCATACAAATAATCAAGCGGCTTAGCAAAGATATTGAGGTATCACAGAACTGTTTTGTTCATGTATGTCTGTATTTGATGTACACAGTGTTTCATATTACTATTCAGTATGATAAAAAATCCTATATATGTGCAGTCATTTATTATGATTATGATTTCATCAGGGGAAAGTAGACATTTTTCACAAATACATACGGCATAAGACAAGACATGCTCTAAGGGATAGGAGAAGGGAGATGTATTAATGTATTAATCCATAACTTTATATACTGTAGGATAATTAAGTTTTAATTTGCAAAGTTTTAAGAGAACAATCCAACAATAAAAAAGCACTCAAGGTATTTTACAATGTTTGTAAAGTTCCATCTGAAACCCCAAATATTTTTTTATTAAATGGTTTACTACCGATCTTGTGTGTTTAACAAATACGTTTAACGTTTCTACTAACAGTTAATTCTAAAGTTTCCCTTTAAAACTATGGATTTAGTCTTATGTGGTAGTTTTTATTTTCGGAAACGGTCAATTTAGACTAAAACTGAGAACAAAATACTGAGCTGCCGCCATGGTTCATTAGACGCCCTCATTGCGCATAATAATAAGATATCAGCATTTCTTAAAGAGATCATCATTCATTTAAAATAGCATGCTTTAATTACTATTAAAAAAATATATTACCTAAACATGATAATAGAAAAATATAATCTTAGTTTTTATTTTTCAAAATAGCTACACTCCCCCTCAGTTTAAAATGGGTGGGTAATTATTTTTTTTTGTGTGCTATCCCCTTTAAGAGCTAAAGACAACGCTATTACTTTATTTAACAATTTTGTTCATGCAGATTAGACTGGCATTTCAATTGATGCCTAAAATATGGTTAATGCCTTTAAACGCAAATGTCCCTGTCCATCTACTAGTGACAGGGTGCTACACAATTCCAAAGTCCCAGTGCATTCAAAAGATTTCTTTAATTATGGAATCATTGGTTTGGCTCCAATGTGTCATTAAGTCTTACAAATAAACCATACTGGCATACTGCTTCATTAAGACTTCCTGTTAAAAAGCTTTTTTGAATTTACGCCCACAATATATTAAAATGCATTGGCTCCTGGTAATGTTCTGTGTTATTATAATTGTCTTCAGACTCATTTTTGGCACTGGAGCCTGCTATAAACCTAAATGGACAACAACTTTTTATGTATATTGATATGATCATAAAGAAGTACAGAAAGTAGCATAAAAAGTAGCATGAAAATAGTTATATTGCATCCATCTCTGGGAAGATGATGGATTTTGATGAATATTGCATTAAAGGAACACTGTCGACCTACATTTACGACATGCTTTTTCAAAGATCTATAATATATAATGGGTAAAAAAAATGTTGACAGTTAAAATGTACAATTTATTTACTTGCTATATGCAATGATTTATTACTATAAGGCCTCGTGCTTATTAGTACGTATTGTCAGGTAGGAGGACGGCATGGGAATGTACAGACACAGAAAGGTAGAAAGATATACAGTGTTACCTTACAGCCAGCTGAGGCATCTTAAAGAATCTCTGCCACTTCATAAGACAGGTAAATAAAAATAATGAATCAATTAAATATAATAAATAATTAAATAGAAGCTGAAAAATATATAATATATAATATAATATATATTGTAATTTTAGAAACATTTTGCCATTATAGTTTAGGTCTTCAATTCAAGAACAAAAAATATATATATTAACGGTCCAGTCGCAATATTATAAACAACATTTAATATGCAGAATAACCACAGTGTGCAGCATGAACAGCAGCTAGACAAAGTTGTACTGAGTGAATAAGATGCTTAAAGGTTAGTAAGGGTATCTGGAGCCATCCAGACTGCAGTGCATCCGACAGCTGCTGAAGAGTGCTTGGTGGAAGATCCATATGGAGAACATGGCGTTCAGGGTGGTCCCACAGGTGATTGACGGGGTCAAAGTCAGGAGAATTTGGAGGCCAGGGAAGTACTTGGAAGTCTTCATTGTGCTTCTCCAAACACTCCCAGAAAATTCTGGATGTATGACATATTGTATTGTCCTGCTAGAAGATCCCATGTGCTCCAGGGAAGACAGTCATCATATATCGGTGTACTTGATCTGCAAGGATGGATAGTTAATTCAATCGGTTGAGAGTACCTTCCAGAGGTATGAGTGGACCTAGACAATGCCAAGAAAACATTCCTCGGACCATAATACTACCTCCACCAGCTTGTGTTATTCCAACAATGGTTGCAGAGTGTTTTTTCTCGGGGGTTTCGCGTCTGATACCCCAACGTCTGTCCAGTCGATTGAACAGAAAACATGACAGAGCAGAAAAAAATGACTCTTCAGAGAGTGCAACCCTTTGCCAATCAGAAGTGGTACAATTTTGGAACTGTGGTGTAAACTGAAGCTGTTTCTGATGATGAACCCGCCTCAGCATGAGTGCAGGGACCAGCTGTTTGCATCGGAGCCCCAGCAGGGTTGGCTGTATTGGTATTTTAGACAGATGTCTGGTAGCCCTCACACACCTTCGCTGCCAACGTTCACCTGACATGAATGGCGCATGGTGCATCACAATTTCAACTCTGTTTGTTTGCAATTTGGCGTTTGTCCAGTCACAGTACATTTTAACAACAGCAGCACGCGAACGGTTCACAAACTTTGCTGTTTCAGAAATACTGTCACCCTTGGCCCGAAAGCCAATAATCATCCCCTTTTCAAAGTCTGATAAATCACATGTTTTACCTATGATTGCAATAGTTGATATGTTTGCAGAATTTCTATGTGTCACCTTATATACCCACCAAGTCAGCTCCCGCCACATGTCAAATTTCATTGGCTACACATTGCTGATGTCAATAGTAGGCCATAATAATGTGACTCAACACTGTATATAATTAAATATACATATATATATATATATATATATATATATATATATATATATATATATATATATACATCCATTATTTTAGTTTTTTTTAAAGAGAGTAATAGCTCTTTAGATTAATATTTAGATAATCTGAATATTCTAAATTGAAAAACTCTAAAAGCTTCTACTATAGATTGTAGCATCAAGGCTAAAAGTGCTTTTGGTACAATGGTCCCAGCCAACTAAAGCTACACTAAAGTGGTCTAAAGAAAGTTAGACTTTTATTTTTAAATGGATCAGACACTAGATAAACTGAGGAAGGTGGCACACTTTATAGAGTTATGGGGGCCATACATCAACATTCTATACAGGCTGGTACATAACTCATTTACAATGGCAAAATAGTAAAAAATGAGTTTAGATTCCACAAATATCAGCTAAATCATAGAATCATCAACCTTCAATAAATAATTTTGATTTCTTAGATAGCATCGAGACTATATAACTGAAAGTTAAGTGTGAATATGTTAAATGTACTGTTTGGTTGTTTCCCTTTTTCCTCTCGTATATGCTTTCTCAGGTATGATTTAAAATCTAATGTGATATATTCATGTTTAAAAGGTTTCCAAGTCCCTCTATCATAGCATAACATTATTAACAAAGAATATTACATGCCTTTGTTGACATTGTTAACTGTTATGTTCATTATACCATTAGGATTACATTTTTAGAAATAAGAAACATTTTATTTTATCACTTTGAGCAAACTGACCACATTTCTTTGTTCTTTTGTAGACTCTGGAGAATCAGATTCTTACCAGAGATAATGTGAGCACAGGGACGAGCTTTGCTGTGCAAAGTCTGGACAAGAAACATCTTTATGGAATTGGTGATCTTCGAGGACGAGTGGCCAGGTCAGTATCAGGAAATACAAAAAGTGTCTGTGTGTTAGTCAAATGACTTCCCTTTCTAGTAGAATATGAAATACAGAACTGCCGAGGCATTGGGTCATCTAGGACAGGGATTCCAATTTCCAGTCTATGGTGACTACACTTGCCAAAATTGTCGGATTCGCTTCTTGAGCATTCATGAATAAATCGCTTGAGGGGTTATGTTTGAAAACCCCACCTCTACTCAAGCAGGGATAGGCTTAAACATTCTTGTATGTGTCTGTGGCCAGGATAGAGAACCCTATACAATTAATACCTTTGACTTTGTACTTTAGTATGTTGTATCAATATGGCTAGCTCCAGTTGTTGTTCTCGGGATGGTTTATTTATATTCTACACTAGATATCTTATCGTTGTTGCTCTCATAAATTGCCTTCTCTAACTTTAGTTGATGAATAAAAAAAGTGATCAGCCTCAAAACTGCAAGCAAAGGTAGATCCAAAAATATACTGAATATATCAAATGTTCTTCTAATATTGAGTGGCCCACAAAAAAGTGTAGATTGCTTATGTGATAGATTGGCTTGATAATGGAAAATGTATTTCTAGAAAATAATATATACATATGCAGCTAATATCTCCATTCAGTTCTATTAAAAGGCTGCCACAATAGCGTTGAACCTACAATAAGGATTAAATGGAAGCACAACTTACAATAGGACCACTGCCTTAAGTTACGACTGAATAAAGTTACTGACATCCACATAACATGTAACAGAATGCTTTTGGGTAGAAGTTTACTAACAGTTTTAAAAAGAGATCTGGAAAGCTCATTACTATAAACTAAATATTTGTCCAATAAAATTCAACATATACTACAATTCTCTTATTTTGCAACTATATGACTTGAAAAATAAACACAATATTAAATGTATTGGAAACAATGTATGTCTTTTACTTTCTAAAAAAATATTTTTCCCATTATCAAGATTAATCCTTCATGTTAAATGGGTTATAAAAGAGATAAGAATTCAATATAGCCGTATGTACAAGGAGTTTTATTATATAAACATGATTCTTGTATATATCAAATATATATTTGTCAGTGTGGGGAACGCTTACTGCCACAACTGGGAGCCTCGCGAAGCGTGACGAGCCGTCGACCACGCAGGACAAAGTGAGGCGAGCAGTTGAGGCAGGCGGGACTTACGACCAGTACGACTTAGGACCGAAATCCGTACATGCACTGTACGCATCTTAAAATTACGACTTTAATGGCCGAACCACAAAACTGAAAAGACATGTTAGTGGCTTGGATTAAGTGTTACTGGCTTTCGTTAAGTGTTACTGCTTAGGGCTATTTTTTACATCCTGCGGGCTAGTTTAATGTCCTTCTGGGTAGTTTTACGCCCTTGGGCCTCGTTTTCGTCGTTTTGCGTTTTTTCGGCAGCAATTCTTTTTTTCGCTTAGGCGATTTTCGATTGTGAAGAAACTACAAATATGCCTCAAATTAACTTACACACTCACACACAGCGCAGTGGGAGAGGCAGGGAGCCTGTGAGTGAGGTTGCAAGGTAATTTGAGGCATATTTGCAGTTTTTTCACAATTGAAAATCGTCTAAGCGAAAAAAAGAATTGCTGCCGAAAAAACGCAAAACGACGAAAACGAGGCCCAAGGGCGTAAAACTACCCAGAAGGACATAAAACTAGCCTGCAGGATGTAAAAAATAGCCCTAAGCAGAAACACTTAACGAAAGCCAGTAACACAACCCAAGCCACTAACACTTAACCCAAGGTAGTAACACATTCCAAGAAAGTAACACTCAAGCGCAAGTCCTATAAACTATACTGGGGGAGAGGCTTGCAATGAGCACCGAAGGCGCTCAGAGGGCCCATAGCTTTGGATTCTGTGGCAAACACCATTACTAGCCTTACAATTTTACTCCCGTCATATTTGACGGTCAATTTCCTAGTATATATATATTTCATGGAATGTGTTAATTTACATGTAAAAGAAGCTAGGACTTTTAAATGGAAATATATTTTTTCCTAGAATATATTTAATAACAGAGAGAGCTCATTTTGTATTTGAGAATAAGTTGGATGAGATCCTAGCAGGCAAAGTAATTGCTAGACACACAGAACTGGGGTAATTTGATAAAGAGGCAATCTAATGCAATCAGTCCAAATGACATTTATTGGCCTAAGAGATGACTTTATTTAACAAGTGCTGCCAATGTTTGACAGCATTTTATTTTCATTATTCTGGGATTATATAAAGATTTATAGGACAGTATAACTTTGCTACTGTACATGTTTTTATGGCAATCTTCTAGAAAACTGTTTCTAAAGTTATATACTGTTTATGATCAGCACATCACTGAGTAGATGTGTCTTTAAAATAGAGAGAGGGGAGACATGGAGAGGAAAAGATTCAAGAGAAATAGAGAGACAAAGAGAGTGAGATGTGAGGAAAGAGAGAGAGCTTAAACAGAGAGAAGAGTGAGAAAAAGAGGGAGAGGGGAAGATGTAGACTGAGAGAAGAGAGTGAGGAAAGAGTGTGATGGGAGAGAAAGAACACGAGGAGAGAGAAAGGAGGAAGAAAGGAGAAAAAGGAAAGACAGAGAAAGGGGGAGATAGTGAATGGAGAGAAGAAAGATGAGAGACAGACAGAGAACGAAGAGAGGAAGATGATACAAGGAAAGAGAGGGTGACAGAGAGTGAGAGGGACAGAAAGAGAAGTTCTATGTACAGCATGTTTAATGATATATATATATATATATATATATATATATATATATATATATAACAGCAGCTTTTTAATAAAGCACAGATGAGTATGGTTTAATTGAATGATGCAAAGCCTCTGGACTTGCCTAAACTCCCACCTCTCCCTTCACTCATAACTACAACCCCCCATCATCCTTCTCAAAAATGATTCCTGTACTAGTGAAAGGGGTCTTTAAAAATGTTCCCCTAAATTGTTTATGCTCAAGGCTTACACATTTGCTAATACTGAGAGGGTCTTATTCAAATATGATTTGGCCAATTAATTAGGGCTCTATATAAGCACAGAGCATTTTATTTTTTACAGAAGTTTTTAGTTAGTGAAGACCTTGCTTTTGGGTAGAAGTTCACTAACGAAAAGCTTCTGTAATTAAATATGCTCTGTGCTTATATAGAGCCCTATTCAATTGGCCAAATCGCAATTGAATGAGGCCCTTAGTTTGGTACATACTTGACAAACAAGTGGCTTTTTCTTGAACTTTAATGGCTCTTATCTTAGTCATCCATAAAGGGGCCTGACAAGGAAATTTTAAGGCAATGCAAATTAAAGGGACATTGAAATAATGTTTTTCTTTGTTACATCTTAAAGACGATATTTGATAATATACTACTGTGTGTGGCAGAAGCAGCCACAAGAGACTTTTGCCTTGATTATTGCCTGTATTTGAGCTGTATGTTATTTTAGCATAGTGGATTTTATTAGACTGGTTCTGGCCCTTTTAAATGCTCTGACAAAGGATCTGCAGTTTAGTTAAGCACTTCGGATGCAGCGTGTGAAGAAAAACCCTGTTTTATGGACTTTCAAATACTGTCTGTTTTCAACTGTCAGTTTTCTCTGTCTGAGGGAGAGTTGCTCTGGCTGTGTGAGTGCTGGTGCTTTGGGTGCTCATTAAACAGCCCTGCTTGACCCTTTCTGGAAGCCTTGGCTCATGCTTGGGGAAATGTGATAAGTCGGAGTGCCAGCGGGTCCGTTACAATTGGTGGCAGCAACGGGATTCAAACCTCACAGCAGACCGTTGTTCGGCAGTTACAGCCATTTGGGAAATATTGCCAGCAATAAAACCAAAGCTACCCTTATTGCTGAACTCATGTAGGGAGACTGGGCTGCTGCTGTAGCTCCTCTTATGGACAGCACACATAATGAGTTTGGAAGAGAACTCCAAAGCAGACTGGCCTTTTTCCCATGTACGCCTCCCACAGAAACCTTGGAAAGGATTATGGCAGATGTCATAATGGAAAAGCTGCGGGCAGACCGGAGGTCCAGAGAGGGGTCCCTAATCACACCACACATAATACCGGGGAAGCCTAAAATCCCGTACCATGCTTTTAAAAACTATGTGGAGAGCGAAGACATCGATGGCTACTTGCATGACTTTGAGAGGTTATGTCAATTACATGAGATCAACGCCGCCGACCAGGTACCCCTGTTGGTGGGTAAGCTAGCGGGCCGGGCAGCAGAAGCCTACCGCACCATGCCAGACGAGGATAGCAGAGACTACCAGAAAGTAAAGCAGGCGATCCTGGACAGGTATGCAATTACCCCGGAGGCATACCGGCAGCGGTTCCGAGAAAGCCGAAAGACGGAGAAAGATACTCACATGGAGTGGGCACACCGCTTAACTAGGGCGGGCAAAGGTTGGGTGCAAGTCGCACAAGCAACCACAGTGGAGGACATGCTACAATTACTGCTACTGGAGCAATTCTTCCAGGGGTTAACCCCAGATTTACAAAACTGGCTGAGGGATCGAAAACCGCGCATCTTAACGGCCGCCGCCAGGTGGGCAGACGAGTACCAAGATGCCAGGAGGGCACAGCGGGCACAGGCACGGTCCATCTTGGGAGCTGCTAACCCACCTCCCACCATTAACCCCACCCCAGCACTGCGCCCGGGTGGTGGGAACTACCAAACCCCTCCACGGTACAACAATGCCCGATCTTTCATCAGGTGCCACAAGTGTAACCAGCAGGGCCACATACAGAGACACTGTCCCAGAAACAGAAACCGCTCCACGTGGAATACTCCAACTAATTCCCCTGCAAACCGGGCAGCAGTACACTGCTACCAGAGTGAGCCTCGACAACCTGTCTTCGGGACCCGGTCTAATGAAGAATCTTTGGGCACCCTCCATGAGGTTAACCCAGTACAAGCAGCTGCAGACAACCGTCAGGGACACCGCCAAGGGGTACACGTAGAGGGAAAATGCCTTCAGGGTCTACGCGATTCTGGGGCCACCATAACCCTGGTTCGCAATCACCTAGTCCCCAAGCACCAGCTCACTGGAGAATATGTGGCAGTCTGGGTGGCAGGGGGAGCAGTTTACAAAATTCCCACTGCTAAAGTACATTTGGATTGGGGAGCGGGGTCGGGGAATGTGGAACTGGGCCTCATGCAGGACTTACCAGCTGAAGTCATCCTGTGTAACGATTTGGGGGAGCTGACCGCCGCTTTTGTTTCTCAGCACCCCGCGCAGGAAGCGCTACCCGTGGTAACACAGCAGCAGGCATGCACCACCGCATCTTCTGAACACTCTGAGGCTCCGACGCTTCTATGTTTGGATTGGGAGCAGTGCTGAGCCAAGTTGGGGCCGCCATCGAAAAGAAATGCCTGGCGGTGGTGTGGGCCCTCAAGAAACTACAGCCCTACTTATATGGACAACAATTTGCCTTGCTCACAGATCACAACCCGTTGGTATGGCTAAACCGGGTGTCAGGGGACAACGCTAGACTACTGAGATGGAGCTTGGCACTACAACCATTTGATTTCACCATCCAGTATCGCCCAGGGGAACAAAATGGTAACGCCGACGGGTTGTCCAGACAGACAGAACTCGAGAAATGATCTGTAAACACTCCTCCGGACATCACCAAGCAGATCCGTTGGGATCAGACTGTGTATGCCAGCTTGTTTCTGGGGGAGCATTGTGGCAGAAGCAGCCACAAGAGACTTTTGCCTTGATTATTGCCTGTATTTGAGCTGTATGTTATTTTAGCATAGTGGATTTTATTAGACTGGTTCTGGCCCTTTTAAATGCTCTGACAAAGGATCTGCAGTTTTGTTATGCACTTCGGATGCAGAGTGTGAAGAAAAACTCTGTTTTATGGACTTAGTTTGACTGTTTTATTCCCCTCCCTCTTAGAACACCAGTTTAGAACCCTTAATAACTGTCATATTTTCAAATACTGTCTGTTTTCAACTGTCAGTTTTCTCTGTCTGAGGAGGAGTTGCTCTGGCTGTGTGAGTGCTGGTGCTTTGGGTGCTCATTAAACAGACCTGCTTGACCCTTTCTGGAAGCCTTGGCTCATGCTTGGGGAAATGTGATAAGTCGGAGTGCCAGCGGATCCGTTACACTGTGTATTTTTTTTTTATTGAAATGATGTTTTCAAAGCAGAAAATAAATTATTCAGATGTTTAACTCATCAGGGGGGCTTGTCGATATCAGCGAGTGAGCAGTAATACAGCTGTATGAGCTGTCAGTTTCAATGAAGTCTAAAAAAGTTTTTTCATGTTTTGTAATGTTTAAAGCACGCTCTTTTAAATGCATGAAAAAAAAGAAAGATTTGTGCTTTATGTCCTTTTAACTCACATTACCAACATCACTTTATAAATAGGAAAAAGGAAACAGCAGGACATAATTTAAAATGTATTTGCCATCGTTCTCCACATACACAAAGCTGAAAATGAAAGGAAGGGAAAGTGACTAGTTGTGTTATTTCTTTTACAGTCCTACAAACCCAGTTTTATCTCCTTTTAAAGAACAACTCAAATTACTCCTTATAAAATAGTATTTTTTTAAAATAATTTGTTGCCACTGTTTATGTCTCAGGTGTGATGCCAGTATTGCAAAGTTGTCCAGAGATCTATCTACAGCAAGACATGAATTACAGATGCAGGAGAAGGAGATACACAGCATCAGGGCAGCGCTGGATGTAAATATGAAGGAAATAGATGTTAAGGTTAGTATGGACATTTTTTGATGATTTTGTCTCACTTAAACAGACTGGTGAGGAGGATTTTCTACTAAATCACCTCTACAATATACAGTTGCTTAGTGCCACTGTAATACTTTTTAATTAGTATAGATCATTCTGATAAAAAATGTTGATCTTTTCTGAAAAAACAAACAAACTTATACTGAAAACTACTGTTTATCTTTGGGCTGGAACTCCTCCTATGTTTTTCAAGCTGTAGCAAGAAGTGCAGCAGATGTCCCCAGGCTGTGCAAGGAAAGTGGTGCAGTAAATTGGCATCTGCAGGGAAGTCAGATGGGTGGTGCTACAACCTAAACCTGTTGGGAAAAGAAGCAATTTCAACATCAATTTTCTCACTTATGATCAACTTTTTGTTCATATTGATCCTTACTGTTTAAAGTTATACAATCTGGACCATTATATTAGCCTTTAAATAAATACACTATTTACTATATATATATATATATATATATATATATATATATATATATATATATATATATATATATATATATACTAGTGACTTGCCCATCAAAAAATGACAGCAATTATGTTTTGCATGTAATATGCACAGTTGCGAGTTGTAACCTTTTTGTTATCTATAAAGAAGTACAATTATTATATAAAACATGTTTATTTTTTTGACATGTAACTTGTAGGTGACCAACTGTTAAATTATAATTTTTTAAGAGTAGTAACATTTTAATGTAAGAACAGGTCCACATTGTGTTAATGAGAATTGTAAACATGACATAATGTTTTGTAACATGCAACTTGTAGATTAACAACTGTTAAACTAAATATATATTGAATCCAGAGGAAGGCAAACAGTAAAAACCCTCCTTGAAACTGAGCAAAGGGGGAAAAAAATAATTCCTTCCTGACCCCATTAACTGCCAATTGGATTACTCCGTGGATTAATATTTTGCATTGAATGATATATTTACATTGTATAACAAAAGCTCCTCCTCCTCTTAACATGAACTTTGAAATATATGCAATTAAACAACTTTGCACGTTTAAAAAAAAATAAAAAAAATAGTAACATTATAAACAGTAACATAATTAAGTAACATTTAAACTCTAATTGTTGTAAAATGCAAGCAAAGTGTTTTGTGGCGCTAATCATGCTAAAAGGCTACTTCCATAAAATTGTAATCTGTTATTTTGTCGTTGTTGATTTTTGATGGTGGACATTTAGTTGTTATTGTTGTAATTGGTGAAAATGGCACATAGAGTTTCCTATGTGAAATAGTGGTTCTCTAAAAAGAGAACGCCAGACATTAAAGTTCGTCCGCTGGGTGTAACCACTGTTCTCTATGTTCTTTGCCATTTTATAGAGTTTCTTATGGAAATAGAGGTGCTCTAAAGAGAGTCTGAGTGATATAAAATGTCATTCTTGAAATTAAACCACTGTTCTCAATATTTTTTTTTGTTTGTTGTTGTACATTACTTATTGAAATTACATTATTTTTTGAAAATGGCACATAGAGTTTCTTATGTGAAATAGCGGTCCTCGTAAAAGAGTCCCAGAGATATCTAAATTTTTCCTGGAAGTAAAACCACTGTTCTCTATGTTTTTTGCCATTTTATAGAGTTTCTTATTGAAATAGAGGTGCTCCAGAAAGAGCTTGAGTGACTTAAAAGTTGTTCCTCGAAATAAAACCACTGTACTCTATTGTTTTATTTTATTTTTGGTGTGAAATTGTTGTTTAGGGGAATTTTTTTTTTTTGGGATTGGTCTGTGCCATGTCTTGTATTTGGTGCAATTAAAGTTATAGTACTTCATAGTAGACAATGGTTTTGGTAAAAATGGTCCATCATCTAATAAATCACCTTGACTTTCATTGTTTTCAATGTAAACTTTAATAGCCTCTGGATTCTTGCATCTTGAGAAGGCAACATACAGCTGGCCATAAATACTGGTTCTTCTAAAAAGATACCCACAGATTTGAAAGTTTGTCCTTGTGATTTATTAATGGTCATGGTAAATGCCATGATGATGGGAAATTGTCTTCTTTGAAGTATAAAAGGGAGGCTACTTTCACTTGGTGCCAAATCTATCCTTGGTATGAAAACTCTCTCTCCCTTATGGGTACCAGTTAGAATTTCAGCATGTATGAAATGGTCCTTTAATTCTTGAACAATTAATCTGGTCCCATTGCATAGGCCTTTTTTTGTTCATATTTTGCAGGAACATGACAATTGCACCTTTCTTTAGCTGCAAAATATGTGGTGGCATTCCAGAGGGAGTTAATGAGTTAATGAATTCAGTTGAAAAGTTTGGCTGACTTTCTTTGTCATCACCAAGTACAGAATCAGCACGGTGATAATTTTTTATATTTCATTATTGAGGAGTAATGCATCCTTATTTTTGCATGTTAGTATTACTCTGTTGGCAAGATCTGCATAGTCCTCGTTATTTACTGTACTTTTGAATATAGCTGATATAAGATCCTGTTTGCAAATCACATGAGCTAGGATGTGCACAGTGTCATCGGGTAAATTTTGTATTCGCTCTGTTTTTCGTTCTACAATTTTAATGAGCCAATCATTGAAGTCATTTTCTCCTTCTGATCCCATATTTTGTTGCAATTGAAGATGGGTAAATAGTTTCCATAGTGTACTTGCCTTTATACATGTTTCGACAATGTCGGTTCGATTTCCATGAACAACGAAGGGTAATGTTTGTCGAAAATTTCCACTTAACAAACATTACCTTTCCACCAAATGGCAAATTATTATCCATGACTTTACGAAGCAAACGGTCAATACATTGTAGGGCATGACATGACATCATTGTAGCCTCATCTATTATAATTAATTTACTTTGTACATTTTTTTTGCTTGTAATGATGTCATTCGAATATCCGACACTGATGTTTCCAAAATAGGAACTGGCAGTTTAAATCCACTTTGCATAGTTCTTCCACCTTCTAACAAAAGTGCGGCAATTCCAGTGGTTGCAAATGCCAGCGCTATTTGACCTTGTGCTCGAACAAAACTCATCAATACATTATATAGATACGTTTTTCCTGATCCGCCAGGTCCATCCAGATATTTCCACGACTTTTTCGTTTTCACCATAATCCATTAACGAAAACATAATGGTATGGAATGTCAATATATAACAATTCCCTTGCCTCTAAGTCAATAGAATTTAATTAAAACCATGCAGTTAGTGTAGTTTGGCGATGCTCACTTTGTGCCAAAGCATTTGTTTAATTTCCAACATGGAAATACACTAAATGTCTTTGTGGCAAATGTACAGCTAATCGATATACTGCAGGTGAGCGATCGTGCATTTCAAATTTTAGAATACGCCACATTGCTTCTGGCGCACTTACATATCGAGCATCTACATGAGATGCAAGTTCATCATGTACTAACTCACTGTGTTCGTTATTTTCAGCACTTTTGACCACTACAGTAGCTGCATCCAAGTCTTTGTAAATATATTTGTAGACATATTTAATGGATTTTATAGAAGTGCAAGCTTCCACATTAATGTGTGCATTATACTTCATGAGCAAATGTGGATTGTATGGTACCACATATCTGTTGTCTACCTTTTTGCCACGAATAATGGCAGTTTGTCCTTCTCTTCTTCTATATAATGGATAGCCATCACAATTAGCATAAGTTTTGTCTCTATAATCTTTTGGAAATTCTTTAATACATTTCTTATTTTCCATACATGGTGACTGTGGATTAATATCTCCACACGGTCCATGAATCATACGATGAGTTACAATCTCATATAGACTACCATGTATTTCTGGATCTGGTAGTTCAGCAATAATTAGTGAATCCACTTTGTCACCAGTATCTAATTTATCTTTCTCTTGAAGGATTATAAGAATATGTGCATGTGGAAGTGCTCTTTTTTGATGGTATTTGTTATTTGCCAAATAACTGAGTTATGGTTATGTCACGTATTAATTTATTTAATTTGATTTTAAAGACTCTTGCCACTAAATCTGGTCTATCGGAAGCAATTTGTCCAATTAGCAAATTGTGTGCAATCTCTGGCCATTGTGAATTATGTGTAAATGTAATAAATAAATCTGGTTTTCCAAATTTACAATAGCCATGGCATCATTGTATCTTTCGCGCATATTGCGAGGAGATCCCTGGAAGAAGATGGGAAAATGATGGCTTTGCCAGCTGTCAGCTCTCTGTTTGTAGCAACCTCATCGACATAATCCATCAATCCACAATACTGTTCTACACGTAGTTTATCTTGTTGATATTTGATGAAGTTTAAATTATTTGCCTCAACTTGCAAATATGAATCAATGATCCATTGTTGTGTCAGTTTTCCGCCACATAAAATGGGATTGAATCAATGTCGAATGGCAATTTGAGCTCTTTAAATTCAAGCATTGAAATATTATTTCTCACACGTACTTTTGAATTTGGGTAACTCTGAAGGGTTAATTTGGGTTACCAACCTGCTTCCCCATGTGGAAAAAATATGGGATATTTCATTGGATCCAAATTGGTACTTAGGATATTTATATTAATGAAAGGTTGCTCCTCATTTCTGGGATATATTCTAATATCTCTCTGAAATGGTGGTTCTCCTTAGTCATTTTGAAAGACCATTGCAACCTCATTTGATGTTGGCAAGTTATCAGTATGGCAATCTCTTTTAAGCACCATATTGACCTTTGGGATTGGCAATTGATGTATTTCTACATGAATTTGTTGTTCCTTTTCTACTTCTGCCAATTTTTTATAAGCTTGAGTGTACGGGTATTGGCCATAATTTTATCAAGCTCTATAAAAACAATGGGTAAGCATTTTTTTATTTTAATGAAGCTGCATACGTTGCTCAACAGCTTCCATTGTATCTAGGACATATAGTTGAGCAAATTTTCTTTGCTCTCCTACTCTGGATGTAAATGAGAAGTACAATGGTAAATTTGACCTTGTACTTTAAAGCAGTAAGGGCCATGTCCCGGCACGTTAGCAGCTAATGTTGCACCCATAGATGCAAGGGATATAGCACTATTATAGGATCTTATGTTTGTTTTGAAATTTTGGTAGTTGGGGAAAGTAGGCTCAGTCATAATGCTTTGTAAATATATTGGGAATTGTTGTCTTTCTGGAAGTTTTACCTTGCCTTTTTGACAGCAACAAATTAACTCGCCATCTCTGGGTCTTTCCTATTTGAAATGATAAGTCCCACAAAACTGACAATATTCATATCACCACAATTATGAACTCTACTGCTAAAGATTTAAGTAAAGGACAATCGTGAGAACATATATCAATATGACTCTCTAAATCATCATTAGAAATTGTATCTGATTGTTCAGCAACCCTTTCTAAATGCTTTTGTTTTTTAGTTGCCTTCTTAGGGGTATATTTTAGTTTGTGAGCTGATAGTCTTTTGCTTGCAAGTCTTTTGTGTTCTTTTTGTCGTCGAATTTCCTTCTGCTCCGGCGTCTGATGCTTTGCCCATGTTTTTTGACGTTCTCTAGTTTGCCGTCTTATCTTTTCCTGTTTCTTGTCAGTATCTGCCATATTAATCTATTATTATTTTTGTTCCTTATTGTAATTTTTTTTTAAGTGCATATTTTTTTGTATTTTGTTTTTATTTTGACATTGGCGCACAGCAAATAGGATAGGTGCTTTTTTTTTTTTACTTGTTATACTATACCTTGGTTGAATTATTAGTTGTGTATCAATGACAGAGGGTCCCCTGCTGCCAATGTTCCTGCGACAGTCTTCAGGCAGTGTCCGTTGAAAAAGAGAAAGATAATTTTTTTTTTTTTAACAACAGCATGGTCTTTTTGTGAATCCGATGTATTTGTGTAGATTACCTGTTCTTTCTTTGTCGGGTGTAAAATTGTGCAGATTTCACAGTCCGCGCTGCAAATTATTCAGTGGCGCTGTTGAGACAGAGTCTGTTGGAAGTGTGAAGAAAAGTGAAATATTGAAGTGCAGGATAAATATATATGTGTCTATTTTTTTTGTAAAAGGCTATTTTTTAAAGAAAATAGATATGAATAAAATCTATGTTATATATATATTTTTTTTAATTGAGATTATTGTAGGGCACATATACACATATCTGTGTGTTTGAAATGTTAGTATACATGAATATAGTTGTTGTTGGCAATATTTGAAAGCAAAGTTTTGTTTTGGTTTATGGATTTCTTAATTAATTAAATGTATTATAGCTTACCTCTTTGTCTTAATTTGCAGATTGTAAACTTGTAAAGTGTTAAGGAATTTGCTTCAGAAGTAACGCCACCAGTGAAATGTCCAGTCACACTGTTCATCACCTCAGGAGAAATGTAGACATTTCTGGAAAGTGTGCAGTATTTATAGACTTGGAGGTGAAGTAGAAACTGCTAAAACGCAATACGCATGCACTATTTGCGTTCCAGACGTCAATTTGCGTTCCAGCAGCAAATTTTGCGGATAGTAGTTATTTGTTGCATATGAAATGGAGGCGATTTTCTGTGTGTTACGTCCCGCATAATGTGTGTTACGTGCCGCATGAACTGTTCTTGAGTGTTGGTTCAGTTTTGCAAGTATGTTTTGTAATTTTACGTCCTTAGCCTCGTTTTGATTTTTTCGTCTGCCATTTTTTCTGTTGCTTAGGGGATTTTTGAGTGTGTAAACTGTGGAAATGTTAATGAAATCAAGGTGTAACCTGCCTTGCAGACGTCCTTGGTGTCCCCCCTTGCTGTGGGTAATGTTTATTTTTTATTTTTGTCTTTATTTTTTGTGTTTGGAGTATTTACCGCTGTGCGCGGTTTGTCCGTTAAGGCCATATTTTTGCGAGTCCGTAATGGTCTTATTGGTTGTATTTTTGTTGTTGTAAGGGCGCAATTTTTTTTTCCTGTCCCGCGGCTTGTATTTTTTTGTGTAAGTCCGTAGTCAGTCATTGCGTGTTTATGTTTTTTTTTCCAAATCCTGATTGTGTGGTTGTTTTTAAGCGATTGTGAGGTGCCGTAGAGCCTCCACCTCCGCAAATGCGGCCCTTCGCTTTGCGAGGGTCCGCATTTGCGGCCTGCAAATGAGCCTGCGGCCTGCAATGAGCCTGCGGCCTGCGGCTCATTGCAGCCGACATGGGAGTCGACACCTCCGCAAATGCAGCCCCTCGCAAATATATATATAGTACTTTTACGTTCACATTTGAAGCGAGGGCAGTAGTTGTAGTCCTTGCATTGGTAAAGATGAGCGCCATAGGAGCAGATCCCTACGACCCCCTACGACTTTCCGACCGCAAATGCGGACCCTCGCTTTGCGAGGGTCCACATTTGCGGCCTGCGGCTCATTGCAGCTCATTGTGGCTCATTGCAGCCGACATGGGAGTCTATATATATAGTAGAGGGAGGAATGTATAGAAGCTGGACATGTTCTGTATACACTGTACTTAATGATATGAAGTAGGCCTCGGGAGAAGCCTACATGGGCAATATGAGGACACCATTCATGGCTATAACTAGGAAATTACATTAATCATTCAAGATAATAACACATTCAAATAATACTAAATAATTATTATCAGCAAATCTCTTTTAACAGTACTATCGTAAACATAGTTTTGCGGTATTATTACTTATAAAGTAATTTCTATAGAAATTACCTTGGAAATGTAAATGATGGCTTTCTGAGGTGGACATCTGTCCTTTTCCAAGCATTTAAAGAAATGCCTTATTGCTGCCAAGGCTAAACAGAAAGCAGAAGGGAAGTATGTCAAAATCCCATCAAGCTGTCAGCCAAAGTATTTCAAACAAATTAGATCTATTTCACAGAGATGATAAGCAGACAAGATGTTCAGGAGGAAGAAAATAGAAAGTCATTCACTTTATGTACACCAAATGTTACAAACGGTAACTAGGCTGCACTGGTAATTTCTACGATTGTGGGAACTATAATGCAATCTATATGTTATTAAGTTATTAAGCATTTTAAAAAGGTCAATCGAGTTTAGGACTAGAGCAGTCCAATTACCTTATGACTATGAGATTTAGAACATTTTTAACAGAAATACCCCATTTTAATCTAACTGGGCACTGATTTGAATAGATTATATTTGACTGCAGATAAATTAGACTATATTCTGTATATAAATGACTAGTGGTAGCAGTATATTAAGGCCCTCATTCAATTGCAATTTGGCCAATTGAATAGGGCTCTAAATAAGCACATAACATATATTTTTTAAAGAAGTTTTTAGTTAGTAAACATCTATCCAAAAGCAAGCTTTTCACTAACTAAAAACTTCTTTAAAAAATATATGCGATGTGCTTATTTAGAGCCTTATTTAATTGGCCAAATCGCAATTGAATGAGGCCCTTAGTGTTTAGTGGCATAGAGTCTGGGAGCTACTGCCATTGGTTCTATCCACTGGGGCCACAGTGCAATTTTTTTTTGTATTTAATTTGTTTATTTTTGTAGTGTAGTGGTCCCCCTGGATCCCCGTGACTGCACCACCCTCACAACTATAAAGTGGACTTCTTAAAGTGGTTCAACAATACCACTATTCCTCTCCTGCTGGCTCTACTTCTTGCTAGGGGAGGTAATCCCATCGCACACGTGACGTCAGTCAGGATTTCTTGTCAAGGGGGGGGATGCACCAGCAGGATAGTTGAACCACCAATGAATTCCACTCAGAGCCCCCCTAAGAACCCCAAATTAAAGTCGGTGGCTAGGTGAAGTCAAGGGGACCACGGGAGCCAGGATGGGGTGGCCCTGCAGCCGAGGGTGCCCAGGATGATGGGGCCCACTACAGTACAGACATAATATATATATATATATATATATATATATATATATATATATATATATATAGTGAAAGTGGGACTGAGTAAGTTGACACTGCCACTTTTCCCATATAATTTTACTTTATCCCCGTAATATTCCTTTCCTACATTTTCCTCTTCCTTAGTGACAGATCCCTTATCCTCTCTCTCTTCTTACTGGAACTAGTCTGCATAGCCGGAAATCTATGATTCTAACCAGTTTTGAATGTGGGACATTTTTGCAACATTTTTCTTACTTTTTCTAAGATATAGAGCACCTTCCAACCTGATGATATATACTGTACATATATATATATATATAATCAAAAGAATTGTCAAAATCCATCCAGCCCCAGTATTAGAAATAGATGCTTAGACCTTTATTCAGTATGATTATATACCTGAGCAATAACTAAAACAAGGAATGTGCAGTAGGAGTATGAGTCACCAAATTATTAAAGCAGTGCATAAGACAACAGAGCTGTGTCAAAACTAGCTACTATTTATTATGTGTAATGATGCCAGGAATAGACAGAGACAAAAGAAACTAAATATGTCTTAGTGAACCTGCCCACCACAGCATCTCTGCCTTCAGATCAGGGAATACAGAAGTGGGTAGCTCTGCAGAGTTAACCAAGCTCCCCCATGGATTTCCACATTTAGCTTTTGTTGGTTTGTTTTATAAAAATAACTTCATCTTGCACACATTAAATCTCATGTCAGATATGCACAAAGTGCAGTGTGTCTCTCAAACTGCTTCATATTTATAACTATTTTTGTCTATGCTGCAAATTTTAAGAAAAGGTGAATACTTTTGTTTCAATAATTTTTTTATTAAAGACAATCACAGATGTCATGTCAACAATTCATTATACAAGTCAAAGCAGATGAAAGTGTATTGTTACATACATCCTTTTCAAGTAAGATTCCTGTCTGTGATATACAAAGAATAAGGTCAATGTTAATCCAGGAATCTAGCGTTTGTCTTTTTTTCTCTTCCTATCTTTAAGATTTCCAACTGTGAATACACATACACATCTCCTCAATAGCCTTCAAACTTGCCCTCTCCCCTCTTTCCCCACTAGCTTTAATTTCAATATTTTTTTATTATCAAACAATTATCCCATTTGAGCTTGTAGCACCCAGATTGCTCAGTGTAACATACTAATACTCCTCAGTGAGTATCTCTCCTTAAATTTGTACCTATAGTTTAACTTGAATTTTATATTGCATCTCTCGTTCCTTTAACTAATCGCTTGTTACACTGCCCACACCATGGCCCTTGTGTAAACCTTCCTATCTAACTAGATTTAACAGTTTATAAATCAACAATGAGGAGAATTATATCCCATTAGTAGTTCTATAAGTTGGAGTACATTTAGAATCCTTTATGATATTGAAGGTCTAGGGGAGAGAGGAGAAAACAAACAACTAAAAACCAAACAATTATCCATTCCAAGTACCAAAGACTGTCCACAGATTTTTTGACTAGTGCGTACCTACCTGCCCCCATTTCAGGGCAAGATGCAGTCAGCCATCCAGCCCACGTCAGGTATTCTCCTTGTTCCCCCGTCTCAACCAGTAAGGGCCATATTCCTGCTCGGATATATTTCCCTGTTGCCGATTTTGTCTGGTTCCCCTTCAAATACTGTCAATTGCGTGTGACGACCATAACCAGTTTCCCGAAATTTCTAGAAATAGGGGGAGTATGTTGGCTAAAGCATGCAAGCACCTATCCTGAATGTTTATGTAATTTAACTTATTAATGACTTCTGTTATTCTCAGATTCGGTGACCTCCACTTCTGGGCTATATGACTCTTTGTTGAGGTCATTAGGTATTGTATCCATTTGTTTTGGTTTACTGATATCGACTTAATGCTTCTCCCTAGCAGGCAAGTTTCATTTGAGAGAACAATTGTGGTATGCACAGTTTCTGATGCTTATTCTAAAGAAACTGATCATAGGGATCTAACCACCACACACTCACACCATGTGTGTAAAAAGTATCCAGAATAAAAGCATTGTCTAAGACACAAGGGGGAATTCTGAGAATTAATTTTATGCATTTTAACCGGTGTGTACTACACTCTGTGCAGAATTTTAATTGATGTTTCTTGCAAGCTATAGCTTAGAGGGCCTTTTATAAGAGTCAAGCATGTTGTTTCTGATGTGTGAGGGTCCCATTGGATGCCCAAGTCCTCCTCCCATTTTACCTTAAATGAAGGTTTATACTTAGTTGGGGGAGCATTTAAAAAAGCGTATAACATGCTTAGCGTTCCTTTAGTTATAGGTGCTTTAATACACATAGTGGACAACCAGCTAGCCTTAAGATAGCCCCACTTCCCAATCAGTGCATTGACCCCATGTTTGACCTTGCAGAAATTGTAGTGTTCCCTTAAATGGATGTCAAATCTGGTCCTGAGCTGTTCAAAATTTATAATTTGGTCGTTATCTACCCACGTCCCTAGTTTGTCCAACTTGTGTATCTCCCACCAGTTTCTCGAGGTCTCGCCCAAGTTGTCCCAAATCATGGGATGGGTAAGAGTGGAAGTTAGACCTGTTGTTTTATTCACCAAATTATGTTTATTGTTGATCCTATTCCAAATGAAGAGTGAGTGTCTAATAATGGGATTGGCATGCTTGGTGTAGTCTAGGGGTATATCAGGAGTCCAGATGATGGAGTCCCATCTATTGGGTTTGATTCGCTGATTCTCTATAAATACCCACAAGGGTTGGTGCTCAACTGAGTGTGCTTGAGGAATAAAGGACAGCTGGGCTGCATTGTAATAAGATCTCAGGTTGGGGCACGCTAAGCCTCCTATATTTTTGTCACTAAATAACAATGTTTGAGGTATACAGGGTCTTTTATTGTTCCAGATGAATCTCATCAAGTGTTTTTGAAACTTATTCAGGTAATTTTGATTAATTGGGATCGGGAGAGATCTAAATAAATATAAAATTTGCGGTAAAATGTTCATTTTCATAGAGTTGATACGACCTGTCCAAGACAAGGGGAATCTGCTCCACTTTTTTGTATCTAAAGTAAGGGTTTTTAACATTGGTGTGTAGTTGGCTTTGTACAATCCATCCAGGTCAGGGGTCAGATTTATTCCCAGGTAAGTGATGTGGCTTGAGGGCCATGCAAATTGTAATTTGCATTTCAGTTGTTCCAATTCTTGGATAGACATTAAGGTCCCAAAAGCCCCATTTTTATTAAGATTCATTTTAACTGGTCCAGTATCTCCATCAAGGCTGACAATGAGGCTGCTGGTTCAGTAAGTGTGCATAGTATGTTGTCCGCAAAAAGACAACACTTTAGCTGTTGCAGCCCCACTTGCACACCCTGCATCTGTGGTGACGACCGGATGGCCTGAGATAGGGGTTCAATCGCAAGTGCGAAAAGCAATGGGGGATAGGGGGTATCTTGTTCAGAACTGCCCTTAAGTATCTCTAGGGAGTTAAAAGCTTTTTCTAAGTCAAGTGCTACAGTACATATAGGTTTATTTTTGCTATGTGTAGCACATTCAGCACTCTTCTTATATTATCCCCCGTCTGTCTAAACCGTACAAAGCCAACCTGGTCCTTGTGAATTAACTTGAAAACCTAGCGGCCAAAATCTTTGCTAATATTTTCGAATCTCTGTTTAGTAGAGAAATTGGTCTAAAAATGTTTGCCTCTAGTGGATCTCTGCCCGGTTTAGGAAAGAAGACTAAATTAGCCTGATTAAATTCAGCAGGTACTTGTTCCCCTCTTAAAATAGAGTTGTATAACTTTGCCAAGTAAGGTACTAGAAGTTCTGAAAAGGTCTTGTAATAGATATTCGAAAAGCCGTCTGACCTGGGAGATCTACCTAACTTCAGATTCTTAATTGTGTTGCTAATTTCTTCTAATGTGATATCTTTGTTCAATCGTTCTAGGTCTTGGTCTGCAATTTTTGGTTGATCCAAATTGTTAAGAAAGTTTTGAATTTGGAAAGCCTTTGCTTCCGGTTTGGATGTGTATATTTTTTTATATAGATTTACAAAGGTTTCCTGAAATTTTGTCTGGCTTAACGTGACTTGACCTTCTATGGTTTTGATTCGATATATCTGATTTTGGGATTGTTTAGATCTAAGTCTGCTGGCTAGCATAGGGAACAATTTTGTTCGCTTGACTAAAGAATTTGTATTGTGTTTTTCTTAGGGCTTTTTCAGTCTTAATGTTCAGAAGGTTATCTATTTCTAGTCTTGTTTCGTCGATCTTTAGTTTACTTCAGGGGAGAAACTAGATTGATTCTGTTTTTCTAATAAATTCAACTCCCGCAGAAGAGTAGTTTCTTTTACGTGGAGGTTTCTTTTGCATGATGATGCAAGTCTAATCATGGAACCGCGAATATAAGCCTTATGGGCTAGCCAAAGCCAGCCAATTTCAGTTTCAGGTATGTCGTACCTGAATTTCTATAATGCTACTTTTTTTATCCTGTAGCACAGCTCCACTTCCATCAGTTCAAATATGTATCAGGAGTTTGTTTTTTTCTTTCCAAAGAGGTCAGAATCTGCATAGATTTGTTAATTATGTACACAGTGCTTTGCAAAAGTATTCACCTCCTTGACTTTTTACCTATTTTGTTACATTACAGCCTTAAGTTCAATGTTTTGTTAATCTGAATTGTATGTGATGGATCAGAACACAATAGTCTAAGTTGGTGAAGTGAAATGAGAAAAATATATACATAAAACTATTTTTTAGAAATAGAAAACAGAAAAGTGGCATGTGCATATGTATTCACCCCCTTTGTTATGAAGCCCATAAAATGCTTTGATGCAACCAATAACCTTCAGAAGTCCCATAATTAGTGAAATTATATCCACCTGTGTGCAATCTAAGTGGCACATAATCTGTCATTATATATACAGACCTTTTTTGAAAGGACCTTGAGGCTGCAACACCTAAGCAAGAGGCACCACTAACCAAACACTGCCATGAAGGCCAAGGAACTCTCCAAACAAGTAAGGGACAATGTTGTTGAGAAATACAAGTCAGTGCTAGGTTATAAAAAAATATCCAAATCTTTGATGATCCCCAGGAGCACCATCAAATCTATCATAACCAAATGGAAAGAACATAGCACAACAGCAGACCTGCCAAGAGACGGCCGCCCTCCAGAACTCACAGACCGGGCAAGGAGGGCATTAATTAGAGAGGCAACACAGAGACCTAAGGTAACCTAGGGGAGCTGCAGAGTTCCACAGAAGAGACTGGAGTATCTGTACATAGGACGACAATAAGCCGTACACTCCATAGAGTTGGGCTTTATGGCAGAGTGGCAAGAAGAAAGCCATTACTTTCAGCAAAAAACAAAATGGCACATGTGAGTTTGTGAAAAGGCATGTGGGAGACTCCCAAAATGTATGGAGGAAGGTGCTCTGGTCTGATGAGACTAAAATGTTACTTTTCGGCCATCAAAGAAAACTCTATGTCTGGCACAAACCCAACACATCACATCACCCAAAGAACACCACCATGTTTTTCAGCAGCTGGGACTGGGAATCTGGTCAGAGTTGAGGGAAAGATGGATGGTGCTAAAGACAGGGATATTTTTGAGCAAAACCTGTATTACTCTGTGCGTGATTTAAGGCTAGGACGGAGGTTCACCTTCTAGCAGGACAATGACCCCAAACACACTGCTAAAGCAACACTTGAGTGGTTTAAGCGTAAACATGTAAATGTGTTGTTATGGCCTGGTCAAAGCCCAGACCTCAATCGTGGGCAGACTTTAAGATTGCTGTTCACAAGCGCAAACCATCCAACTTGAAGGAGCTGGAGCAGTTTTGCAAGGCGGAATGGGCAAAATCCCAGTGGTAAGATGTGGCAAGCTCATAGAGACTTATCCAAAGAGACTTGGAGCTGTGATTGCCGCAAAAGGCCGCTCTACCAAGTATTGACTTTGGGGGGGTGAATAGTTATGCACATTGACTTTTTCGGTTATTTTGTCCTATTTGTTGTTTGCTTCACAATAAAAAAAAACATCTTCAAAGTTACGGGCATGTTCTGTAAATTAAATGATGCAAATCCTCAAACAATCCATGTTAATTCCAGGTTGTGAGGCAGCAAAACATAACAAATGCCGAGGGGGGTGAATACTTTTACAAGTCACTGTATATATACACTTATGATTTTCTGTTTAGGTGTGCGATAACCATATGATTGTGATATAGCATGGGTCGTTAATTCCAGGTTGTGAGGCAACCAAACACGAAAAATGCCAAGGGGGATGAATACTTTTGCAAGGCACTGTAGATGGACAGATTTTTTAATAGCCAGGTTATACTGGATTAGCCACTACGTTTTTAATAGCAGCATAGAAATATTTTGCGTGCATTTCCCATTTTTCACATAACTGAAAAAAAAATTCAGTTGTTTATACATTTCTTAGGAAAACTCTCTACTTTTTTGTCATCCATTATCTCTCTATGCTATTGGACTTCTTACCTTTATTTGATTTCACCTTTAGTGCATCATATTTTGGTACCTTGCCCCTTATCACTCTGTTCCTGTTTTTGCTCTTTGACAATATATTGTCCCATGTACATTATGGACAATACTGTGTTATTAAAAGGAGACGGTTATGTCTATATGCATAGGTAAATTAGGCTTAGGCCAAGGGAGGCATAACGAACAGCATACAAATAACCAGATAGGACTGAGTCTTTTTAGCCGGCACAATAGGAAAAGAGAAAAAGTAAAAGAACCGCAAGAAAGAGAGTGGGGTAAATATGGTGTAGAAAAGAAGAGGAGCTAGAGCAATAACAAAAAATTCTGGCAGACAGCCAAGGACATCTATAATCATATAAATATATATGCAGAGAACATGAATTATTTATTTCAAAGTGCATTGTTAATTTTGTTTTATTTCATTAAAAAATCTTTATATGCCTCAGTTAGCTCTCTTGTATGGAGCCGTTGCCAGTAAAAGGTAACTAGCCTGTAGGTCTGGCTGTACTGTTTTCAGTCTAAAGCTATATAAACAGTAAAGGAAAAGGGATACAGGAATAAAACGACTTAAATAAAGTTAAAGTAATTTATTCCGTTATTCGTTTGCCTTCACTCTTAAATAAATTCAGTTTTATGCACTAAGGGTATATCAAGATCACTCAATCTAAAGCTATATAAAATTGTCGATTCGATAAGGCTTTACATTGAAAACAGTATAGTCAATAATCTCTAATACAAATAAATAATATACCCTGGTTGGTGGTGGATTAGAAACCCTAACTGAGAGAGAAAAAATAAAAAACAGCAATATAAATTTACTGTAACAAAATGCATTTTTTGTTTAATTTCATTGAATTCATTCAACTCTTATTATCCGCTATAGTTTAAAAAAATATACCATACCATACATGGAACCTCTCTTGTGCCCTTCCCAAGTATACTTGTTATGATGCCCCTTTAGGTTTCAATGCAATTATATATAAAGTAATTGATTTCAATAGAAATAATATACACAATTGATTTAATGCCCTATTCTACCTCAGATGTTTTGTAGCATCTGGCTACCTTTATCATGATTTTATTAATACTGATTGGCTGCCAGGGGCAAGTCTCATTTTAATTAGATCCTATTTTGAAGAACTGCACTTAAAATATGGAAAAAATATGTAAGGTTTCAACAGTGCTGTCTTTCCTCATTCATTTTCTTGGATAAGCTGCACCACCATCACTTACCTCAGGACCCAATTCCTGGGACTGCTGCTGCAGCAATCTAGGCTCTTCCGTTTTAGTCGGATGGACAAATGGATTTACAATGGGCGTGTTTCAGCCTAGGCCCACAAGGCTCAGGCCTAGGGCAGCACATAATTAGGGGACAGCAGGTAGAAGTTGATGATTCAATGCAATGTAATATAGAGATATAATAGATACATAGATAGAATATTCTGTGTACCTGACACTTTCTGGTTTACTGTATTCTTACATAGATACATATATACTTATGATTTTCTGTTTAGATGTGCGATAACCATATGATTGTGATATAGCAAGAGGAAAGTAGTAACTGGGTCGCACAAATGCAAAGGGACCTAGGGCAGCATAAAACCTAAATACACCATTGGTTTTACCACTGGATGTTAGAGATTACAAATGTAGCTTGGGCTTTATCCCACATTCTCCTTCCTTTAACATGGTAATAGCAAACCAGTTACCTAGGAGCTGGGCCATTAGCTCTGCTTCTCTGACTGGACTTGACTCTTAGCAGTAACAGTAATGTAGGCTTTTTTCCTCATAGTGTGAATGCTAAACTAACATTATGTGTAACATTATGCTTTATGTTGTAACTATATTCATTTATGTACCATTTATCCAACAATAAACCATTAAAAAAATCTGCCAGTCTGGAAAAAAATGAAAAAGGTTTTTCTAATGCAAAATAAAACAATACAGCTTCTAATGTATTACCTTCTAATATGCAATTATGGTACTGTGACATCTAACATTTTGGTTTCTGCTGATCACCTTCCTGAGATGACAGGCAACTTTGATGCAAAGGAAATATTTCAGTAATGGAAATTCCATTAGTTTACAAGAACACACCCTGCTGAAAGAGTAACAGAAAGAATCGTCTAACAAAATAAATTGGATGCCTGCAGTAAAGTATCATTTGGTATACGATAAAAATGCAGAGGCTGTGCCTATTTAGTTAAATAATTTATTTTTGCTTTCAAAAATGCTGTGCATTATTACGGTTATTCATGCAAAAGACTATATAAAAAGTGGTCCTTTAAACATTTGAATCAGTCTATTGTGCACTGAAAGCATCATTTGAAAATTATAACATTAACAAATACCTTATTTCATTGTACAGCCGAGAGGTCCCTTTCTATTATTTATTAGCAGAACAATTTAGAGGACAACTAATGACATTTGCGTTATGACCTGTAGATAGTTGTCTTTATTCCCTCCCGGAAAGAGACATTATCCAGATTTTGAGCTATTGACATCATTTTGTTTTGTAAAATTCCTGACAAATGTTAGTGCAATTGGTGGCTTAACCTAAATTCTTCCTCCTGAGTGCTCTGAACAACTGGTGCATAGCTAATGTAAGAACTCATAGACCAGCTCAACACACTGTTCCCTGCTGAATTTTTATTAGGTAATGCAGCTATTAGGGAAGATGGAGACGTCCATTTCTGAACAAAGCAACAAAGTAAAGAATGCCCAGGGGGAGCAACACCACGAACTTCAACTACTAGATTACAAGTATGTATTTTAATTACATTAATGTAGCCCTGTACAGAATGAATGTCTCTGTCTAATGACTAGCTTGGCATAAAGAACAAAACTAAAATCAATACAGAATACACAATCAGAACTTTGGAGAGGTCTTATCAACTTGATAACTGCAATGTTTCGGTTCTATTAAATTATAAGAAAAATATAAATCTATGCTTGACCTTCTGTTTAAATGGACTTGAAAATCAAGTATTTTTTATTTAAGTTCTTCTTAAAGGGATTCTTTAGGCAATGTATTTTGTTTTATATAAATGTTTTAACTAGATTGACTTAATTTTATACCCCTCAATATAATTGTTATGTAAAATGCACAATTTACTTAGTTGAAGTAGCTCCCAGAGCAAAAGATTATCAGATTCAGGAACCTCTCCCTCTCTTCCTGTTCTTGCTCGTGCAAATTGCCATGTTGCACAGCTGTGACCTAAGGCCACTCCCACAGGTCAGGCATCACACTGCCAGTTTATCATGCTACTACAAGCAGATAGTGACATCCTGTGCTTTTGAGCAACATGAAACACTAACAGTGTGAAGCATCTCCACTTTGGAAGTGGCCTTAGGTCACAAGTGTGCAACATGGCAACTTGCACGAGGCAGAAAGGAGGAGGCTCCAGAAACTGTTACTCTGCAAATAAGTGAAGCGTAACTTTTTTTATGACAATGACACTAATGGTGAAGAAAATAAAAAAACTACTTAAAACATTGATTATTTTGAATTATTATGCAAATGTGTGGGTGAGAAATGCTAATTTGCTACTTTGATGTGCAATTTAGTGACACACTGCCTTTGCAAACATACAAGGAGCCAGAATAATCTACCCCCAGTGTTATTATGCAGTGAGATCTCCTACTATTAAGCAGAATGAGCAGCAAATTAGCATATTGATACTCAGATGCATAAAACAATGTTGAATATTTCCCTAATGATTCACTGTAGAGCAACATGACAAGTACAATATAAAGCCATCTTTCAGTGCAAGCGTTTGACCAGTCATTGGCTCATTTGCAACTAAATTAAATGGGACACACAAGTCACATATTAGCTATATTGTATTTAAAGGCATATCTAAGTTTCCTAGCTTATGAATGCATCTGATAGAGGAGAATCCATATGTCATGCCCAGAAGGGCCCCACTAAACTTTTTGGACTGTTATTTATAACCAATATAGCTAAATATTTAAATGGATATTGGACTTGCTAAGAATATGACATGATTGTGCCAAGTTTAATGTACGGAAGGCTCCAAAAATTTATGTTGGGGACACTAGATAATGTGTATTATACAGAGCAGTGTGGCACACAGGCATGTTTAGTGTCCACATGTGGCATTTTCCTCAGATATTTAATGAGGTGTGTTGCCAGGGTCTCTGGACAGAGGGGTCATCAGTTTTGAGGTCATAAGGGAATCCAATACAGTATGGAAAAGGCCTCCATATTGTCATGTTCCCGCCATAAATATATCTAGCAATGTGTTACCTACTAGAATGGGTCAGTCCCTTAATGTATAGATAGATGAAGTAATGTCCTAAACAGGTAAACATTGGCTCTCTAATTACCCCTAGAGTGTATGGAAAGCAGGAAAGAAAGCACATGGTGAAATCTTAGACTTTCAGGATCCAAACTCAGTGTGTGTGTGTGTGTGTGGGGGGGGGGGGTGGTTAAGGAACCTAATAACCCTGACCTCAAGGTAATTTAAACATATGGGAAGATTAATAAATATTGTATATTGGTTACGGTATGGATTAAACATGTTGCATTGTTGCCAAAATAAATGTTTTGATCTGAAATGCTAGATGCCGAGAAGAATATAAAAGTCACAACCTGCAGATTGCTCCTTTAAGCTACAGTAGGAGAATTAAGGGTGTGAGTCCTTAAATCTGGGTTGTGACACAGTAGTGTATGCAAACATTATTTTGCATGAAAAAAGTACCAGAATTAAACATTTAAACACTTACCTTGAAATTAGCAAAATCTGTTATAATTTATGACAGATGAATATTAGAGTTAACACCCACTTGAAGCCCAGCCTAAATTAGCATAAAATGCATAATTTCTTTTGACCAATCAGGAGGAGGCTCAGGCAGCCGATACATTTGTATCAAACTGTGGGGTTTCTAGCTGTGCTATAAAATCTCTCTACCAAAATGGTCAAATGTATGTGGCTGCTCTCTTTAGTGTACTTGGTTATGTAAGTTTCCTATGGATGTGCAAAGCTGGATTTTAGTTTCCTGCATATAACTTTGCAAGTACACTGAACTTTCCTATATAACACATATTTTCGGATAATCATTGCCTGTTTCTTACCAAACATTTGAAACCCAGGAAACATATAACACATCTAAAACATTACTTTATTTTTTTTCATTACATGCAAAATACATGTTGCATGGGTTAAAGATTATTCTTTCAATTGCATAAACTGATTTTGGAACAAACTCAGGACCCCCCTGCCTAAAATATTTTTAGCTGTATCAGGTTCAGCCATAAGATGGAGTTGCAGATTTTTCAAGTTATTTCAGTGCTCTCACACACCTTAATTAGGGTTACTCAGAAGCAGGTCCTAACATTGCCTCAAAAGCAGGGATTAAAATAAAATTGTAACCCTTCCAACAATGATTTTACTTGCAAATAAAAATGTTGTTAATGTTTAAAACATTTTCCTTTAAATGCATGATAGTAAATTTGTGACTTCTGCTTTTTTCAATGAATACACTAACAAATATTTGTTCCGTTGAGAGAAACCTCAAATTTCAATGTTACGCTATGAAACCTAATTTTCAGCAGGAACCTTCTTAGTGTATTTGATCCATGGAATGATCTATGAAATGGAAATAGTGTATTTGATCCATGGAATGATCTATGAAATGGAAATACTGTTCTAATTTGAAAGCTCTCACTGTGAACACAGTTTGGTTCAAATGTATCTTGTAATTTTATAGATTTCTAGCATCCCGTTCATCCCTCTGTGAGAGTCCCAGCTGTGCTTTTCAAAACCATTAATTTCAATCTTGTACCAATGAATAAGCAACAACAAAAAATAGAGGTGCTCAATTAGAGAACAAACAAACCTTAACAGTTTAGCTCACTCCAGCCTTATACAGAGAGAAATATCCTGTAGTATATATTTCACACAATAAAGTGATCCAGCCACAAAATACCAGGCAATTCGACCCAGAACAGGAAAAAGAGCAAACTTCAGACGTACATTTCAGCTTTAGCTGGGCCTCATCAGTAGGGTGTAACTGAACTCCCTAAAGCACAGAGAGCAAGGACTCCTTGTCTGGAGCCCTATCAAAATAAAAAATAGAGGTGCTCAATCAAAAAACAAACTAACATTAATGCTCTCAGAGTGGATTATCATGTCCATAGAACTAACCTAGTAAGGTTAGTTCGTTTTCTGATTGATCACCTCTATTTTATGTTACTGCGTATGCAAATGACCATTAGTGCTTAGCCTCACTAATGGTTTATAGGGGCTCCAGATGTGGACTCCATGCTCACTATGCCTTCAGGAGTTATCAGCTATACTTTAGTGTTGAGGCCCAAGTAAGGCCAAAACGTGCATCTGGAGTTTGCTGTTTCTTCTGTTCAGGATAGAATTGCCAGGTTTTCGGGGCTGGTATACCATAGGATGAGATAAAGGGGACAGGTGAGATAAAAGAGGTTAAACTATTAAGGTTAGTTCATTCTCTGTTACTTGTACTAATCAATACACTTAAATTTGAGCAAGTCAAACAAATGTCTTCAAATCATATTAGCCTGAAACTTAGCATTCGGCCGTCACAGTGATCATCACTCATCAACTGAGGCATTTGAACCGCCATGTTAAACTTTCCTCTTCAAAAATGTGTATATTGATTTACATCTTGGTGAAACATGATCACATCAGTAACACACTTATTTTGTTTGGAAATTGCTAATGTTAATTGAAGCACACATACAACAGAAGCAAATCGTAGGAAATGTCTACTACATGTATTCCCTTCAAGAAGAACTCTAATAATGTAGCTTCATAATAAATTAAAATTATATCACGTTATCATCATTCTGACTATCATCATAATGCTATTTGAATGATGCCAAAGTCCCGACAAGCCTCTGTAACATAACAATTTGAATTTGTTTTTCCTAGACTTGGAGGATTACTGAGTGATGTACAAGACCAAATACAAAACCAGCGCAAGTGGACTGAATCCCAGCTACAAAGAACAGCTCAAGAGCAGACAAACAATCTAGATCAAATTCTTCATAGTTTTAAGGAAAAAATGGTAAGTGATGTTTAAATAACAATTTGCAGTGGTCTTCATGGAGTAGTATTGTGCTATCTCAGTCCAGGATATAGAACAAGCAAAACCATTCTACGAGAAGCCTGAGCCGTGTTCTACATGCACTGTACAGATTTATGGAAATGCAGCTATTCCATCTTAGTTCTTCTTAAACCAGGAGATTGTTTGCACTGCATAATTATGCATGTGTAGTTCAGTATGCTAATTTTCAGCTGATTCTGCTTAATAAGTGGGGGGCTAACTGCATAACACTGGGCATAGGTTGTTCTTGTTTTTTTTTTTTTTTTTACATATTTGCACATTAAAGCAGCTAATTAGTATTCACCAGCCATGTGTCTAATAATCAAAACATGGTACCGAATATCCCAGCAATTATTCCCTTTAGAATAAAACAACTAGTACAATGTATATGCAGTTTTTCATGTTATTTAAAGGGATTCCTCAGACTAAATTATTTAGTTATATATACATTTTTTAACTAGGTTGTTCAATTTCCTTACCCACACACAAAATACCTAAAAGCTCATGCAGAAATAATTTTGAAAAAAGCGTGAAAGTAAATATGCAGTGAATATCTGAGATTACAGGTCACGATGCTGGTCTTTTCAGACATAAGTTTTGGGATAGGGACAAATTCCAAAAGATTAGTTGAAACTGGTTGCAGGCACATGTTTCTTTAAATTCATATGGCAGTGATTCTAGACTTATTTTCTCAGTCCATTTATTTGTACATATGCTTATGTCAAAGGTCAGTGTCCATTTAAATGAGTACTTCCTGATATTACTGTAATGCCTTTTCTTCCAATTCAGCATTTCCCTGAATTAATCAAATTTATAATGAGAATAGTGTAAGACCCTTAAAACTGTAACAATATTCAGCCTCAAACATTTTAAGCCAACATGAAAAATTGTATATATTTGAAGAAAAAAAAGTATATAAGTAATTATATCTATATATTGCTGTAATTTCCACTGGAAATTGCTAATTTCATTAAGGCATCTAAAGAAAATATCAGAGCTTCTGCATAGTAATATGTGCAGGTAATGGACAGTCAATCACATCAGCACTCCATTTAGTATATATGGTATAAGCCTGGCAGTTCCAGTGATTGAGTGAAACGCGTCCTCCACATTAGTCAAATTGCCAGATCTAAAATTTGCAATAAGAAGAACCAGTTTCAATAGGTTGAGGTGTTACTTTCTGCAGAGATACAAAGTGATATCTTAAAAAACTTGATATTTCCCCAGGATGTAACAGAGAAAAGATTTCAAGATAATTTACATCACCTTACAATAAAAGTGGGCAATACAGATGAGCTGCATAAACTGGAATCGAAACTCAGCAGAATGAAACATGCTGAAGATAAAATGAGTGCGAGAATGAATAAGATAGAGGCCGAGATCTGGGAGGAAATCAAGAACATGAAATCCGAATATAGAGCAGGTATGTAATTATGACAAAATTGTTTAACATTGTTCATTATCCCACATTGCTTTGCAATCTTTGTTTTAGTGTGTCACTCAGTATAGGTAAAAATACATTTAGCATGTAATAAAAAAAAGCACTGTACCACTCTGGCATATTTCATTAAAGAGCACCTGTACCGCTTAATATGTGTATATATATATATATATATACTAGCGAATTGCCCGTAAAAAAATGACGGCAATGAACTTGCAAGGTAGCTAATGGTGTTTTGTGTCTAATACTGAAATATGTAATACAATTAATAAATGAATATAGTTTACCTATTTGAAAGCATTCTGTTGAAGAGCTGGCAATGTGTTTTGATGTTGCTGCAGCATGAGTTGTGTGGAGGTGGTGTGTAAGTGTGCTGAATGTGTGCAGTGTAATAGTGTGCGTGAGCGAAACCAAACCGTTAGCGTAGTTGTGTACTTCCGCATTAGCGTAAAATGGCGGGTAATGTGTGGTATGCGTCTTAGCGGAATATCCGTAGGTGTTTTGTGGGGTTTTGCGTGTTTAGAGTGCTGTAGCCTCGTTTTCGTTTTGTTCGGCGGACATTTTTTCTCATGCTTAGCGATTTTTTTAGTGTCTAAACTCTTTTGTTTTTAGTTAACTGAAGGTGTAAGTTGTTTTTTTGAGGTCCTGGAATCTTCCTCTTGCTGTAGGTAAGCTTTTTATGTATGTGGTGTGTGTATTTATTGTGGTTTTAATTTTGTGATGTTTGCGAGTTGCGGCCGATTTTTGCGAGGTCGTAATGTGTGGTAACGTGTCTCGTATGTTTTTTGCTTTGCGAGGTAAAGTTTGCGAGGGTCGCGGTCGTTGTGTCATGTTGTTTGCATTTTAACGATAATTTTGCAAGGGACGCAGTTGCTGGCAAGGAGCACCTTTGGCGCTCCATACCAGCAACTGAGGCTCTCGCCGCAGCCCTCGCTACACGAGCCTGCAAAGCGTTAGCAACAACTCGTACGCTCACAACTATATATGTGATATATATATATATATATATATATATATATATATATTTATATATTTATATATAATATACTCTTTTGAAGAAATGAAAAAGGCAAAATGGTTTTAGACTATAAAACAAAAACCATATAGCTTCGATTTTTATTTTTTTTGGCAAACTGTTTTATTGAGAGTAAAGACATAAATGTTTAAATGACGGTTTGCAGATAATGGTTTGTAAAATGTTGCCATATGAGGGACATAACAACAATAATTTTTGCTGTGATATATAATCTATACATTTGTATAATAAATGTTACCATCAAATGCATATTTATATCCTCTCATTAAGGGTAGTCTCATACTCTATTTCTCCATCTTTTTCCTTTTTCTACTCATCTTTGACTCTGTGTATGCACTTAACTTAGGAACCTACAATAACTTGGATCAGAGTCCTTGTAAATTATTAGTGAAAAATATCAAATATATACAAGAACAAAAGAAAAACCAATAAGTGAATAAAAATAAAAATAAATGGTTGGGGTGAACAGGTGGAGGGGGAAATAGTAGTGTTTTGCTTTTTTCGGTTTTCCTCAACTAGGTAAAATGTGGAAATAGTATCATACCTTAGTCAGGATTTTCACACGTCCCATCCAGGTCTCAGATCTCCGACAGGTCATCTCTGTGCGTTTAAAAATTTAGAGAAATGTAGATAATAATTATTCTAAGAGAATGCTGTTCCGCCATGGATCTCAAATTTTTAGAAACTTATCAACAGAGTCCGCTAATAAATGTTTAAGTCTCTCATTAGTCATGATATAGTTTAGTTTATAATTAACTACTTGCAGGATTGAGTATGTTGGTCTTTCATAATTTGGCTATGTGACTTTTGACAGCTAAAAGTATAAATTGATGTAGTTTGTTTGTTGAGTGGATAAAGTAAGAGGAGAAATTCCCAAGAGGCAAGTTTCAATGTTTGGTAAAAGTTAGATCTGAAATAAGTTTGAGGTTAGACCCATTATGTCTTGCCAAAATCTTTGGGCTTTCCCACCAGATGTGAATGAAAGTGCCAGCTGCAGGACAGCTCCTAATACACTTAGGGTTCTATGAGGGTTTCCATTTGGAGAGCCGATCAGGGGTAATATATGCTGCGTGTAACACTTAATAGAGGTCTCCAGAATACTATAGTTTAGGGACTCTAAAGATACATTATTCCACTATTCCTTCAATTTATTTTGTTCCCATTGCGGAGTTAGATCAGTTTCCAAATCAGTTATATACCGTATTTATCTTTACTTGTCTCTGAGAGTGTATTAAATGTATTATATAATATTCCTAGTATACCTTTAGTTAGAGGGGTATCTCTACAAATGCATGTAAACCATTTTCTTTACTAGGGATGTGGTAAAATGTTTTAATTAACAAAAATGTAAATATTCTCCTAGAGGCAAATCGTGAGTATCCCGTTGTTCATATGATAGAATTAAGTCATCAGAGAACCATGTTCCAATTTTATCGAGGACCCTAGACCTCCACCAGTTCAGCAAGTTACCTCTAAGTCCCTCAGGGAACTGGGGATGGGGAAGTAATCGCATTAGGGGAGAGATTTTGGGAAGTAATTGAAATCTTGTATGGGTAGACGTACAGCCAGATAGAGAGTTTAATTATTGGGTTTAAGGGTTTCCGCAGGAAAGAGAGCGGGTTGATGAGCCATGTTATTGTATCCCAGAAGTAAGGGCGCATTATATGGGTTTCAATAGTAACCGAGATGGGTTGGTGAGAAATGGAGTAAGCAATGGGGAGGAAAGCTAATTGCGCTGCTTTAAAATAAATTTTAAGATTAGGGCATGAGAGACCCCCTCATGATTTAGGTTTGTGCATAATTGATCTAGCTATTCTTGGGGATTTATTTCATCATATAAATTTGAAGATCTGATTTTGTAATCCCTTTAAGTCTTGGAAATGACATGAATGGGTAGAATACAAAAAAGATAAAGAAGTCTGGGTAGAATGTTAATTTTGATTGCATTAATGCAAGCCGAGAAATATGATATTTAGACCCATGTAGATAGTTCAGCAGCTAATCATGTAAAGATTGGTTGGTAGTTGGCCTTGTATAAATCTTCAGGCTTCGGTGTAATGTTTACACATATATATTTAATATGGGATTTGGGCCAGGCAAAATTGTAGTTAGAATGTATAAATTAGTTTTCATTGGGAGATAAATGAAGAGCAAGAGCTTCAGTTTTGTCTAAGTTGATCTTTAAACCTGAAAAACGACTGTATACTTCTAAGGTTTGCATTAAAACTGGGATGGATTGAGTATGGTTCAAAATGGTACAAACGAGATTGTCTGTCTGCAAATACACAGCACTTGTATTGATGAAGGCTCACTCTTATCCCTTTAATGTCTGGATTGGTTCTGATAGTTAAGGAAAATAGAAGAGGTGATAAAGGGCATCCCTGTGTGGTAACTCTCTGGATGGTTTCTCCCTTCCAGGCAGTTTTAGGGTTGCCATAAGAGAGTGGGAATAGGTATTGATTACGTTTATAAATGACCCCCTGAATCTAAATTTTGCCAGCACCACTTGTAAATATGACTAATCAAGTGAGTCAAATGCCTTCCCTATATCTAACACTAGAAGCCAGGTAGGATAATTTATAATTTTTATATACAGTGACGTTGTAAGGGAATGTACCATTTTGGATTCTGCTGATCTCCTTCTATTCAGACAATAAAATGCATAAAAGTTTCTGTCTGAAAACTAGGAATGGTAAAAGGCAGTGCTTGCAACAGACTAATGAAAAATAAATTATATTATAAGGACGCACTGTCCTAAAAATGTAAAGGTAAAAATCAACTCAGAAGAGGAAAGAATTGCATATAAAAGTTAAATATGTAAAGCTTGTGTTTATTTTTTTTAGCTCCTATATAACATTTAGAATTGTTTTTAGATGGAGCAAACACATCTATCTATCTACATCTATCCCTGTGCTGTTTTGGTGGCAATATGATTTACATGCAAAAAGCTAGTTTTATAATATATAAAGTGCCGCCCCCACTGTAGTTCTTTGAAAGAGTGTATATTAAAAATATGCTTCAGATATAATTACTACTGTGATCTCTCTCTCTCTCTCTCTCTCTCTCTCTCTCTCTCTCTATATATATATATATATATAGTCAGGTCCATAAATATTGGGACATCGACATAATTCTAATCTTTTTGGCTCTATACACCACCACAATGGATTTCAAATGAAACGAACAAGATGTGCTTTAGCTGCAGACTTTCAGCTTTAATTTGAGGGTATTTACATCCAAGTCAGGTGAACGGTGTAGGAATTACAAGTTTGTATATGTGACTCCCACTTTTTAAGGGACCAAAAGTAATGGGACAGATTAACAGTCATAAATCAAACTTTCACTTTTTAATACTTGGTTGCAAATCCTGTGCAGTCAATTACAGCCTGAAGACTGGAACGCATAGACATCACCAGACGCTGGGTTTCATCCCTGGTGATGCTCTGCCAGACCTCTATTGCAACTGTCTTCAGTTCCTGCTTGTTCTTGGGGCATTTTCCCTTCAGTTTTGTCTTCAGCAAGTGAAATGCATGCTCAATCGGATTCAGGTCAGGTGATTGACTTGGCCATTACACAATATTCCACTTATTTCCCTTAAAAAACTTTTTGGTTGCTTTTGCAGTATGCTTCGGGTCATTGTCCATCTGCACTGTGAAGCACTGTCCAATGAGTTCTGAAGCATTTGGCTGAATATGAGCAGATAATATTGCCGGAAAAACTTCAGAATTCATCTTGCTGCTTTTGTCAGCAGTCACATTATCAATAAATACAAGAGAACCAGTTCCATTGGCAACCATACATGCCCAAGCCATGACACTACCACCACCATGCTTCACTGATGAGGTGGTACGCTTTGGATCATGAGCAGTTCCTTTCCTTCTCCATACTCTTCTCTTCCCATCACTCTGGTACAAGTTGATCTTAGTCTCATCTGTCCATAGGATGTTGTTCCAGAACTGTGAAGGCTTTTATAGATGTTGTTTGGCAAACTCTAATCTGGCCCTCCTGTTTTTGAGGCTTACCAATGATTTACATCTTGTGGTGAACCCTCTGTATTCACTCTGGTGAAGTCTTCTCTTGATTGTTGACTTCGTCACACATACACCTACCTCCTGGAGAGTGTTCTTGATCTGGCCAACTGTTGTGAAGGGTGTTTTCTTCACCAGGGAAAGAATTCTTCGGTCATCCATCACAGTTGTTTTCCGTGGTCTTCCGGGCCTTTTGGTGTTGCTGAGCTCACCGGTGCGTTCTTTCTTTTTAAGGATGTTCCAAACAGTTGATTTGGCCACACCTAATGTTTTTGCTGTCTCTCTGATGGGTTTGTTTTGTTTTTTTCAGCCTAATGATGGCTTGCTTCACTGATAGTGACAGCTCTTTGGATCTCATATTGAGAGTTAACAGCAACAAACACTTGAAATGAACTCTGGACCTTTTATCTGCTCTTTGTAAATGGGATAATGAGGGAATAACACACACCTGGCCATGAAACAGCTGAGCAGCCAATTGTCCCATTACTTTTGGTCCCTTAAAAAGTGGGAGGCACATATACAAACTGTTGTAATTCCTACACCGTTCACCTGATATGGATGTAAATACCCTCAAATTAAAGCTGAAAGTCTGCAGTTACAGCACATCTTGTTCGTTTCATTTCAAATTTATTGTGGTGGTGTATAGAGTCAAAAAGATTAGAATTGTGTCGATGTCCCAATATTTATGGACCTGACTGTATATATATATAATATCTATATATATACATATATATTTGTTTATATTTAATATTTAAAAAATGCATCTAAAATAGTGGCCAAACAGATATAAATTGTGGAATTTGTATATCTGCAATCAGAGCAAGCCAGATTTGGGGAAAAAAAATCTCTCTTTAAATCATTCGTTATCATTATAAAGGTTTAATTGCAACTTTTTCCTTTTCTCCAACAGGATTTAAAGCAATACAAGAATCTCTAAATTCTCTCCAACAAATACAAGAGACAAAGGTGAAGCTTGAAAGCAAGAAGGTCCAAAAAGACATCAAGCAGATCAGAAGAAAAATGGTTGAACTGAAGGATATTTGAGCTTTTGTTGCTTGGGGTGTATTGCACAGAGACACAGAGCAGGCAGACGTCACTTTTCTAGGCTTCTCATTAAAACATGATCATGAATATCTGATTACTGTGCCATCTTAAATAAGCAGACGTGTTGAAATTAACAGGTGATGGCAAAGCTCTCATTATTTATTGATGGGTTTCCACAGTACTTAAGACAGAGACTGTAACAGTGTAAAAAGCAATATACATCCACTAATGTTTCTGAACTCAAAACATGCTTTTTGCTTTTAGTCAAATACTTCATTAAAAGCTTACAGCAATTTGCAGGATACCCTTTAGAAGGATCGCTTAGCTCTTCATCCAGGCTCTTTTCTTTTTGTAAAAGTAAATATTACAGATGCAATAATAATGAACTGTATTCCCAATGCATTCAATATACAGTACAATAAAATGTCGAGAGGAAAGTAATGTGAGAGCAGGGGTTGGTTTAGCTGTTCTAATAATTATACTGGTTAGAGCTTCTACATAGAAATGTTATATGATTATCAGGATCTCACGCTGTTTGAAGAAGAAATAAAGTAGGTATATTTGGTTACGCAGTTGTTGGACACCTTACAAGAAAAGCCTAGTCTACTATTCCTTTTTTGTTTTAGCTTAGATCATATGAGCCTGCTAAATATATAAACACTAGCGAATTGCCCGTCAAAAAATGACGGCAATGAAATTGTAAGGTAGCTAATGCTGTTTGGTGTATAATAATGAAATATGTAATACATTAATAAATGAATATACTTTACCTATTTTAAAACATTGTGTGGAAGAGCTGTGAATGTGTTTTGATGTTGCTGCAGCATTAGTGGTGTGGATCTGCTGTGTAAGCGTGCTGAATGTGTGCAGTGTAACACTGTGCGTGCGCGAGCCCAAACCGTTGTCGTGTACTTCCCGCATTGGCGTCAAATGGCGAGTAATGTGTGTTATACGTTTGTATCGGAATATCCGTAGGTGTTTTGTGGTGTTTTGCGAGTTTCTTGTGGTGTTTTGCGAGTTTAGAGTGCTGTAGCCTCGTTTTCGTTTTGTTCGGCGGCCATTTTTTCTCTCGCTTCGTTTTTTTTTTAGTCTCTAAACTGTTTTATTTGAAGTAAAATCGAGGTGTAAGTTGTATTTTTGAGGTGCTGGGTGCTCCCTCTTGGTGTAGGTAAGTTTTTTATGTATGTGGTGTGTGTATGTATTGTGTTTTACATTTTGTAATGTTCGCGAGTTGCGTCAGAGTGTTGCGAGTCCGTAATGTGTGTGAACGTGTGTCGTATGTTGTTTGGGTTGCGACGTGAAGTTTGCGAGGGTCGCAGTTGCTGGCAAGGAGCGCCCTTGGCGCTCCATGCCAGCAACTGCGGCCCTCGCTTTGCGAGGTCCTCAGGTGCTGGCATGGAGCGCCTACGGCGCTCCATGCCAGCAACTGAGGCCCTCGCTTCGCGAGAGTCCTCAGTTGCTGGCATGGAGCGCCTTTGGCGCTCCATGCCAGCAACTGAGACCCTCGGGCAGTGCCCTCGCTTCGCGAGGGCCTCGGCTCGCTACGCGAGCCCGCAGCGTTAGCAACAACTCGTACGCTCACAACTATATATGTGATATGGCTATTTTTGGACATCAGCACTTGAAATTGAAATGGTTGAAAACAACTGGGCTAGCACCTAGAAAAACATGTAAATGTCCATCGAAAGTGTGTATGTATATTATATATATATATATGCCTCCAATTATTTTGCACCACGACCCTCTACTCAATAGCTCCACCACCGGGCAGCAGGTAAAGCTCCTAAAATACTTAAAACTTCTCACATATTTATTTAAAAAAAAATAGCTCTGTTTTCATCCATCACTAGGAAAGTTTGCATGGGTGGATCCATGTTTATTGAGGCCATTCATACTCTTCAAGTAGGAATGTTCATAGCTGCTATCTACAGTTATGGCTAATCTCATTTCCTTACATGTCGGTAGTGAAAGCTAGTAAAATCTATATTTCAATTTGTAGTATACATAGCACTGCTACTGGCCTCTTAATTGATCCATGTGGTGCTGGCTTCTGCATTTGAAACTGCAATATGGAGTTTTACAGCTTGTTTACAGCCCCCTCACATCGTTACCCACTGATGGATGACTAACTAGGTAAGTCAACACCTAGAAGTGAGAAGAGGGAGATTGAAATGAATAATAATTTTTCTAAATATCTATAATATGGCTTTCATTGCGCTGGATGCAGCTTATACTAGTACAGAACATGATTTATTTTACCACTACAATGTCCCTTTAAATTTGTTTAGTGCTACATATATTACCCGTTTAATCTTACCTTGCAGATGCCAATGTGTTATATGAGTTAATCAAGGTTGAATTGTTGTTTACTGATATATCTCTTAAAAATAATCTAAATGTTTTATTTATTAGCACTTTAACAGATTTTATATTTTACGGAGTTCTTTGTTTACAATAAATAAAATCTATAAAGATGGAATGTGTTTTTCTTTTCCAGATTCGGAAGCAAATAAATACACTATATTATTGATTGTTGTAAACACTGTGTTTAAAGGTACTCTCAAGTCACCCCATATGTGCTCTGGGCCATCAGAGGGTGGAAAAAATGTTGTAAAGCTGTTTACAAGGATTGACTTCAATATTGTACTTTTAGTTATTGCCTGTATGGCCCCTGAGGCCCTCTCACAAGAAACTTCATAGATAATGAGATCCAGACGGTCAGATGATTTTAGCTTTATGGATTTTTATACTCATTACTGTAAAAGCATATCTTTTAGAATGCAATTTATGAGTTTGAATCCTTTTTCTTCCATTTTTTATTTCAATATTTTATTTGGCTTAGATAATTATTTAAAATGTTCTCATATTACTGCTTTACAATACACACATATATACACACACAAAGATGTGGATAAGTGCATTTTATACAGTCTATGCACTTATCCACTAGGCTGTGACCACATGCAGTACAATAGGTGAAAAAGAACGATATACCCAATATAGAGCCAATATTGGAAATGTAACTGTTCCTCTACATCTGGTGCAGCTCATTTTATATTCACTGTAAGTGTAGATTTTAGACACAATTAGACAATCTTAGCAGCAGTTTTTTTTAAAATGAAAACACTTTTCGACATGTTTTCCCATACACCAGATATTTGGTGTTTTCAGGAACCCTTTACTTAGAAAATTCTTTTTGATTGCCTGCTGGAATGCATTTAATATTTATAGATCAATTAATTTGTAGACATCACTTTTATTCTACAATAAATAGGTAAAATTGCCAAATTAATTTCTGAAGAATCCTTTGTAAATTTGTGGAAAACTATCTGTTACTGACATGCTTATTTACAGACCAATGGAACTCAATATTTTCGATTATGTTTTTCAAGTTTTAAACAATGGTAAAAACCGTCTGGAATACTGACAAACTCTGGGCATCAAGGCATTACTATCACTATGTTATTAAGCGTGATTTTCTCTCCGTATACTTATGATCAACAGGTAGTTTGACCACTACTGGTATCTCTGCAAGTGCTACTTACTAGCTCCCTCCTCAGGCTAACATGCAGCCCTATTAAATTTGAAGCTAGTATCTCCAACGTGAAGCTCGCAACAGCTGCAGGCTTGAAATTTGAAATCTGAGTTACGGTGTTATTAAATTAGATTAAATTAATGTAGCTGTGGGCTACAAGCTGCAGATGCAAACCCGTAAACAATTTATCAGTCGGGCTTGAACGCAATCAATTAGTCAAACCAGTAGTATTGGGTTTAGACGCAGCCAACGGAAACAGAGATCGTCATAATAGCGTCACAGAAAGTGGAGGTTAAATTGCTAAGTCTTACGGGGTACAATTACTATTTACGATGGGACCCACATTCCAGTTATAATGCAATATTCATAAAGCCGTAAATATGATATTTTATCACATGCGAGTAACTGTATATGTATTAACACATTGATTGCCGGGATCAATATAACACAAAAATTATACATGAAATAAAGTAGTTTTCTGGGCCAATTTGCTAGCTTGAAAATTCTGTGCTATTAATTCTAAGACCTAACATCACTTTCTCTTTTAATATTAGTACAGTAGTGTGTTTTTATTCACAGTTAAAGTGCTACTTATTGGACTTTACCCCCCTTGCGAGTCCGCTCCAGCACACGTTGGCCTTTGGGCTACATTTGCGTGTTACGGGCTTGCTCACGAGTGACTTTGTTGCAATTTTAATAGCTAAATTGGAAACGTAGCAGTTACAGGCTTGACAGATAAAGGGATTTACGGCCGCAAATGTTCAACGTTGCTCATCCCATAGGCTTTTTTCGTCCCTGCTGCGTCTTAACCAGGAAGTCGTCTGCGGCCTGCGTTACAGGGCTAATTTCATAGCCCCAATAGCTACGTTACGAGCTACGTTTTCACATGTAGCCTGAGTTTAATTTAAGGCTGATGGTGTGGTGAAAGAGCTTGCAATCTACTTATATGTATTTCATGATGCTAAAAGAACTATCTGTTCTTGATAAAGGAAATAGAGCAATGTGTTTTTTTGGTGCATTTACACATCTTACTACCTCACAATATTTTAATGGATTAAAGCACCACTGTGCAGTGACAAAATACATGTTTGAAAAATCTGAGTGTAAGAGCATAATTAGGCAGTAAAAATGTAATAAAGCTAGTTTATAATTTGAAAAAAATAAAATGAAAAATAATAATGTGTACGTCTTTACAGGACGTGGAGGCATCCATGATATTTTGTTTTGGATTGCATGTATGAAAGGGCCATTTACATTTTGTAGGAGAGAGTTTGAATTTATTGATTCAAGCGGAGTTGAGGGTGAGGATGAGTTTGTTTATGGCTTATATTATCAAATGTCAGTTTAATAGTAATTTTTCTAATAGCTAAATCAAGGTCTTTTAAATGTGAAGACTCTTTATTTAGAAAATAAATGCTGTTATTTTCATGTTATTAATATATTTGGATATACAGTAGAGTCTCTATTATCCGACTCCTGATTATCCAACTCTTCGTGGTATTTGACATGCACTTTTTTACTATGGGAGCAAGTATGTACTGTTCTGCGAGTCCCATTGCGATTTATGGAAAATGGCAAGCCAAAGGAGAAAAAAAGGGTTCTTTCAATGGAACAAAAACCTTGAGCATTAAACAGACTAGACGAAAGTGAGCCCATGCAAAAACCTGCATCTGAATCTAGTGTGGAAAGTGTTACAAGTGGTGACTGGAAGAGGAATACTTTATAAAAGTGGTGCTCTGAACAAGCCTCAAATGAAGACCTGCAGTTTTCCCTTTGGGTTATAATTACAGTAAAGTACTAAGAATAAAGTTAAACATTAAATGTGTTTTGTTCTGCAGCGTTTGTCTTGCTATGTAATATTTTTTCTTAAATTGTAACTTCTCAGCATTGCGGTCCTGGACTCTACTGTGTATATTAGCTATTCTTTTTACTTAGATTTTCTGGAACAAAACCAAGCACAAAACTAAGAGCATTTCAAACACTAGGACACCCAGTATTTTATTCCTGGACAGGAGTAGGACAGTTATTAGATTGCATTTTACCAAAGCAAAGAAGTAAATGAAGTGCAATAAGTAGTAGCAAAGTTTTAGCTGCATTTCATTGGCCACAGCTCCAGTAAAGTCACCGATTAGGCAGATACATTGGTGTCTGTCTTTGACATGCTCATGGCATTATTTGTCATATCCATTAAGAAGCCTTGGACAGTTGACTCTGTAGATCAAGGACTCTGGTATCACCATTAGCTTTGGCATTGTCTAACAGAATCTGCAACAAAACAAAGGGAAGAATATGGTAAGTTACAAATATATAATACTAGCTACTTGCCCGTAAAAAATCACAGGATTAAAATAGTAAGGCTGGCAATGCTGTTTGCCACACAATGTGATGGTTTTGCACCTCTGAGCACCTTCAGCGTTCATCGCGAGCCCTGCACTGAGCACCTTCTGGGATCATTGCGAGCCTCTCCCCCTGGTGTACTTCAACTTTCCTGCTTTGCACTGATCACCTTCAGCGCTCATTGGGAGACCCACGCTGAGCGCCATTGGCGCTCATCGCGGGGCTCGCAATAAGCACCCTTGGCGCTCAATGCAAGCCTAGCCTGCTCGCGGTGCTCATCGTGAGCCCTGCGAGGAGTGTCTTCAATGAGCACCTTCGGCACTTATTGTGAGCCTTTCCTCCCGCCTAGTGTACGGGCGGTTCATTGCAGGTTTCATTAACCTGCAAGTTTTGTGCTTGGGAATGCCATGTGTGTGTCTTTCCACCATCTCCCCTCTCTCCCTTCCCTGTGTGTTTCTCCTCTATGTGTCTGCTGAATGTTTGCGTGTTACACACTGAAGACCGTTTGTTTTATTTTCAAAGACCCGCGTGCCTGGCGTTGTTGGCGTAAGTATTACTGTCTTTGCCGTCATGTAGTTTGTAAGTCCTGCGTGCGTGCCCTTGTTTTCATCCAGTTTCAGAAATATTTACGTTTTTTGTCCGCCATATTTTCTCTCGATTGACGAAACCTCACTCCCAGGCTTCCTGGCTCTCCCCCTGTGCTGTCTGAGAGTGTGTTATTATATTTGTTAAATTATTTTTTTGGGTTTTTCTACTTCCGCGCTTGGCTCGCAGTTGCGACCATCACTGTGCCGCTGGCTGCAATAAGCGCCATTTCATATTATCAGCACACTATGTGAATGAACTAAGACAACAGGCAAGGAGACTGTATGATAAAAACATATATATTCAAAGTCAGAGGTACTCAATCTGAGAACAAACAGCTAATTGTGTTTGTTCTATAGGCCTGGTAACTTAATCAGAGAGCAACCTCTTTTAGCTCACTCGTGCCCTTCATAAAATATCCTGTAGTATATCAGTCTGGTCTCACTTAATAGAGTGATCTAGCCCTGAAAGGGAGAAACTACAAACCCCAGACATACAGTTTGGCCTCGTCAGTGAGCTGTAGCTCTCTTCCCAAAGGTATAGTGAGCAAGGAGTCCATGTCTGCAGCCCCCTACCAAACCTCAATGGTCATCTAAATCTGATTAAGAGTAATCAGGTATGAATAGGTGAAGGTTGCTTGTGTAACAGGAGAATTTACTTTTCAGCAGGATCAAGCTTATAGGTGTAACTGGGCAATTTTCTTTTTATCAGTATAAAGCTTGTAGTTACAGTTGCTCCAAGTAAGCAGCAAGAGCTCAAATTAAAAATGCTAAAAATATTCTATATGCAGTCTTCAAAAATTCATTTTTTTTCTCTAAAAATTGTTTATGTCACTGGCTTACAAAGATGCCAATTATAGTATGGCACATATTTTACAAATGTGAGGTCTTCCCTGTAATTTGGTGGTTCTTAAATAATTGCAAACATAGGTGTGAGTATTCAGTAGTGAGATAGTGTATACTAGACTAGCAGGTCACTTATTGTTTGGATTTTATTCATTCAGCTGACATTTAACAGACCCCAAAAATCCTTAATTACAAGAAACTAGACGTTTCCAAGATATTTCTTCAGAACAGGATGCTAAAACTGACATAAATTAACTGTGATTATAACAAAATAGCAGTTGTCAAATTCTAGGAAAAGTGTCTGAAGCTGTCAGAACGTTATATTACAGCGACACCCCTAATAGGTGTTGTGATGAATGTGGCATTTTAGGAACAATCACTAAACTAAGAGCACTGTCTTACATCAATTAATTGATCATCGTTTTTGGCGTGCAAATGCCTCAGGAGATACCAGCGGGCAACAGAAGCAACTGTTTCACTTCTGCCGGCCTGATAAACCACTTTCTCCAGTAGCTGGCGGGTTTTCCTGAGGAAAAGATAAACTAGATAATTAGATACACAGAATACTCACAAAGTGTACTACAGCATCAAATCAATCTGCACTTTACAGCCAAGAGCCACATCATAGAAACATGTTATTTTTACATTCAAACGCCAAAATTCTTATCCTGCATTTAAACGGAATGCTTTAAAAATTTAAAAAAGAAAAGTTATTTTGCATTAAAACAAAATGAAGTAAAAAAAAAAATGAATACAAAAGTGACTTAGAAAGAGATGGAGAGTAATGTGTTGTTTGTGACAGCTGCAAAGCCAGTTTTTGCTTTAATGTTTACATACTTTAAATCAGAGGTTTCCAAACTGTGACTATAAAAGAAAAATACACAATATAGAGCATTTCCTTTTAAAAAATATATATTGCAAATGTGTTTAAAATGCTGTTTTTTTATGTTACTGTGGATATCATACATGGAGCAGAGTTTAAGAGACCAACAATTGCCCTTTTTGTTCCCAAACTGTGGTCTGTGGACTACATTAAGAAAATTATGGAACATAATTAAAAAAAAGAAAAAAATATGTACTATATATACTAGATTATATAGTTTATGAATATATAGGATATATTGCAATACGGCAAGGCACATTATAATTATTGAAAAAGTCGTCATAAAAATCATTAGGTGGTCTGTGGAGATCCTCAGCAATATTCAAGGTGGCAGCACAAAAAAGTGTTTGTAATTACAGGTCTGGGTGCTTCAATGGAGTAAGAAACATTATAATTTCTTAAAGTTTGTTATGTTTAGTACCGAGAATTGATGCCTAAAATGTGTTTAAAATTGTACATTTTGCTAAGTGCTGCTCACAGAAATCCTTTCTAAACAAAGCAAACAAAAAAAAAAGTGCAGGATAATCGCACTGAAAGTGGTACATTTAATCCCACATGAGCTGATTTGTTACCAAATTTAGAATAGCAAACTGTTTCTACTCTACAAAAGATTTAAATACTTTTTCTACTGGGAAATTGTTAGCTCTTTCTTAATGCCTTACTTAGAATCCTTTCTGAATTTTAAATAATATGATAACAACAGTGTATATCAATATAAAAAAAATATTTTTAGGGCTTCAAAGTAACAAGTCTACATGTGAAGCAGGACTGGCACCAGGAGTACAATGGCTTGGGGTAGTCAACAGACAAGTGTACAAATCAGGACCTCGGGCTCTTTTTTCCAAATATGTATCATGTTTAACATATGAAGCTTTCAAAAGTTTATGTGATCAGTTGGATGGTGTTCATTTCACATCAAGTCTACATCACTATGTGTAACTTCATGTGCCCATGAGCATTTGGAGTCATGGGCAGAGTTATAAAGGGGTGTTAATGACTTTATATGTTAGGGTGAAGATTTAAAATGTTATTCTGGGAAGCTAATGGAGCGACCAACAGAGAAGTACCGGAGACGCAAATTTTTGCGTGGGTTAGATGAGTCTAGCAGAGATGTTCATTATGGATAGGAGTGGAGACAAATGGGTAATGGGGAGGCTGACAAGAAGTAAGCTATAGTAGTTAAGGCGGAATAGGATGAGGTAGTGAATTAAATCCCCAACATTTCTGTCCTTGAATATCATTTTTGCAAATATTTTCTAATGACTTCCTGCGAGTCTGCATGCATTGATTTCAGCCATAAAACTTTTACTGTGTTTTTTTATTCTGTATTAGATTTAGGGGATATTTACTATGCCAACTATAAGGACTTCTTGATCACTTATTTTTATGCATCATTTGTAAAGTATCCCAGTGCCCTTTAGCATAGTATGACTTTACATATATATTTAAGTAAATTATTTCAGAGAATGATAAAGCCAGACTTAAGACATCTTGCTCAATAGCAGTGTTCCAGGGGCATTTTCAGTGTCAGGCCACAGACAGGGCAATGTTTCAGCAGTTCTGACCTTGCTTATATTTGGCTGTGAAGGGTGTGTTTGTAAGATGCTGAACACATGCAGAAAAGACTTCCAACGAACAGTAAGGATTGAACTAGACAAGAAGAAAACATGCTGGTTCCCCGTACAACTGCAGCAATGGTTCAAACATTCAAAAAAAGAAAATAAGAATCAAAGAACACATCTTGAAAACCTTCTTAGTTTTTCAATATATGCAAGGTATATTTCCTCAGCATTGCCTACTTGTGACTCATTCATATAAATATGTAACCTAGTGAATATTCACTACATTTGCTTTGTTATAGTGGAAACATAATTTATTTCCATGCTGTGCTGACACTCAAAGAAAGGCTTAGTTGTTAATAGCATCAGAACTACTATTAACTGGTATTCAGAATTCTCTGAATATGATATACAGTATTTATACTAAATATGACAGCTGACATTTAACACCTTTTTCATAACAATAAAGCTACAAAAACAATTATTATGAATGTTCCGATCACTGTGTAGAAATATGGACTTAGAATTGAATCTCCACCAATCAAGTGGAGCTCAGTTTTCAGTAGAACGCATGAGGTGAGCAGCTTTGCTGATGGGATTAATCCACCCTTAATAAACTTGTGGACATTTTACATACTAGAAGACTAACTTATTTAAAACTGAATTGATTTTAGCAAATGTGAGTCACACTTTTGGAATAATGCTGGTTAATGTTCTAAATCTTTTACAATATGTAGTGAATGTTTAAAGGACCACTGCAGCAGTCATAAAACATGGGTTCTTTATTTAAAAATGTATTATCTTTTATCAATACAGTACCAGGTGTTCTAATATGTGCCACAAAAATGATCCAATATATGGGTAAGATTATGGACTATATAAAGCCAAAACTTGATTGTAATGAAATGATACACTTTGATTCTACCTTTAGTTGTGGTCATTTTGTCTCCCGAGTTAACTTGGATCAGAACGAGAGAGAGGTGCTATAAGGAAGAGTAGATGTAAAGGTACCTGGTGTTACGCTTATCCCTGGTAGTGCGTTTCCTGCCTTAACAAATGGAAAGCATGAAACTAAGTTCATGAAAATGTCGGTGGCACAGGACTTTATATCTACTGAGATGAGGGCACTTTTTTGAAAACTTTTTACATCATTTTATAGTTCATAGCAGACGATTCTAAGACAGGAGGTCTTGCTAGTCTCATAGCAATTGCAAGATCACTTTTATTGCTCACCGTGATCCTTTGGTGCTGAACTGCAGTAGTCCCTGGAGCAAGAAAGCGAGAGGACAGGATGTTATTTTCAAAACTTCACTGGTGGCCTCTTGAAGCAATGCTGGCCAGCGACTGTCTGGATCCTTTGTCTGTAGGAAAAAATATTGTGAGGAACAAATCCACAAGATATTATTTATTTTAATTCCTACAACATAGCAGAACACGTAAACTGTTTGCACCAGCTATATAAATAAGTCTTTACCGTGGAAATACAAACGTTGACATACAACAGGAGCTGACATTTACCAAGCAACACAATAATATGCTCTGTTTAAACATAACTTTATTTTGTTATTTCAGGAATTTCTTGAGAGCTTACTAAATTAATTTCCTGGTTGTAGGAAACAAACTGGATAGCTATTACATCTAGAAAAGTGGTCTTATTTTGGATACACAGTAAGAGAGGCAATTTGCTGTGGTTTAACTTTCTCTGCTCAGAGATTTCTATAAAATATTTACATGTTTTATTTTACTTTTGCGCTTAGATTTACTGGTAAACCTACTATGAGAACTATAGTGGTCGCAAATCAATTTAGTTTAGAACTGAATTATAAGGCCTTGCTTAATACTAGCTGTGCTATTCTGATTTTGTGTGAAAGCTGTCATATTGTTTTCATACATAGCATAAGCACACAATAGTCTGCATGTTATTTGTATACAGATTGCTGAATTTATTTAATACAAAAAATGCTTCTCTATATAATATGTACAGTCCAACTATTTCCTATTTGCTAGTGACTTTTAAACTCTTTTCCAAAAATAACAACCAAACTTATTTTTGCCCACAGGATCCCACATTGTTGAGATCCATACACCTTAAAACAGCCGTCCATTGAAATGGGAGTGGCAGACACGGTTACCATTTTGTGTATTTTTTGGGCCCTGCTTTGTTATTTTGAAATGCTGCTGAAGGTCTGTGCACATTTGATTAACATAAACAGTGAGACATTTAGAAACAAAATGTACCGTAAAGTACAGAATGTCAATAAATCCAACAGAATACAAATAATTAAATGATCATTGGCATTTTTAAAGAGATCCTCAATGTTCTATATATGCATGAGCCTTATTTACAGAATATAAGTAATAAAAGTAAGATTAGCACAACTACTTGTGAATGCTACTAGACGTGTAGGAAACTATCACTAGAGTACATGACTCATAAAACAAGTGGGGAATACAATGAAATACATGGGGCATTATATTAAAAATTATGTTTTATTTAATGTTTACATATTTTCTTTAATTTGTACTGAGAACTTAAGTTTGTATTCTAACAGTATAGATAAGCTCTTCCTCTTACTCTGACTTATTTGCTTACTGTCGTAGAGATTTGTAGTGAGTTTCAATTATATGTAAATCAGGAAACAATTGTTAGTTTTTGTTAATAAACAATCTTCTGTATCTACCAGTAAAAATAAAATATTATCAGCAAAACAGAATATAGCCCCAATTACATTTCTTCTCATCTCCTAATTCAAAATCATAAATCCATACAATACAAATTGTATAAGAACTTCATCAACTTTCTCCTGTAAACTGAATAGTAAAGGAAGGGTAAGAGACGAAGGTGGATAAAAGAATTAGTGAAAGAAATTCAAAAGCACACTATAGTAAGAAGATATCTATATGATACGGTCATGTCCCATGTGTAATAAATCAACTCTTGCATTATATTTAATTTATCCTATTGACAACTGCATTCTAATCACTTCTTATATAAAACGAATGTAGCAGTGATTACTTTGTGATAACTGCCAATGTAAATGTGTCAAGATTTCATTATTTTTCCCATATGTCAGAGAGCTAGAGCTAGTGCTGTCTCTAGACCATTTACCTACCATGCAGACTTTCAGAGCAAGAAGAGCTAGCCGCAGTAGGCTGGAGAATTTCCCATTCCAGTTCCCTTGCTGTGATGCCAGCTGCAAGCTCTTCCTATAGCACATCTCAGCCTCCATCATCTTCCCCTGAGATTGGTACACCTCGGCTAACCACTGAAACGAGACAGATAGTGTATGAAATACATATATCACAATTGGATAAAAGAGAGGTACAAAATCCCCAGTCCTGTAATAAAATCTTTACTTCTACTGAGTGACGTTACAATCTTTGGCTTAGCTGTAACTAAATATCTACAGACACACACAAAGTGACTTTGCACCACTCTTGCTTTAATCAGTGATTAATGATTAGTCCAATGCTTAGACATTACAATACTTTTTATATTGGTATTGTAATACCAGCTTCAAGAACTGTCTTGCAAAAGCTGAAGTTCTTTATTTCACTTATAAACATAAACACGTCTGTTGTTAGCTGGCCTCTTATTTTGGATAGGATCAGGCTTATATAATGCAGTATATTTCTACTCTGTGCATGGCACATCTGAATTAAAACATAACTCTCTGAGTGGGCCACACACCAATAGGACAGGTCACAGCACTGCTGTTGTCTCTATTATCAAATAATCCTCAGGATGTTGGGGAATCCAGGTGGAAAACCTGCTCACATTGCTTATCAAAGTCAGCTGTCCGTCTATTGCAATTCCTATATAAGAGGAAATGTGAGTCTGGGGTTTTACAGTTTTCATGTTCAGAGGAGAACTGCCTGGTATTTAAGGACTGGATCATTAGTTTGGACTGGATCCGACTCATATATGCAAGGATATTTCTTCTCTACCTATGGACAGTTTTGTGGGCGTTTGGTCAGGAAGTAATTTATTTTAGCTGTACCATGCCATTCTCAGACTGAGTGACACTATGGAGCTTGTATATAGGTATATTATATAAATATTCATCTATCTGTATATATCTGTGCACATAATTTGCACACTCAAGCATAATTTGATGCTCAAGCATCAAAATACAAACAAAACAGATTTGTTGATGTTTGTTGAATTACAAGTTTTAAAATGCAGACCATATCTTGCACGTCCTCTTTAATGGCAGGGTGCTGGTGAACGCAGTGGTTGAAGTCTTCTGTGAAATCAGTAAATATATGCAGTTTTTCATTTGCCCGATATTACTCTGAATTGCAGTCAAAACTCTCCTATATAACTTGGGAAAACTTCAACATTTTAGTACTTATTTGCATTTGTGCAATCTCCTCAGCATAGAATGAGTCACACAATCACAGTCTAGCTGTAAAACAATAGTCTATGGCTTCTTATACCCACGCCAAAAGTATAAAACAAATGTTTGACACGCAGAGCAGTTATGCACCCCCCTCCCCACATGTAGGCCTTGAGGTGCTTCACTCTTTGATGAGTTTTCTTTATTCTGGAATTAAAGCTATTTGAATTTGTGTGGGAGAAGGATATTCATTTGGAATTTACTCTAAAATTGCACAGTGAAAATAAATACTTAAAAAAAAAAAAAGTCAATTAATTATTTCCAATGAAATTAAAAAGACATGTATTTGAAAATATGACCTGGAAATCCAAAAACAAACCCATTTAGTTTTGCACTGTTTTTTGTTAATATTTAATCTTTTACTGGCATTCAACTGATAAATTGCTAGTATTATTCAAATATATGATGCACTTACATGCCACCCCATGTGTGAGGTAGAATTGGACAGTACAGTTTTCTTCAGCTCTTCTAGGATGGCTTCAGAGATCTGTGCTTTGGACTTTACTAGCTTTTTGTATTGAACCTGCCTTAGTAGCAGAAATAAGGACGGTTGGTCTGGACAACTTTGTAAGGCCTGTGCAGAGAAAGAAAATCCAGTATGACAATTAATGCAAAGGATTTTAGTTAATTGTAGCTGCAGAAAATAATACAATTGTAACAACCTATTGGCTAATACAGTGTACAGTACCAATGTGCAAGTGTGTATAAGGGCTAAAGTGATGTCATTTTCTACACTGAATTTTACCTACATTTCCTGTTTATTATTATCTGGTATGAATTACTACAATGCTTTGTTCTTATACCTAACCAATCAAACTTCTAATTCAAATGTCAGATAGTAAATTCTATGTGCAACAGATAAAAACATTGAACACTGTTTCTCTGATAAGGCACCAACACCCTCATGCCATAATTCTGTCAATTTGGCCTCTCTGTGATTTGCAAATTAGGGCTAATCTCCCACAGCTGGCTGATCAGCCCCTATATGATTATCGTTTATTTGTAACTCTAGTATAAATCTAGAGTTTACCTGGGAAGGCATTTGCAAGATGTAACATCTTTTGCAAAAGTTCACATATCTTAAGTGAACATTCGGAAGTGTAGCATAATAGAATTATACAGGAATTGAATACACTTAGACATAATATCTCCTCAGACAAGAACAATCAAGGCAAGCATATCTTCCTTTATTTATTCTATTGCATTTTGTTTATACAGTGCTGCAATGTTTTATCACACCATCTTCTTCATTATAACCTCCTGCCTCTTTCTCAGACTCTACTTTACTGTCTACACATTTCACATTTCCTCGCCTCTGCTCCCATGAGCGTCACTCTTTCCTACAGTCACAATATCATCCCTTCCCTAAAGCTCAAAAGCAGAAATGCTTCTACGAGTCCTTCTCCCAACTCATTTTACTCTCTTGCCTTCTTCTGATGGCGTGTGGCGATATATCCCTTAACACAGGCCCCTTACTTATCTCTACCTGCTGTCAGCCACATAGAGTCCCCAGGTCAGCAAATACCCAAAACACCCATAATTTAACACCCATCACTTGTCACAAACCATCTACTTTGCCCTGTTTGCAATAAACTTCATTCATGACCTTTTCATTTCCACCTCCCTCAATCTACTGGCTATCACTGAAACCTGGCTCACTCCACCTGACTCTGTCTCACCTGCTGCATACGGTGGCCTACACTTCAGCCACACTCCTGGACCTGGGAACAAGCAGAGTGGAGGTGTGGGCAAACTACTATCCTCTCGCTGAACTTCACTGCATACCCCTGATTCCCTCCCCCCAATTCTCATATTTTGAAGTTCACACTATCCACATCTTCTCTCTGGATCCCTCACTTTCTTTCCTCCAATATACCTTCACTCATTCTTGGCGATTTCCACATAGCCACTGACACACCCACCTCCCCAACCACTCACTGTGATGGACACTCCTTTGACCTTATTTTTACCAATCTCTGCACGCCAACCTTGTCATCTCCATACTTACTCTATCTGACCACCACCTGCTAACCTCCACCCTTGACACTCTTGCCCCATAACCAAACTCCCTCACCCTTATCCACAACCATGGCACACTACACAAATACGCTATATAGAGTGGTGCTCGTGCACTGCAGAATAACTATGGAGGAAATCTCGCACTTCAGCAGACTTTTTCCACTACAAGTTTATCTTGCGCTCCTACTTCTCTGCCCTCAATCTTGCCTAACAACACTACTTCTCAATATCAAACCTGTCCTTCAACCCCAAACGTTTGTTTGCTACATTTAAAACCCTCCTCTGCCCACCCCTCCTGCCCCTTCCAGTCTCACAGCTGATGACTTTGCCAACCACTTTAAAAATAAAATTGAAACTGTCCGAAATGAACCTTTGACACTGTAACCAAGGATGAAGTATCTACTTTTCACCTTACAATTTGTCCACATGATCCTATTCCATCACAACGAATCCCTCCCCTCTCTACCACACTTATCCCAACTCTCACGCATCTATTCAATCTCTCCCTAAACACTGGCAAGATTACATCCTCTTTAAAACATGCTATAATTACACCCATTCTTAAGAAGCCCTCATCTGATCCAGCTTCTGCCTCCAACTATAGCCCTAGCTCTCTAATTCCCCTGGCGTCAAAACTGCTTGAGCGGCTTGTCTACAATAGCCTCACTCAATTTATTTTTTCCAATTCCCTTATTGAACCCTTCCAATCTGACTTCCGGGAACAACACTCCACAGAAACAGCCCTCACAAAAGTTACCAATAACTTGCTAACCACCAAATCAAAGGGTCACTTCTCTATTCCAATTCTCCTGGACCTCGCTGCTGCAAGTGGGCCACCCTCTTCTAATACAAACTCTCCGCTCTTTTGGCATCCATGACACAGTTCTCTCATGGTTCACTCCTATCTAGAAGATTGTACATTCAGTGTCTCTTTCTCTGGCACCTCTTCTTCACCTCTCCCTCTTTCTGTTGGCATTCATCAAGGTTCAGTCCTAGGCCCCACCCCCTTCTCCACCTACACATCCTCCCTTGGTACCCTAATAAAATCCATGAAATTCAATATCATCTCTATGTAGATGACACTCAAAATCTACCTCTTTGCACCAGATCTATCCCCCTCTCTTTTAGCTCAAGTTTCCAACTGCCTCTCTAGAATATCCTCCTGGATGTCTGCCTGTCAACTCAAATTCAACATGTCTAAGACTGAACTCCTAATCTTTTCACCCTCTACTACAGCTTTCACTACTCAAATATATCTCACTGTTGACAAGACCATTATCACTCCCACCTCCCAGGCCCGTTGTCTTGGGGTTCTACTGGATCCCGCCCTCTCTTTTATTCCTCACATGCAAACAATAACAAAATCTTGTCAGTTTCACCCAAAAAATTTTTTAACAAAATTCATCACTATCTTACACAAGACACAGCTAAAATGCTAATACACTCTCTCATCATATCTTGACTCGACTACTGCAATTCACTCCTTGCTGGCCTACCCATCTCTTGTCTGTCTCCCCTCCAATCCATAATGAATGCCTCCGCTAGACTCATCTTCCATACTAAACGCTCAGTGTCTGCAGCTCCTCTCTGTCAATCACTCCACTAGCTTCCCATAGTCTCCAGAATCACATTTAAAATGGATACCCTAACATATAAAGCCCTCAACAACAGTGCACCCCCTTGTATCTCTGCTTGTTTCAAAATACTCTCCGTTCTGCCCTTCGTTCGGCTAATGCCCTTCTTTCCTCCTCTCGTCACCTCCTCTCACTCCTGCCTTCAAGACTTTTCTCGTGCTGCCCCTACTATCTGGAACTCCTTGCCTCGCTCCACTAGACTATCTTCCTGCCTCAAAACCTTTTTTTTTTTTATCACTAAAAACACACCTTTTAAAAAAAGCCTATCACCTTCAGCCTAAATATGCACAATTGCACACTTCACAGTTTAATAACACTTACACCCACAATCTACAGTACAACACACAGACACTGCCATCTTGCATCTATCACCATTTGTATCACACCTTAACCCTTCAGCTTGAAAGTTTTCAATCATGTGTCTGTATTTTAGCAACAATCACTATGTACAATTGATTTTAAGCTCATAAACATGGCCCTCCATTCTCTGTAAGGTGTTAATTTTGTTTTTGCCATGTACTTAACCCCTGTATAGCTCAATGTAATATGTTGACGAGTTACAAATAAATATAATAATAATAATAAATGAACACAATAAGGCATTATAGAGAACAAGCCATCATTAGCCATGGTCAGAATGCATTTTTTATAGGATTTAGTTGATAAAGAACCTGATAATTCCAATGGTTTTAAATGAGAACTTTTGTGTTATTTCTTTAAAAAACGGAAGGTTTACAAAGCCTTGACAAATTTGAGAATACTTAATGTATTATTTAAATGTAGAGGCTAATAACTATTGAACCATACAATAATAGTAGACCAAAATATCTCCATGTTTCTCTCCCTCAACTAAGCCACGCAGTTACAGGGCTTAATGGAAAGTGAGTTATTCTACAGCAGATGCATGTCTGGACCTCAAAGATTCAGCTGTCCTGAGAGAGGGAGAAGTCAATTGTCTTGGTCTGTAACAGCAATTAAAAAATCTCTACAGACTGCGTCCTTTCTGTACTCAATGCCCTTTTACCTTGGTGCAGAGAGCTTCTGCTTCTGATATCCTGCCTTGGTCACTTAATGCAGAAATAGAATGACATAGTGACCAGCTCTCCAGGGCCTGTGAATAAGTAACCACAAGGTGCGGACTCGCTTCAACTGTATTCATTGGAAAGACAAAGACAACACAGAACATCATCACGTTATTAATCTCATTCACTAATAATATTTTTGCAAACGACACCTACAAAGAATCACTGAGCTTTTACATTTTCTTTGAAGGCTCACAGAAATATTTTGGTTTGGCTTTTATGTGTTTTAGGAACATTTCCTGGTTTCTCCATCAGGACTTATACACTTAGTAACAGTGGCATCATCCAGTATTTATCTAAACATAGATTACATCTGGAACACACAGAATGGCAGTGTACTCACAGGGACTTGATGAGCACGTGTCTGGACATCTTTTGTAAAATCAGAAAATGCTCAGTCTATAACCCACCCAAATAACTGATTGAATTAATGCAGTGTGAGCTCAGAAAAAGATTCAGGATATGAACATTTGTATAAAAATGAGCTTTGTAATACAATATCCTTATGAATTTTACTGAACACGGATATGAATAACTTGAGATTCAGGTAGTATAAACTGATCATATGTGGTTATCAGCGCATCAAACTAATGCCAATATTTAAAATTGCCACTGATGTAATTACTGGGTAGCTACATAGCTATATAAGGAAAATATATAGTATATATGCATAATATATGCTATTTAAGGGATATATGTAGAGTTGAATATACACATTTTTAGGTGTTAATGGTTTAATTCTTTGTTTGCACATAAATATTCCCTGTATGGAGGTGTTCTTATTATTATATGAAGTTATAAAGAATATTTTGGTTGTATGCTGCTGTAAAGAATGCAAATTATAAGCACATACGTTTCAGTCATTTAGATGCTTACATTTTTTTATCTAACTTACTCTTGGATTTCACAGAGGCTGCAAAATTTGTATGAAGATCAGATCTCTTGCTATGTATGTTCTTGAGGTAGGAAGCTGCATTTTCCACATGGCAAGCAGCCATTAAGCCAGCCCAAGCTGCGGGGTTATCTGCAAAAGAAATCACAGCTATTTTATAACAGACTTTATTATCAAATGAATCAAAGAATTAATGAAACAAGTAGCAGAATAAACACACCTATAATATTGTTCAGCTTGCAGTAATTTATCTACTCCATTTGTGCTTTAATATAGTTAATAAAAAAGAAGGTACTCTTTCATATAACTTAAAGCTACTGCTTTACCATAAAAAGTATTTTCACGTGCCACAATGAATTAAAAATGTGTCAAATCAGAAATGCACAGTAGAGGGCAGTCATGTAACACAATTATGAATTATGTGTTCAGCTAGTCAATTCAAGGCAAGTCATGGACGATCATTTGTTTTATTCTAACACCTTTCATTTATTTTACAGATGAATGATCACTTATGAAGTTAAGATAAATTAATAAATATTCATGTAATCACAGCTTGCAAATATAAATAGACTAGTAAGCATGGTAACTATACATAACATACTATTCAAATGTATACAAATGTCATTAAACAAACATACAGTGGGTTATATTGACATTTTTAAATTATTTAATACCATTAAAATACCATGTGATGGACAATAAAAACATCAAACCTTTATAATTTATTCCTTCTTTATTATGCTTCTGAAGTATATACATAAAGATGAGTAATTTACATACATGATGTTCTTGTACAGCAAATAGTAGTATATACATTTGTCCACAGGTAATCTTATTATATGTACAGGTTGTGCCACAGACTGAAAAAGATCTGGGAATCCCAGACATGGTAGGAAAACCAGCTACGGTAATTTCAATGTCCATTTTCTCAATTTCTTTTAAGATCACAATAAAATTTAAAAAGTTTGCTGTATAAAAGTTATGAAAGTTGAAACAGTATAGTGAACCTTTAATTTATCAAAGAAAGCACTGCTGCTTACAGTCTTATTTGTTCCTCTTTTTTAACCTAATTTTGCAAGGATTTTCTACCTCTATTCCAAAACACAGTCCTACGCCTCATCTTAAAGGATCCTACTCTTTCTTCCGTAGGCCTCTCCCACACATTATTCATGGCTCTCCTGCATCTTGGCAGTATTGTTCTCAACTACTTATTTAGAGAGTATTTGTACAAATCTCCACTGCTCTACCTACCACATCTCCACTGCTCTACCTACCACATCTCCACTGCTCTACCTACCACATCTCCACTGCTCTACCTACCACATCTCCACTGCTCTACCTACCACATATCCACTGCTCTACCTACCACACTGTTCTACCTACCACATCTCCACTGCTCTACCTACCACATCTCCACTGCTCTACCTACCACATATCCACTGCTCTACCTACCACACTGTTCTACCTACCACATCTCCATTGCTCTACCTACCACATCTCCATTGCTCTACCTACCACATCTCTACTGCTCTACCTACCACATCCCCACTGCTCTACCTCCCACATCTCCAATGCTCTACCTATCACATCTCCACTGCTCTACCTACCACACTGCTCTACCTACCACATCTCCACTGCTCTACCTACCACACTGCTCTACCTACCACATCTCCACTGCTCTACCTACCACATCTCTACTGCTCTACCTAGCACATCTCTACTGCTCTACCTACCACACTGTTCTACCCACCACATCTCTACTGCTCTACCTACCACACTGTTCTACCTACAACATCTCAACTGATCTACCTACCACACTGTTCTACCTACAACATCTCCACTGCTCTACCTACCACATCTCCACTGCTTTACCTACCACACTGCTCTACCTACCACACCTCAACTGCTCTACCTACCACACCTCAACTGCTCTATCTACCACACTGTTCTACCTACAACATCTCCACTGCTCTACCTACCACATCAGAATTGATTAAGCTGTGTTATCATGAGCCTTGTTTATCATGATGCTAAGTTTCATAACAATGAGGAAGACATTTAGGTCTCTATAATAAAAAAAATCAGCAAATTACATTATTATTGTTATTATAATATCTTCTTGAGTAGAAAGTACAGTCTTGTCACTGTCAAACCGTTTTAATATTCAAACTTGTTTATTTCAAATAAATACTCAGTAAAATAAATATATTACTTAAATATAGTTACCTGGGAAGAAACGAGCTGCTCTTTGTAATGTCTTTAATGCATTTTTCTTTGAATTCTCAGTTGAAAGGATACCTGCTGCCAGTTCATTCACTCCTGCGTACAAAAGTGATTTCTGAAGAAACAATACATCAATTGTTATATATTAAGCTCCATGAAGTGTTCGCACAATACTAAAAATTAAACACATTATCTTACCTTTGCTTGATTCAAGTTAAGAGTCTGAGCAACTGTACCAGCAACCGCTCCACCCTGAAGTGTATACATAAATATTAGTAATGTACATACATGATGTTCTTGCACAGCACATAGTATATACATTTGTCCAAAGGTAATTATATAATATGTACAACCTATCTCATAAAAACAAGTACTTTAGAGAAATAAAAAAAAATCTTTTTACTCTGCAGTTTCATAGATTTTAAATAGCAATTATATACATGCAAAACTCGAAGCTTCTTAAGACATAAATAAATTCATGGAATTCTACAAGACATATAAACAGCCATCTTTCCTCAACCAAGTGCCTTTGTAACATTTATACATGACATTTGGTGTGAATTACAGTAGTTGACAGGTTCAATTATGTATCATGGCAAATCTAGCAGTAAAATACTCATACCTTTGCATTTCTAGGAGAGTACTGAGGAACAACCCGTGACAAAAACGACCACAGCTCAGCATTTCCAGGATGACTGCATGGGGGAAAATATATATGGAAATAAAACAGCTCTGTGTTTTTTTTTTAACAATAAAGCCAATCCCTCATTCAGGTATCAATGCTAAGACAAGATCTCACATATTGAGACATCTCTCATTACAGCATAAAAATAAGATGGTATATAGATCAATTGCAGTATACTGAAAATGGAAACATGTACAAATGCTTATATGCATAATACGTTTTATTTAATTCTTGTTTCTAGAAGGCTGTGCTATATAACGTCATATATACCTTAAAACCCTACATAATAGTCACACATTGCCACACCCTGATAATAACGTCCTTGTTTCCTCAGTTCCCTTTCATAAAGATTCAAAATTTAATCTGGGATTTGTATTATGATATATTTGCTCAAGTTGAGGTGACTTATTTGGTCCATCTTCCCCCCTTTCTTCTCTGACCTTCCATAGCCCACATTTGTTGTCCTTTTGATGCTGTTGTAAACAAAGAATATAGCAAATTTGACAAAACTATTTTGTCAGCCTCCTCTATAATATGATTTATGGTGTAATAAAAAAATTCAACTGACATTTCATATCGATAATGGGATCTAAAGACGGGACTGCACGACCATTTTCCAACTCACATTCTTTATAGTTAACAAGGAGCTTGGGATCCTGCGTATTAACTCATTTCCAGACCTTCTATAGTTTAACAACAGACTTTTTACACTGTATTCCACTGAATTTTAATATTAACAAGTAATTACAATACGAGTGCATACCTGTGTACAGCTTTGCAGGCTTGCCTTTGCACTGCAACAGTTCTGCCTTGTAAAGCGTATATGGCCGATGTAATAAGACATCTTTCATAGACGTTATCTTTAATCTTGCCATGTTTAAGTAACTCGTTAAGAGCTGCAGTTGCTAGGGTTACATCACGCTTTGCCAGCCCCAGAGCACACAGAGCCTGAAGACTTTCAATGCTGGCGTCCTTCAAAACAGAGCTGCAAGCCCAAAGGTACAGAAGATCATAGGGTTAAACAGAAAACTAAACTGGGAAAGAAAATTGTTATAATGTTATATAAAAACAACCAAAGTATATATTACCTTATTGCATTCATAAATAAGTATATTTCTACAATGAGGTAACACTACAAAATACAGCTGTTTAATAATAACAGCAAACATTTTCATGTGAACAAAAACATTTGTAACTTTAAAACTTGCCCATTTAACCAGCAAATGTGTATCATCAGTGTCCCTTTAAATAAATGATCTATATGAAAATAGAAATGTGAATATGTAGGATATGAATAGAGTAGGTCAAGCAGGTGCAAGCGTCTCAACTTCATAATTGGGGCCATTAAAGATGAGGAGTTTGTGGACTATGTGTTGTAGAGGAACTGTTAATTATTTACCAGCCATAAGGAAAATACCACTATGGGACTAGGTTTGTGGAAAATGATTGAGGCCTTTATGTTAAAGATAGGCAAAGTGCAGCCTGGCATGAGGTTAACTAGTTTGTACTTGAAGCAAAACATGGTATTTATATGGGCATATTAAAGATTTATGGACCAGTTAAGGGCCCTTTCCCTTTTTAAACTCACCAGCAGTGGCAGCAGCCGTGGTGGCCACAAGCCACTAGATGGTGCTGCCGATTTCAGTGCCGATACCATAGAGTTATGGTTAGGTAGACTCTTAGGGATAGGGTGAGAGTTAGGGTAACCGTCTAAGGATACAACTTGTCTCAAATATTCGCAGCACTCCAAAATATTGACACGGCCATGTAGCGGCCACTTGCCGCAATTGCTGCTGTCACTGGTGAAGAATTTGAAACCAGATAGATCCCAGTTCAGATATGCGTGCTTTCGCCTACTCTTCCTGTCTATTTGCTATGTCCACATCATAAGGTTAGGAAACGTGTACAGCGAAGCCATAAATACATGTGTGTTAATGTATATATTGTATACCGTGTGTCAGAAATGACCAAGTACTCATACACAGAAATGTCACAGCATATAGACATTTCTGTGCTTATATTTATAATATTTTATAGTACTTCACTGGCAGCATGGGACTGACACTGCTACCTAAAATGTGTACCCTATACATAGGCCTTGGACCACGCAGAAATACACCACTGTCCACAATGGACATACCTGCACTTTTACTTCTCCTTGCACACAATCATATAACTCCTTCATACACACTGTGAAGTTGTCTAATAAACTCCTTTAAAACACATGGAAAACAACTGTTGTTTTCAAGCATTTAAATGAGAACATTTTAAACATTACAAAAGCTGTATTTTAAATGAAAAACAAAAACAAACATTAAGTAAGACTTTATTTAAACTAACACAAAATACAGAGTGTAGCTGGTAGATCTCATTAGCTAGCAGAGGGCAAGCTCCCAAGAGCAGTGGCAAGCGTTACACTTCTGAATACGTTTTTGTGCTCTGAGCCATTTATTTGAAAAAGAAAATACACGGACACATTATGAACAACGAAATGCAACAAGAAAATCTTTTTCTGTCCTTTTAAATTGTATATGCGTAATCTTGTGCATCGGAATGTGTTTTGCTAAAGAGATATTGATTATCTATCCAGGCATTGTAGCAATACATTAATATATGGAGATAGGAATGTCTGATATTTTATGATATGGTCTCTGAGATTTTATACTGATGTACACTAATGCTACTTTTTTCAGTCCAGTAGTAATTTTTATTTTCCCTCAAGACCAGGGTATTACATAGATATAGGGCCACATTCAATTGAGCGATTTTTAGATCCGGGAGCCCGTAAGTGAGGTTGCAAGCTATTTTGCTATTCAATTGGCATCTTTTTGCAGGCTCCAAGCGGCTTACGAGTTACGGGCTTGAAAAAATGGCGTCCATTAAACTTGTAACTTATAGCCTCCAGAAGCTTATGATCTTTTACTTTCGCAAGGCTGTTTACCCACTGTCTTGTATTCACAAACATATATAGAATGACATTGAAGAAAGGCAAGGATGATAAATGTTTTGTTTTAAGTCCCAAAACCTTATTATACCATCTGCATTTATAGTGGAATAATAAATCCAGAAATTATTTTTTTGACCAAAAATGTTGTTTATCCTGATGCTAAAAGCCAAAACTTGAATTATGTATGAATATACCACAAGTAGGGAGAACATTTTCCATTTCAATTTTTTTTATATTTTTATTTCCTTAAGCAGTGAAAAATATATCTATTGACATATAGTATTTTGCCACATAAGGAAATAATGTATTATTAAGAGAGACAAAACAAATATGTTTAACATCTTTAAAGGAAAATGGACAGTTGAAAAATACTTATTTGCTTTTCTGTCAGTATGTTTAGATGTTTATACCTGCAAATTTTTTTTATTTTGTATGCTTAGAGCGAATATATTTAATCAAAAAAGCAAATTAGCCTGCACTGCAGTACACATATGCAGTGTGTCACTTAATGTTTGTAAAAAAAACTAGGCTAAATGCATGTAATGGATACAGGAAGGTCAAATCATAATGAGAAAAAGTGATCATAAAAGTGTCTCATTTGAGATTGAATTAAAAAAACAAAGTTGTAAGGGGGCAGCAAAAACTCTTAAAATCTGCCCTTTTAAATTGAACAGTCTAAGGGCAGCAATAAAAAGTATAGACTGGGATAAAGAACTGACGGGTAAAAATACTGAATATAAAGGGAGAACGCTCAAATCGTTACTAAATATACATACTTATCACCATATACCATGTGGGAATAAAAGTAGGAGGAGTAAATCACATCCAATGTGGCTTATCAATGATTTAAAGATCAAGATACGGAGTAAAAAACAGGCATTTACATTATACAAAAAGAGGGGACAGAAACCAACAAGGCTTGCAAAAGCGTGATTAGACTGGCTAAAATAGAAAATGAAAACTTAGTTGCAAAAGAGAGTAAGACTTACCCTAAAATATTTTTTTAAGTACGGTATATTAATGGGAAGAAGGCCAGGGAGTAGGTTAAAGGAACATTACAATGATGATGATTAGTGACCAGGAAAAGGCAGATGAGCTAAACAGGTTCTTTTCTTCTGTATACACAAGGGAGGTACCAGTGGTTGGGACACTGCAACATAATGGGGCTACACTACCGTCACCAAATAACTGATTAACGCAGGAAGAAATCCAAAAGAGGTTGGAAAAAATAAATGTTAATAAAGTCCCATGTCCAGATGGGAATACATCCAAGGGTACTAAGGGAACTGGGCTCTGTAATAACCAAACCACTATATCTAACTAGTCACTTGCCCGTCACAAATTACGGTATAATATTGTATTAAATTTTGTGTGTTCTGTCTCTTTGTGCGCGCTGTCTGCCTCCCTTCTATCACTCCTTCCTTCTCTCTCCCTCTCTCCTCCTCCTCTCCTGTCCCTCTCTCTCCTCCCTTTCCCTCCCTCTCTCCTCCCTTTTTCTCCCCCTCCCGTTTTCTCTCCCTCTCCTCCTCTCCCACCCTCTCCTCTCCTCCCTCCCCTCTCCCGCCCTCTCCTCTCCCGCCCTCTCGCATCTCACAATCTTGCAAACGTTACACACGACAACTATATTAGTGATTTTTCAAGATTCAATCAACACAGGGTCTCTACCAGATGACTGAAGAAAAGTAGATGCAATATCTATATTTAAGAAATGAGCAAGAACAAATCCAGGGAATTATAGACCACTTCTGTAGTGTGAAAGCTTATAGATGGGTGAATAAGGGATAATATACAAGAATATAGTAAGGGGGAAAAGTATTTGATCCTCTGCTGATTTTGAACATTTGTCCACTGACAAAGAAATGATCAGTCTATAATTTTAATATATAAATTGATTTGCAGCAACTGCGACCCTCGCAAACTTTACGTCGCAACTCAAACAACACAACACACCAACTACGACCCTCGAAAACTTTACCTCGCAACGCAAACATCATAAGAGACACATTAACACACATTACGACCTCGCAACACTCGGATGCAACTCGCGAACATTACAAAATTCAAAACACAATAAATACACACAGCACATACATCCTTCGACTTTGTACTTGGTGGCGAAACCCTTGTTGGCAAGCACAGAGGTGAGATATTTCTTGTAGTTGGCCACCAGGTTTTCACACATCTCAGGAGGGATTTTGTCCCACTCCTCTTTGCAGATCCTCTGCAAATCATTAAGGTTTCAAGGCTGATGTTTGCCAACTCGAACCTTCAGCTCCCTCCACAGATTGTCTATGGGATTAAGGTCTGGAGACTGGCTAGGCAACTGCAGGACCTTAATGTCCTTCTTCTTGAGCCACTCCTTTATTGCCTTGGCTGTGTGTTTTGGGTCAACGTCATGCTGGGATACCCATCCACAACCCATTTTTAATGCCCTGGCTGAGGGAAGGAGGTTCTCACCCAAGATTTGAAGGTACATGGCCCCGTCCATCGTCCCTTTGATGCAGTGCAGTTGTCCTGTCCCCTTAGCAGAAAAACAACCCAAAGCATAATGTTTCCACCTCCATGTTTGACAGTGAGGATGGTGTTTTTGGGGTCATAGGTAGCATTCAGTTGAGTTGATGCCAAAGAGCTCAATTTTGGTCTCATCTGACCACAACACTTCCACCCAGTTCTCCTCTGAATCATTCAGATGTTCATTGGCAAACTTCAGACGGGCCTGTACATGTGTTTTTTTGAGCAGGGGGACCTTTCGGGCACTGCAGGATTTCAGTCCTTCACAACGTAGTGTGTTACAAATGGTCCCAGCTGCCTTGAGATCATTAACAAGATCCTCCCGTGTAGTTCTAGATTCCCCACTGTTCTCATGATCATTGAAACTCCACGAGGTGAGATCTTGCATGGAGCATCAGACCGAGGGAGACTGGCAGTTATTTTGTGTTTCTTCCATTTGCGAATAATCGCACCAACTCCTAATCTCAGCTCGTTACCTGTATAAAAGACACCTGGGAGCCAGAAATCTTTCTAATTGATAGGGATGAAATACTTATTTCACTCATTGACCTGCAAATCAATTTATATGTTTTTTGACATGCGTTTTTCTTATTTTTTGTTTTGTTATTCTGTCACACTGTTAAAATTCACCTACCATTAAATCATCTCTCTGATCATCTCTTTGTCAGTGGACAAACGTTCAAAATCAGCAGGGGATCAAATACTTTTTTTCTCTCACTGTATGCCTATTTGAACAAGGTTATACACATGAGTCAATGTGGATCTATGAGGGATAGGTCATGTCAAACAAATCTAATTTTCTGAGGAGTTTGGTAGGAAGTTGGATCAATTTTAAGCATAACTTCATTAAAAAAAGGACATTTTAGGGCTGGAAAAAGTACATAGAAGTGCAACAAAACTAATAAGGGAAATGGAGGGGCTAAGATATGAAGAAAGACTAACCAAATTAAACTTATTTTCTTTAGAAAAAAGATATGATTACCTTATATAAATATATCCAGGGTCAATACAAGGCTTTATAAAGTAAACTTTTTTTCAACTGACAATTCTTTGAGGTTAGAAGTAAAACGATTCCACCTTAAAGAAAGAAAAGGGTTCTTCACAGTAAGGGTGGTTAAACTGTGGAATTCTCTACCAAGGGAGGTGGTGACAGCGGATTCGATAGATACGTTTAAAAAGGGATTGTGTATATTTCTAAATAAAAAGGACATTCAGGGTTATCCTGGATAATTAGAGAAGGAGTACTGGTACAGGGAGGATTGCAATCGCCAGTATCTGGTGTCAGAAAATATATATATTTTTTTTCCATTTTGAGACAATTTTCAAAGTTTCACTTCGGTTTTTATCAGTTTGCCTTCCTCTGGATCAATTAACAATTAATCCACATAAAATGAAAAGCAATGTACACTAATACCTCGGCACAGGATGCACATTCTGTCTGTGTAAGAGCCCAAGGCTCGCCTTTGCCTGTAAGAGCCAATCTGCAGCCTGACTGTGCCTGGAAGTACCAATGTGCATCCTGTGCCTGTAAGAACCAAAGTGTAGCTGGGGCTTACAAGAACCAAAGTTCCAAGCAATAACATTTCTCCTCCTTCGCCTCGTTTACATCACCATCATCCCATTGGGCCCTCAAGTCCTCTCAGTACAGTTAAGGTTATAGTAGCAGTAGTATTAGTTAGGCCTCTTTTAATAGTGACTCTTAAGCAACTAGAAACTACATTTATCTGCCATTTACCAATCCCCATGGTGTATGGTAACTGAGACTCTACTGTATTAATCCCATGCAGTGGAGGCCCTTAAAGGACCCCCACAGCACCGAATTTTATAACCCCTGCCGCAGTGTCCTTAAAGGATCTGATTAATTAACTCTTGTTGAGGAGGTTCTATAAGGACACACACAGTACCTATTTAATTAAGGGCCCCCAGGGTACACCTATTAACCCCTTGGATACCATGGTGGTTTATACAGACCCCATGGTAATCCCATTGATCAGATTGACGGGCCTAAAATCTGAGCAATCGGATTGGTCAGAATACTTTATATTAAGAAGGGTGACCATTGTAAATCCATTTTGATTGGCTTAAATACAATTACCATCTATTTCAGCCAATTCGAATGCTAAAAAACTCTAAAAAAGCCGCAGAAAACACTGCAACATCCATTTTTTTATTATTTTAATTATTATTTTTAGTATTTGATATAGTTAGTGTACGGTTTTGTACTTAAAGTGCTATGGAGGTCCATAGCACTTCATGGGTTAAAGTTAGATTACCATGAGAGTCTACATTGACCCCCCATGGTTGTAAGGTGGTTAATTAAGGTACCATGGGGTTTCTTTAAGAATCCCCTAGTAGTTAGGGGTGTGTGGATACCATGGGGGTCTGTATAGATCCCAATAGTATCCAAGGGGTTATTAGATATACCATAGAGGACATTTAAGGACACCAATGGTATGGAGTTAATTAAATTAAATACAGAGATCTTTATAGGCCCTTTGCAGCAAGGGTTAATTAATTAGGTGCCACTAGGGTCCTTAATGGACCTCCGCAGCAAGGGTTAATAGATGCCACGGGGGCCCTTGTAAGACCCCGCGGTATCAGAGTTAATTTTAGATGCCACTGGAGTTGCGGGTTTGCTCAGCAATAATACTTGTGTGGAGCACTGAATACATGTGTAACTTTACTGCAAAAAACTCATATATTTATTTGTTTTGGAAGAGGTATGATTAACAGAAAAATAAGTTTTAATACCGTTATTTATAGATCCGTGGCCAGACCTCAACCTAATAATACAGAGTGTGGAGACCATATTTCCAAAGGATATTAAAGGTATAAAGAAGTTTCATGGATTATGAATGTACCTGATAGAGAATAATTAGTAGTGTATGCAAACATTGTTGCATGAAAAAAAAAAACCCAAATAAACATTAATAAACTGACCCTAGAGATTGCATTTTTTTTTTTTCACTTTTCTTGTAGTTGATTTTGAAAAGGATTACCCATAGAAAACCTAGCTAAATCAGAATAAAGTTCAAAATTTATTTTGGCCATTCAGAGGCAGCTACAACTTTGTTGCAATGTCTGGTTATCAATCGCTGCAGCAAAGAACCTTGGGATGTGTAGTCCTTTATTCCCACTACAAATATGCAAGGAAGTAGCTTCTTGCCCTACTGCTTTGGATCTCTGCACTGTGCTGCTGTTGGCTGGAACGTTAGTATAAGGTTAAAAACTTAGTTGAATGCAGTGTTTGTATTGGTTAGTGTTTCTATTGTTAGTACAGGGTACCTATGTAGACATCTTTAGGGTGTATAGAATTACTCAATGTAATGTGTTTTTCTGATATAAGGAGCACGTAAGATTAGAAAAAAGTAAAGAAACAGAGATGTTTCCATATACCATTAATAAATTGGAAACAATTCTAAGGAGAGCAACTAAAATGGTACATGGTCTAAAACAAAAAAATATAAAATTTATGAAATTTGTAACGCAGGAGTGAAGAATATTTAAAAAGACGAACTCAAGAACAAGAAGTCATGATTTAGGTCTAATATGCAAAAGTACTTAGTTATCGAAAGGTTGTAGGCAAGGAAAAACACAGCTCCAGAAGACACAGGAAAATACGCATGTGTGGGATAAGCATAAGGCTATCCTGATAATGAATTGAGCCAAATATTTTAGTTAGACAGAATGACATGATAAACAGGCCTTTTGGTTCTTATCTACTTAAGTTTCCTTGTTTATCTTTTAGGTGATATTGAAGTATGTGGTGTGTATGTGGGTCATAGTATATCAATATGAATTAAACCATGTCATATGGAAAGTGTCACATTTTTCACTGTGTGCTTATAAAAGACAACTAAAAGTGAGTTTATTTACAGACAATATATAATATTCCTAGAACTCTTACCATTTAAAAAGAAGGGTCTTAGATGAATCCACTTCACCTTGCTTGTATTCAATGATTGCAAGTGCTGTTAGAATATGTGCTTTCTCTTGCTCAGACTTGGCTATAGTTAAGGCCTTCTTGTAAGCTAATTAGATGAAGAGTAACAGAATTAAACAAGGCAATTGCAGACTTAAAAGCATTCTTAGTATGTGTTCTATATTTCTGTTTCTTTTGAAGATGAAAGCCTCATTAACAGATGCAAAAATATAGGTTTTAATTAAAATAGCCCATTAAGGAACACTGTATTTCACTTAGTATGACTGGCATCAAAGGTTTACTGGAAATAAGAAAGATAAAATATATATTTGTTAAATTGTTATGGTATATATTTTTCTCCTTTAATTTCAGAGAAGCATATAACCAAGTTTTATTAAGTAATTAGGAGTTATTTATTTGTAAATGTTTACCTATCTACATTCAGGATCGGAGGATATACCATGACAATGGAAATGGAAGAATATGTGGCAGGATTCTGAAGGTGAAGCATGATTTTTGGAGGAACCACTGAAGATTCAGAGAGCAGCCTCCAAGCGGCCGTGATGGTTAAATATAACGGGAATTTAAATACACTTGGCAAAGATAGAAGTGTATAAAAAGTGCAAGCCTCAACTAAAAACAGATGCTTTACTTTAATTAGGAAAAAAGGTTTGTGGCTCCTAACTTTAATATGTAGTCGGAATATGATCTATTTGGATGCTGCTTACGTATATAAACCGCACTTTTACCTTTCATGCTTTCTTGTAAAAGTCCTTTCCTGAAGTATGCCAGAGCTACCCCTGTGAGGTCATCAAACTCAGACAGAGGGGTGGATAGAAAGGCCTGGGTGGCCTCATCATATCGACCTACAGCGCTGGGGAGTAAGAAAAGACACTTTGATGTAATGAGCACTGTAATCTTCAAACTGCATGTGGCTGAGACTACAAAGCACTTTGATATTAAATGCTATGAGTTGTCCTCTGACCTTTGCATATTCAAAATAGACATACAAGTATACCAAAAGAGACATATATTCTAGGAATACTTCACATTCATATGACGGCAAACCCATTACGCATAGTGATATTGTTTTAGCACATAAGCATTATTTACAAGTAGAGCTCATATATTTGTTTGTTGGGCATTGGCTATTAAAACTGTATGCAGTTTAAAATAAATAAAAAGGTAACATTGTTCCTTACTTCTGAAATTGGCACTTCCCTCGGATGCAGGGCTGTTTCATTCCACACACCTTTGTCTATCTGGGTACGTGGCCAGGGAGTGGGCTAAAGAGCAATATGACCAGTCTAGGTTCTAATTCAGACTGAACATGCTCAGTAAAGGGAGTGGACTATGATAATGGGGTTAATTCAAGGAGATTTTACCAGCAGGGTCGGAGCCATAACATCATAGCCCTGCCTGCTTCCAAGATCCTTGATGGTCCAGCCCCTGGCAGAGCTGGCCACACCTCCTGAAATGGCACAGGGAGGTGGAGAAAAGCAGCTTTGCTAACATGAATTTTTTTTTTAAAAATAAAATAAAAAAATACTTTCAGCATACTGTTTTAATAGTCCCTGCCCAACAAATAATCCTACAAGCTTTTATGCATTACAGGGGTCCTTTAAGCTTTAATGGCATTTCAACCTTCATCCTCGCAGGGAGTATGCACAAAACTGGTAGATCATAGCCCTCGCACCCCACAAAAACTGTAATAAAATATCTCAACAATAGTCTCTATAAACTGATTTTCTAATATCAGTTGTTAAAAAAATGTATTACCATGCACAATTAAACTGATGCTGAATTCCTAAAAAAGCTTATGTATGTTTAAGGTCAGTAAAAAGCACATAAAAAATGTAACTCCCCTCTAAAAGTAATTCCAAAACTGCTGAACCTACAAATGAAGCTGCTGACAGACGCCATATGTCCAAACACATTTTTACATATCTGATTTGCTTTAAATAAATATATCTGTTCAGTCTACCTGATGCCTTAAGTGCTTTCAATTAAGAAAAATCTATTTTCAGTAACCATTAAATGTCTTTTCTAGCGCTTTACTGAACTAACAATAACATTTTAAAAAGGGACATGGAAAGCATACTTGTTCTGTGTAGCATTTAAAATAGGATATTTGAAAGGATTCCCAGTATATTTAACTTTTTTTTAAATGTAGCACTCATTGCTGAACAAAATTGCTTTGTATGTATAATTATCCTGAGGTGAATCACTGTCAAACAAATCAACAAATGGTAATAGAACAACTGAAAACATATGGCAGATGATCTGTGCACAGACAGAGTGTCAAGTAAGGTTAAATACTTTTATTTTATGATTTCATGTACAAAAAAAAAGAAGACATGCTCTAAATGCAATGCATGATAGAATGTGTCAGCTCCATGCCTTTTAAAGGATAAAGTTCTTTACCAGAGTGATCGCCCATAATTCCGCACTGCTACATTATAGTTGTCTTTGTCATCGGACTCTTGGAGAATTAATACAGCTCTAAAGGTGGGAATAAAAACAGACATGCAAAATTAGTATGTGTGTGTGTGTACGTACATGTGTGTGTGCATACGTGTGTACGTGCTTGCGTGTGTGTATATATATGTATGTATATATATATATATATATATATATATATATATATAAAATGTAAAATAATATATATGTAAACGTAAAACAAAAATAATAAATACATACAGTCTGGTTTTCAAATTATTATTTTCACACTTTGTTTAGAATCAAGTTATCACATATAATAGTTGTGGTAATTGCGGGTTCTTGTCACAAAATGTTAAAATGTATGGGCGTGCGCATGCTCAATGAGCGAAAGTTACAGGGTTTGACAGGGGCTGCAATAAGCGCCGAAGGTGCTAATCGCGAGGCCCGTACGTGACTGGCTTGACGGGGCTGCAATGAGTGCCGGAGGCGCTCATCACGTGGCCCGTAACATAGAGAGGGGGAGACTCTCCAAACGGCTTACAAGTTAAAGGCTTAAAAAAAAAAAAAAAAAAAAAAGTATTGGAAGACTATGGTGAATTAAGGAACAAGCTGCAGTTATAGGTTTAATACACTAGTTGGGACTCCAAGAGAGCACCAAACACAAACTCATCTAATGGTTTCATTACTCTTCCACAATTTACTTAATGGAACAAAATCAGATAAATTGAATAAAGTTTTGCAGTTCATTATTAAATAATGAGATTTGAATACCTGTGATAAGCATTGCTCGCCTGGGTATTCAGCTTCAGGTGTTCATTTAAGTAGCCCAACATGGCAAATGCAGATGAGTCACCCTGGTTCCGATCTGTTTACAAAACAAATAAAGTGGAAGAAAATAGTTTTATATATATATATATATATATATATATATATATATATATATATATATATATATATATATATATATATACTACAAGTGGTAGCCACTGAAATAACCAGTTCAGACTAATCAAATACAGCTGAATGTCATGTGTACAAGTATTATTATTTTTTAATTACTGACGAATTAAAGGATTTGCAAGTATTGTATTTAGGAGTTACATACTGCTTGAATTGCTCATTAAAATGTTTTATATTTAATGAGACTGAACCAACATAAATACAATATTTACATTAATGCGATGCAATAAATCTTATAAATTTAACCTGGTCACTATCACTCTTTCAACAAGTGAAAATATAGTCATACCTTACTGCTGTAAAACATACCTGTGTATTTACTTAAAGCAATGTGTGCTGCAGGGATGGCGTTCATCTGCACAATGTTATAGCGGTATAGCTCTGTAGCTCTGTTGCTTTTATCTTGCAGGGTTGTGCAGACCCAGTGAGCGTATCCCTTTGCACCTTCCATCTTGGAAACAAAATATATTTAAATGAAGTAAATATTACCAATCCAACAATGAGAATCAATAATTAAATAGGACTTACATGCAGAGTGAGTTCAGTGGTATGTCTAAAGAGATCCATGGTTTCATAGCTTCCCACTACTTCTGCAATCAAAGCCTAGGGACATAAACACAGCTGCGAGTCTTATACATATTATATACATTTCATATAAATTATATATCCATTTTAAAAATACATAAAAACAATACTGTATTTTATAATTTTTTCTCACAAATAGGTTTGAGAACCGGAGTTAAAAAATTTAGAATCTAATTCAAATGTTTGGAAAAATCATGAAAATTTGGATTTAAAACATACCTGTCCAATCCAGCATCTAACATATGTTGGATCAAGGGACTGTGCTACCGTGAAAGCTTGATGACTTAGCTGCAAAATAAACACACATATATATATATATACTAGCGAATTGCCCGTCAAAAAATGACGGCAATGAAATTGTAAGGTAGCTAAATTAGTAAATGAATATAGTGTACCTATTTTGAAGCATTGTGATGAAGAGCTGGCAATCTGTGTTGATGTTGCTGCAGCATTAGTGGTGTGGAGCTGCTGTGTAAGCATGCTGAATGTGTGCACTGTGTGGTATGAATATCCGTAGGTGGTTTGTGGCGTTTTGCGAGTTTGTTGTGGTGTTTTGCGAGTTTGTTGTGGTGTTTTGCGAGTTTAGAGTGCTGTAGCCTCGTTTTCGTTTTGTTCGGCAGCCATTTTTTCTGTCGCTTAGATTTTTTTTTAGTCTCAAAAGTCTTTTATTTCGAGTAAAATCGAGGTGTAAGTTGCATTTTTGAGGTCCTGGGTGCTCCCTCTTGGTGTAGGTAAGGTTTTTATGTATGTGCTGTGTGTATGTATTGTGTTTTAAATGTTTGTATGTCGGCGTGTTGCGTCCGATGTTTGCGAGGTCGTAATGTGTGGTAACGTGTTTCGTAGGTTGTTTGCGTTCCTCGTAAAATTTAGCGAGTGTCGTAATTTGTGTGTCGTGTTTTTTGAGTAGCGACGTGAAGTTTGCGAGGGTTTGAGGCCCTTGCCCAGTGACCTCGCCAGCAACTGAGTCCCTCGCTTCGCGAGGGGCCTCAGTTGCTGGCATGGAGCGCCTTCGGCGCTCCATGCCAGCAACTGAGGCCCTTGCCCAGTGACCTCGCCAGCAACTGAGGCCCTCGCTTCGCGAGGGGCCTCAGTTGCTGACATGGAGCGCCTTCGGCGCTCCATGCCAGCAACTGAGGCCCGTGCCCAGTGACCTCGCCAGCAACTGAGGCCCTTGTCCAGTGACCTCGCTACGCGAGGGCCGCGGCTCGCTGCGCGAGGGCCGCGGCTCGCTTCGCGAGGGCCGCGGGCTCGCTACGCGAGTCCGCAAGCGTGAGCAACGACCCGTACGCTCACAACTATATATGTGATATATATATATATATATATATATATATATATATAAAAGGTTCACAATGTAATTATTTAGCATCTTATGATTCACATATGGTTATTGAGCTCCTTCATATCTTATTCTTGTTTTTTTACTGATACATGTTAATATATGGACACCAATGAAAACCACATCACACAGTTGCCTAATTTGAGCTAAAATCTTTAATCAAACTTCATAGTTTTGCTTTGTTGCAATGCAGAGGACTACATTTCAGTACAATTCACAATACTGTGTGTGAATTCTAGTTTACCAAAACAGAAGGCTAAATACACTTATAAGCAAAGTCGAAAACTTACATTACAGAACAAGCCCTGCAAACCGACCTTTAGGAAGATTGCTGATGTTCTTTGTGAAACTTACCTCCATATTTTCATTTACTAAGTACAAAGCCCCCAAGTTTGTCCATGCAACCACATTCTACAGAGAGAAAAGGAAGAAAAAAAAAATAGCAAAAACTGCTAAAATGCAAACATTTACCAATAAGATTAGAGACAATAAATGAAAACTATAATCTAGTGAAAACATATGTACTCACATTTTGCTCACACTGGATTGACTTGATGAAGGCATGCTGTGCAAGAGCGTAACTACTGATACCTAAAAGGAAATGTATTACTGAAAGCACTGGAATGGTTATGTGCAGTTTATCTATGGTATGTTATCATTTAAAAAACTAGATAATATCCATGATCACCCCATGTTTACATGGTCCACATGTCAAGCTACTTTGGAGTTTCTGTAAAACGTCAACATTTTAGTTGTAATTGGTGATATATTTAAAAAAGACAAACATACTGGTTCATCAGATCAAACAACTGATGGTCAGAAGGATTAAGGATTATAATGTAATTACTACGGATCTTGTCAAGTGTATGTTAATCTATTCAGCACACAACACTAGGATTTGAAACATACTGAATGTGCCGTACCTTGTTAGTAAAGTATTTGTTAGTGGTGCTTTAACATGTGTCAACCTTCTGGTGTGGATACATTTATTAAAAGTTTTTGCCCAAACAAATCTCAATTGAAGTCTATGGATATACATTTTTTGGTAAAATATGATCAAGGCCTAAGAATGGCAGCTCCATTAATTAACATGGATATTTAATAAAACTGGCATATTACAAATTCCTTGTAAGATTACATTTGGTTTTGAGTAGTGAAAATATATAGCTAATATATCAGCTAATAGACAAAGACTGTGGCCCATGCAGTGCTGTGTTCCCAAACAATATATCACAAAGCTGTTAAGTTTGTACATCGATGTCACACAATCAGAATGTCAAAGGTACAATTACTGCAATAAATACGGCTTTCAAATATATTTAGAGATCCAATACCAAATTCAGGTAATTAAAATACTTTACAAAGAATGTCTTCCTTTAAGAGGAATAGTTTCACATAGAAACACTGGAGACAAATCAAAATATATTTTGAGAAACAAATCTATTGAATAAGAATAAAAAATGTAAATGCCTTTGTGTTCGACCCTCTGTGTCCTCATGGACAACACACCATGCTGATCCACGTGGTTTTCATGGCAGAGATACTGGAGTAGGTTGCCAGTTCCTTCTCCAGTAGGCCACAGCATATAGCTCCTGGTATTCCCTGGTGGTCTCCCATCCAAGTACTGACCAGTGTGACCTCTCGGTTCCCTGGCTGGATCCGAACCCAGGATGCTTTGGTGAAAGCACCTGCATCCTAAACACTGGGCCACCAGGGAACGCTTAATAAGAATAATAGATGATAAAATTAAAGACACTTTGAGATATCCTGAGTTGTCATGAAAAACGCAAAGAAAGCCATGTGAATTAAGGGTAAAAAGGCGTTTTCAAAAAAGTAGAGACCCCGTTCATACCTTTGGAGCAAGAAATGACCCCAAGTATATTCCAATATAGGTGATTTCCACTGTCCATCATCACTGCTTTTTTAATACACTGAATATAAAAACAAAAAAGATTCAGAATTCATGTAGATCGGTAATATATCCAAGTTTTATTTTTATATCTATGTGCACAGTGCTTTATAGGAATAACAGGAAAGGAGTGAAAAGGTTTGTGCATTTGTAAGGAATAGAGGAATATAGCCTCCATAGAGGCTCAAAAATGAAAGCAGTGATAGCAGAGATTTGCTGGATATTGTACACCTGCACCTTTGTAAAAGTATAATGTTAACCAGTGATAACACTATTTGATTTTATGAATATTTATGTGCAATTATACAATCACAGATGTTACACCCTAACTACAATTTTTATTCTATGCTATGACTAAATTATAAACAATTAAGTTTCCTGAGCTGCAATAAATGACTAGAGGACAAATGGATATTATACAACCATACTGGTATACCTTATTTGAGTATGTATTAGAGCAAGGACAATGGTCATGAAAGACAAAACATGCCAATCCCAGCGCAGAAGATCCACTGCAGCGTCCAACAAAGTATTTGGACAGATGTCACTGAATGTCAGAGTAAATGTACAGTGAATGTTTAAAGACTGATTCAACAAACGGAAATGTTTTGCTGGCTACCATCCTCAAATGGCTGGAATCTATCATAATTACAAAGGATTATTACATGATGGAATTACTGGATGAGAGATGTGTATGTGTGTCCCAGATAGGGACTAGTAATTATTAGACATATTTATTTTATTCTCCATTCTCTATTTCCTGGTCTCTATCTTAGTTACCGTAGTCTTGTTTGTAACTCTTTGGAAATACTTACTGTCTATAATTAAAAAGCATGTTGAAATACTTTTTGAATCTCTGAAATATTTGCATTTTTCACTGAGAATTCAATAAAGTAAAGTAATGTCTGTGTTTACATGGGTCACTGCCTGCCCCCTTCCAGAGCCAAAGTTAAAGCTCTGTGTAATGACCAGAAGAATAAAATAAAGTTAACCCTCAACAAATAAATTTGTGCAGAGCATGGCTTGCTGGAATCACCTAAACAGGTGCGTTGTGGCTTAACATGCATTCCTGAGTGCAGGGAAAAACTGCTATCAGTGGCCTCACAACTCCCGCAACTCTCTGTTATCATGAAACTGCCTGCAGGCAGGACAGACTGTTTGTAAACAGACTTAAAACTGATTTGTTTAGCTGTTATTAGTGTAAATAAAAAAATAGATACTTTTTACATACAATCTTGTGCTCTTTCACACCACTGGCAATGAGGTAAATGGCCATTTATTGAGTTATTGGAATTCTGATAATAACAGTCAAATAATACTGCAAATGGCCTTTGTATTAAGCTTACTTTTTCCCTTATAGCACAATGCTTCACCCCTCACACACTCATAGTTTGAGGCTTCTTACTGTTCTGCACCTAACTGGATGTACAAAATGAAACCTACTTCTCAAACCGAGAGAAGGTAGAGCTGTGTAATGTTTATGCTACAATTATAATTTCACAAATTTAGATCACTCATTTTCCGTACAAAAAAATAATCTTTTGCAGTTTAAAAAAATTACTTTTGCAACTCCATCATGTAAAATGTTTTAATACTGAAAATCAAACAAGCTGGATTATTAATATTGCAGCTGTACGGTATTACATTTCTGCTAAGCATTTAAAAAATCAGATGGAATATATAAATTAAGATACTAAATAAGGAGTGTCAAATAATGTTCTGTCTATACTCTCTATATGTAACTGAAATGGCAGACGTTAGCATATATGCAACATAAACAATGAAATGCATAAAGAAGTCTCTCACAATACAGTTTTCAATTGACTTTTCAATGGACTTTGAATATGTGCCTGTAATATCCACACACTTGTATGCTAACTGTACTGAACTGCCAAGATCAACCTAAGACAAATCACAGCACCATATATATTCTGGTAATGATGTGGTAGGAATGGATTACTACTCCAGTCCTCCTTTCTTTTGTGTTTCAATATTCAGACAAAAGAATGGAACATCTTTGCAATGTATGGTATACTAACAAACAGCAGCAGATGTAAATATAGGATTTCAGCTCTTTTTTAAGCGTAAGGCAGTGTAAGACAGTGAAACTTAATTGTCAGATCAATACTATGAACACTATATATTGTAAAAGATGATTTACAGTTTAGACCAAATATTAAAAAAATAAATCATTACTATACCTGATGTGACTTTTCCAATAAATCGCTGGTCTCATTGCTGTTGATGTCAGAACTCAATAAGTGTTGCGCCTGGTAGTAGTAATTGATGCCAAGATCACACCAAAGATTAGCTGTGGACTGAAGCTTCAATGAACGTCCATAACATCTTTAAAGAAAAGAAAAAGACAGTACTTTTTATATTTTATCCTCCACGGTTCCAACAAAGAAGAATTCCAATCTAATATTATTATAGTTATAGTTCATTTATAACGTGCCAACATATTCCGTAGCGCTGTACATAAAGTTAAGTTCAGACAAAGATAAATACAAATTAACATATAGCAAAGCACGGAGGGCCCTGTCTTTGAGCTAGGAATCCAATGTCCATGGTGCATTACCAAAGTACTTAGGATAGAAACTCGCAGACTTACAATCTAAGGTATAGTGAATGGTAAAAGAGGGAGAGAGAGGTGATAAGCGTGTTAGGGTGGAAGGAGATACGCTTCTTTAAAGAGATAATATAATGGAATACAGCATGAAGGCATGGCATTTAGCTTAAGATAAAAATCAGTTTATAGTATAAAAAAAACAAGCATTAAACAGATTAAATAATTTAGGTGCCAACTGCACACTCACGAGAATCATAAAAGTAATCTACGATTTTATAGAACTGCTATGATCTTTTTTAATAAACAGTATTTTGTCAAAATTGTCCTATGAAATATGAACTGCAACTGTTTTATTTTTTACTCTATATATTCATAGGGCTTGAGCTACCTCCACTCAAAGCTGGAGGCGAGTATCTCTCTCTCATACAAATAGTTAACATTTCCAAATACAGTATAATGATCTAGCCCTAAGCAGAGTTTGTAATGATGGGATGTTTATTGTAGCTGATAAAGTGAAGAATTGTACTTTATTAAACAAATTTTGCAGTTTTTAGAGATCAAACCTGCAACATTACTTTTGGGAAGGTACAATTGTGATGCTATACACTATGCAGCCTATTGAAAAAATGGTGTTCTACTATGCAGAGCATTGACCAACTTGACTCACAGAAACCTTATGGTTTGGACATTATTAGCCTTATTCAATTAGCTACTTGCAAATGCCTTGAACTCATAAATTTGGCTTTGGGTGTTTTTTTCTTATAAATGTTTATATGCATTCTATTTACTTTAGAAATCATTAGTGCAATAAGTAATATTTACCGAATATTAAGAGTGATTTTAAGTGTGTATACATTTACAAATTGGGCAATTGAACCAGGCCTGATCTGGCTCGTTAAATTTCTTCATTACTTCTCACTGTTCAAGTTGTGTGCTACATGAGTAAAGTTGCCACCACACAAGCATTACAAACATCTATCCCTGACATGGAATTTTTGTATATTGCGACTAAAGCTTTGAAGAACTCCTCTTGGAATAAGGCCTCTGCAGTCTCAAAAGTTTGTGCACCGTTATACCACGTTAGACACATAACTTGCTGTATCAAAGGTATCTCAACTAATAATAATGTTACTTAAAGGGAGATCGAACACATTTTTCATGCTTTCAAAGAGCATGCTTTAAAAATATTTACTGTTTAAGCTACCTTGAACATAACAGATATTCTACTCAGAGAGCATCACTTGAAAAAGAAAAAGATAAAAACAATAGGACACATTAAAAATATCCTCCTTCAGAGGCAACAAAGAAAGAACACTTTTGATGTCCCTTTAACACTATATAGCAATTACCTTTCATTTAATTTACACTTGCATAAAATAATGTAAATCCATAATTATCACATGCAATAATTATACTCCATTGTTAACTAATTCGAGCTGAATAGTGTTGAGTCTGTATGGGTTTGTTTTCCATCTCTTAATTTCCCATGTTTTGCACATGAGTATAAATTGTACTTGTGTGTTACTGAATCTTGGTTGTATGCAAGGAATACTAATGTACCACTTTTAGATGTTAAATAAAATTTGCACATGAGTATACTCAAATGCAAAGGATTAACCTTATTTACTAGCACAGCTTCCACATACCGCTCTTACTGTGTTTGAAACATAATGAAATGATTATACCTTCCTCCTAGCTTCAAGAGTTCAAATTTATCCAGAAGTTTTCTGCCTTCATTCTGACCAACTAGCACACCCAGAACATTGATTTTTACTTTGGAAGGGGACACTGCATGTAGACAGGTACATGCATCACCCAGCAGCTTCCACAGGCACAAGAGGTCAGGGCGGTGCTTAACAGCTCTGCAAATAACATACATGTATCAGCATCATTTATTATATATAAAATAGAGACAGAGAGAGAGAGACAGAGACAGAGGAGTGGAGAGAAAAATCGAGAGAAAGCAATAAAATAGGGAGAGATCAAGATCCTAAAATTTGCACTGTTGGCTCCTACATATTTATAAAACATGTATAATTAATCTCAATGAAGGGCTCATTTCCTGGCTCTTAAATTTTAGATATTTTTGTCCTATAATCCTACTTTGCACTTTAAAGCAGCCAATTAATATGCATGCTCATTGCATAAAAATACAGCAATAACATATAATTTCCCAGGATTTATTGACTTTAGAAAAAATAAAAGGATAACACAACACATAGACAATGTTTCATTCTCTTTAAGAAGATAAAGATAGACTCCCTTTAATCATAAAATATATTTTTCCAGCATTTTTATAGATATTGAATGAGAATACCCATATTTGTGGAATAGTAAAGCAAATTAAATTATGTTTCTTGTGTGTTGCAAGAAATCATGTGTCTGTACAGCCCCTTTATTTGTGGGCACACATATACCATTACCCCTGGTAACCCAATAAAGATGGCCATGCTGATGAAGTGTTCTCTGCCATAAAAAAACAGATGCTGGCTGGTATTCTGAATATAATAAGACACTGTAGCTAGATATTTATGTGAATCATTCAGAAGTAGACATTACCTTTTCAGAATCTTAGTGAATCTTATTGCAATACTGTATCTATGAAGTAGATAATTTGCAGTAGTTTGAAGAAGATCTACACTACTTTTTGTTTCATTTGGCACTTCTGATTATACAAACCTTGTGAGAAATTCTAGTGCATTTTCTATGGAATCCACTGCCTTTCCATCCAAGAAGTCTGCAAGGGCACTTTTTGCAAGCATTATATAGCATTCCCCTAAACCTGCAAAATAATTAATTGCATTTGATTACATTCAAGTTGATACAAGTTTTACAAATGTACAATTATTTATTTTATTGTAATTATGAGCGCATTGTAATTTTGTGTTTCAAAATAGTTTGTTTTAGACTTGAATCACCCAAAATTCGGAAATGTTGAGAAATTCAAGGATTATGAACTTGAAGTCAGTACAGGGGAAGCTTGTATCAAATTTTAAAATACATTTCTGGACGAATTCATACAAAAATGTATGTTGTGAAAAACAGTAGAGTACAAACCATAAGTGTGACGAAATTTCAAAATGACACACACTTTTTGATAAGGAGCTTTAAAAATATTTAACCTGTTTGGTCAGCACTGAAAATATTTATTATTTACTTACCGTGTCTACCAATGCGACACTTTGCTGTAAGCATAAATGTCACAAACCTCATGATCACACATATGCATAGTGCATATTAAGACGGAAGATGATAAGGTTATTTAAATAAATGCGTTTTTACTGAGGTCTTTGAGATTTTCAAGGTTTTGAGACAGTAGGAAAGTCTAGTTTAGCGAGGCAAGAAGTTCCAAAGAATAGGGGCGGCACAAGAAAAGTCCTGAAGATGAGAGTGAGAGGAGGTGATGAGAGGTGGACAGAAGAAGGTCATTAGCAGAGCGAAGAGGGTGGTTGGGGGTGTATTTAGAGACAAGAGCAGAGATATAAGAGGGTGCATTATTGCTGAGGGTTTTAAACGTCATGATTTTAAAATTTTAATCTGGAGGCTATGGGAAGTCAGTGGAGTGACTGACAGGGAGGTACTGCAGACACTGGGCATTGAGAATGGTAGAGGAGTCTAATGGATGCTTTCCAAATGGATTGGAGTGGAGGTAGACAGGTTATAGGGAGGCCAGCAAGGAGAGAGTTACAGTAGTTGAGGCGAGATGTTTTTAGGTGAAAATGACAAGATTTTGTGATTTATTATATATGAGAAATGAAAGAGAGAACAGAATCCAGAAGAACCCCAAGACAATGGGCCTGGAAGGTGGGTGAGTTGTCAACAGTGAGAGGTATGTTAGGAATGGAAGCTGTGGAAGAGGAATGGAAAATTAGGAGCTCAGTTTTTGACACGTTGAGTCTGAGCTGACGGGTGGACATGCAGGAGGATATCCACTGAGCAGGTACAAACATCCTGTGTATTCAGTCTCCTTCCATCTCAGAAAGTAAATCAATGGAATTTTAAATTGCAGATTCCACATCAGCATAATTGCACAGAAAAGTGATACATTTGAGACGGTCTTATTATTTTTTTTTACATTATAATACATTTGGGTTATTTCCAAGTGCAGTTCTTGAAAAGAACATATTTAAGATAAATGATCACAGTGACCCTTTAAAAGAACATACAAAAAGTGAAAGTGATTTTTTTTTAACTTTAATCTGTATAATAACTGCTATTGCAAAAATGACTTATAGGACTTATTTCAGAGAATAGAATATTGGCGATATTAGCTAGTAAGAGGGAGTAACTAAATAGACATTCATAACTTAAAGTCCCTAATTAAAAACAGTCAGTAAGAGGTCTTGGCCATGTTTAATAATCTGCATTTTTATGGATTTAAAAACTCTTAATATTTGCAGCACATTTTACTGGAAAAAGCATATGCAATGTTAAAAATTAACTAAGAGCAACGTTGTCACTTCAGTATCCCAATTACAAAAAACAACTAAACCTTAAAATATGTTTAATAACTAACTCCTGTATGCGTTGTGTGATATTTCTAAATATAGAATTATACTAAAGATGTTGATTATAGCAGAATTACCTACTAAGTGGTTACCAGTTTTTTAGTACAAGGCATTAGCATTAACTATATTACAATAAATACAATTTACCACCTCATCTCTCCCTTCATGTATTGAAGTAAATGTCCCCTTAACGCCCCCCCAAAAAATTCCCAAATACATAGGCGATTTCAACAATAGCTGACCACAGAAACACTACCTTTTAGTGCAGGCACATATTCCCCAGCCTTTTTTATGATTTGCTGGTACTCAGTTACTGCCTCTTTATATGTCCCCAGTGTCTGCTTGATAGATGCCATCTTATAAATGCTGTACACAGAATCTGGATTTAATTCACTTGCTTTAGTAAAGGATTTCAGTGCTGTTGAATAGCCACCTCTGCTCAAATACGCTTCTCCTAAACACTCCCAACAGTTGGCATCCTTGGGATCTGCTCTCAGAGCTGCATGGAAACTAACAGGAAATAAACATAGCAATTAGACTAAAGATCACATAAAACAGAGACCTGATCTTTTAATGTCCTATAGTCCTAAAATACAACCAAAAGCTTTGACAAATATTTTCTACACAGTAACATATTTTGTCCACATTCATCCAGTTTCCTGAAAAATCACAATGAAAGCCTTTAATGTGAGTGACTGCATCATTTCAAATGGAACAGCCACACACAAGCAAGCTTTGAAATTGCTACCTGTGTTCAACACATGCTGTGAAGTGAAAATGTAAAAAGATAGTGTAACTGCTGCCATCAATGCTATCCCGCTGTCCTGTTCAATCAGACTATGCACGTGGCAATCTGAATGGCAAGTGTTTGAGGACAGTCGTCACCATTATAGACTGCAAGAAAATGATACGCTTACACAAAAGGAAAAATTGTGATGTAACCTGAGACATGCGGTTTCATTCAAGCTATAGAATCCATTTGTGATTTGGCTACATTTCATATGATGATCATATATTACAAAATGGAATTACAGATAAGGGAAATAAACAGACTAAAATAATGAATGGGTATGTCAGGGTTGGAAAGCATAGTATTATTTTTAGTTGAACTAAACCATCTACTTACAAATTAAAGTATAGTAGACTCTCAGTTAACCAGCACCTATGGGGATTGGTAGATGCCAGATAAATGTAGTTTCTGGTTGCTTGAGAGTTACTATTAAAAAAGGCCTTGATTAGCTGCACATATGATGCTATGCTAAGTATATTTGTCAGCGAGTGCGGTTCTAGCAGCAGCAACTTTCACTCCTCACGTACACACAGATACGTTGGGCTGGAGGGTGCGGTGCTGACCCCGGGGAATGTAACGCCAACACTGTACTGGCTCAGTCACTCATGCCTGTCTGCTTCCAAATAAAACTGAATTGCAGAGGCATACGGTGGATGACATCTAGGTGCCTGTAAGCATTGTGTGGCATGACAGCCTGGCTCCTTGCAATTGTTGAGCCCTGTCATTTTTAATTGTTATATATAGTCCAGTATTATATATTTTTTCTGGTTGTTTGAGTTCTGTTTAACAGAGAGTCTACTGTATTATTTTTATAGAATAGATTAGCGTTTTCTACACTTTTTTATTCACAGAACACTATTTGAGCACCAAAATGTTTCCCTTGGAGCTCAATGAAGCCTCCAAAATTTCCAATCCCCTACCCTGGATCCAATAACTTCTTTCCAGGACCATTCAAGGCTACAGTAAAGCTTTTGGTCATCACAAAATGGAGTGGTTCTACAGAACACAGTTTGGGCAAGACTGGAAGAGATAATGACACAAAGATGCTAACGGAGACTCAATAGTATAATCATAAAACTAAAACCATGCTCATATATTTCTAAAGTAATTTATGCTGTGTAGAGTAAGCCAAACATTGCAACAGCAGACTTACTCAGCCACTGCTTTGGAATGCTGACCAGCCCGCAAATAGAACAGGCCCCGTCGAAGCCAAGCCCACTTTGCTTGCCCTGCATTTACTTTTCCGGTTACATCTGATAAAATTGCTAAAGCTGTATCCTGTGGGGGGAAATGAAAGATGAACTTATCAGTGAATACAAGACAGGTTTTCTAACGGTTAGAGATTATTGTAATCGTAAGTTTTCCTAAGAGTCTGCCTACACAACAAAATAGATCTGAGCCATAACATAACTCGGATAAGGATGTCAGAGATCTGAGTGCTTTATTTGTCAAACTATTAGGCCAAACATTGCAAAAAGGGTTATAGAAGAAATGCTTACAAAGTTCTTTGGTTGAAGTTGGGAAGGAGCTTATTATTTTTGACAGATGAGAGGACAGATCAAATTAACTTATTAGGTGGTAAGTGAGAAGACAACTTTGAATACTTGGGACAGAGGCGGCCCGGTCTTTGGGCGGTGAGTGGACAGAGGCGGCCAGGTCTTTGGGCGGTGAGAGGATAGAGGCGGCAAGGTCTTTGGGCGGTGAGAGGACAGAGGCGGCCAGGTCTTTGGGCGGTGAGAGGACAGAGGTGGCCAGGTCTTTGGGCGGTGAGTGGACAGAGGCGGCCCGGTCTTTGGGCGGTGAGTGGACAGAGGCGGCCCTGTCTTTGGGCGGTGAGTGGACAGAGGCGGCCAGGTCTTTGGGCGGTGAGTGGACAGAGGCGGCCAGGTCTTTGGGCGGTGAGAGGATAGAGGCGGCAAGGTCTTTGGGCTGTGAGAGGACAGAGGCGGCCAGGTCTTTGGGCGGTGAGAGGACAGAGGTGGCCAGGTCTTTGGGCGGTGAGTGGACAGAGGCGGGCCTGTCTTTGGGCGGTGAGTGGACAGAGGCGGCCCGGTCTTTGGGCGGTGAGTGGACAGAGGCGGCCCTGTCTTTGGGCGGTGAGTGGACAGAGGCGGCCAGGTCTTTGGGCGGTGAGTGGACAGAGGCGGCCAGGTCTTTGGGCGGTGAGAGGATAGAGGCGGCAAGGTCTTTGGGCGGTGAGAGGACAGAGGCGGCCAGGTCTTTGGGCGGTGAGAGGACAGAGGTGGCCAGGTCTTTGGGCGGTGAGTGGACAGAGGCGGGCCTGTCTTTGGGCAGTGAGTGGACAGAGGCGGCCGTGTCTTTGGGCGGTGAGTGGACAGAGGCGGCCCTGATTTTGGGCGGTGAGAGGACAGAGAGGGGCAATGTCTTTGGGTGGTGCGAGGACAGAGAGGGGCAATGTCTTTGGGTGGTGCGAGGACAGACCTGGCTGTGTCTGAGAAATGTAGGGACAGACCAATAAAAAATGTCCAATGAACGGTTTACTAAATATTCTATTAATCATAGGTGCTTAAAATATGATTCACTATGCACTTAAATGTTAAAGAAATAATTAAACAGTTAAAATAAAAGGGTAATAAGTACAAGAACCTCTGCAATAAATATATATTTACAGGTAAGGGAAGTTATGTTTTCTGTGGATAACAAATAAAACTTTTCTCTAGATTTCTTAAAGTGCTTATACTTATGTATCTATACTTTACCTGGAATACTACATTAAATGAATGCATTACAGAGTTTATATGTTAAAAGCAGCCATGTCCTTGCAATCTTTCAGTAAAAGGCCACAACAAAGTGCTTTTTCTATGAAATTATAGGACGAATATTGGAGTTATGTATAGTGAGGGAATGGACATATTCAAAAATAGACACAAGAAGATTTGTACTGGGTATGTTTGCAATTCTTCATAATGAAGGTTTCAAAGTAAAGACACATAGTGATTTCAAAAAACTAATATCTGCAGCAAGCAATCAAAAGACAATTTGTGTGCACATGATTACATATAAATGCCCTATAGATGCACAAGAAATTTTTAGGTTGTGACATTATGGTACAGTTATTTTTCGAGTGGATTAATACAGAGAGAAAGATAGGACTCATATACCATATCACTAATTTCCATGCTCAGATCCACCGCTGCTGCGCCAGCTTCTCCATCAGATCCATCTAGTTCAAACGCTTTCTTATAGCAGCCCCGAGCACGGCTTTTATCACCAGCTACATCTCTGTAATAATGACCCAGATAGCAGAATGCTACAGACAAATAAGGGTCTAGTTTGGCAGCCTGAAATGTGAAAGCAAACAGTAGCAGGTTGAAATACTGTCATTATATAGCTTTACCAACTGAAATACAATGTAAACAGGGAGACCCTAATCTTATTAGTAGTTTTGTGACTTGCTACATCATTTATTTTCAGTATGAAGGTTAGCCACTGATACTGATTAAGAACTAGGAAAGATGCATAAATGTACTTTTTGAAGATGCAGGATTTATATAATACCTTGTTACAGAGCTAAGTAACTTCACAAATTTCCAATCGGACACTGAATTTGAAAATATATGCCAGTCATTTAAAAGATCATGTTCTAAAAATAGACTTTCTAAATTTTACAAAAAGTTATTTTATTTCCTGTAAAATGCAGATAATACATTATCTGCATTTTACAGGGAATAAAATAACTTTTTCTAAAATTCATAAAGTCTATTTTTAGAACATGATCTTTTAAATGACTGGCATATATTTTAATACCCTGACAAATAAGACCCGTTGAATTCTCCACTCAGCTTGCAGTCAAATTGTGTAGCAGATGTGTACCAAGTGTCTCTCTCTCTCCAGTTCTTAGTCGCACACACATATTAAATATATATATATATATATATATATATATATATATACTAGCAAATTGCCCATCAACAAGCCCTAAGTTGAGCGCCTTTGACTTTCATTGTGTGCCTTTCAATGAGCGCCTTTGGCGCTCTTTGCAAGGCTATCCCGCTCATCGCGTGGAACTCATTGCAAGCCTTTCCTCTCAATGAGCGCCCTTGGCGCTCATTGTGAGCATTTCCTCTCAATGAGGGCCTTTGGTGCTCATTGCGAGCCTTTCCTCTCGCCTGCACTCATTGCAAGCCTCTCCCGCTCGCGGTGCTCATCGTGGGCCCCGCAATGAGCACCAAAGGCGCTCACCGCTTGGCTTGCAATGAGCACCGAAGGCGATCATTGCAAACCTTTCCTCTCGCCTGCACTCATTGCAAGCCTCTCCCGCTCGCTGTGCTCATCGTGGGCCCCGCAATGAGCACCAAAGGCGCTCACCGATTGGCTTGCAATGAGCACCGAAGGCGATCATTGTGAACCTTTCCTCTCGCCTACTGTACTGGCTACTCATTGCAGGGTTCGTTATCCTGCAAGTTTAGTGCTTGGGAATGCCATGTGTCTCTTTCCAGAATTTTCCCCCCTGACCCTTCCCTGTGTCTTTCTCCTCTGTGTGTGTGTGCTGAATGTTTGCGTGGGGCGCGGTGACTGTCGTTTATTTTATTTTCAAAGTCCCTCGTATCTGGCGTTGTTCGTGTAAGTGTTACTGTCTTCAGCGTCGTGTAAGTATAAGTTTTGCGAGCCTGGTGTTGCGGAGCCTCGTTTTTATGCGGTTTCTGAAATTTTGCGTTTTTTGTCTGGCATTTTTTTCCACGCCTAAGCAATTTCCTCGAAAAATGCCAAATATGGGTGTAATTTGCTTGCAATCTCACTCCCTGGCTTCCTGTATGTCCCCCTGTGCTGTGTGTGAGTGTGTTATAATTCTTTGTACATATTTTTTTTTGTTAGAGTTATGCGCATGAACAGTGCTGCGAGGCTCGCAAGCACTGCGCTAAAGGCGCTCATTGCAGTCTAAGTACCGTGCCGCTGGCGAGCCTTGCTTTTCGTTGCGCTTGATTGTTACTGTCTTGGGTTGTATTACTGCCTTGGATTGTGTTACTGGCTTGCGTTAAGTGTTACTGCTTAGGGCCTCTTTTTACATCCTACAGGCTAGTTTTACGTCCTTCAGCCTCGTTTTTTTGGAAGCCATTTTTTTTTTGGTCGCTTAGGCGATTTTCGATTGTGTTGTGTGTGCTTTCTGCGCTCATTGCTGCCTAAGTCCCGCGTGCCTCAACTACTTGCCTTCGGCGCTCATTCCAACCTAAGTTCTGCATGCCTCAACAGCTCACCTCGCTTCGCGCAAAGCGTGACCAACATGGCAAACGTTACCCACACGGACAACTATATATGTGATTATATATATATATATATATATATATATATTACATTTGTGTTCACATTTGAACGTCTAAAACAAGTTAAAAAAGCTAAGGTTGGATTATATACAAGCGAGGAATTCCACCCATGTACAGCTGTTTCAAGGTTAGAGGTATTAACACTGAAACAGCTGTACATGTGTGGGATTCCTCGCTTGTATATAATCCAACCTTAGCTTTGCTCAAAGCTGTGTGATACAGCAGGGATATGCTTAAGGGAAGCCATGTTTGAAATATATCGTTACAAATAAACAATAATAATATAGTTGTCGTAATTGCGAGTTTGTCCGTCACGCTATGTTAAAAGTTACGGGTTGCGCATGTGCAATGAGCGCCGAAGGCCTGAATACTTAGTAAAAAGCTTGCCATAAGTGCCAAAGGCGCTCATGGCGAGGCCCGCGATGAGCGCCGAAGGCCGTAGGCCTTTGGTGCTCATTGTGAGGCTTGCACGAATTAGAAAAAGCCTCGCAATGAGCATCAATGAAGACTCATTTCGAGGCCTGCGATGAGCGCTGATCGCGAGGCCCGCACAACTTTGAAAAAGGGAAGACTTTGAGAAAATGACGGCTTTAACACCCTTCATTTTTTTCAAGCCCATAACTTAGAAACCGTTCGGAGGCCCCCAAAAGATGACAATTAATTACGAAATTAACTGAAAACATCACACACAGCAAGGGGGAGAGGCAGGGAGCCTGTAAGTGAGGTTGAAGGGTAATTTATTCTTCAATTGGTGTTTTTTGGAGGTCTGAAAACTGCTAAGCGAGAAAAAAAAATAAAGACGTAATTTTTTTTCAAGCACACAAATCGGAAGACCATTTCTGGCTTGGGGAAATTGATCAATTTACCAAGCCCGCAAATGGTTTCAGATCCGAACAACACAGATCAAAGAAAGGGAGGAGAAAGATACAGGGGAGGGAACGGGTGGAAAGAGACACAGGGGTGAGAGAGTGGGGGAAAGACACAAAGAGGAGGAAGATAAGGTAAAAAATATCACAGGGTAGGGAGAGGGGGCTAAGAGAGAGTGCGAGGGAGAGAGGGGGAAAGAGACACAGGGGTGAGAGAGTGGGGAGACGCTCGCAATGAGGTGCTCATTGCGAAGCATGAAAGTGTAGGGTTGGCCGAAGCCTGCAATGTGAGGCAAAGGCACTCATTGCGAGGCGCACAACTTAGAGGGGGAGAGCCTTGCATTGATTGTGTGGCAAACCTTATTGCCAGGCTTAAAATTGTATTGCGGTCATTTTTGATGGGCAATTCCCTATTATATATATATATATATTTTACATATCTTCCATATTGATAACAAAGGCCAACAGACAGTTTGGTAGCTCAAATGTTAGACCTGTTTCTAGGCATATTTGAAGTGCTGATTCCAAGAATTGCCCCAGTTTTCCCCTACCAGCTCCAGTTTTTGAGATACAGAACATATGCCCCATATACCACTTTATGGTTTATGATACAAACTTTCCAGTCATTAAACACACAAGAAGCTCCTTTTGTAAGAGGTCCGAGAGTGGGAACTTCCAGGACAATCCTGCATAATATTCCAACAATAGTCTACCATCATGCGTGCATCCCATCTTCCTTCGTATCCGGATTCCATTGTTTTTATGTCTTGGTGAAATCTTTCACCTTGCTCTTCGCTTAAGTCAACAAGGTTCTATGGAAAGCAATCTAAGTGACTGTGCAGATAATTATTATCTTTATTTGTAACCCGCCAACACATTCCGTAGCAAAAACTAAATTAACACATTCTAATGAATGAAGGGCCCTGTTTTTAAGCGTAAAGTCAAATGTACACAGTTCTTGTTTCCAAAGCACCGACACAAGATTGGAAACTTGCAAACTTACAATCTAAAGGGACTGGATACTGGACTTTAACATGTTACAGCCAAGCCTTTTTGAAATGAAAGAGCATATCCTCTACTAAGTGTGTGTAGTTGTCTGCCTTCTTACATAGTTACATAGTAATTGAGGTTGAAAAAAGACTTTTAGCCCATCAAGTTCAACCTTTTTCTTGTTGCCAAGATAGTGTTTCACAACAAGAACAAACGAAGGACAGGCACATGATTTGATTTCATTCATTGATACTAAATGTAGATTATTTATAAGTTGTCTGATCTGTGAACCATCAAAAATTCCTGCCATCAGTTTTTCCATGCGAAGTCCAGGTAATTTATGTGCTATGTATTCAATACACGAACTGTCTTTATTAAAAGCCTTTACAAATTGTTTCATCAGGCCTAGCTTTATATGTAGTGGTGGCAGTATGATTCTATTTCGTGCTACCAATGATTCATTGATTACATTTTGTCCTCCAATAACCACATATTCCCTGGGAAGCCAATCTTTTCTTGCCCAATGTTCATGTTTGGCTCTACTATCCAGTATCTATATCTAAGAAACTAGAACTGATGTGGTCTATGCAATGCAATTTTCTGAATCAGCGTTCCAAATAACCCCAGGAACAGGCCTAAAAACCAATATTTTTTTTTTTTGGGTTGGCCTGGGTAATTTAAATGTGTATTTTTTTATATAGATACATCTTACCCTGAAGCAAGCTAGATAAGAGATTTTACCTTAAGAGCTACATGTAATTCAGTGAAATGATGCAATATGTACAGATGGTTGATAATAGCTCAAGTACAGATGCAAAAGACGCAATTAGTAAAAATAGCAATTAGTAAAAACATATAGATCCAATTAGTCATGGAAAATTACCTTCAAAAACTGAGTAATGGCCTTTGCTTTGTCTCTCCTGGTCTCTTCACTCATAAACCAGTAGGTCAGCCCGAGATAATAATAATACTGTGCAGTATCTGGGTTGTGTTCAACAGCACTCTGAAAACTGGAGTAAAATAATTATATAGATACTTATGCTACAGTAATGGTTGTACATTAACTTTTCATTATAATGTCATGTTTTTTTATTCACTGTTTTATGCAAGTATGGGATTAATTAGTCCATACATAGCTGTTATTATTTACTCAAACTTTAAACAATCTCATTGGTAACATAATGCAGGGGCATGCTTAATGAGTTTTAGGTTTTTAAAAGATACCCTTTTATATAGATATTATACTTAGTTAATTTCCTTTATAAGTTTCTTATGATCCTTCGGTTTTGAAATTCAACAGAATTGTCTGAAGCAACAGAACTTAAATTAGTATATATTTTTTCTGGTTTATCTGTGGGTTTTCTCCAGTAAGAGCGACGTTTAGGATTTCATGCAGTTGTAATTACTTAAAACTTATGAGACTCTTGAACTGTATTTATCAGAAAATGTGTCAAGTGGATAGCAAAATTACATTATTTATCTTACATCAATTTAATCACTTAAAGATCACTGCAAAAAATAAATAAAAACATGGTAACATTTATAGGTAATTATTATTTACTGCAAGCTTCCATTTTGCTTTCTTGCCTGCTAGTGCCTGTTAGTGTCTCCTAGTCGGTTTGTCGTATCCAATGAAATCCCCTATAGTCCTACTGAAAACACTAGTAGTATTCCCTGTCGTGCAGAAACAAATTTCTTGCATATTCAAACTCTCCTCCTCCTTAGGAAGTTATTTTGCTAAAGACAAAATGACAGATTCCTTAGCAACATTATTGAATATAAAATATAGTAACTTGAATGTTGTATTTGTAAACAAACAATGCATATTTTCAAGTGTAGTTCTTCAAAATAGTAAATTGAAAACACATGATCACAGTGCTTCTTTAAAAACAGTATTCCCACAATCTCTCTAAAACAAAAATATGTTACAGTGTATATTTTCTTCTTTTTTTCCCGTTTTTCTTTAAGGCATATTTAAAGGAGCTGGATTATAAATGCATTGTATAGAGAAGAATTAGTAATGTATGCAAACCTTTTGTTTGCATGAAAAAAATCCAAAAATAAACATTTAAACACTTTTCTGACTGTTGGAAATCATGGTTAACACCTTCCAAACAGAGGCTAAATTAGCATAAAATGGAAAAATTATTTGTTTTGGCCAATCAGGTTAGCTTAAAATTTTAAAATTCATGCTGGGTTCCTGTTTGTGATGAAAAGTATCCTGGGAAATGCAGTTTGTCTGTGATCAAAGGCATGGGCAGACTACAGCAGGAGGCAGTGACATCAGGGGTGACATCAGGGCTCTGCTATTGGCTGAAGAAGGCACACAGGGTATGTAATGATTTTAAAAAACTGCTCCCCTAATGCTGCATGCTGATTGGGTGAGGAACAAGGGGCTTGTTTAGCCACGACTGTGGGTGTCAACATAATCATTAGAGGGATATACAGATATTAATAAAAAGTCCATACATAAATGATGCTTTTTGCATAAGGAGTAGACAAAATGTAATAATCCAGCTCACTTAGATATGCCTTTGAGGGCTTTTATACACACTGAAAGATCCACCGTAATGGTCTAGCTTTTATAAGATTGATATGTAGATATTTATTAACATTGTTTTTTTTTTAATTTATATTTTTTTTGTTTTTTTTTTACTGAAACTGCTGCCTTGTTTTTTTTTTTTTTTTTTTTTTTTTTTACTTTAGTCGATACCCTTAGTCATCCATTTTGAATGCTTGGCTTCCAGTGAAATCTTCCACGACTGCCCTTTTACAGCATATCTTTCTTGCTTCTTTCAGGCACAGCCATATACTGGTCAATAAAAACGGTGCGGTTATTACACCATGACATCGCAACACTGGGCTGCAGTGAACATCCCCCAAACCACTAGAAAAATCTCCTAAATGAATTAGCTGTAAGACAGTCTGAAACTTGCTGTAGTTTTGGAAAGGAGAGGCTTACAAACTGTCTTAAAATGTCTGTGATATAATGATTATTTTTGTATAAATGCAAGTGTGTGTCTATTTGTTTCACTGTTTGCGGGTGCTCCTGTGTGTTCTTCATATGCACTGTATATAAGATATTTTGCTTTACTATGATTCAGAAAACTATTGTGTTTCATCATACAGAATTCTAATAAAGATTTTGTTCAATTAAAAAACAACTTGTATTTCACTGCTGGTGTGGGGACATGTAACTGACATCTGATCTGCGCCTTTTCTACTGCCATCAAGCACTCTGGAAGTCATTAGTACCAGTTGCAGATAGCACATTCAGAGATCATGGCAACAAGAGTGGACAACATGTTTGCAACAGTGCAATGAAGACAAAAAAACTGATGTGAAGTAATTTTCATAAATACAAACAAATCAAATGATTAAAGGAGGAGTACTACACTCCTTTTTAATGGAATTTGTCATCTCAAAGTCAAGCTATTTTTTAAGTTAATCTTAAAGAGCATGTCAATTGTTCTAAAGATTTTATAGTGACTGATTACCCTCTCAGGGTCTGGGGGCCATTGGGCCCCCAACCCCTTATGCTATGTTGTGAGGGTTCTATTAACATCATGGGGGTCCCTATGGACTACCATGTAATCTAAAGAATAACAATATGACATCCTTTAGGAACCTCATGGCACCCATTTTTTACTTCGTTACCACATAAAATTAAAACCTATACCACAAGGGTCCAAACAGCCCTGCGTGGTATACTATACTATAACCATGGGAATACCTATGGGTCCCATGGCCTGTAAAATGAACCCCCTATGGCATCTAAACCAAACTACCTACCACCCTCTGGACCCACATGCCACCCTGACATATCATAGGGGTCCTAATATGCCACCATGTACCAAATTCCCTCATAGACCATAACACTACAACTTCTTAAAGAAAATACAGAAAATAAAAATAAACTATCCAAAAAATTACAGAAAAATGGGAAAAAAATGAATAAAAGAACTATAGAAATAATACGGATTCAATTTGTGCATTCTGATTGGTTACACTTTTAAACTAACAAAAAAGCGTCAAGAGTATTTCAAATACTAGATTCTGATTGGCTGAAATAGGATTGCCATATATTAATTCACAATAATAGAATATATAATGTGTGGCTGCTGTCAAAATACTGCTGGTAAGCGCCAGGATTTTTAGGTAGGCCGAAGATGGGGATGAAGGGTTTCAATTAATCAAAAAGATGGGTTTGTCAGTCAACATGGAAGTGCCTGCTTATCCAAAGCTGAAGACCAGTGCTTTGATGACCGTTGCTGGAGGGTCATCAAAATGGAGAACAAATGTAATTTGTCACCATAGGTGTTTTATTTTTTAGTCGGTTTCATTATTTAATATTTCTGTAGTTTAATTTTTTTTTGAGTTTTACTCTTTATTTTCTGTATTATTTTTGTTTACTTTATGTAATATTTCTTGTATTTGGGAAGTGTTGCTTTAACAAGGGACGTTTTTGATGGACAGAGAGGACAGGATTATTGGTGACATTAAAGGTGACACCATCTCCACATCGCACATGAGTGGCAGTCCCATTGGACTTCAATATACAGAGCTGTAAAGCAGTGTTTCATTACCAGCAGCACCCCCCAATCAAGACACGCAGAACTGATAGGGTGGTCCTAGAGCGTACTGGTTAGGCTTTTTGAAAAGGTTGCTGATTTACTTTTATAAAATTTCACAATAACTGTACTGTATTTCACATGGTCTTTGACACTATGCAGAGCAGTTATCATAACTTAAGTGGTCCTTTAAGTAGTCTGAGCAGCAAATTGGCATAAGAGAGCTACACAACCAATGCTGAACATCTCAGGAAACCTTTACTGTAAAGAACAATATCTAGTACAACATATAGACAGTTTTCATTCGCTTTTAGATAAAACTCGCTTTGGGAATACCAGTGCCTCTTTAGGTAAGATATATCAGTAAAAACAACATATTAATATATTGTGATTAAGAACAAAAGATCTTATTTTAACTTTTCACCTCATTATTAACACAGGGGTCAGCTAATCATTTAGAATCTGCTTAGCACTCCCATACAGCTGCATCATTGCTTCACAGTAGAGCCAAAGTGAAAGTTGAGGGGGAAACCTGATAGCCCACAGTGTGCAGTTTATCCCCTATGTGGCAAATAGGCAATTGTGGGTTCTTGTGCTTCACACTTGGAAAAGATGGGAATAAAACTAGCAATTTTCAGTGTAAATTTTCTCACAAAAGGTTAGCAGTAAGTTGATGGTTACGTGGCTCATTACAAAAAAAAAGTCTTTTAAATCTGGATTGATATTCAAACTCAAGGACTGAAATTGTCTAACTTTGGTGAATCAGTATAAAATCAACTTAATTTGCAAGTAGATACAAAACGAAGAGAAATGTTTACTATTCTTTCTTGTTTGCCACACAGAATCATTTGAAGTTTAGTTAGATCTTACAAATAATAGCTAAAATAAAAGCATAAAGCAAAAGGAAATAAAATATTCTTTAAAAGTAATTTGTATTAAATTTTAATCAGAAATAAGAATTAAAGCAAATCTTGTGTTTAATATGGCCGATACAATAATGATCACATACCTTTTTTCTGCCTCAGGATATTTCTTTCCATTAAAATGCAGCAGACCTTCTAGAAAATGGGTGTCTGCCATCTGGGGGTGTGTCTTTCTTAGCTCTTCTAAAATCTTAAATAAAGACATAAAAGAAGCTAATTTTACATCACAACCTAAATACTTCTAAGGTAAGTTTGTAGTTTTAATAAATCCAAAACATTTATAAACACAAGATCAAAGGCAAAATAATCTATGAATAAACATACATACATTGAATACATATCTGAGACATCTTGGGGATGTGAGGTTATTACATTTGGACCCAGTTAACACTGCTCTAATGAAAAGATTCTCAGTTACAGATGTCATATACTGTACTGTATATACAAGGACAAGCACTTTAGTTGCAATAGCTTTGAAAGCAACGCAGCATTTTATGTTTCATGGATTACTAACTGCCACTTTGTGTACTTTTTAAGTGAGATATAGGTAACATAAAGGACCATTATGTTCTTTTAGAACAGTGTTGTCCAGCTAGCGGCCGGCTGGCCAGATGCAGCCCACTGACTGCCAGGTGGGTGTCCCCTTGAAAAATAATTAAATAGCACATTCCTATTTTTCAGAAAGAAGTTTCCTCTACAGTCAACCCACCTCAAGAAGTTGATTAACAGAAACCAAAATTATATATTCCACAGCTGTATAATTGCAAATTAAATATAATATATTAGAGTGTATTACTGTATGCTTTATTCTAAAACATGTTCCATATTACCAAATGTATATCTACAGCACAGAATATTTTAAATATGCGACCAAAGAGGTTGTTTAAATCAATAATAGAATGACTGATATACATATATTAACTTAGTGATAATGACATTTCCTTTCGCTGACTAATACTAAATACATTACATACAATAGTTTACATGTAAAATACCTGTCTGAAAGCTATTTTTACGTGAATGTAAATAAATTGATACATGAAATAAATACCTTTGAAGCAGATTCCAGAGAACCCATCTTTAGATAAGCTTGTCCTCTAAGCACACACAAAGATGGATTGTTCTTGTCATTTGAAATCTAGAAAAGAGAAACACATATAAACAAATTTAGCTTTTTAAAAAAATAAAATATATTGAATGTTTTAGTTTGTATGTTCAATTTGAACCTACCCCCCCCCCCCCCCCACCCTTCAAATGATATATTTTCTGTAGTGCCCAGAATTCAAACTTGAAAAGGGGACTACATGCTGGTCCCTCATTGGGTGGGATATAGACTACAATCTTGTAAGCTCCACCATGTTACCATCTGTAATAGCCTCAACACATAATCGGCACCCTGTGCCCTTCTAAAAGAGCCCATGGACACCCCAAACCACATCTGTCCTCCTCTATCCTAAATATGAATATCATTACCACTAGATGGAGGATATACTCAATAATGTTAATACAAGTTACTCTTTGAAGACCATGATATAGATATTAGTATCAATTACAAAGTGCAACACCTATGTTGTTTTCTCCAATAAAATAATAAAAAGTACCAATACCTATTCTTAGAATTATTGTATAGCTCTACATCACTGGATGAAGGAGAACTGCAGAGGAGAATGAAGAGGAGCAAACCAACACACAGTATAGAAACAGAAGCATCCATTTGTCTACAGTTTTGCTGTCATAACTAAAATAAAACACTGAACAGAGACAACCTCCCGGCAGCTTATTGTTGTGTATCAAAAATATCCTGCAAATAGTTTCAATTACAAATTGTGAGCAAGTTTTGAGATGGGGTTGGGCAAGAGGTTCCTGTAAATTATGATCACAGCTACCAAGAGCCGAGAATGAACATATTACCGCAAGCTACAAAACCGTGCTTTTGATAAAGATCCCATAACTTGCTACATCTATAGACCATCTCAGTACTGCATTGTTTACATAGCATTACAAAATCATTCTTTCAAATATTTCAATTAAATAAGAAAGCAATTTGAAGTGTGATGATATTGTGATAATATTTGAGATGAAAAAGCAACATATTTATGGCAGTGATACGGGCGACTGACAATCTGTATGCAAAACCAGAATTTGTAAGATGTTTATTTCTAATTATTGTCTCCACAGTAACCAGATGCTGGAGATTTTACACAATACACAGATGAGTTATGGCTCCCACTCCATGTAATGAGACATAACTTAATTAATTTCAATGGAAAGGGAATACAAATGTTTACTTAACTCACTAAGAATAAATGGAGAAAACATTTTACACATCCATATGGAAACTTTTATTTTCTGTTTTTAATCATGCATATAGGTGATTATTCACTAAAAACATTCTATGCTTTTTGTTTTTTGCTTTAAGTGGAAATAAATAACTCCAATCTGTATGTTATTCTGTGATGCCTAGTCATTTTTTGGTCTAAACTTTTAAACATTTTGATAAACATGCTCCATGAAAAATCAAAGAATATTTTTTTTTACTCCCATCATTGTGTGTACAGACAAAAAAGATAAAGAATATATAATTACTTGGTAATGTTGTTATTTAAAAAAAACTGAAGTAATACATTGCTTAGGAGAGGCAGAATACTGAGCAGTTCACTTAGGAAACTTACGGTAGCTCCCAAAATAATTTTCCCAGAACCACTTGAGAATTGTTTAGGTAGCTGGGGAAGAACTAAATAAAATAGAAAGAAGTACAGTATACTTCTTAAGTCTAGCAGGTTATCTCCTAAAGATACAAAATATGGTAATAAGCCAGTTTTTCAAATAATTTTGTGATTTTAATATTTACATATGAATAAAACATGACGATTAAAATATGATAAGACAAGCTGCAATGGTGCACCAGCTAAATTTCTGTAAAGAAAAATAACTGTTCACTGATGATTAATATCGAAATTATAACTAGAGTAAAGACTCAGATGTCAATAGCTCTGTTACAGTACCAACATACAACTGAAGTGTAGGGACTTTAGATCACGTTTGATCTAAACAGGTCTAGTTATCAAATGGGTCTCAACCATATGGTAGAAGTGGGTGAGGTACATCATTCTGTTTGGATATATCACTGTCCTATCCACCAACTTCACAGACCTGGTAGCCCCCTGAAAAAACTTATTTTGTAAGTCAGGAAACCCTTACAAGCTAAATTCTAAACACTGCACTAAAACTAGTGTTTGGAGAAGGCTCAATATAGCATAGACGCGGACAGTGCGCACATTCAGCGTATGACGCCAGTACCAAGGTGATACTAGAGAGATCAGCCTGACGTGCGCATTTCGCGTGTGAAGACTTCTACGGAGGCAGAAATAGGCTAAATATCTAAAGGCTTTATTTAGGTAAGTATAGAGGGTGTAGTTTGATTTCTTCGAATTGCTGAACCCTTTCTCTTCCTGTCTAGGTAAGACAAGTGCTCTGGTAGTCCATTGGAATTCCTTGGCCATTAAGCCAGGGGAAGCCAAATAGCTCCTTTGAGATATTGTGGAGGTTGGTTTACCCGCTTTTAGATCTTTCCTGTGAAATGCTGAGACCATTTGGCAGCAGCAGTGACGATTGGGAAGACCCTCTTTGTCGCTGGATCTCTTTACTAGGGTAGGGCACCATGCCTCCCTGCTCGTGACTATATGCTGGCGATTCACTGGCTGGATCTTTCTATGGCTCTTTGGTGCTCTTGGATGAAGGAAAGTCGGCATTGCCTCCCTGTTCACTGCTGTTGGCAGAAGGCTTTCTATCTGGCTCATCAGCTGCTCCTCCTTCCATAGTCTATTCTGGCTCTGTTACTCTCTTGGTTGCAGGGCCGGCAGCCTGGCCTCCCTGGTCTCAAATAGCTGCAGCAGACCCATCTGACCAGTCTTCCACCGACCCTTCTGCAGTAAAGGTTACCTCACTCTTCCATTAACCAGATGTTGGTGTAAACCGGTTTTCCCCTGTCCCATCTGCAAGGCAAACAGTCTTGTCTTTTTGCACCATTGCCCTCACGCCCTTTTGGCTTTGCCTTCAGGGAGAATTGAAACCAAGGAGAATGGACCCCCTCATGAACATTGATCTCAATGAAATCTAGGTAGACCCATAGTAGCCAATTCTTTCTTTTTTTACCAGCAGTGCACCATACCCATGCTCTAGTGCTACCTCCTCATAGATCAGAGCCTCCAGACAGTCCTCAACATCTTCTGGGCATTCTGCTTGCATCCCTCTTGTCCGGATCACCAGAGCATCCATCTGGTCCATGAAGGTGACCTGGCTGGTTCTTGGATTACCAAACCAGATGATCCTCTATGCAGGCTTTCGGGTCACCTCTCAGGACAGGCAAGCGTCTGCTCTGGGGTGGGGTCTCGAGGACCCTTCTGCTTTACTGGTATCCCCTCTGCCATTTCTCTGGAGCACTTCAACCTTGTACTTGTTTTGGGGTACTAGCATTCCTGTAGTCCCCTTGCCTGTTAAACTATGCCCACAAGGCTCCATCCGTTGCAGTACAGATCCCACTACTACCACCGGTTTGTCACGGCACAACCCCCCTAGCCTCCAGGCTGGCTCCAACCACCACCAGCAAGGATCCTCTCACCATGATCAAGTAGGGGGTATTGTTACACTGACTTTTCAGGAGTAGACAGTCAACCTCAGGAGCTGATGGCCAAGGAATCAGGTGGCTTGCTCCCCTGTCAACAGAATCCAACCAGCTGGACCAGCAACGCTCTGGGACTCCCATCGGTTAGGCTGTGGTTCTGTATCTGTGAGGTGATATGTAGCACTCAATCTCCTGGATGATGCTGGAAGGAGCTGCAACATAGAAACTCTAGTACATAGGAACTCTGGAACAGTAGTGTCAGCTAGTTAAGAAAGGTAGAAATCCCTTGTCTTCCCAGGGAAGAGCTACAGCTCTCAGGCATATAGTCCCTTTTCACCTCTTGAATGCCCAGAGATACATTTTGAGACCCTTGCATTCTGTCCCAGGAGGGTACTATTCACTTTTCAACAGAACTTCAGGACTTCAACCCATGACAGGATGCTGGTATTCATATCTTAAATGTAAACACAATCAAAGGTCCATTCTAAACTTGTTAGCTACAATATACTGTGGATTTCCTGTTTACTGCTAGATAATCCCCTCAAGCAAGCTGTTCAAGGTGTACAGTCCACCGTTGGCATTTCCTGCCTTAGTGATGGAACCAGCAGGGACAGGAAAGCTGAGGGAGGAATAGTAATTGTCCGCAATCATATCAAGGAAGGTGCAAGTGGGAGGGAGTTAGGGTGTCCAGGTGGGTCATCACAAGGCCAATCCCAGAGACAGGTCTTTCAGGGAGAGGTTATCAGTGACAACCAGCAGCCTCCAAGCTGATCGTCACAGCATATAATAGGAACATGTAAAAGCTTGGATTGCTTTCTAAAAACATTGAGTCCATTATTAATTTTAGTAAGTCCATAGAAAAAAAAAAGAAGTATAGCTTGTGCACTTATAAACATAAACTTCTAATACACAAGCTCTTGTGGTGCATATGCTTATGCATTTTCTACATTTGGACAAACAAAATGATTTGGCGACTAATTTTCTTATGTTGATGGGAGTACATCTGTATGATTTTATGAATTACTGTATTTATCGGCGTATAACACGCACTTTTTCTCCCTGAAAATAGGGGCAAATGATAGGTGCGTGTTATACGCCAATATTCCCTCCCACCTCCTCATCCTCAACCTCCCTCCGCATTCTAAACCCCCCTCCGCATTCTAAACCCCCCTCCGCATTCTAAACCCCCCTCCGCATTCTAAACCCCCCTCCGCATTCTAAACCCCCCTCTGCATTCTAACCCCCCTCCTCCTCAACCTAAACCCCCCTGCTCAACCTAAACCCCCCTCCTCAACCTAAACTACCTGCTTCTATGCTAATGACGTGGCGCGCAAGTGACGTCACATGCACGCTGGGTCAAGGAGCGGAGGCCGGAGCAGAAGCAGGTAAGTGAGGGGGAGGTATTTAGGGGGCTTTAGGTTGAGGAGGGGGGGTTAGAATGCGGAGGGGGGTTTAGGTTGAGGAGGCGGGTTGAGGTTGAGGAGGGGGGTTTAGGAGGGGGTTGAGGAAGGAGGATGGGGGTTGAGGGTTTTTTAAAGATGGGGGGGTTGAGGAGGGGGTTTGAGGAAGGAGGTTGAGGAGGGGGTTGAGGAGGGAGGATGAGGAGGGGGTTGAGGATGAGGAGGGAGGTTGAGGATGAGGAGGGAGGTTGAGGATGAGGAGGAAGGTTGAGGATGAGGAGGGAGGTTGAGGATGAGGAGGGAGGTTGAGGATGAGGAGGGAGGTTGAGGATGAGGAGGGGGGTTGAGGATGAGGAGGGGGGTAGAGGATGAGGAGGGGGGTAGAGGATGAGGAGGGGGGGTGAGGATGAGGAGGGGGGTTGAGGATGAGGAGGGGGGTTGAGGATGAGGAGGGGGGTTGAGGAGGGGGTTGAGAAAGGAGAATGAGGATGGGGGGTTGAGGGGGGGTTTGAGGATGGGGTTTGAGGAGGGAGGTTGAGGATGGGGGGTTTGAAGAGGGAGGTTGAGGATGAGGAGGGAGGTTGAGGATGAGGAGGGAGGTTGAGGATGAGGAGGGAGGTTGAGGATGAGGAGGGGGGTTGAGGATGAGGAGGGGGTTGAGGAAGGAGGATGAGGATGGGGGTTTTGAGGATGGGGGGGTTGATGGGGGTTTGAGGAGGGGGTTTGAGAAGGGAGGTTGAGGATAGGGTTTGAGGAGGTAGGTTGAGGAGGTAGGTTGAGGAGGGGGTTTGAGGAGGGGGTTTGAGGAGGGAGGTTGAGGAGGGGGTTGAGGATGTGGGGGTTGAGGATGTGGGGGTTGAGGATGTGGGGGTTGAGGAGGGAGGATGAGGAGGGAGGATGAGGAGGGAGGATGAGGAGGGAGGATGAGGAGGGAGGTTGAGGATGAGGAGGCGGGTTGAGGATGAGAAGGTGGGTTGAGGATGAGGAGGTGGGTTGAGGATGAGGAGGTGGGTTGGGTCATCACAAGGCCAATCCCAGAGACAGGTCTTTCAGGGAGAGGTTATCAGTGACAACCAGCAGCCTCCAAGCTGATCGTCACAGCATATAATAGGAACATGTAAAAGCTTGGATTGCTTTCTAAAAACATTGAGTCCATTATTAATTTTAGTAAGTCCATAGAAAAAAAAAAGAAGTATAGCTTGTGCACTTATAAACATAAACTTCTAATACACAAGCTCTTGTGGTGCATATGCTTATGCATTTTCTACATTTGGACAAACAAAATGATTTGGCGACTAATTTTCTTATGTTGATGGGAGTACATCTGTATGATTTTATGAATTACTGTATTTATCGGCGTATAACACGCACTTTTTCTCCCTGAAAATAGGGGCAAATGATAGGTGCGTGTTATACGCCAATATTCCCTCCCACCTCCTCATCCTCAACCTCCCTCCGCATTCTAAACCCCCCTCCGCATTCTAAACCCCCCTCCGCATTCTAAACCCCCCTCCGCATTTTAAACCCCCCTCCGCATTCTAAACCCCCCTCTGCATTCTAACCCCCCTCCTCCTCAACCTAAACCCCCCTGCTCAACCTAAACCCCCCTCCTCAACCTAAACTACCTGCTTCTATGCTAATGACGTGGCGCGCAAGTGACGTCACATGCACGCTGGGTCAAGGAGCGGAGGCCGGAGCAGAAGCAGGTAAGTGAGGGGGAGGTATTTAGGGGGCTTTAGGTTGAGGAGGGGGGGTTAGAATGCGGAGGGGGGTTTAGGTTGAGGAGGCGGGTTGAGGTTGAGGAGGGGGGTTTAGGAGGGGGTTGAGGAAGGAGGATGGGGGTTGAGGGTTTTTTAAAGATGGGGGGGGTTGAGGAGGGGGTTTGAGGAAGGGGGTTGAGGAGGGGGTTGAGGAGGGAGGATGAGGAGGGGGTTGAGGATGAGGAGGGAGGTTGAGGATGAGGAGGGAGGTTGAGGATGAGGAGGGAGGTTGAGGATGAGGAGGGAGGTTGAGGATGAGGAGGGAGGTTGAGGATGAGGAGGGAGGTTGAGGATGAGGAGGGAGGTTGAGGATGAGGAGGGGGGTTGAGGATGAGGAGGGGGGTAGAGGATGAGGAGGGGGGTAGAGGATGAGGAGGGGGGTGAGGATGAGGAGGGGGGTTGAGGATGAGGAGGGGGGTTGAGGATGAGGAGGGGGGTTGAGGAGGGGGTTGAGAAAGGAGAATGAGGATGGGGGTTGAGGGGGGGTTTGAGGATGGGGTTTGAGGAGGGAGGTTGAGGATGGGGGGTTTGAAGAGGGAGGTTGAGGATGGGGGGGTTGAGGATGAGGAGGGAGGTTGAGGATGAGGAGGGAGGTTGAGGATGAGGAGGGAGGTTGAGGATGAGGAGGGGGGTTGAGGATGAGGAGGGGGTTGAGGAAGGAGGATGAGGATGGGGTTTTGAGGATGGGGGGGTTGATGGGGGTTTGAGGAGGGGGTTTGAGAAGGGAGGTTGAGGATAGGGTTTGAGGAGGTAGGTTGAGGAGGTAGGTTGAGGAGGGGGTTTGAGGAGGGAGGTTGAGGAGGGGGTTGAGGATGTGGGGGTTGAGGATGTGGGGGTTGAGGATGTGGGGGTTGAGGAGGGAGGATGAGGAGGGAGGATGAGGAGGGAGGATGAGGAGGGAGGATGAGGAGGGAGGTTGAGGATGAGGAGGCGGGTTGAGGATGAGAAGGTGGGTTGAGGATGAGGAGGTGGGTTGAGGATGAGGAGGTGGGTTGAGGATGAGGAGGGAGGTTGAGGAGGGGGGTTGAGGAGGGGGGTTGAGGATAGGGGGGTTGAGGAAGGAGGATCAGGATAGGGTTGAGCATGGGCGGGATGAGGAGGGAGGTTGAGGATGAGGAGGGAGTTTGAGGTTGAGGATTTTGCTTCAAAGTTCTTTATTTGAAATTTAAGTTTTTCCCCCTGAAATTTCCTCCTTAAAATGAGGTGGGTGTTATACGCCGGTGCGTGTTATATGCCGATAAATACGGTAGTTTGTATAATAATTGTGATGTTAGTTTGAAAGCCACAGTTCTGGTGAAAAAATATATATATTATTGCTATAATTGAAGAAGTCTTCCTCTATCTGTTGAATATTGGAAATTATAGTTGGGACATACATTTTACACATCCTTGGGTACATCAATAATCCTACTTTATCAGCGCTTAAAAAATATAAAACGTATCATTTTTAACATTGTTTAGAATTCATAGTGTTTTGTATGCCTATTTGTTGTAGACCACGTGAACAATGCTTATGGACAGCAGTTTGGGAACTCCTGCTTTATTGCATTTAGAAGAGATTGTTTAAAATCAGAAAGAACAAAGGCTTCTCATATCAATACAGAAAAGTAGGTTATTTAAACATACCTGCTCAAGAATTTTTATTGCTACATTGGCACTGTCTAAACCAGTATCTTCCAACAAAGCTTCTGCCTTTACTTGGAGAGCTGCATCCAGTTGTACACAAGCTCCTGGTTGTAAATGATCTTTTGTAAAATCTTTGATAGCTAAATGGAAAATAGAATGTTTAAAAGTTAGACATTTATTATAATTATTGTTTATAAATGCAACACCATTTTATATTACTCTCCAAAAGAAAAATATTCCAGTATTTTTTTTAAATGCAAAGAAATGTTTTACATGCTAGCATGCAGTAAAATAAAGCACAATTACCAAGGCAAATTTGCAGAATAACAGAATCATGTGTGGCCTTAAAGAGACATGGGAATATTTTTTTCTTTGTTGCATCAGAGACGGTGTATTTGAAAAAGAAAACACACTGTGACACATTATTAAACGAAGGTGAGAGAGCTCACCAAACTTATTCAGATTTTTAACTGCTCTTGGGGGCTTGATATCTGTCAGCCAATGAGATCTACAGGCTAAAGCATGCTCTCTGCATTTCCTGTTAGTTTCAATGAATTGTAAACAGTTTTTGTTTAATATTTTATTTACAAAATGCTCTTATAAATGCATGTGTTCAATGTCCTTTAAATAGGTATTGAACAGGATTCAAAACTCGGAAAAGTTATGCTGCTTTCCTTGAAATAAACTAGCAATCTGCCAAACCACTTACCTTGATCACAAGACAATACAGCCTCTGTGTGCTTGTGCAATTTCAGTTGGACCTGGGCCAGAAAGCACCATGCAGAGGAACAGGAGCTCACCTGCTGGAGTCCTGACAACATGATAAAAATCAGTTTAAACATATATTACTAGTCGTTTGCCCGTTATAAATGACGGGATAATATTTTTTTCCCCTACCCCTCTTCCCTAGTATCTCTTGACCCCCCTCCCCCGTGTCTCTTCCCCCTCCTCTGTATCCCTTTCCCCTTTTCCCCTGTGTCTCTCCCCCCCCCTCCCCCGCCCGTGTCTCTTGGCTCCCTCCTCCGTGTCCCTGCAATCCCTCCTTCGTGTCCCTGCGCTCCCCCTTCCGTGTCACTTCGCTCCCTCCCCCGTGTCACTTCGCTCCCTCCCCCGTGTCACTTCGCTCCCTCCCCCGTGTCACTTCACTCCCTCCCCCATGTCTCTTCCCCCCTCCTCCCTCCCCCGTGTCTCTTCCCCCCTCCTCGTGTCCCTTTCCCCTTTTCCCGTGTCTCTCCCCTCCTCTCCCGTGTCTCTTCACTCCCTCCCCCGTGTCTCTTCACTCCCTCCCCCGTGTCTCTTCACTCCCTCCCCCGTGTCTCTTCACTGTCTCCCCCGTGTCTCTTCACTGTCTCCTCCGTGTCTCTTCACTGTCTCCTCCGTGTCTCTTCACTGTCTCCTCCGTGTCTCTTCACTGTCTCCTCCGTGTCTCTTCACTGTCTCCTCCGTGTCTCTTCATTCCCTCCTCCGTGTCTCTTCATTCCCTCCTCCGTGTCTCTTCATTCCCTCCTCCGTGTCTCTTCATTCCCTCCTCCGTGTCTCTTCCCCACCTAACCCGTGTCTCTTCCCCCTCCTCCCTCCCCTGTGTCTCTTCCCCCCTCCTCCGTGTCTCTTCTCTCCCTCCCCCGTGCTCTTCCCTCCTGCTCCCTCGCTCTTCCCCCCTCCTCCCTCGCTCGTGTCTCTTCCCCACTCCTCCCTCGCCCGTGTCTCTTCCCTCTCCTCCCTCGCCCGTGTCTCTTTCCACCTCCTCCCTCGCCCGTATCTCTTCTCCCCTCCTCCTTCGCCCGTGTCTCTTCCCCCCTCCTATCTCGCCCGTGTCTCTTCCCCCCTCCTCCCTCTCCCGTGTCTCTTCCCCCCCTCCTCCCTCTCCCGTGTCTCTTCCCCCCTCCTCCCTCACCCGTGTCTCTCTCTTCTCCCCTCCTCCCTCGCCCGTGTCTCTCCCCCCTCCTCCCTCGCCCGTGTCTCTCCCCCCCCTCCTCCCTCGCCCGTGACTCTTCTCCCCTCCTCCCTCGCCCGTGACTCTTCTCCCCTCCTCCCTCGTCCGTGTCTCTTCTCCCCTCCTCCCTCGTCCGTGTCTCTTCTCCCCTCCTCCCTCCCCTGTGTCTCTTCTCCCCTCCTCCCTCCCCTGTTTCTCTTCTCCCCTCCTCCCTCCCCTGTGTCTCTTCTCCCCTCCTCCCTCCCCTGTGTCTCTTCTCCCCTCTTCCCTCCCCTGTGTCTCTTCTCCCCTCCTCCCTCCCCTGTGTCTCTTCTCCCCTCCTCCCTCCCCTGTGTCTCTTTCTCCTCTGTCTCTTTCTATAGTTTCTAAAGCATTACACACGCTTTAGAAACTATATTAGTAATACTGCAGAAAACCAATGTTATAAAATATTGGCATATAACTTAGCTCAAAGCAAATATATATCTATAAAAAGTAGTTATTTTTGTTATTCTTTTATATTAATTGTGAGGATAAAACTTTATTTTGAGCATAGTAAGGTGGCACTGATTATTCACCTTTAGATGGCCAATAAGGCTTACGTGTACTTTACATCATGAAGCTTTGACCAGGCCATTCCAACACATTTACGTTTCGCCTTAAACCACTCAAGTGTTGCTTTAGCAGTGTGTTTGGGGTCATTGTCCTGGTGAAAGGTGAACCTCTGGCCTAGCCTCAAATCACGCACAGAGTGGTACAGGTTTTGCTCAAGAATATCCCTATATCATTATATTATAAATAAAGATAATAATAATAATAATATCCCTGTATTTAGCACCATCCATCTTTCCCTCAACTCTGACCAGTTTCCCAGTCACGGCTGCTGAAAAACATCCCCTACAGCATGATACTGCCACCACCATGTTTCACTGTGGGGATGGTGTTCTTTGGGTGATGTGATGTGTCGTGTTTGCGCCAGACAAAGCGTTTTCTTTGATGGCCAAAAAGTTACATTTTAGTCTCATTAGACCAGAGCACCTTTCTCCATACATTTTGGAAGTTTCCCACATGCCTTTTCGCAAACTCAAAACGTGCCATTTTGTTTTTTTTCTAAAAGTAATGGCTTTCTTCTGGCCACTCTGCCATAAAGCCCAACTCTATGGAGTGTACGGCTTATTGTCGTCCTATGTACAGATACTCCAGTCTCTGCTGTGGAACTCTGGAGCTCCTCCAGGGTTAGCTTAGATCTCTGTGCTGCCTCTCTGATTAATGCCCTCCTGTTATGAACAGGAGGGCCCACTGGACTATTTGGGGTTCATCAGTTATTATATGTGTGGTTAGAAGGTACTAACAATTTGCTTAACATTTATATCATGGATGTAATAAGTGCATGTGGTGCTGTAATTGACTCACATTGCAAAACTGTATCTGTATTAGAAATAGGATAGTGGAATTTATATGGCCCTGCGATCGTCCACGTGTGAAGGCTCTAGCTTTATTCATGAAAGGGGTAACTAGTTTTATGGCTCTGTAAGAGGAGAAACAAAAGGTGTAATTAGAAGAAAGTCAGATGCCTCTCTACATCAGGAAATCATGTGGGTGAGGGGGAATAGCAAGCTATTTGCCTAGGAGGTTGGGCTAGAACTGGGGGCAGTCTTTGGTGTTTTGTGTCATCTTTCTGTTTTTTTTTATATATCTTTGTAACAATAAAGAAGTGGCCAGTCTGACTTTGGACACACTAAACACAGGTGGTGTCAGAGTCTGCTTGTACTAATCCAAGGTACATGGGTGTGATTCTTAGATCCTAAGAATAGGGGTCTGAGGTGCATATCTCTGCAGTAATGATGCGGTCATCTGAAGTGTCTGCTGGTGTTGAGATCTGAACAAAAAGTTGCGACCGTGGAGAGAGAGAGATTTGGGGTGAGCGTGGTCCCCCCAAATTGGCCGGTCGTGACAGCTGGTGGTAGCGGTGGGGATCTCTGTATAAAACACAGAAGGATGGCAGCTTATGAAGAGATGTCTGCAGCAGAGGAGGAGGAAGTGTCCAGACGGTATAAAAGATGGATTGAGGTAATGCCTGCAGGTTTTACTAAGGATCAGCAGAGGGAACTCCGGATACAGATCACACAGGAGGTACAGGGGAACAGGAGAAGGGTAAGCAATGGCCCTGTCTCAGCTCTTGTGGAGGGGAAATGCTTATCCCCAGTACAGAAAGAGAGCCAGGTGACAGAGGCAAAGGACTGCAGAGGAATGGCCCTTCTAAAGCAATGGATGGCGTTCCTGGGATTGTGGAAGGACCATGAGCTGTCATGCTGGCTGAAGAAACTGGTATGGAAAGAGATTGCCTTAGAGAAACAGTATCATGCCAGGATAGGGCCTGTTGGTGCCCTTGAAGAGGATCTCTATGTTCAATTGGAGCTAATAGATGGGCTCTGGGAGATCGTCTATGGTGATCCTGAAGGTAGCATGGGGACTGTAAGGAGGAAAAATAACTTATTTCTTAAACGCTGTCATGGTCTGGGATTAGAACCATGGTCCCCGGAGGCTAATTTGCTGGAACCCCTGATTCAGCAAGAGCTGCAGCTGGAGGCTGAGTATGTTGAATTGCTGGATGAGGCATCCATGGAGGGGTTTTGGCCATCCAGTTGGGAGGAACCCTGTCAGGCGGACAGGGAGGAAAATTATTGGTTACCAGAGGTCTGGGGAGAGGATATTGTGGACTCTGACCAGGACAATACCAATGTGGAGATACAAATGGACAAGGCCCAGTTAATTTTTGCTACAACTGGGACAGATGAGGAGGGTACCATACATTATGGGTACATCTCATAACCGGTGGGGTCTGAGTCTCAGACAGGAATAGCAGGCCAGATGGAGGGCCTGGGAGAGTTCTGGAAAGAACCAGAGATGGATCGTGAACCTAACATGGGGTTCCCGTGGATAACTACTGTCCAGGAACCAGCCATGGGTACAGGGACGAACACCGAGGACAACCTTGGGACTGTGTCAGACCAAGGGGGCCAGCCAGACCCAAATGGCTGGGGCACAATTGCTAATAAGGCAAATGAGAAGACAGAGAATGTCTGTAAAACTGATGGCCCAAGGGGATGTCTGGATGAGAGCTGTGAGGTCCTGCCAGGGAACACAGTGACCAAAGATCCCAAGGGAGGTGAGTGCTGTGACCAGGCAGTGGTTCCAGAGAGATGGGGAGGTGATGTGCTGATCCAGATACCACATGGATATTTGGAGTCTTTAGACCAGACCACAACATTGGGTGCCAGCTTCCAGATCCGTCCAGTAAATGACCCCCTGGAATTACTATTTTTCTGGGCATCCCAGGGGAGTGTTTTACCCATGCAGTGGGGCAGAAGAGTGTATGGGCCCTGGTTGTTGGGGGGTGGGCTGGCAATGGCACCCTTGAACTGCATTGATTACCCTGGCACAGAGGTCTGTTGGCAGAACCCAGGCCAAGCAAACAGTCTGGATAGGAGCAGCTATGTTCACTGTGCCCTGGGAATGGACTTTGGGCCTAGCATGGAGCTCCCGCTGATAAAAAATGTCAGAGAGCTAGCCACAGACAAGGGGGCAGGGGAGGTTATGATCCCTGAGATCCTGCCAAACAGAGACACTGCAAATCATTTAAAGAGGGACCACATTCCTTATTGTGTGCCCAACCCAGGCGAGATGGAATACAGCGCACCAACTGTGGTCCAAGGAGATGGAGAAATGGAGTCCCATGCCCAGACCATTGCTGCAGGTGAGAGGGGTTACTGTGCCCAGACTGGGGTGCAGGTGAAAGTGGAGCCTCCATTCCAGACCACCATCATGGATGCTGGGTTCAGTATCAGACTGGTATGTTCCTCCCTGGAGGTGTTAGTTTATGGGACTCCCAAGGAAAATGTTTCCCCTCAGACATTGGGAAGAGGAGGGCACTGGCCCTGGTTTTTGGGAGGGGGGCGAGCCATGTCACCTTGGGAACTGTCACTTGGACTTTGTACCACCCTGGGACCCTTTGGACTGGGTGAACTAATAGGCCCAAAGACTGTTTTAGATGCAGCTGCCCAATTAAATTGTTTTCCCCAATGGATGGGGAGGAAGGGGGCATGTGCCATGGCCCAAGGAAGGCGGTTGGCAATTGAGCCATGGAGGCTATGCCCAAAATTGTGTGCCCATTGGAATTGGAAGAAATGTGGACTATGAGGCAATTACAATCACCATCACTTGCACAAGTGAGATCAGTGTGGCTAGAAATTTGTCCGTCAGGACGAATTCCTAGGCCACACTAGGATGGGGGAAACTAGCTGTTATGAACAGGAGGGCCCACTGGACTATTTGGGGTTCATCAGTTATTATATGTGTGGTTAGAAGGTACTAACAATTTGCTTAACATTTATATCATGGATGTAATAAGTGCATGTGGTGCTGTAATTGACTCACATTGCAAAACTGTATCTGTATTAGAAATAGGATAGTGGAATTTATATGGCCCTGCGATCGTCCACGTGTGAAGGCTCTGGCTTTATTCATGAAAGGGGTAACTAGTTTTATGGCTCTGTAAGAGGAGAAACAAAAGGTGTAATTAGAAGAAAGTCAGATGCCTCTCTACATCAGGAAATCATGTGGGTGAGGGGGAATAGCAAGCTATTTGCCTAGGAGGTTGGGCTAGAACTGGGGGCAGTCTTTGGTGTTTTGTGTCATCTTTCTGTTTTTTTTTATATATCTTTGTAACAATAAAGAAGTGGCCAGTCTGACTTTGGACACACTAAACACAGGTGGTGTCAGAGTCTGCTTGTACTAATCCAAGGTACATGGGTGTGATTCTTAGATCCTAAGAATAGGGGTCTGAGGTGCATGTCTCTGCAGTAATGATGCGGTCATCTGAAGTGTCTGCTGGTGTTGAGATCTGAACAAAAAGTTGCGACCGTGGAGAGAGAGAGATTTGGGGTGAGCGTGGTCCCCCCAAATTGGCCGGTCGTGACACCTCCTTGCCCGGTTTGTGAGTTTTGGTGGGCGGCCATGTTCTTTTCATTTGGTTATGATAGATTTAATGGTGCTGGGGATCATAAAAAAGTTGGATTTTTTTTTTTATAACCTAACCCTGACTTGTACTTCTCAACCACATTGTCCCTTGCTTGTTTGGAGAGTTCCTTGGTCTTCAGGGCAGTGTTTGGTTAGTGGTGCCTCTTGCTTAGGTGTTGCAGCCTCTGGGGCCTTTCAAAAAAGGTGTGTATATGTAATGACAGATCATGTGACATTTAGAAGGCACACAGGTGGACATCATTTCACTAATTATGTGACTTTTGAAGGTAATTGGTTGCAACAGAGCTTTTTATGGGCTTCATAACAAAGGGGGTGAATAAATATGCACATGCCAATTTTCTGTTTTCTAGTTCTAAAAAATAGTTTTATGTATATATTTTTCTCATTTCACTTCACCAACTTAGACTATTGTGTTCTGACCCACCACATATAATTCAGATTAACAAAACATTGAACTTAAGGTTGTAATGTTGTTATGGATAAGGATCAGTACAAATGTCTGATCAAGGTCTCATAAAAGCGGACACCTCAGAACCAATGAATTACTGAATAAACCTGATGTTTTGCTTAATTGTAACTTTTATCTGATTACTAAAAACTATATAAATGACGGCTGAAGTAATAAAAGTAGGAGAGAGAAAGCTGTATACCAGAACTCTGTGTTGGTGTATTATTTATCTAAGGTGTGCACACTATATAAATATTGGTAATTTGGCCAGGGACAGATATTTCTGAAAAATACTTTGTTATTTCCCAAACAATGTAAAAAAATAGGTAAAAAGTCCAGGGGGGTGAATACTTTTGTAAGGCACTGTATGCATACACCGAACATATATATTAACATAACTGTAAGCACATTTGCTATAGTCATTTTGCAAACCAGTTATTTGTGGCTTGGATTTTGGATTCTGTACCTCGGATGAATCAAAATGAGTATGCAATCATGTGAGTCAGGGTCTTGTGTATCCAAAGGACAAAAAAAAACAAGATTAAATTAAGTTACCTTGGGATAAGTTTTTGAATGCTACTTCATATTGTCTGTTATGTAGTGCTTTAATGCCCATGCCAATGAGGCCTGTTCCATTCAATGGATCCAACTCCGAAAGCCTACTGTAGCAATGGAAAGCTTCTTCACTAGTACAACCTGATGGAGAAGAAAATACAGCAAAAACATTTCATTTTAACATGAATTGCCACGGACATAAGAGTCAATCCATATCTGTGAATCCTAGAACTCCCTTTAATGCAACCTGTCATATGGTGCATGCATCTTTCTAGAAGAGTAGGCCTTTATTTATTAACAGAACAAGATAGCAAAAATATGATTTTTATAAAGAATTTTAATTGTGTATGAGTGCGGTTTCATATACACAAAATAAACACCTGGAATTATGTGCCCCTTTAAATGGTCATTGTGACCCAAACTTTTCTACTATGCAATGGAAAAATCATGTCTTTAAAACTGCAACAGTTTTTTTGTTATAAAAATTAGTGGTGTAATGAAGAAACAAAACAGTGTCAGCTATTCTTTACTCTGCCTTGATATTTTACATTATTGAGGAGCTTCTACTGAACATCACACTTGTGTTCTTACTACTAGCTTTTTAAATGTAAAATTGGGTAATCAAACCAAGATGAGGGTTTTACTGGGTCACTGAATAACATTACTATTCGTGTATTTTAATTCAATTATCAGGCTAATGAATATCAAAACTCACTGACTGCCATCTATTTATGTGTGACTTTAAGGTGAATTGTGTTGATTTAAAGAACCACTATAGACGGAACTATTTTTCCTGGTCTTTTAAAACTTGATTATGGAAAAATATTTTAATAAAGCAAGAAAAACAAACACAGAAACTGCATTTTTTACTTTTTCATTAGGCGAGTGTGGCATAATTTTGTTTTCTCAAGGGATTATTTCTACTTATTTCTCAGGAGGGAGCATCCTTGCAAAATCACAAAAAATGAAAGCTTTACATTAATCCTGTTGAAAGCACTTGCAGTTGTAGTGGTCACATTTCACTGTAAAGAGTGAAGTTTCCCCTTCTGTTAAAAAAACAGCTCAAGAAATCAGTGGAGAAAAAAAAAGATGGATTCCATAGCAGACAATTGCATTTAAGAAGGTCAAAAATTAAAGTCTATATTTTTATTTCTAACAATGTGTTTAATATATTCAAGTGCAGTTCTACAAATTAGTTTTTTTAATTGTAGGATTATAGTGGTTCGTTAATATCTATTTTTCATAAATGTATGCTGAATTTGTTTAGACACTTTAGTAAATTAACTGCATAAGATATATACGTCTCTTATGTTTTCATGAGAGTTTTGTGTTTGCAATTAGAAAATTACATATGTACATGTAGCATAAGAAAAATAAAGAAAATAGTGCAAAATTATATCACTGTGAGGACTGGAACACATGTTGCTTTCTTCTAAATAAACTGGCACATCTGTATTTTTCTCCATGTAAAGAATCATATATAACTGACATTCAGCAATGAGTAATCAGAGCAGCCGGGGCATCCATCCAGCTGTATAATTATCTGCTTTTGTCTATATGTTCCCTACAATTACTCAGAGCACAGCTCAGTGTTATATGCAGAGATACTAAGTGTTCTTCCTTGTGAGTGGGCTCAAGAGAAATTAATGAGATGTAGCATTTCCAGTCAAGCCACTGCATAAATTGCCTTTGAAACTTTATCACTAAGAAAATAAATCTGTTAAACAAAAGGGTTTATGAAAAAAAGTAAAATTTGAATCACTATGCATTGAAAGATGCAGCAATTCCCAACATTTGTATAACGAAAAGCACTCCAAAAGCTGCCACACTTTTTTTTTTTTTTTTACATTTGATTTTTTTTTTATCACATTACTTACTTTACCTTAAATTAATCCTAAACATCCAACTATAAATATTCATATATATTTTTTGTTTGTTTCTACTGCTTACCATGCTTTGGAACTGCAATTTGTTCTTTTCATGGGTGGGAGTTGCATTAAAGTGTCATTTACCTCACTGAAAGTGCTCTTCATGACGTAAAAGAGCACATGATTGTATGTTAAAATATTCTATTTTTTATTTACACTAAAAACAGCTAAAAAAAAATCAAAAAAGTTTTAAGTCTTTATTTACATCCTGTTTTCGGTGAGTCAACCATTTCATGCCTGTACAGATAGATTTGTTAAGGGTTCATTTTTGCATACTTCACAATCTTGTCAGCGTCCTTTAATTGATAATCAATGTTTATTTTGAATATTTGATAAACTAAACTCTTTGCGGAATGGATTTCTGGCAGTTTATGGGTATCACAATTTTTACAAAAATCAGACTGCTTCTTTATTTTGACAAAAAAATAATATATAAAGATAAGGCAAATTTCTGGGCTCCTTAAAGGCATATTAAAGTTAGGTGGATTATGAATGCATCCTGTAGAGGAGCATCATAACCCCTAGCAAAAATGTTTGCATGAAAAAATGTAAACCATTTTTGCATTAAAAAAAACAAACTGTTGCAGGTGATGTTTACACCCATAGGATTTAGCTAGGCTTCTCATGATTTGGATTTTGTAAAAGTGTACCCAGTCCATGGGCCTCATTCTATTATCAGCCATAAATCGGCCGTAAGGCTGCGATTCCTTGCGGGGGTTCAGTTAACTCGCGATTCTATTATACGGCCCCGCAAGGATCTCCTCTTACGGCCGGCCGCATATCTTGAAAACGGCCGTAAGCTCTGAAATCTAAAAACGCAAAAATAAATTCAAGCCTGCACTGTAAAGCTCTGTAAATGCTAGGGATCATATTGGGGGACATGAGGATTAAAAGTAACCCACTCCCAAGCTTGCACATCAGCCCAAACCCGAGTTCAAATTAACTGTTTATTTTCCGGCTGCGGCGTTGGCGGGTCTGAAGTGCTCCAAGCACTCTGGACTTTTTACATGGTAATTTTATGGATATTAAAAATAAAATATTTTACGGATTTGAGTATAGGATAATTATGTGCAATTTTTTCTAACACCTAAAATCCCTTTATAGTCTTCTCAAAGTGCAGGATGGCTTTATTTGAGCTATTTTATGTGCTTAATTGGTGCTAGCGGGACCTCTTTCCTGCAAGTAAGCTGCGGCTCGTTTTTAGCCTTGCAGAGAGGGTTCCCGGAGCAATTGAATTGCAAATAGGAATTTCTTTTAGACACATTGTGAACAATGCAAGGAAAACAATCAGATTTAAAGATGTTTGATACTGTAGGCTATTCTATGTGTCTGCTACACAGCCTCAGATTAATTAGCAATTAAGAACTTGGGAGAACAAGTTATTGGGGTACTTGCATCTGCATCTTGCGGCCGTTTTAGATCAAAGGCTTTCCTCCGGCGCGAGTGGCCGCAAGAGATAGCAAGGCACCAGCCGCAAGCCTGCCAGAGCCCCCGGCCGTAAGGGAATAGAATAGCCAAATAGCTTGCGGCCGGTCCTTGCGGCCCCGCAACGGCTGCGGCCGCTAATAGAATGAGGCCCCATGAGAGCATGCTCAGATATGCAGCCCATCAGCATTGCTGAATGCAGCCAGCATAAATGACTATTACACTGGATCCTTAAAGGACCATAAATCGATATTCAAGTAAAAATGTTTGATCGGTTACACGGATGTTCTTTAGACATAAAATACTCTCCTTGATTAATTCTGACAAATTATAATTGTACTGAAACCGAACATTTCAGCTTCTTCTTCCTATTCTAATTTGTCTTTAAGGCAAATGAGCACTTATGCTCAATTTATGGTCCTACAATGACCTGCAAGAGCCAGTCATGGTATCTGTGCATGTGTCTCTCTGTGAGGCAGTGCATGCAATTTACTGGGGCTAGGGAGGTTAAAGGGACAAATCACTGGGGCTGGGGGAAGTTTCACGTGGGATATAGATAAAACAACCAGTGAATGGAGGAACACAGACCTTTTTATCCTTATTACAGAAATGTAAAGGAAAGCTGCAGCTCAATTCACAGACCAAAAAGATACAATGTATTAGTTATGCTAATTTTCCCTGGGAATTTCAGGGGGTGTCAACATTGATAGAAAATAGTTTGCAAATGCAAGAAATTCAGCAAACTTTAGGGTAACTGTTTAAATGTTTATTTTGGTATTTTTTCATGCAAACATTTTTTTTTTCCATAAACTACTAATTCTCCTCTATCAGATGCATTAATAACCCAGCTAACTTGAATATGCCTTTAAGGGAGATCCTGAAGAATTGTAATGGTTTAATTTTTACCTTTATTTTCATTTCTGCACTGTATTCCAGGTATTGTGTGTGTGTCTGTGTGTGTGTGTGTTATTTGTCATTTCATAACCTGGCATATATGTATCTGGAACAGGATTTTTGGACTCATCCAATAATCCCTGGGGCTGTGAGATGTAGTGATCAATATTGCCCTTGTAATTAACACATAGCCAAGGTCTTTCCTCAAAAGACCACACATAATGTAAATCACTGTTTGGTTGCGGGACGGGTGTGGTGCTCTTCAACAGAACTCAAAATTATTAAAGACCATCAGATTTATTTTAGCACACTAATTCGGAACAAAATACAAGAACATCCATGGCATGCAGATCCACTGAACAGGTCTTCTTATATAGTCAGTAACAATATTTAAATAAATCAGAGAAAAAAGAGAAATTATAGAGCAAGACAAAAATAGAGGGAACGATACAGAGAGGAGAATAAACAACACACCCAAGAAGAGAGGAGATAGTCATGCACAACTCACGGATCCATTTACTTCTCACTACTAATACATACCGTAAGTGATGCCTTAGGATAATCACTATTTTACAACAAACAAATGTCATATATAGCTATATTAATACAAAAAATAAATAAATAAAAAGTTCTTACCAGATTTAATATAATGCAAGCCGAGTACCTCTAGAGGATAACACAGGGTAGGGTAGACTTCAATCATATTTTCACATAGCTCCTTCAGCTTGGCATCTTCATGAGGAAGCTAATAACCCCAAAACAATCACATCCTCATCAATATCTGGACATAAACTATCATTCAGAACATGTATTAAAAGGGACACAAAATGTTGTTTGTTTGTTTTTTTAGGTATTTAAAAGAGCATGCTTTAAACATTAAAAAACTTTTATTAATTAATTATTTTGTGTGTAAAAATATTAAGTAAAACTTTTTAAAACTTAATTGAAATATACAGGAAGTGCAGATCATACTTTAGTCTACAGATTTCAATGGCCGACAGAAGGCAACCCCCCAACAGCAGGTAAACTGTTGAATAAGTTTTGTTCTCTAAGACCTTTATTTGAAAAAAGAAAACACACTGTGACACATTCTAAAATACCCTCTTTCCATGTCCCTTTAAGCTGAACTTGAATGGTATTTAAAATACTTACTCCCCTAACGATTCTCTTCATTCTGTAAATAACCTGCTCCTTTCCTCCCCTCTTGTTACCATCCCACCTTCAAGAATTTACATCTACCCTGAGGAACTCTTTGTTCCACTACGTCAGATCATCTCTGTGATTCAAAAACGTACTAAACACTGACCAGTTCAAAGAGGCTTATTACATGCATAACCAGCACAAAGCAAAACTTCAGCCAGAAAATATAATTTAAAAAAAAGTTTACATCTTTAAAGGCATGTCCAAGTTTCCTGGATTAATAAATGTTTGCATTATTTAGGCAAAAAGCATCCTTCATATATGCACCAAATTTCATAAAACATTTTATTTTTATTAATATCTAATTATTATTTTGATACCCCAGGGGTGTCTACACAGGTACCCGATACCTCCCAAATCAGCATGCACCCATTATTCACCTGTTGTGTCTTCCTTAGCCAATAGGAGAGCAGTGATTTAAGCCCAAGTCACTTCTGGGATGTGACACTCCCTGCTGCTTCCTGTCTGTGCGGTTTGCTGTGCTGCTGCCATAGCACCTTCTAACATGGTCCACACTACATATCCCAGGCTGCTTTGCAGCACAAACAGGAAGCCCAGAGTTTTATTCAAATGTTTCAGCTAACTTCTGCTTTCACCTAATTAGCCAAAACAAATTATGAATTTTATCCTATTATAGCCTGGGTTTGGAGGTGGTGTTAACCGTAATTTTCAACTGTCAGAAATTACAAGACATTTTGCTAACTTCAAGGCAAGTGTTTAAATGTTTATTTTGGTATTTTTCATGCAAATAAATGTTTTCATACGCTATTAATCATCCTCTATAATCCAGGAAACGAAGATATGCATTGAAGGGTCGCTGTTGTAACCCTCCCCATCTCTCTCTTTCCTGAGCCCTACTGAAAAGAAAAGTACAGTATATATTTCAACTGAGATGACATTATTTAAGAGATATGGTAAGCAGATAAGCTAACAGCTTTGTCTTGCTTCTCTTTGCACAAATATTTTTAATCTTAGTTTTTGTTGAACTAAAAATAGATTTAACATGAGCATAGCTTACACTGGCCCTTTAAAATGCATAATTCTGCATACCGTACAAAACTGCTAAAACACAGTTTTATAACGCCGTACAATATCCCATTTCTACATGTGATTCCTGGCATGCCCAAGTGTCTGTGATGCCACATGGGAGCAGTAATGAGTGTGCAGAGCTGCTTCCATGCATGCTACAGTGAACCAGCATAGGGCCACTAAATTTGCATAGCTGCCTCATTCATGTGACATGAGTTAGGACAGCACAGAGATGCAGCGCTGGGTAAAGGGAGTACCCCAAATAAAAGGAAAAGCTTTAAAATAAAAAAAGGTAAAGATTTTTTTTTATTAAAAACTATATATATATATATATATATATATATATATATATATATACGGTATATAAATAAATAAAAGTAATTCTCGCTACAGTGGTCCTTTAATCTACAGTAAGGAAATGCTATTTTAGACACATTGTGAACAATGCAAGGAAAACAATCAGATTTAAAGAGGTTTGATACTGTAGGCTATTCTATGTGTCTGCTACACATCCTCAGATTAATTAGCAATTAAGAACTTGGGAGAACAAGTTATTGGGGTACTTGCATCTGCATCCAATATAAGGATTTTATGGAAATAAGTAGAAGTAATTGCATGTTGATGGTACAACTAAAAGTTATAACAGTATTCCAGAGATTAAAGCATAGGTAGAAAAACACAAAAAGATTACATTTACAAACTAGTATAGTACACACAGCTTGTTTAAAGGCTTATAACAATATTTTCCCTCAAATTAATCAGCAAATACATCTAAATAACAGAATCAGAGTACTAAAGCAAATAAAGCTGCCCCACAAGGAAATCTGTGATTTTCCCATAACTTCTCAGTCAGGGATGCTTCTATCACTCTAAAACAGATCATCTGGGTCTCTCGTCCCTGTTGTGCAACACTGAGTTTAGAACATCTTAAAAACATTTTAATTGCTTGTGCACATGTTCATCCTAATTTATGTTTTTGCTGATTCCTTTGAGAAGAAACACATTTGTTTTAAAAGACCAATGTAATGTATTTACAAGTAAAGCTCATATGTTTAATTGTTGGGCATTGATTAATAAAACAGTATGCAGTTTAAAATAAATAAAAGCGAGTATTGTTTTTTCCTTTTGAATATGACAGTTTTCTCTCAAGCAGAGCAGTTGAACCCCTCCTACATGTATCTATTAGGGGGTGTGGACAACTGTCTGGAAGCTGGCTCAGACTGAGCATGTAAAGGGAAGCAGGGCTATGATGGCTCAAGCACTGGGTTGGGATATGCAAGAAGATTACAATACTGTTTATTCTTCGTTGTGAGGCAGAGCCAATTACAACACAGAGTAGGGTCAGTGACATTAAAGTCCATGATTATTCAAATAGGAAGGTGGAGAAAAGTAGCCTGCTTGAGGAGAAAACAGACAGTTTGAAAAATGAAAGAAAAATATTAACTTTTATTTATTTAAAACTTTTAGTTGGGCATATACTTTTAAAAATAATAAACAAACATATGAGCTTTACTTTAAAATGCACTGCAGCGTTGCTTTAACTGTGTTGAATGAGCACAATTATCCAAGTGCACCTGAAACTACAAATCACCTCAAACATTTAGAAACCATTATTCATATCTGGAAAAGGTAATGTGTGTTAGCTATTTTTCAACAACTCAACAATTTCTTAATAATTCCCTACCTCACTTGAGACTGTATCTACTGCTCCCAAATATTCTCTTGATTTTAGTAAAATCTTAACGGCAGAAACTTATGGCAGGTGTGCAACACGTATGGATTTTGTAACTCAAAATGTTTTATTGAAACCAATCAAAAGTATTAAAACTTTATAACCAAATGCCTTTTCTATTTTTTTAGACCAATGCATTCATATGACAATTTTATTATATGTCAACATGACGCTGGGAATGCTGTGTACATGGCAAGCATTTTGTGGTCTGGACACAATACTGTAACCAAAGCACAAAAGTATACGTTCCTTTATGAGCTTGAGCAATGAAAAAACAGATTGAAATAATGCTTGTTTCTCCTTTTCCCACAACTAGTTAATATTTTCTTCTACATCTAAATAATGTATATCTTACCTTAGACACACAGAGGATGAACTTTTGGAAAAGTTTCTGATGCTCTTCTCCAGGTACTTGCTCAACACAAGAGACAGCGTTTTCAAATGTGGTTAATAGCTAGAAAAAAAAACACATTAGGACTGGCATAATTCATTAAACGTTCATTTTGCTTCAAGTACTCTATATATAGCAATTCTTACATTATATATATTCTTGATTAAATTGCACTAAATTATTTTACAAATTTAAAAGGGCAAAATGTACTACCAAGCTTGTGAACATGCAAATTTACCACAACCAATCATAAAGGACCACTGTATTATAAAACTAACGTACATGCATAAGTATATCTGATCTAGACCAATCAGACACTAGAACACACAGCAGAGTCTGCTACAACTGTCCACCCCTAATTATGCAAAAGGGATGGAGCTAAGCAGCACAGCATGTTTACTAGAAACCTATAAAAGTAAACTCTTTAAAAGTATAACTGCTATCAGTACAAAGTTTAAATATTATGAATCAAGTATACCATATATACTCGAGTATAAGCCGACTTTTTCAGCAATTTTTTTATGCTCAATATGCCCCACTCGGCTTATACTTGAGTGAGGGTCCCCTCAGCACACCATTCCTCTCCCTTCCTCCTCCCCATCGTCCTCTTCCCCATCCTCCTTCTCCCTCCACTTCCCCATCCTATTCCTCCCTCATTCCACCTTCCCCCCTCTCACCTCTTCTCTGTAGCCTCCGATCAGCGCCTGCTGCTGATTGGAGCCCTGCAGCGCATCTTATGCCTATCTCTGGAACCGGCATATGCGAATGACGTCACAAGCATCATTAGCATTTGCATTTGCCGGTTCGACAGAAAGGCATAAGACGCTCTGCGGGGCTCCGATCAGCAGCAGGAGCTAATCGGAGGCTACAGAGAAGAGGTGAGAGGGGGGAAGGAGGGAGGAAGATGATGGGGGAAGAGGAGGGAGGAAGATGATGGGGGGAAGAGGAGGGAGGAAGATGATGGGGGGAAGAGGAAGATGATGGGGGGGAAGAGGAGGATGATGGGGGGAAGAGGAGGATGATGGGGGGAAGAGGAGGATGATGGGGGGGAAGAGGAGGATGATGGGGGGGAAGAGGAGGATGAGGGGGTGAAGAGGAGGATGATGGGGGGAAGAGGAGGATGATGGGGGGGAAGAGGAGGATGGGGGGGAAGAGGAGGATGAGGGGGAAGAGGAGGATGAGGGGGAAGAGGAGGATGAGGGGGATGAGGGGGGAAGAGGAGGATGAGGGGGGAAGGGGGGAAGAGGAGGATGAGGGGGGAAGGGGGGAAGAGGAGGATGAGGGGGAAAGGGGGGAAGAGGAGGATGAGGGGGGAAGGGGGGAAGAGGAGGATGAGGGGGGAAGAGGAGCATGAGGGGGGAAGGGGGGAAGAGGAGGATGAGGGGGGAAGGGGGGAAGAGGAGGATGAGGGGGGAAGGGGGAAGAGAAGGATGAGGGGGAAGGGGGAAGAGGAGGATGAGGGGGGAAGGGGGGAAGAGGAGGATGAGGGGGGAAGGGGGGAAGAGGAGGATGAGGGGGGAAGGAGGGAAGAGGAGGATGAGGGGGGAAGGAGGGAAGAGGGTGGAAGGGGGTAAGAGGAGGATGAGGGGGGAAGGGGGGAAGAGGAGGATGAGGGGGAAAGGGGGGAAGAGGAGGATGAGGGGGGAAGGGGGGGAAGAGGAGGATGAGGGGGGAAGGGGGGAAGAGGAGCATGAGGGGGGAAGGGGGGAAGAGGAGGATGAGGGGGGAAGGGGGGAAGAGGAGGATGAGGGGGGAAGGGGGGAAGAGAAGGATAAGGGGGAAGGGGGGAAGAGGAGGATGAGGGGGGAAGGGGGGAAGAGGAGGATGAGGGGGGAAGGGGGGAAGAGGAGGATGAGGGGGGAAGAGGAGGATGAGGGGGGAAGGAGGGAAGAGGGTGGAAGGGGGGAAGAGGAGGATGAGGGGGGAAGGGGGGAAGAGGAGGATGAGGGGGGAAGATGAGGATGAGGGGGAAGAGGAGGATGAGGGGGGGAAGAGAAGGATGAGGGGGGAAGAAGGGGGATGAGGGGGGGAGAGGGGGTCAAAGGAGGAGGATGAGGGGGTCAAAGGAGGAGGAGGGGTCAAAGGAGGAGGAGGGGTCAAAGGAGGAGGAGGGGTCAAAGGAGGAGGAGGAGGGGTCAAAGGAGGAGGATGAGGGGGTCAAAGGAGGAGGATGAGGGGGTCAAAGGAGGAGGATGAGGGGGGCAAAGGAGGAGGATGAGGGGGGCAAAGGAGGAGGATGAGGGGGGCAAAGGAGGAGGATGAGGGGGGCAAAGGAGGAGGATGAGGGGGGCAAAGGAGGAGGATGAGGGGGCAAAGGAGGAGGATGAGGGGGGCAAAGGAGGAGGATGAGGGGGGCAAAGGAGGAGGATGAGGGGGGCAAAGGAGGAGGATGAGGGGGGCAAAGGAGGAGGATGAGGGGGGCAAAGGAGGAGGATGAGGGGGGCAAAGGAGGATGAGGGGGGCAAAGGAGGAGGATGAGGGGGGCACAGGAGGAGGGGAGGAGGATGAGGGGGGCAGAGGAGGAGGATGAAGGGGAAAGCAGGAGGATGAGGGGGAAAGGAGAAGGATGAGGGGGAAAGGAGAAGGATGAGGGGGAAAGGAGGAGGATGAGGGGGAAAGGAGGAGGATGAGGGGAAAAGGAGGAGGATGAGGGGAAAGGAGGAGGATGAGGGGAAAGGAGGAGGATGAGGGGAAATAAGGAGGATGAGGGGGAAAGGAGGAGGATAAGGAGGAAAGGAGGAGGATGGAGGGAAAGGAGGAGGATTGGGGGAAAGGAGGAGGATGAGGGGGAAAGGAGGAGGATGGGGGAAAGGAGGATGAGGGGGGCTTAGGGCTCATAATATATGTTTTCGTTGACCCTATTTTTCACTTACACAGCTAGTTTACGTTTTTTCTTTGAAATAAATATTCAAAAACATTTAACCTACTGATGCCTCAATTAATGTAATTTTATTGGTATCTATTTTTATTTTCAAAATTTATCAGTAGCTGCTGCATTTCCCACCCTAGGCTTATACTCGAGTCAATGCATTTTCCCAGTTTTTTTGTGGTCAAATTAGGTGCCTCGGCTTATATTCGGGTCGGCTTATACTTGAGCATATACAATACTTATCATTTTTCACAGCAAAAAAAAAATGTATGGCTTTGCGAAATACTGAAATCATTTGAATTACTGCTTTTTCTATGCTGGTAGTACAAGCATGATCCTAATAATCTCTTATATAATGTATCATAGTTCAATTCACTTGAGTTTCAAAAGGGTCCATTCATTTAATTTAAATGAGGTTATATTTTTGAATACGGATAATGAGACACAGGTGCTGGTACTCTCTTTGATGTGGGCATATACCATGAGGTATCTCTAATATGATAGAGCTGAACATTTTTGAACGAGTACAAATGCCCACGAATATGTCTTTGCACAAAGGAAATCAGAGCTTTCATAGGGTTTTGTAAGTTCATTTGATCTAGTGTTACAGTAAATATGAGATGACCACCTCTTCTACGCCATACCTCACTCTTCTTACAAGAACATAAAAGATGAAAGAACATCTGGGGAAAGTGCTGTTTGCCACCTGTCCTTGGTAATCGAAGAGCTAAACAGCACAAGAGCGGTTTTGTCTAGCATATATGAGTGGTTCTCAAACTTTTAGTCATAGCCTCAAGGACAGTGACACGCTAAATGATTAAGCTGGCAACACTACTGGAGATTTGCCCAAACACAGCTTCCTATTAATATGGCAGACATTATTGCAGAGTTTTTTGTAACTTCAAGATCTACTTACCCTACAGAGATAAATGCAATTTACACTAAAATTTAATTTGAGAATCGCTGGTTTCTTATCTAACATAATGGAGAGGTCTGTCTTTGACAGCCAGATAATAAGTTACCCTTTTAAAATAACAGTCTAAACAAAATATAAAAATAAGTGAAAATCCATGAACTATAAAATATGCTCATAATGTGTATTCACTCCTAATATTGTAACTTTCATATGCACTAATGACAAATCATTTACATACAATGCCAATGCCAAATCTATGTTACCAGCAAAGTGTACAAGGAAGCAAATTACCAGCTGTTGTGTCTCATTGTCCTGATTTTCAACATCTTCGGCCAAAAGCAGAGTCATCTTTTCCCAGAGCTGGTAAAGCTCAGTTTTCTTGACTCCTTCATCTTCCCTTATTTTGATGAGTTGATGCCATGTTTGAGCAGCCTGTAAGAAACAAGCATTAAAACCAAAATAATTTGCTTTCAATAATAGCAAGGAGCAGAGACAGAGTTTCTCCGGTTCAGGCGCTAAAATACACCGGAGCTCTCCTCTGAAAGCCCCAGTGAGGTCTAGTTATTATTTATTTTTTGGGGGGGAATATAGGGCACTCCCACCCAGGCCCCCCTCAGCCACACTGGTGCCCCCCTCAGCCAAACTGGTGTCCCCCCCCCCATCCCCCTTACTCTTGTGGGCCTTTAACAGGGATCCAGGGGAGTTCATTGGTGGTTCAGTGTAATTTGACTGCTGGTTTCTCTTCTCGCCTGGGCAGGGATTTCCAATTGACGTCATTTGTTTTTGGCGTTCTTTGGGATTCCCTGCCCGGGCAAGAAGTGCCAACAGGGGAGGCATAGTTACCACTGAACTCCAAATTAACTCCCCAGGTCCCACCTAAGAAGCCCACACAACTTAAAATATCATTGCAACCGTACAGTTTTCATAACTAAAAAGACCACAGTTATTAAAAAAAAAAAAACACTTGTTTGTGAAGTATGTAACAAAAATTATTTTTGAAGACTGAGTAGATGAGCCCATTTTGTCTTTGTCACATTACTTTATCAGAGTTGGACAACAAGGGTTTGTTTTTTGTATCAAAGACAACTTTCACCAAAATATCATGGGTGACTCCAGGGTACAGCAGAGGCATTGTCATTTTTTTTTTTTAGTTAAGAAACGACATGTTCTTAGTCGGACAACATTTTTTTCTAAACTCAGTGTGCAGCACATTTACCCACACATACTGTGTAGTAATTCTACAGATACATGCAAAAATAGCTAAAGACTTTGCCACAGATAGTAGCTACATAACATTAAAGAAAATGCATTCTTTGTGACAAAATCTTTTTTAATCACAACAAACGGTAAAGGAATACATTCTGACCTTTAATACACTGACTAAAATTCACAAAAGCTGAATCGATACAGTGGTCTTTAAAACCTCCACCACTTTCTACCATGATCCAATAATCCACCACTTTTTCTCAGGCTTAGTGGCAATTTCTTTGCTGGCCAAGCTAACTTTTAAGAAACAGCTCTTGTTCTTCGATATTCTTTTTTATATTCTTTAATTTTCTAACTTGTAAATTCTTGATGAAAGTTTCAATCATCACCCACTCTCTCACTGCTATATAGGAAATATACTGTCCAAAATGTCATCTACTAAGCTTTCACAGGGGCTGATTCTGCATTGCAATTTTTCCTGTAGGAGATCAGAGTGATGCACTTAGGATGGCTTAGTAAATATTTCCCAGAAGTGTTTACTATGCACATGACTACATGGAGTTTATTTTTTTATTTTTTTATTTTTACAATAGACCAATCCAGTGCTGAAAACTGGCAGTTATTCATAGTTAAATCTCACCTGCAAATGTTTCTTCTCTTGCTGATATAAATCAACAAGCTTATTGCAAACTTCACACCACTTCTCCTTGTCTGAACTAGAATGCAAGTATTAAAAATAAAATCACTGTGAGGGAACACATAAGAAAGCTTGTTAAGACAGATACATATAGCACACAGCTTACAAATATGTTTTAGTATATAATGTAACAGGAAATACATATATTTAATATTTTTAGAATTTAAATCACGGATTCATTCATGTATTCTTAAATTTGTATGTGAATATATTAAATTAATATAGATCAGAATATAAAATAGTATTACTCTATTGTATGATAAAAGAAATAATTGTGGATACCTCAAACTGATTTGAAGTTATCTTGATACTTGAACCATTGATTTAAACAAAATATGTTCTAAATTCTCTTTAAACATGGGAAATGTATGGTTTAAGAATCCTGCCCACAAGCTGAAGGAAAATGAGTACCGTAAGTGGAAAGAGTACTGGTTCTCAAACAAAAATGAAATTACATAGTACCTAATATAAATATCCATGCTGCAACTTCTGAATTTATTTATATGCAGGGGACACAGCAAAGTTTTCAAATCTGGTAGTAACTTAAACTAAAATTTTACATATAAATAATGACATCTTTAATTGGTTATTTAAAAAAAATCTAAAATCTAAATTATTGTTAGATAATGTCATAAGCCACCATGCCATGCAGTAGTGTGGTCTGAAGTGTTCTGTTTGCACTGGGCCTCTGGGTTGGGGGATTCACTGTACTGGTGGTACCATGATTACCTCTGGCTGTTATCACTGTACTATAGAATAGTTTTTTTTACTAAACTCTAATACTGGGTGCATTCTTTTTGTGAGTAATTGCTATGGTGTTATATTCATGTTAAACATGCTTGATATTTGTATGTATTGTTTTAGAAGTAGTTTAAGTTATACTGTGTGACCTGGTCTATGGAGGTATAAACAAATGATTGTTTGCAAAGACAGATATAAGTGATCCTTTATGGAGCTGAAACACTTATTCATTGTAGGTCTCCTGTGGAGAGATGCAAATAGCCAGTTACTAAAACCAGTCACATATTTTGCAACATCTGAGTAGTTAGGTTAAATTTGCCTTTTCATCTAATGATCTTATATTACCAAGTGGTATTTAGTGGCACCAATGTTTAATTACTTTTTGTTAATATGTATTTTTTACTATAAATATGCTGTACCTTGTTCAATAAAAGGGTTTTTCTGGTTAATACATAAGTGATAGAACAATGTTCTTTTCCTGGATGTTGGGATTCTATGCTCTGTTCGTGGCTGTCTGATGTGAACAAAGGCTACAGAAATGCTACAGTCTGCTCCAGCTGATGAGGTATGTGCACGGACAGAGAGTTTACCCTGTGTCATGACAGATAATTGACCTTAAATTATGCTATTTTTAGGCACAGAAATGTGCTACTTTATCGAGTGTGATTAATTAACACTAATAGTAGGTGTAAATTAACAGACAGAGGATGCTCAGTTGGTAAAAACGTATTTTTCTTGACTTTTAAAATAAGCAGGCTCTATTACCCCCCTCCCCTTTGATAGTGTTTTAAGTTCAGCAGAAAACGCAGTAAGAAGGTTAAGAAACAATTATTTTTTACATAAAGGACTACTATGGTGAACATTTTTATACATTGTATTTCGAATACAAAAATAAATAATGGGCAAAACATTTTTAAAAAAAAATAAATACAATCTTTACACTTATTATTATTCTTTAATGCAAGCTTCCATTTTCCTTTTGGAGACTGCTTCTTACAGTCTTTGCCTCGCTACAGTGATTGTCCTTGTAAACTAATGAGCTTTCGATTAGACCCAATGAATGCAATGGCAGTTATAGAGGTCATATTCTTATTGTGCAGATAGAAAGTTCCTGTATTTTCAAAGTCTGCTCTCACTTCAGGATGGTAGATTCCACAGCAGAATTATTACACATACAAGTAATAAATAATAAGCCGTACTATTACTATATACTTTAATATATCCTCTTTTGAAGAAAAAAGGGAATATGTTTTTTTAGAATATATATATATATTCTAAAAAAACATATTGCCTATTTTCTTCAAAAGAGGATATATTAAAGTACAGTGACCTTTTAAAACATTGTGATGCGTCTGGGGTTTGCTGTTTCTCCTGTTCAGGGTAGGATTGCCTGGTATTTCGGGGCTGGGTCACTCTTTTGAGTGGGACCAGACTGATATACTACAGGAGATTTCTCCCTGTAAAGGGCACAAGTGAGCTAAAAGAGGTTGCTCTCAGAGTAGCTTATCATGGCTATAGAACCAACCTATTAAGGTTGGTTCGTTCTCTGATGAGCACCTCTGACTTTGTTGTTTTCTATATGCAAATTACCTTTAGGGTTTAGTCTCCCTAAGGGTAATAGGGGACTCCAGACGTGGACCCCTTGCTCACTGTGCCTTAGGGAGTTCAGCTGCACCTCACTGACGAGGCCCATAAAGGCCGGAACGCGTCTGGGGTTTGCTGTTTCTTCCTGTTCAGGGTAGAATTGCCTGGTATTTCGGGGCTGGGTCACTCTTTTGAGTGGGACCAGACTGATATACTACAGGAGATTTCTCCCTGTGAAGGGCACAAGTGAGCTAAAAGAGGTTGCTCTCAGGGTAGCTTATCATGGCTATAGAACCAACCTATTAAGGTTGGTTCGTTCTCTGATGAGCACCTCTGACTTTGTTGTTTTCTATATGCAAATTACCTTTAGGGTTTAGTCTCCCTAAGAGTAATAGGGGACTCCAGACGTGGACCCCTTGCTCACTGTGCCTTAGGGAGTTCAGCTGCACCTCACTGACGAGGCCCATAAAGGCCGAAACGCGTCTGGGGTTTGCTGTTTCTCCTGTTCAGGGTAGGATTGCCTGGTATTTCGGGGCTGGGTCACTCTTTTGAGTGGGACCAGACTGATATACTACAGGAGATTTCTCCCTGTGAAGGGCACAAGTGAGCTAAAAGAGGTTGCTCTCAGAGTAGCTTATCATGGCTATAGAACCAACCTATTAAGGTTGGTTCGTTCTCTGATGAGCACCTCTGACTTTGTTGTTTTCTATATATATATATATTCTAAAAAAACATATTGCCTATTTTCTTCAAAAGAGGATATATTAAAGTACAGTGACCTTTTAAAACATTGTGATGTCAATTATATCACTAATTTAGATTTGTTTTTAATAATCAGTTAAAAATATCCTTATTCATAGGTAAAGTTTTCCTTTCTACCATAAGTGGGATCTTTGATGTGTCCCTTTTTTTCAGTTGTTTTTGCTTTCTGATTTATGCACAAATCATGCTATTGAATAATAAAGTGATATACAATATAACAAGTGCCAAATGTAGTAGTTACGCATGCAAAACAAATGTAAGAAAGTAAATATTATTACTACTCACTTATAAGGCACCAGCACTTTCAATAGCATGATTTTCAAAGTAGAATAGAGCACAACTGGTAAATTACAAAAGGTACAAACAAATTCTAAGGCATTTAGAAATACAAAACAAATGGGTCAACAGACAGTTTGCTGCAAGAGCTGAGGTCCCTACTATGAAGGGATATAAATCTCTAGATGTGAATACCTCTCAGTGGACTAACAGGAAAAAATGCAGCTTCTGAAGCCACAATATCTTCCACCTATGAGCATAGTACGATATTGTTTCTCAACATCCAAGAAGTATTTTATACTACAGATGTGCTCTTATGTGTTCATTTAATGGATTTTTTTTTTACATGGTAATTTCTTACCTCTTGTACAGTTCCAAAAGCCTCTGGTACACATTTGGCAGATCTTCCTTAAAACCCTTTTGGTTCACCTTCTCGTATAAGTTTCCTAAACCCTGTATAAGAGCAAAATATAAAAGTGATGTAAAATTGTTTTCTTATACTGCATTATAGTTATTTGTTTGGGGTCTTATTTAATTGAACAATCTTTTCCAAATTTGTAAAAATGGCGGTCCTGTCCCTCTTCACCTTTGCAAAATCTGACAGCAGCAATCCTGCCGCCAACCGACAGATGGCGCTGCCGATTTTCATATAAGGCGCGCCAACAAAAGAGGCCTTGAGCTATGAGAGGCGCGCCCGAGGCCCAAGTGCCTGCGCTGAACATAGGGATGGCGCCGTCAAGTTGCGCCACGTCGGAGGGGAGAATAGTTCTTTGCCTTACAACAAAGATGACGTCGCCCAAAAGTTGACAGCGCCCTCTGCCAGATGGCTCATGTAACTGCAGCTGTCAGTGCTGCTGAAGAAATGCGAAGGTGAAGAGGGATAGATCCAAAATGGCTACTTAAGAAATATTGTTGGAAGAATTATACAAATATTCTTACATTTTTAGTATATATATACACACACACAATTAGCACTCTTTCCAGTTAGTGTGATATAGGCTGTGAACCAGTAATGTTTCCATTGTAAGGTATTAGTTATGAAATAGTTAAATACATCTGACCCATGACTTAGCGGTTTCAGTTAGAGTCTAGTACACATCTCTAGACATAGCAAATATATATTTTTTACTCATCCCCAAGGTCTAAGTGTTATATACTGCGCACAAGTATATCATATAAAGTAGATGCACGTACAGATACAACCAAAGTATGTGTTACTCTTATTGGATATTATATATAAATAAAATGTAATTGGTTGTTAGTGGGCCATCCCATGTTGCAAAATTGATTATTTCATTGTCTTATGTAAACAAATATAAAAGCTGTATCTGGATATATTTCTGGAAGTAGCAGTTCAGTGAGTGGGTACGTGGCAGCCATTTTGGGTGCCCTTGCTACTAAGCCACATTTTTTCTAAATAAACTCTAATAATGAGAAAATTAGCAGAGGGCTCTGTTTTGAGTTATCAGTAAAGGTTTTGAAGAACAAAGTGGTATGAGTAGGAGTTATTTTTCTACAACATTATAGAATCTGACTTGTAAGTTCATAAATTTCATAGTGTGTATTAGCAAAAAGAGAATGTATGTATTATGTTGAAAAATACATAAATGCAGGGCATTTATCATAAAAATCCACATTCAGAATTATAACTTAAATCAAAAAAATCAAATGTATTCAATTACATATAATCACAGTATTTAAGTTTTTTTGAGATAATGTTTTGCGGACACACATTTTATAATATTTAATCTTTATTACCAAATAGTGCACTCCTTTTCAGTAAGAGATTCTGCTATAAGCCTGTATTGTAGAATTCAGATATTTATTTATATTTATTTTACAGGGTGCAAGGGGTATGATGGAAAAATGGGGGTGCTATCAGATTTAGATCGAGTTTATAATTTATGCTCCCTTCAAGAGCCTGCCCCCATATTCTCAATATATTTGAAAATGCAGCTAGATATTAAATAAACTGTTTGAGTCCTATAAAAGCTAATACTGTAGTATTTAAACACTTTTAAAATAGAGAAATACAGCTTCAAATGAGTTCAGAGTCACTTAAATAAAAGCAATGGTTAGCAAAATTTCTATTTATTTTAGTAAACTGCAGTTTTAACCATGCAGCAACTGTGCTTACCACTGTAGATTAAAACAAAAAGTAACCTAAAGTTTGACAAATAACGGTAAAGTTTCTCTATTGGCATGAAATGTGATTTAATTCACCAATGGGCTATATCATCAAACATACCTGCCATGCCAGTAACTGGTCTGGTTCAAGTTCTGCAGCCTTTCTGTAAGCAGCCTGGGCTTGATCCGGCTGCTCAAGTTCAGATGCTGCCAAACCAATGAACACCCAAGCATTGTAATTATGTTTCTCCAGTTTTAGCACTGCCTGTGCGGAAAAAAAAAGAAAATGAAATGCCCTATAATGTATTAGTTTCCAGCAACTGGTGTGTTACTAGCTACAAAACTTGAAATTGTATTAATGTTTTGCAATTATAATGTACAGAGCAAAGATGTTAAGCTCTTAGTCATAGATAATTCTTTATTGAATAATGTGAACAGAACTGTCTGTTTTAATCTGTTTTTAAAGTTTATACGTATACATTACTTTATGTTTGTTATGACCTTTTTAATACAGTATTACATTGTGCTGTAAAAACAAAAATGTTCTATCCTGTCTTATACGAAATAATAATATGAAAAAATAATCACAGCTAAAAGAACGAGCAATAAAATAGAGTAGAGTAGACGGGGACATGCAAATGAGCAGACAATATATCCTGCTTTTAAATCCAAAATTGACTTTTTATACATGGCTCCTTTAAATGCATATGCTCACTGTACCACACAATTTTTAAGCAAAGCAAAAGGATTGAATTTTGGACAAACCAAGAGCCACTCACATACAGTACTGTTTCAAGCTTTTTGGCCATCATCAGTGCAAGGTTGTTCCTGGTTTGTGCATTTGATTTTGTGGGACTGAGCTTTCCACAACAATCATTTACTGTATGGTGAGCAAAAGCGCAAGGGAAGGCCTCCACCGTACATAAAACAAACAATACATTTGTTAGCCCATCTCTTAGTCTAAAAATAACTTGAAAAAATCTATTTCTCACTCAGGTTTCCCATCCTTAAGTAGATTTTTGAGTGAAAACAAAGAGGCCAACAAAGCACTCCCATAGAGGCTAGTAGAGAGAAATATATATTTTTTATAATAATAATGGTATATAACAGGACTAATATGGCTTTCATTATGTTATATCTTATATGTTTAAAGGGAAATATATTTTACCACTACAGTGTCCCTTCAATCCGATTACCTTGCATTGCTTGAGTACTTCTTTATAGTCTTTATTTCGAATTGCATCTCTGGCATTCTTCAGTACAGCTTTTACTTCTTTACTTGCCATATTTTCTATAGAAATTAAAAGATACAAGTCAGAAAGTTAACAATCTGGGTGAATGTTAGAAAGTTAACGAACCAAATGCCCATAAAGTAGAGGGGGGAGAGGCTCGTAATGAGCACTGAAGGTGCTCATTGCGAGGCGTGCAAGTTAGAAGGGGGAGAACCTCGCATTGTGAGGCAAACAACATTGTCAGGCTTCAAATTTTATTGCAGTCATTTTTGATTCCATCCTGCCTTGCATGATTCAGCATGGTGGTGTAACAGTGTGGGAAATATTTTCTTGGTACACAAAATACTAAGGGCCTCATTCTATTATCAGCAGTAGGAGATGCGGGGCCGCAAGGACCGGCCGCAAGCTATTCGGCTATTCTATTCCCTTCCGGCCGGGGATTCCGGCAGGCTTGCGGCCGGCGCCTTGTTATCCCTTGCGGCCGCTCGCGCCGGAGGAAAGCCTTTGATCTTAAACAGCCGCAAGAGTTTCGGCCATAAGAAAATCCTGGTTGCTATTCAATTGCTCCGGGAACCCTCACTGCAAGGCTAAAACCAAGCTGCAGCTTACTTGCAGCAAAAAGGTCCCGCAGGCACACAATTAAGCACATTTTAAAGCCATCCTGCACTCTGAGGAGACTATAAAGTCATTGTAGGTGTTAGCATTCATAGCCCAACATTCCCCTACACTCAAATCCGTAAATATTTTTTTTTTAAATTTATGTCACATATCCATGTAAAAAGTCCAGAGGGCTTGGAGCACCTCAGACCCGCCCACGCTGCGTCCGGAAAATAAACAGTTAATGTAATCTCGGATTTGGGCTGATGTGCAAGCTTGAGAGGGGGTTGCTATTAATCCTTATGTCCCCCATTATGATCCCTAGCATTTACAGAGCTTTACAGTGCCGTCTTGAATTTATTTTTGCATTTAAAGATTTCTGAGCTTACGGCCGATTGCAAGATATACGGCCGGCCGTAAGGGGAGATCCTTGCGGCGCCGTATAATTGAATTGCGAGGTAACGGGAGCCCCGCAAGGAATCGCAGCTTTGCGGCCGATTTACGGCCGATAATAGAATGAGGGCCTAACTAAGCATTGTTTAATAGTCACAGCCTACCTGATTATTGTTGCTGGTCATGTATATCCCTTTATGGACAAATTCTAACCATCTTCTAATGGTTACTTCCAGTAGGATAGCATGTCAAAGCAAACATTATGTCAAGCAGCTTCCACTAAGCGGACGTTGAGTGCTGTGACCTCCAATGACCTACACAATCACCAGATGTCAATGAAATAGAGCACCTTTGGGATATAATGGAACAGAAGATTTGCTTCATGAATGTGCAGCAACTGCATGACACTATCTTGTCAACATGGACCTGGCTCTCTAAGGATTTTTTCCAGCACCTTAAGAAGTAAAGTTCTTCTGGTGGCAAAGGAGGATCGGAAAGAAGTGGAGGAAGTGACAGATTTTATTTTCCTGGGATCCAAGATCTTTTCAGATGGCGACTGTAGCAATGAAATTAAAAGATGTTTGCTTCTTGGGAGGAAAGCAATGACAAGCTAGTAAAAAGTAAAGATATTACACCATCAATATCAACAAATGTTCGCATAGACAGAACTATGGTATTCCCAGTAGTAACATAAGGATGTGGCAGCTAGACCATAAAGAAATCTGAGCGCTGTAGGGTAGACACATTTGAATTGTGGTGTTGGAGAAAACTGCTTATAGTCCCTTGGACTGCAACAGGATCAAATAAATATATACAACATGAAATCAAGACAAACTGTTCACTGGAAGGAATGATCATGAGGCTGAAGCTCAATATTTGTTGCCAGATCATGAGAAGGTAGGATTCCCTAGAAAAGACACTGATTCTAGGAAAGATTGAAAGTACAAGAAGAAGGGGACAACATCGGTGGATATGGATAGATTAGATCGTTGAAGCAATGAACAGGAGCTGGAGGGAGCTCAGAGGGGCAGTGGCTGACAGATGTGCATGACGTGATGCTGTCCATAGAGTCACAGAGAGTACTAGAAATACCCAATAAAGTGGCTATGTACCGTATATGTCTGAAAGTTTTGACTCTCACTAAGAGCAAAACTAGGCAAGGAGATAAGTACAATACTCCAATGACAGTTATGTGTGTGTGATAGGTGTGTTTATGTTTCTGGAGAAGTAGGGCTGCATTTACTGTTGCAAGCTGTCTGCTTCTGAAAGTGTGTTGGGGAAGGATGTAGGTATCAAATTCATAACAATTCCCCAACACCCCAATAATAGATAATACTAACAAATACATCAGATTCTAACTTGTAGTAAGTCATAAAACTAGACAAGATGAAATATTATCTAACTTAAACAATCTGGTTTTCTATAAAAGTGTTGTATGTGTGTGTGTTACACAGCTGTCAGTGTGTGTGTTACACAGCTGTGAGTGTGTGTGTTACACAGCTGTGAGCGTGTGTGTATGTTACACAGCTGTGAGTGTGTGTGTTACCCAGCTGTCAGTGTGTGTGTGTATGTTACACAGCTGTGAGTGTGTGTGTTACCCAGCTGTCAGTGTGTGTGTGTATGTTACCCAGCTGTCAGTGTGTGTGTGTATGTTACACAGCTGTGAGTGTGTGTGTTACCCAGCTGTCAGTGTGTGTGTGTGTGTATGTTACACAGCTGTGAGTGTGTGTGTTACCCAGCTGTCAGTGTTTGTGTGTGTATGTTACACAGCTGTGAGTGTGTGTGTTACCCAGCTGTGAGCGTGTGTGTGTGTGTTACACAGCTGTGTGTGTATTACACAGCTGTAAGTGTGTGTTACCCAGCTGTCAGTGTGTGTGTGTGTGTGTTACACAGCTGTCAGTGTGTGTGGGTGTGTGTTACATAGCTGTCAGTGTGTGTGTGTGTTACCCAGCTGTGTGTGTGGGTGTGTGTTACACAGCTGTAGTGACTACTCACTAGATACATATGTGGATTTATTCTGAGCCATAGGTCTGACTGCTGCATTATCTGGGTGTCTCTGTGTGTGCTACCCATAGTAATGACATTAGCAGTGTTTACCTATGACTCCAAGCACATGCACTGTAAGATTGTATGTGATATTATTCCTTTATTTCCCTTTTATGTCAGGCCACTCTCCATTATAACACTGGCCGCATAGTCACACTGTCTCTTTCATGTATTCATCTCGGTGTCAGACAGCTCCACACGAACACTCACCCACTCCTGAGTGCACTGACAGCTAAGGAACGGTCCACGCTGATCACGTGACACTACGACGTGGCTCAGCTACGGACAGCCAGCGGAGACAAAACTTCTCAATAGGCAAACTGCGAATCCCAATGTCAGAATACATTACAGCAAATTGCTTAACGACTTTTAATGAGTTAACGCTGAAACACTAGCATGCATCATAAACTTTTCCTATCAGATTATCATTTGTTTATAGAGAAACACATGCCTATACATAGATATCTGTCGTGTACAGCTGTGTGTGCACTCCTTGCATTATTATATATGTCTATACATAATTAAAACTATTATCCTACCTGGAATGCTGAAATGAGTGAATGGGGAAAGTTATTCCTGGAAAAGATATTGATGAAACAATAAGAGTACTGGATACATTTTAATTGGACAAACACTACAAGCTTTCCAGGATGCAATAATCCTTTGATCTTTCCAGTTATCTGCCCTCCACTACCATAACCCAAACCATGACCCTAAGAACAAAGTGTTAGGCAGATAACACGAAACACAAGGGACCTTCCTGGTTATATGCCCGCAACACTGCTGCCGTTGCCGATCATTCAATTTGTACATGTTTGGGTCTGCCCACTGTAGTTCATGCAACTCAGAAATACATGGACTGTGAATTTCAGTGTTTCAAATTAGCCTCTCAATGACCTCTCTCAGGTAGCATGTTGCAGAATGTTGCCACTGATTGGTTACTATGAGACAGTGCAACCCCTGTACTTAGATGTCCACTGTCTGCATGAGCTGCAGAGGGGAGAAACCAATTGGGACCTGTTAGTAACATTTTAGGCAGAAAAACAAAGCATTTCTTAATAAAATAATGTAATCATGTCATAGTGGTGTTCCCTGGTGGTCCAGTGGTTAGAATTCAGTGCTTTCACTGCTATGACCTGGGTTCGATTCCAGTCAGGAAACCAAGGGGTCACACCACCCTGAAGCCAAGCAGGGCTGGGCCTGGTTAATACTTGGATGGTAGATCACCTAGGAATACCAGGAGCTGTATGCTGTGGCCAGTTCCGGAATTACCTTTTTAGGAGCCCCTAGGCAGTGAAGTGGAGTAGCCCGTCCGGTGCGTGCACAAAGTATGTACACACACGTTTTTGCCCTTTTCTGTGCATGTATATTTCTTTCTTTTTGTCTTAACAAGCCCACCCCCCTCCTGCCCCTTCCTCTCTCACTGCTGATGACTTTGCCAGCCGTTTTAAAAATAAAATTTAAACCATCCTAAGTTAACTCTCCTCCCAGCTTGGCCCTATCCCACCATCCTCTCCACAAACCGACAACACCCAACCCTTACCCTTCCCCAATCGCTCCTCCACTATGGATTCCATTGACCCTGTAACCGAGGATGAAGTATCTACGTTATTATTACCCTCTCACCTTACAACATGTCCACATGATCCTATTCCCTCACAGCTAATCCACCACACGTATCCCAGCTCTCACACATCTATTCAACCTCTCCCTAAACAGTGGCAGGTTTCCATCCTCTTTAAAACACGCCATAATTACACCCATTCTCAAGTAGCCCTCATCTGACTCAGCTTCTGCCTCCAACTACCGCCCTATCTCACTACTTCCCCTGGCTTCTAAACTGCTTGAGCGACTTGTTTACAATCGCCTCACTCAATGTATTTCCTCCAATTCCCTTCTTGACCCCTTCCAATCTGGTTTCCGGGCCCAACACTCAACAGAAACAGCCCTCACAAAAGTCACCAATGACTTGCTGACTGCCAAATCAAAGGGTCACTTCTCCATTCTAATTCTCCTGGATCTCTCTGCTGCCTTCGATACAGTTGACCACCCTCTTCTAATACAAACTCTCCGCTCTTTTGGCATCCAGGACACAGCTCTTTCATGGTTCACATCCTATTTAAAAGATCGTACATTTAGCGTCTCCTTCTCTGGCACCTCTTCTTCACCTCTCCCTCTGTTGGCGTTCCCCAAGGTTCTGTCCTCGGCCCCATCCTCTTCTCCATCTACACCTCCTCCCTTGGTACCCTTATAAAATCCTTTAGATTTCAGTATCATCTCTATGAGGATGATACTCAAATCTACCTCTCTGCAACCGATCTATCCCCCTCTCTTTTAGCTCAAGTTTCCAACTGCCTCTCTAGCATATCCTCCTGGATGTCTACCCGTCAACTCAAACTCAACATGTCTAAGACTTTCCACCCTCTACTACAGCTTTCACTCCTCAAATATCTCTCACTGTTGACAACACCATCATCACTCCCACCTCCCAGGCCCGTTGTCTTGGGGTTCTACTGGATCCCGCCCTCTCTTTCATTCCTCACATCCAATCGATAACAAAATCTTGTCAGTTTCACCTAATAAACATCTTCAAAATTCGTCATTATCTTACAGAAGACACAGCTAAAATTCTAATACACTCTCTCATGATATCTCAATTCGACTACTGCAATTCCCTCCTTGCTGGCCTACCCATCTCTCGTCTGTCTCCCCTCCAATCCATAATGAACGCCTCCGCTAGACTCATCTTCAATACCAAACGATCAGTGTCTACAGCTCATCTCTGTCAATCACTCCACTGGCTTCCCATAGCTTCCTGAATCACATTTAAAATCATGACCGTAACATATAAAGCCCTCAACAGGTGCCCCCCCCCCTTATATCTCTGCTCTAGTTTCAAAATACTCTCCCAACTGCCCCTTCGCTCTGCTAATGACCTTCTTCTTTCCTCCTCTCTCATCACCTCCTCTCACTCCCGTCTTCAAGACTTTTCTCGTGTTGTCCCTACGATTTGGAACTCCTTGCCTCGCTCCATTAGATTATCTTCCTGCCTCAAAACCTTCAATCACCTTCAGCCTTTATAATTATAACTGCACACTCCACAGCTTAATAACACTCCCACCCACAATCTACAGTACAACACACAGACCCCTCCAATTGACTAAACAAATTGCATTCACTTTGCCATTTTGAATTTGTCACCCTCTTGTATCACACCTAATCCCTTAGATTGTAAATTTGCGAGTTTTCAATCTTGTGTCAGTGCCTTGGAAACAAGCACTATGTACATTTGAATATAAGCTCAAAAACAGGGCCCTCCATTCTTTATAAGGTGTTAAGTTTGTTTTTTGCCATGTACTAAACCCCTGTACAGCGCTACGGAACATGTTGGCGCGATATAAATAAAGATAATAATAATAATAATAATTAACAAATACATTTCCCAATAACAGCTATTTTAACAACCTAGCTACTTATACACACGCCAAGCTATTACCTCCTTATTAGGTGGCAAGTTTAAAAATTAGCGTACATAATACATAGTATATTTTTGGTCTGTGAATTGAGTTGCTTCTTTCCCTTAGATTTATGTAATACCCAGAAAAGGTCTGTGTCCCTTCATTCAATGATTGTTTTATCTACATCCCAGGTGAAACTTCCCCCAGCCCCAGTGATTTGCTCCTGTAACCGCCCCAGCCCCAGTGATTTACCCATCACCTCCCCCAGCCCCAGTAAATTGCCTCTGTGATCTCTCACAGCCCCAGTGAATTGCCCCATTTCCTCCCCCAGGCCCAGTGAAGTGCCCCATCACCTCTCCCAGTCCCAGTGAATTGCCCCATTACCTCCCCCAACAATAGTGAATTGCCCTTGAGATCTCTCCCAATCCAGTGAATTTCACACAGAGACACATGCACTCACACAGAGACACATGCACAGACTATGAACGTTCTCTTCCTCAAATGTTGCAGGTCTATGCAGGACCATAAATCAAGCATAAATGCTCATTCGCCTAAAAGACAGATTAAAAATAGGAAGATGAAGCTGAAATGATTTGTTTCCGTACAATTATATTTTGTCAGCATTTATCAAGGAGAGGGTGTATGTCTAAAGAACAACCGTGTAACCGCTCAAGCATTTTTACTTGAATGTTGTTTTATGGTCCTTTAAGGACCCAGTGAAGCAGTCTCATCTAGCTGGCTGCATACAGCATTGCTGATTGGCTGCAAAGATGAGCATGCACACATGGACAGGGTACACTTTTACAAAAATAAACCCTCTCAGGAGCTTAGCTCAAGCCTGGGGGTGTAAACATCACCTGTAAAAAATGTTTTAAATTCAAAGCTAAAAAAACATAGTGCATGCAAATAAATGTAAACACACACTACTAATTCCCCTCTATCAGATGCATTCATAACCCGGCTCACTTGTATATACCTTTAATGTTTAAAGCTTTCTTTTTTAAATGCATGCATACAATAATTGTGTCCATTTAAGTAAAAGCAATAAAATTTGTCAGTTTCTTTAACTTTCGGTTACCCCTTCATATTGACTCATGCAGTGTGGTCAAAAACATCATAAGAAAGGCTGTAAACAATACTTTCCCATGGACATTGCATTTAATAGTTCAACTTCTCCTCTTTCATATTGTACAAAATATAGCTTTTGCAGGTTAACATTTCAATATGGCAAATTAGGAATATATTTTCTTTCCTGAGTCATTTTTATAGTCCATTTGCTCCTCCTTCATATTTTCCGAAATATAGCCTTAGGGGTTAACATTTCTATATAGCAAATTAAGAGTACATTTTGTCTCCTGACTCACCTCCTCCAAGTGGTTAAAAAAAAAATGCAGAGCCTGGTATGATTATTTTTCTGGATACAGATAAGGAATATGTGAGTCACTTGCTGTAGGATATAATGGGTCCACTGGGCAAATAATCATTCCAACTCATAAATATAAATTTTAGAACATTTAACAACCATTGATTTACTGTTATGGCAACAGACCCTGATCACATATATAGTTGTCAGTGTGGGTAACGTTTGCAATGTTGTTCATGCGAAGCAAGGTGAGCCGTTACAGGGCGCAGGCAACGGCGCAGGACTTAGGCTGTGGTGCCGGCCTCTTTCACCCCCCTCTGCCTCTCATCTCCCCCTCTGCCTCTATCTCATCTCCCCTCTGCCTCCCCCAGCGACCGGAACTTACCTGCTTACCTGGAAAGCCTGCCAGTAGCTTGCGGCCCGTACTCACCCTCTTCTCCTCCTCTGCGGCTCCCATCCTTCGGCCGGAACTACTTTCTGGGTCAAGCTGTGAATCGCGCAGGCGGGTTGTGCAGCTTGATCCAGAAATTAGTTCTGGTCGAAGGACGGAAGCCAAAGAGGAGGAGAAGACTGTGAGTGCGCTGCTGCTGGCAGGGTTGTATCCAGGTAACAGACACAGGGGAGGGAGATACGGGGGGAAGGGAGAGGGGGACAAGAGGAACAGGAGAGGGAGAGAGGGGGAAAAGAGACACAGGGGAGGGAGATGTGGACAAAGGTGACACAGGGGAGGGAAAGGGGGAGGAGGGAAAAGAGGTACAAGAGAGGGGTGAAAAAAACAAAAGGGAGGGAGAGGAGGCGGAAAAGGAGACACAAGGGAGGTAAAGGAGGGGGAAAAGGACACACAAGGTAGGAAGAGGAAGGGGAAACGGAGACACAAGGGAGGGAGCAGGGGGGAGGAGGAGACACAAGTTAGGGAGAGGAGAAGGAAAAGGAGACACAAGGTGGCAAACAGCATTGCCAGCCTTAACATTTTATTCCTGTCATTTTTTCCTAGTAGACTATAGTTGTCTTATTGTGTGTAATGTCACTGCAGGATAAGTTAAAGGACCATGCGCAGTGAACATACAGTTGTGCTCAAAAGTTTTCATACCCTTGGCGAATTGGTAATATATGTACCATTTTTAAAGAAAACATGACTGAGCAGGCAAAACATATTTCTTTTATTTCTTATGGGATTCATATTCAATTGTAGGTTACAACAGAATGGCACATTCATAAAATAAATCATGACCATAAAGAAACAAATTAAATAACCCTGTTCAAATGTTTGCATACCCTTAGTTCTCAAAACTGTGCATTGCCCCCTCAATGACAGTGTGCAGTCTTTTGTAATAGTTGTCTATTTTTGCAGGTGGTATAGCTGCCCATTCGTCGTGGCAAAATGCCTCCAGGTCATGTAAAGTCTTTGGTCGTTTTGCATGAACTGCACGTTTGAGATCTCCCCAGAGTTCCCCGATCATATTAAGGTCAAGAGACTGTTATGGCAATTCCACAACCTTCAACTTTTTCTGCTGTAACCACTGGAGGGTCAACTTGGCCTTGTGCTTAGGGTCATTGTCATGCTGGAAAGTCCAAGGGCGTCCCATGCGCAGTCTTCATGCAGAAGAATGCAAATTGTCTGCCAGTATTTTCTGATAACATGCTGCATTTGTCTTGCCATCAATTTTCACAAAATTCCTCATGCCTTTAGAGCTCCCCCCCCCCAAAAAAAACATCAGTGAACCACCACCATTTTTCACAGTGGGGTTGATATTCTTTTCACTATAGGCTTTGTTGACCCCTCTCCAAACATAGCGCTTATAGTTGTGACCATAAAGCTCTATATTGGTCTTGTCACTCCACATTACAGTGTGCCAGAAGCTGTGAGGCTTCTTATTGGCAACTCGACCATGCAGCTACCGTATTAATCGGCATATAACACGCACCGGCGTATAACACGCACCTCATTTTAAGAAGGGAATTTCAGGAAAAAAAAATTCAAATAAAGAACTTTGAAGCAAAATCCTCAACCTCCCTCCTCATCCTCAACCCCCTCCTCAACCTCACTCCTCATCCTCCCTCCTCAACCCGCCTATCCTCAACCCCCTCCTCAACCCCCTTCTCAACCCCCCTATCCTCAACCCCCTCCTCAACCCCCCTATCCTCAACCCCCTCCTCAACCCCCATCCTCAAATCCCCTCAACCCACCTCCTCAACCTCCTTCCTCAATCCCCTTCCTCAACCTCAACCCCCCTCCTCAACCTCCCTCCCTCCCTCAGGTTGAGGAGGGGGTTTAGGTTAAGGAGGAAGGGGGTTTAGGTTGAGGGGGGGGTTAGAATGCGGAGGGGGTTTAGAATGAGGAGGGAGGATGAGGAGGGGGGAGGGAATATCGGAGTATAACACGCACCTATCATTTGCCCTCTATTTTCAGGTAAAAAAAGTGCGTGTTATACGCCGATAAATACAGTAATTTTTATTCAAATATCATCATATGGTGCTCCTTAAACCAAACACACTGTCTTTCTCCAGAACAGCCGGTACTTCTCCTGAGGTTACCTGTGGGTTTTTTCTTTGTATTCTGAACAATTCCTCTCGCAGTTGTGGCTGAAATCTCTCTTGGTCTACCTGACCTTGGCTTGGTATCAAGAGATCCCCAAATTTTCACTTCTTAATAAGTGATTGAACAGAACTGACATTTGTAAGGCTTTGGATATCTTTTTAGATCCTTTTCCATCTTTATGAAGATCTTGTTATGCAGGTCTTTTGAAATTTCTTTTCTGCTCCCCATGGCTCAGTATCTAGTCTGCTCAGTGCATCCACGTGGGAGCTAACAAACTGATTGACTATTTATACACAGACACTAATTGCAATTTAAAAAGCCACAGGTGTAGACAGTTAACCTTTAATCTCCATTTTAACCTGTGTGTGTCACCTTGTGTGTCTGTAACAAGGCCAAAGGGTATGTAAACTTTCAATTAGGGCCATTTAGGTGATTTCTGTTACCATTATGATTTAAAACAACTATGTGATGATAATAAATGGCTTCATATGATCACTACCCTTCAATAAGAGACATTTATTTTGCATCTTCAGTCATATTTTCAAAATAAATGGCAAAATTTAACATTTTCTGCCAGGGTATGTAAACTTTTGAGCATATATATATATATATATATATATATATATATATATATATATATATATTCTGAACAAGGTCAAGGTCACAGTTAAAAACAATTCTTAATTTGAAAAAAAAAAAATTATACCTCTGCTGCATCTTTGAGGCATCCATGATAATCCGGTGAAGTTTGTATGTTAAAAATGATCTTTATATTTCTCAAGAGCAAGCCCTACATTTATTGATGCAACCTGCTGCTTCTGGGCACATTCAGGGGTGGGGGTAAAATTCAATGATATTCAATTATACAGTCCTCCTTACCTCTTCTTCCTTCCTCACCACCCCTCTAGTGATAAATCCATACCCTCATGCATCAGCTCTCAGGAAGCAATGAAACAACGGCAAAATAGAAGTTTCTATTTATAAACACATACTTAAAAAAATCTGTTTTTCTTTAAAAATGGCTTTAAGGTCATAATTTATACAACATCTAATTTTATTTGTTTGTTACATACTTAAAACCTGCATTTTTCTTGAAGTGTAGTGGTCCATTAAATAGTCCCAAAGAACATATCAATGCTGCAGAATTTGAAGTTATTGAAGTAATATTTCTAAGTATTAAAAAGCAACATGGATGGTAAAACCTATGTTTTATTCAGTTATACAAGTGCTTTCTTGGACTGAAAAGCACCATTAAAATGATTAATAATTACTGAATTAGGTGAAGTGTCTACCTTGTTTGTCTACTCTTGCAGTGCATTAAACTGCCCCACAAAAAATATTAGCAAAGCATAAATGTTAAAAGGAAAGATGCCCTTTTATAAAACACCTTGCTCATGCACACACTCTCTCTTTGCCTCTCTCCTTTTATAAAACAACATCTTAAAGTGCATGGTAATTATAATATATTATTATGTTCAAACATTGGAATTATGGCCAAATAAAGCAATGTATATTCTGATATTTGCAATGGCATCTGCTGTGGCTTTGTGGTAAGGGGCACTAATTGTTACATTCAGTTCCTCTGAATACCTTACACTCAAGGGCAATCTTGAGTTGATTTTAAAGCAGTTTTTATTAAAGTGGAATCCTGATTCTGTATGCTTTAATCAGTTACTTGTAATCAGACCATGTGTTAACTTAGGTAATATATTAGGATGTGTGAGCTATATTACAATTGTTCCACAAGTTAACCTAAAAGTGAATATATATATATATATATATATATATACACTAGGAAATTGCCCGTAAAAAATTATGGGAATAAAATTGTCAGCCTGGTAAAGCTGTTTGCCACACAATGCGAGGCTATGGGGCTTCGACGCTCATTGCAAGCCTCTCCCCCTGTGTATTTTATAGGCCTTGCGCTTAAGTGTAAGTGTCTTTGGTTGTCTTAGTGCCTTGGGTTAAGTGTTACTGGGCTGGGTTAATTGTTACCGTCTTGTGTTAAATGTTAGTGGCTTGCATGAAGTGTTACTGTCTTTCGTTAAGTGTTACTGGTTAAGGCTCGTTTTTACATCCTTCGGGGTAGTTTTACATCCTATGGGCTAGTTTTCCGTCCTTCGGCCTCGTTTTCGTTGGGTTTCGTTTTTTCGGCAGCCATTTTTTTCCTCGCTTTGGTGAATCTTGTAAAAATAACAAATATGGCTCAAATTAATTTGCAACCTCACTCACAGACTCCCTGGCTCTCCCACTGTGCTGTATGTGAGTGTGTAAGTGAATTTGAGGCATATTTGTTTTTTGAGGTCTCTCCAGGTCTGTGGTTCGGCCACTAAAGTCGGATTTTTGCGAGGCACACAGTGTATGTACGAGTCGTAAGCCTCGCTTCGCGATTCTCACAGTGCAATGAGCGTATTGGCGCTCATTACAGCCTAAGTCCCACGTGCTTCATCAAAGTCCTGCACAGTCGTCGGCTCACCTAGCTTTGCGAGGCTCGCAAAGCGTGACCAACATCATAAGCGTTCCAAACAACCCAGCGGATCCACAACTATTATAGTGATGTGTATATATATATATACAGTATATATATATATATATATATATATATTTATATATATATATATATATATATATATATATATACATATATATATATATATATATATATATATATATATATACACACACACACTATCCATACCTGCACGTCCATGTTTTGGTTTAAGCTCACTGAGTTTCTTTCATTGTCCAAAGTTTCAGAATGTCCGGAGGCTGAACCTTGGGAAGGAGTGTTCAGGGATGCTCTTTATTGAGATTCCTCTCTTTGTTTTGACAATCTTCGAGTATACAGCTGAGACTGCTCTGGAAAGTTGGAGCAGAGGAGGAAGAGTAGGAGCTCACAGTTGTTTCCATGCTATTGTTATGGTATTCAAAAACGTGTTGGGTGAGTGGCATTGAGGCAGTGAGCCTTCATGGTGTAGGCTTTTATTCAATTTTTGCAAAGATTGTGTCCCTGGTTAAAATCAAAAGGCTCCTGGTGGGGTTTGGGGGCATCCCCCCCTAGCAATGGTCAGGTTGTGCTATCAGGCAGAGTAAGTTTTCATTTCTGCAGAATTGTTTCTCTGCTTGAAAAAGTAGCTCCAGCTATCTTTTGAGTTCACTAAAGGTGGATTAACACAGGTACTGCTCAGACCACGGCAAACATGTCTATACAGGAATACCCCGTTTAGAGCGGTATATGCGTTCCTGCATGTAGGAGCTCTAAATGAAAACTGTGCTAAAAGGGGCATTGTATCACCATAGCACTGTTGAGCTAAGCATGGATTTAATGCCCGCAACGTGATTTTAGCTTTTATCCAAGGACTGGGACCAGAAAGAGTGCTATAGCAAAACAGTGAAAACTGGGGTGGGGGGGGGGGGGGCATGGGGGGTATACCTGTATATATAATTCTAAATATATACATATATTCAAAGTTTATATTTATATATATATATATATATATTCAAAACTATAGGTTATACCAAGTACTTTATCAACTGAATCTTATTTTTAAACATTGCATTTTCCAACAGTAAACTAACATTGACATTTTTCAGCTGTCTGTCACCATTTCTGATCCAGCCACAAAAACAGATTCATATCTGTTGTTAATTAGAAATCATTAATATATGTTGATTACCCCCTGGGGCTCTGTGGGTCTGGGTATGCCCAATATTTTGTTGTGCAACTGGCTTGAACTGAAGACAATGAACCCAAAGTCTCATGGGGTAATCAGTAACTATTGATAATTTTCTATAATTAATAAAAGATATGAATCTTTGTTGATCAATCAGACTGACAGTTGAAAAATTGTAAACCTCAGTATTTGCTGTAGGCAAATGCAATTTAAAAAAAATAACATTTAATCAATAAAGTACTTATTACTACCTATAGTTTTAAATTATACCATATATGGAACCTTCATTGTGTCACTTTTGTTCATTGGATAGTGGTAGAAATGAGTTTCTGGTGACAGCCTTGCTCCCTTCTTGTGAAAGTATACTAATTAGGAAATCTTATTGTATTGTTTCCTTGTCAGCTAATACATAACTGTAAGAAACTGCAGTACTCTGAAATCACATTGAGTGATGTTTAAATTCATAAAATGTAAGGAAGTTTTTGTGCACTTAGTTTACCTTTATCACATTTTTAATGGATTATTGCGGCTCTTTCAATGATTTTTTCTTCTTTGTACTACTATAACAATATATTTCTTCTATTGCTGCGCTGAACACTATTTCTTACCTTTTTTCCCGAAAAATAAGACCTAACCGGAAAATAAGCCCCAGCATGATTTTACAGGTAGCTAGTAATATAAGCCCCACCCCAAAAATAAGTGCCAGTTAAGATAAGAAGAGGAAGCGCCGAAGTGATAGAGAAGAACACTACTACGGATCAGGGTGAGAGAGGAGGAGAGCCTGGTGAGGCTGAGGGGGCCCAGGGTGGGTCAAGGGGGCATGGGCCAGGGTGAGAGTGGGGGGGGGGGGGGGATGGTGAAATTCAGGGTTTGGAGAGTTATGACGATGTTCCAGGAGAAGATTACATGACTGTTTTTGAATAAATGTAGATTTTTGTACATGAAAAATTAAGACATCCCACGAAAATATGCCATAATGCGACTTTTGGAGCAAAAATTAATATAAGACCTGGTTTTATTTTTGTGGAAATATGGTATTGTTATTACTGGTCATTATTTATATTGTACCTTACTGACCACAACCTTTCATTTCATTATGTCTGGCTGCACTCAAGGAAGAGAAAGATGCCTCACATGTTTCCAATCTGTATTGGAGTTTAAGCATCAAAGAGACACAGCATAAGATCCAAATATGGCAATTAAAGATAACTAGCCACTTGCCCCTCAAAAATGACGGGGCAATAACATTTTAAGCCATTGCAATGCTGTTTGCCACACAATGTAAGGCTTTTGATCCTCTGTGAACCTTCGGCGCTCAGTGTGAGCCGTTGTAATGGTACATTTTCTGTGTGCTACGTTCCTGGCTAACTCGTACTTGCCTGGCAGTGATTTTCGCGGCTCTGTGTCCATTAGCCTCGTTTTCATTTTTTTTTCGTCCGACATTTTTCTTCTTGCTTAGCCGATTTTCAAGTGACGAAACAAGTGTAACAGAACCTTACCTTTGCCTGTGAACATTTATTACTACACTGTTTGGAATGTCTTGATGATCTGTAACTGTCATGCTGAGTTCAGGTATTAAAAGTTTTTCTCTGATGGTTGATAACAACTTCACTTTTACACAGCAGCTTGCCAGGGAAAAGGACGTCTCCAACGTCTGATACCCTCTCACTACCGGGGTAGCCGTTACATTGGTTGGCAGCGGTGGGATGGTCCTTTTATCCAGAGAGCAAGTGCTGAATGGAGTCTCAATACGCCAAGCTGAAAAGACCCACACGAAAAGATTTATTGGAGAGTCGTGGTAGGAGTGCCAGTAACAGGCCACGGAGGGAGCTGATAGCTGACCTGCTGGAGCTGGACGAAATGGATAGATCTATGGAAGTAACGGAGCCCTTTACATCTGTCAGCGAGGACGATGTAATTACTGGTATTGTACAGCGGAGATTATCCTTGTATCCAGAAACGTCCATGGAACTAATAAACCAGCTGCTCCGGGAAACAAGGGAGGAGATAGAAACTAAGAGGAGACAAGAAACGGAACTGGTAAGAGCTAGACAGCCCATTACACAGGCAGTTCCTACCCCCCCCCCCCACCCACTGCTACAGTAAAGAAAATACCGTTCACTGCATTTAAAGCTTTTGTAGAAAGTGAGGAAGAAATAGATGAATATTTGGCTGACTTTGAGAGGCAGTGCTCACTACACCAGGTACCACCAGACCAATGGGTCACTATTTTGTCTGGGAAATTGTCGGGCAAAGCCAATGAAGCCTTTCGGGCTCTTGCTCCAGAGGATATTTTACAATATCAGCAAGTTAAAAAGGCACTGCTAACCCGATATGCCGTAACCCCAGAAGCATACCGCCGTCGCTTCCGGGAGTCCAAGAAGAAGGCTGTGGACTCCCACATGGAATGGGCAAACACAATATAAAGGGTGGCATCACATTGGGTTCGAGGGTGCAATGCCAACACCGGAGAAGAAGTGTTACAGTTGTTCTTGATGGAACATTTCTTTCAAGATCTGGCTGCAGATATACAGGACTGGGTGAGAGATCGCCGCCCTGCCAACTTAACTGAGGCAGCGCGACTAGCAGATGAATACACAGAAACAAGGAAGGTGAGCCAAGGTACCACACGACCAGCACCTAGAACAGAGGCACGCATCCCAACCTACGCTGCACACACAGAATTTCGGGCTCCAGTACCCCCAGGACCTCCACGCCCTCAGGGGTCTTACAACCAGCCCCGGGAATCTTACAAAGTGACATGTCATCACTGCAGCAACACAGGGCATATTGCCCGTTATTGCCCTTTGAGATCAGCCAATAACGAATGGAGGTGCACAACACCCCACACAGAGACCCCGCCATCACGTCCCTCTGCTGCTCACTGCCTGGAAATCAAAGGGAGCCCTGAGGAGTGTTTGGGAATCTTGTATGAGGCCAACCTCGTAGAGGCTGCCTCCCCGGATAACCGCCAGTATCACCGCCAAGAGGTGTGTGTAAATGAACAGATAGCACAAGGCTTAAGAGACACTGGCGTTACCATCACTTTGGTGCAGAAACATCTCGTGAAACCAGAACATGTATCTAATCGTACCGTTGCTGTTCGTGGCGCAGGGGAGGCCGCGCGGGCCGGGTCCGGGAACGGGCGGATCTATGTGGGGAACCTTCCGGCCGACGTGCGGGAGAAGGAGCTGGAGGAGCTGTTCCACCGATACGGCCGGATCCGGAGCGTCGAGATAAAGAACCGCGGCAGATGCAGCAGCTCTCCATTTGCTTTCATCAAATTCCAGGACCCGCGGGATGCAGAGGATGCAGTATTTGGTCGGAATGGCTATGACTTTGGCTCATGTCGTCTAAGTGTTGAGTTCCCAAGGCCTTTCAGGGGCTCTCGGGGTGATGGTGGTGGTTATGGAGCACCACGGGGAAGGAATGGACCTCCCTCTCGACGGTCTGATTTCAGAGTCCTTGTCTCAGGTCTTCCCCCATCAGGTAGTTGGCAGGACCTAAAGCACCACATGCGGAAAGCTGGTGACGTCTGTTATGCTGATGTACACAAAGATGGAATGGGAATTGTGGAATTTATCCGGAAGGAGGACATGGAATATGCTTTGAGAAAACTGGACGACACTAAATTTCGGTCTCATGAGGGTGAAACCTATTATATCCGGGTTTGCCCTGAAAGAAACGCCAGCTACTCGAGATCAAGATCCCGCTCTAGAGGGCGTGACTCCACCTATCAAAGCCGCCGTTCTCCCTCTCCTTTCCGACCGTATTGAGCTGTCACCACAGGGACACTTTCTATGAAACTAATTCTAAAGCCCATCTGCTCTGAAGTTACATTCCACAACCCCCTAGTATGGCTGAACTGAGTGGCTGGGGACAATGGACGATTACTGAGATGGAGCTTGGCCCTACAACCGTATAACTTTTCCATTCAATATCGCCCTGGCCGGTTCAATGCGAACGCAGACGAACTGTCCAGGCAAACTGAACTTTTACCTTAACAGCAGACCGGACAGCCCCAAGTTGACCCGAAAAGGATCAATCCGGGTCTGCCGGAGTGTTCCACAAAGGGGGAGCAGTGTAACAGAACCTTACCTTTGCCTGTGAACATTTATTACTACACTGGCCCTTTAACTGTTTGGAATGTCTTGATGATCTGTAACTGTCATGCTGAGTTCAGTTATTAAAAGTTTTTCTCTGATGGTTGATAACAACTTCACTTTTACACAGCAGCTTGCCAGGGAAAAGGACGTCTCCAACGGCTGATACCCTCTCACTACCGGGGTAGCCGTTACAGCCTCGTTTTCATTTTTTTTTGTCCGCCATTTTTCTTCTTGCTTAGCCGATTTTCAAGTGACAAAACTTCTTAAATGTGACTTAAATTTGCGTGCAAGCTCACTCCCAGACGTCCTGGCTGTTGTTGTGCTTTTGGTGTTTGTGAACGTGCGCGGTTCAGCCGTTAACTTTGTATTGTTGCGACCTCGTATTTTTTTTTTCGAAGTTCCAACGATCGTTATTGTTGTTTGTAAAAGTTGTACGTCCTTGTCGGTGTTTTCTGCGATTCGGGGTCGTGTAGCCTCGTTTTAATTTTTTTTATCGCTTAGCCAATTTTCAAGTGGCGAAACTCCTTAAATTTGACTTTAACTTGCGTGCAACCTCATCCCAGACATCCTGGCTGCCCCCCCCGTGCTGTGTGTGGTGTTTTTGTTATGTTTTGTTTTTTATTTTTAAGTGTTTTTGTTGTTTTTTGATGTACGCGTCTCGGCCGTTAACTTCATATTTTTGTGACCTCGTATTTTTAAGTCCTGCGGGTCGTAATTTATTTTGTCTAAGTCCATATTTCCTCATTGCGCGTTATTGTTTTTGTTCTAAGTCCCTCAGGTCATATATTTTTTTCTAAGCCCTGCTGTGTTTTTTTTCTATTTATTTTTCTTTGCAACAATATGACAAAAATGTTCTTGAAATCCTGTGCTGCTAAATTGTTTTATTATTATTGATAGTATTAGTAGTATTACTCTATATTATGTATAAAGCACATACATTTCCATTGTCCTAAACCTTTACTGCCCACAGCCTTCCATTAAGTACTATCACAGTCTCTCTCGGCCACTCAGTACCCAAGCAAGGATGTCTCACATGCTTTCAAACCATTATTGAGTTAATTGAGTAAAAAGCTCAGCATTTTAGGAACTTAAAGTAAAACTCTATAAGTGACTGAACCAAAGTATATGTTCAGAAATAATGTACTGCTACTCTTTTTTTATTAACACTTTTTTCTATATCTCTATTAATACCACTGCCTTGCACACTGTATTATTACCACTGTTCGATACCACAGCTGTCATCTCTTGCTGTTTTCATGGCTCACAATTTATAACCAATTCTCTTTCTATTCAAGGACCACTGTATGAAAGTTTTTTTGAAAAAATACACAGCCTGTGTACGCAATGTCAAAGAATGAGAATTGAGCATATTATTAAAATACATTTGATCAAGCACACTATTCCTCATGTGCAACTGAATAGCTCTAGGAGGATGTTTTGTAAATTAAGGATTGTGTGTTTGCTTTTGGGTGCATCCTCCTAGAGTGACTCAGAAGCAAAGGACAAATGTAGTGCTTGATCAGAGCTGAAAATAAAGGGGAATAAATATACAAAGTTTTAAAAATAAGAATTATCCCCTTCTCTCTATATTTAAAGGGTCACTGTGGTCATATATTTAAAATAAACTATTTTGAATTATACTTAAAAAAATCTGTTAAACTTTTTTATTATGGAAAATACACTAATACAGCCTCTGTGGCAAAGTGACCCTTGAGGATCCATAAAAAGTCCAACATACAAAAGAAATGGCTTACTTCAGCATAAACGTACTAGCTGTTGTCAGGAATTCCCTAACTAGCCCTCAAGCCGCTTCTCAGTCTTCAGGTAAAACATTCACAGTTCATGTATTCTTCAGGCCTTTCTTCTTCAGGCCCAAATACTAACTTTTCTAAAGGCGTGTGGGTCACTGGCCCACCCTTCTCTCCAGATACCGCTACCTCCAGGGACCCTTAACATCCTCTATTGGTGAGGGCTAGCATCTGTTAGCAGCACAAACTTCTCCCTGGGGCAATCTAAAAAGTCTTTTTCAATAGTACATTTTATTCCACATCCAGACTCCAGGCTTTCCTCCAATCCACTGGTGTCACAAACCTTCATATCAGTTTTCTGTCCACACTTTTCAAAGTTTACTGTAGCATGTAGCATAACAGGTCCCATAACACCATCTGTGTTTATCCAAGCTTTACCAGCTGCAATGGATTCTCTGCTCCAATGTCTTAGTGGCAGCTCTTCTGCAAATCCTCTATTCTGCAGCAAACAGTCTCCTCTGTAAGTGCTCGTGTGGCACTAAAACTTTTTCTCTGTAGCAGTATCTGTTCTCAGTTTGCTCTCTTAGCTGTGCAAACAGCCGCGGACCAAATAAAACAGCCTTTTTACTCCAGACTATAAACCTCTAGGCTCTTTGGACCTATCCTTTCATAGTAGCGCAGCACAAGGCAGCAGCAGTAGCCGTGAGCATCTGCTAGATGGCGCTGCCGATATTCAGGTGCCATAACATAGGGTAAAAGCTTAGGTAAACTGTTAGGGTGAGGGTTAAGGTTGGGGTTAGGGTGAGAGTTAGAGTTAATTCAAGGGTTAGGCTAACATTATAAGCTTAGAACCTCTCTCACATATCAGCAGCGCTGCAAAATATTGGCAGCACCATGTAGCGGTTGGAGGCCGCACTGCAGCGGCTGAACTGTCCCAACACCATAACAGGATAGATCCGGGTCTTCCTAAGCTTATGCATTTACTGCTCCCTCAGCAGCTTCAAAATCAAAACAGCATTCTGAAGCTAGCTCCCCACAGCCTGCACTCTTCTGCTAGGCTGCAGAGCCTAACTGGTTGCCACACCCGTCTTTCAGTGTGTCTGTTTTCAGAGCGACACACACCTGCAGCTAATCAGTGCTGTAGCAACAGTTAACTCTCTGTCTGGTGAGAAATCTTCACATCTCTTCATCTTGCACCAGCCTCTGGGGGGCACTCCATCACATCTCTAATGTATTACCTTTTATATGCAATTGTGCTGTATTTTGACCAACTTACTGAATTGAGAGTAGACTTTGAATACACATGACGTTTCTGTATGCTCAATTGGAATATGGTATCTACAGCGGCCCTTAACTCTAATGGAATCCTGAGAAATTAAAATGAATGGAAAGTAAGTTTATTTTTTAAGATTGTAAATAGCGAGTTTCCATTCTTGTAGGGTGCTTTGGAAAAAACACTTTTTACAAGATTCGAAACTCAAAACATGGCTCTCCATTTTCTGCAGTTGTTAATATTGTATAATATTGTATATTTCCTTATTCTTATCCCCTACAGCGCTACAGAATATGTTGGTGTGTTACAAATAAATGGTATTAATAATAATAATAATAATAATAATAATAATAATAATAATAATAATAATAATATGATCAATTCTGATTACAGAGGCAATATGCCTTTCAAAAACAAACTTTTAAGCAGCGGCCCTTAACACTACTCTCGTCAATTACCAGTGCCCTGTAGGCTCCCATCTCATTTAAATTTTAACCCTGCTTCGACATATTTGTATGACCATTGGTCCCTTCTATTAGTATTACCATTGCTCTCTCTATCTGCATTGCCACTTCTCTTATCCTTCTCACTTTCTCAGTTAGCCATTAAAAGGTTTCATGTCCAGTCTCTTTTTTTCTTGTTTTTCGTGTCTAACATAGTGTTATTACTAACATTATTTCTCTTAAAGCATCAGCATTTGCATTTTCCATAGCTCTATTTACAAAGCAGAATAGTACAGTGGGTATAATTAGCAAATCACAACAACAAAATACATATTCTAAAGTAACTAGCGACTTGCCCGTCAAAAAATGACGGTCAATAAAAATTAAATGTTGTGAAATTTGTTTGCAACACAAAATGAGTCACCTACATTTGTCCCTTTTTTTAAATAAAAATAAAAACACATTAATTTTTGTAACTTTTTATTTTTTTAACTTTCAACTAATATTACACAAACATTAAACTTTGTAACATGCAACTTGTATATGAAACATTTGTTCACCATTTTGTTAACAATACTAACACTTTTCAATACATATTTATCACTGAGTAACTGCAGACTATATTAACTTAGAGTAAGTAAATAGTTTTAACAATAACATGCTTTTTATCATTTGTAACATATTTTTTAAACTCTTGTTAAACTAAATTAGCATTGAATCCAGAGGAAGGCAAACAATAAAATCCCTCTATTGAAACTTGTCCAATTGTATCAAAGAGGGAAAAAAATTAATTCCTTCCTGACCCCATTAACTGGCGATCGGATTTCTCCCTGAATCAATACTTTGTCTTTAAATAATACATTTCCAATTATTCTTAAAATAGTTAAACTTTATACTAACAATACATATTTGACTATACCACATATATATTTACCAAACTTTTTTCAAAATTCCAAAAACACATATTTAACATCTGAAATTTTAACATCAAACAATAACATTTAACTCTTGTAAACCTGAAAAAGTCAGTTAATTGTTTTGTGGGGCCAATCATGTAAATATAAAACTTTGAACCCATTCCAATCTGTTTAAGGATATTTTACTGTTGTTGTTTTTTTTTTTTTTCAGTTTGTCTGTTCTGCAAATATCACAAAGATTTTCATAAGTGAAATATTGTTCCCGTATTTAAAGAGTCCCAGAGTACTTACATTTTGTACTGGAAGTCAAACCACCGTTTTTTTTTCCATTCTTTGGATGTTTTGCGTGAAATGTTGTTTTTGTGCAATCATATTGAGTCCCATAAAATGTTGGCATTAAAATTAAACCATTGTCCTCTATCTTTCCAACACCTCATAGTAGACAATGTTTTTGGTGTAAACACATCCATTGTCCAATAAATGACCTTGAGTTTCGTTTTCTTCAACATGCACTTTAATTTCTTTTGGATTAGTGCACCTTGAAAAAGCCACATAGAGTTGTTCATGTTCAAAAACTGGTTCCTTTAAAAAAATCCCAACTGACTTAAAAGTTTATCCTTGGGATTTATTGATAGTCATAGCAAATGCCATGATAACTGGAAATTGTCTCCGTTGAAGGACAAAGGGCAAACCACTCTCACTTGGAGCTAAATCAATTCTTGGTATAAAAACTCGTTCACCTTTATGGGTACCAGTTATAATTTCTGCATGTATAAAATGATCTTTTAACTCATGCACAATTTATCAGGTCCCATTACAAAGTCCTTTTTTTGGATTCATATTTCGCAATAACATAACAATTGCACCTTTTTTCAATTGTAAAATATGTGGGGGCATTCCAGATGGTGTTAACGAATTAATAAATTTGATACTAAAATTCGATTCACTGTCTTTATCATCTGACAGAATAGAATCTGCACTGTAATAATTCTTTTGTGGTGCATTGATATATTTTAAAATTTTGTTATTTACGTTCAAGGCATCAATATTTTTTGATGGTAATATCACTTTGTTTGCAATGTCTGTGTAATCCTCATTATTAAGAGTGTTTAGAAATATGGCTGATATGAGTGATTCATTGCAAACCATTTCTGATGGAATTTCAATGGTATCATTTGGTAAATGCTGTATTTCTGGATGTTTTCCATCTCCGATTTTAATGAGCCAGTCATTGAATTCATTTTGGCCTTCAGATCTCATATTTAATTCTAATTTGAGATGTGTAAATATTTGCCACAGTTTACTGGTCTTGATACATGTTTCAATGATCTCTGTTCTATTTCCGTGTGGCACAACAGGTAATGTTTGCCTAAAATCGCCTCCTAACAGCATCACCTTTCCACCAAAAGGCAACTTAATATCCATCACTTCTTCTAAGAATCTGTCAATACATTGCAGTGCATGACATGACATCATTGTTGCCTCATCTATGATAATTAGTTTAGTTAGTTTAAATTATTTTGCTTGTATGGAATTGAGTCGAATATCTGACACTGATGTTTCCAAAATGGGAACTGGCAGCTTAAATCCACTATGCACAGTTCTACCACAATCTAACAAAAGTGCAGCAATTCCAGTTGTTGCAAATGGCATAGCTGTCTGACCCTGTGATCGAATATAACTCATCAAACAATTGTACAAATAAGTTTTTCCTGATCCACCTGGTCCGTCTAGATAGAAATACCGGTCTTTGACCATTTCATCATCTGTAGCATTTGTGATGGCATGAAATGCTTCTAACTGTAAAATATTTAAAGTTGCCAGTTTTTCTTGTGTTTTTTGTTTTTGAAGCTCAGTGTCATAATCATCAAAATTGATGTCATCTATAAGTCCTGGATCAGGTAAATTAAAACTTGCACAATTTAATCCATGAGCCAACAATATTTCTTGGATTTCCATCAATGTTTTTAACAGAGCTATTGGTTCTCTGTAACGTTTCAAGAAATCTTCTGAGATGTTTAATTTAAATGTTTCCCACAAAGTGAAAGCATCAGGTACATTGCAACATATACAAATGAATGCAAATTGTTGTCTCATTTGCTTAGGCATTTGACATAGTGCTGCTTCTTCCAGACACCTCTCCCATTCTGTATCATCAGCTATAAAATTTTGGTGTCTTGCAGCTAATAGGAATGTATCATAAACTATGTCATTCACTGTACGTAAATGCTCAAAACTCTGTGCACCGGGAACATGTAGCAGAAGTAATCTTAAGCTGAAACGTTCAATATCCCTTGGACTGACGGTATAAATGCGTGGTATGATTTTATGTGTATCTCTTCTTCGTTGTCGCCATAGACCATTTACAAATACATAGTTATATGGTATCTCTTTGTATAAAAAATGTCTGTCCTGTGTATCCTGACATTTTAATTTAAACCACGCAGTAAGCGTAGTATCTCTGTCTTCACTTTGATATAATGCAGTTCTTTCATTTCCTTGAGTAAAGCAAACCATCTGACTTTAAGGCAAATGTACAGCTAAACGATAGATAACATGTGACCGATCATGCATCTCAAATTTCAAAAGGCGCCACATTGCTTCAGGAGCACTCACATACCGAGCATCTAAATAATTTGATAGTTCATCATGTAAAATTGGATTTTCGTTTTCATTTCCAGCACCTTGTACAACAACAGTAGCTGCATCGTATCCTTTGTATATATATTTATACACATACTTAATTGATTTAATCGAAGTGCAAGCTTCCACATTGATGTGTGCATTGTACTTGATGAGCAAATGTGGATTGTATGGAACGACAAATCTATTATCAACCTTTTGGCCACGGATAATAGCTGTTTGTCCTTGTGTTCTTTTATACAAAGGATATCCATCACAATTTGCATAAGTTTGCATTTGAAATTGTTTTGGAAATTCTTTAGTACATTTTTTATTTTCCATACATGGTGAATTCGGATTCATCTCTCCACATGGGCCATGAATCATTCTATGAGTAACAATCTCCCAAAGTTTTGTATATTTTTCTTGGTCTGGCAATTGTGCAGAAATTACTGAATCCACTCTCTCTGCAGTGTTTAACTTGTCTTTTTCCTGCAGTATTATAAGTATGTGAGCATGTGGCAATCCTCTTTTTTGAAATTCAATGGTGTAAACAAAAGCCACACATTGTCCAAATAAGTGTGCTTTAGTGATATCATGTATTAATGAATTGAGTTTGATTTTAAATACTCTTGCCACTAAATCTGATCGGTCAGAAGTAGTTTGTCTCAGATTCAAATTTTCCTTGATCTCTGGCCATTGTGGATTACACGTGAATGTAATAAATACATCTGGTTTTCCAAATTTTGTAACAATAGCCATGGCATCATTATACCTTTCTCGCATATTGCGAGGAGATCCTTGGAAAGAGGATGGCAAAATAATTGCTCTTCCAGCTGGAATGTCTCTGTTGGAAGCTAAATCTGCCACATAATCCATTAATCCACAATACTGTTCTACTCGTAATGTATTTTGTTGATATTTAATGAAATTTAGATTATTGGCTTCAACTTGTAAATATGAATCAATAATCCATTGTTGAGTGAGTTTGCCTCCATGTAAAATTGGATTAAAACAATCACGGATAGCAGTTTGTACCACTTTATATTCCAGCATGGAAATATTAGATCTAATACAAAGTTTAGTACTGGGATAACTTTCCAATTGTAATTTTGGTTCCCATCCTGGTTCCCCATTTGGAAAGAAAATGGGATATGTCATTGGATCTAAATTACATCTTAATATATTGATGTTGATAAATGGTTGTTCTTCATTGCGTGGATATATTCTAATATCCCGCTGAAAAGGTAGTTCACCATCTTCATTTTTAAACACCATGGCAACCTCATTTACAGTAGGTAAATTATATCTTCTTTGATCAGTGTTGCGATCTCTTTTTAACGCCATATTGAGTCTTGGTGTAGGCAATTGATGTCTTTCAGCATGTTCCTGTTGTTCTTTTTCAAGCTGTGCTAATTGTTTGTATGCTTGACTATATGTTTTTTTTTGCATAATTTTATCCAGCTGTTCAAAGACTATGCGCAAACACTGTCTATTTTCTGGAAGTGTCATTCTTTGTTCCACAGCTTCCATTGTATCTAAGACATATAACTGTGCAAATTTCCTTTGCTCTCCTTCTTGTGCGTGTAAATGTGAAGTTCGGTGGTATATTTGACCTTGAACTCTGAAACAGTAAGGACCATGTCCTGGTACATTTTCTGCTAATGTTGCACCCATTGAAGCAAATGAAATTGCACTGTTATAAGACCTTATGTTTTGTTTGAAATTATTATAATTTGGAAATGTTGGATCGCTCATAATGCATTCTAAATAATATGGAAATGGGTTTCTTACTGGAAGTTTCACCTTTCCTTTCTGACAGCAACTAATTAAATTTCTGTCAGTAGGTCTTTCCTTTATAAAATGATAGGCCCCACAAAACTGACAAACCACATTAAGTAACCCACAATAATGAGTATCTACTTCTACTGCAGTAGTAAACACATTGTCATGCATTTCTTCAACACACATATCAGACCCACTTTCTATATGTACATGTTTTTCTTGTGTGTCTACATTTAAGTCATTCTGCAAAATAGAATCATTGGACACTGGTCCACAGAGATGTTTTTGTTTACTTTTACGTTTCTTGGAAGCCCCAACACACTCACTTGCGGCATTCTTACTCATCTTTCTTTTATTTAAAAGTCTCTGTCGATCTTCTTCTCGCAAGCGTTGTGAAGTTTCCGGTGTCTGAGCATCTCTCCAGCTTTGCTTCCTTTCCCTTGCCAATCTTCTTTTGCGTTCAATTTTGTCTTCTCCATTCTCCGCCATTTTAATCTATAATTGTAAATAGACATGTAATTATTGTTTGTTCTTTGTTTGTATAAATTTTTTTTCATTTTTCTAATGTTCCATTAAAGTAGATGAATAAAATAATAAAACATTTTCAAATATTGCACTTTAGACTGAAAGAAATGAAACAATTTTTCAAAGTATTTTATTGACATATATGAAATGGAAATAGCTGCACATATCTATCTTTATATTATTAATCCTTCAATTCCATTCCTTCTTGATTGAATTCACAGCATACCATCAATTTTTTTTTTTGCAAGTGTTGTAAGCTTCTTATTTTCTTTAAATATTATTATTAATTAGTATTGTCTTTTCAACTTTTTTCAAGTTATGACTAAATATCATACATTAATGACTCAATAAGTACTCTCCATTTTCAAAAAATATCCATTTTCACCAAATATATCATATATAGGCTTTTTCTATGCATCACTACAAAATTACATTTTATACCTGTGAGGATGCTGTTGATGTTGTTGAAAGGCTGCAAACGTCACACTGTCTGTTTATTCCCTTGCAGATCCAAATAAACTGTAAAATCAAATTGAGAATATTTTAAAACTTTTGCTTCATCGATATCATTAAATGAACATCAACAGACATATCTTCGGCCACATTAAAAACCTAAAAACATATTTTTTAATATCTTGCTGTAGTAATCTAATTAAAATTCTGTACCTGTCCAAATTATCCTTATGATGTTCAATGTGTGCAAACGTCACTATCTCTGGTCATTCAGTTACAATTCACTGCAATTATACAAAATAGTCAAATTAATGTATAATCTATTGCTTCATCTGTATCAATCAATGAGGCTTAACATACATATTTTTGCATAGATTAAAAACATGAAATAAATATATCAATTAATGAGCATGAACACACATATGTAAGCATAGATTATAAACATACACTCAATATTACTATTAGTCTTTAAATAAGAATCAATTAATCTCTATTAATCTTAAATTAATGTCTGACTATCAGCCTTATTAAATTGCGATTCAGCCAATTGAATAGGGCTCTATATAAGCACATAGCATATTTTTTTTACAGAGGTTTTTAGTTAGTGAAGAAATTGCTTTTGGATAGAAGTTTACTAATTACAAACTTCTGTAAAAAACATTTCCTCTGTGCTTATATAGAGCCCTATTCACTTGGCCAAATTGCAATTTAATAAGGCTGTAAATATAACGTCAAGACCTAAGCATGAGTCTCTTCCCTTTTTTTTTTTTGAGTGGTCTTTTAAAATGAGTATGTTACAACTGAATTTTTAAAATAATGTACATTACTAATGAAATAAGAATCAATTAATGTTCATTAATATTAAACTAATGTGTGACTAAATCTAACATCAACATATAAGCACGAGTATATAGCCTTTAATTTTTATTTTTGGTTTATTTTATACAAAATATATAAGAACTGAATTATTTAAATAATGTACATACATTAATAACTAATTAATCAACGTGTTCCTTTTTTTATGCACTTTCTTTTAAGATATTAATGATTAGTAATGACCCATTATGAATGTTATTTACAATTCTTTCCCACAGGTAATCACGATATATAACAAAATAATTATAAAATTAATGTACATTAATAATTAATTAATCAATCTGTTGCTTTTTTATTCACATTCTTATACGTTAATTAATTTTGATATTAATCATTAATTAATTAATTAATTAATGTACATTATGAATGTTATTAACAATTGTTTCACACTTGTAAGCATAATATTATTTTTCTATTAATTAAATTTCTTATTTTTTATTTATTAAGTAAGTACCAATTTATTAATTAATAATTATAAATGATATATTTACCTTTTTGTAATATAATAATGCTGAAGCAGTATACTGAAGAGCTAACAATCTCTTGAGATTTCCCGGCATCAGAAAACGTCCAGTCAGACTGTCATCACCTGAGGAGAAAGTGTCAGTTATGTGTCAAGTGTGCCCTATATATAGGCTTTGTGCGCGAGACAAATGCATTGTTTTAGGCAGGAAATCCGCAGTTGCGCGATCCAAATGCGTTGTTTCGGCGGGAAATCCTATGTGGCGCGAGACAAAGGCGGGAAATCTGTGTTAATGCGTAAATCTGTAATTGCGTTTCGTAAAATGTACTCGCTACTGTCTTTTTACTCATTGCGCGGTTAATCCGCATCCTTTATCTCGTTGTTTTTCTAACACATACGTCTATGGCTGTGTTTTACGCAGTTTGTAGTAGTATAGCCTCATTTCATTTTTTTCGGCGGCCATTTTTTTCTCTTAAGTGCTACGGTTTAACGGCTCGCCTCGCTACGCGACGCTCGCCTGCAATGAGCGCCTGTGGCGCTCATTGCCAAAGTACTACGGTTTAACATAATGGCTCGCCTCGCTACGCAAGGCTCGCCTGCAATGATCGCCTGCGGCGCTCATTGCCAAAGTGCTACGATTTAACGGCTCACCTCGCTGCGCGAGGTTCGCCTGCAATGAGCGCCTGCGGCGCTCATTGCCAAAGTGCTACGATTTAACAGCTCGCTGCGTGAGGCTCGACAGGCAATGAGCTCCTGCGGCGCTAATCGCAAAGTCGTACACACTACGCAACGCAGCGTGACGACGAATCGTAGTTAGACAATTATAATATGTAATTGTTCCTCCTGTCTCCCTTTCTCTTCCTCTCTTGTTTCCCCTTCTCCTGTGACTCATCTCCCTCTCCTGTCTCCCCTTCTTCTGTCACTCATCTTCCTCTCCTGTCATTCATCTCCCTCTCCTGTCTTTCCTTCTTCTGTCACTCATCTTCCTCTCCTGTCTCCCCCTCTCCTGTGACTCATCTTTCTCTCCTGTCTCCCCCTCTCTTATCACTCATCTCCCTCTCCTGTCTTCTCTTCTTCTGTCACTCATCTTCCTCTCCTGTCACTCATCTTCCTCACCTGTCTCCCCCTCTCCTGTGACTCATCTTCCTCTCCTGTCTCCCCCTCTCCTATCACTCATCTCCCTCTCGTGTCTCCACTTCTTCTGTCACTCATCTTCCTCTCCTGTCACTCATCTCCCTCTCGTGTCTCCCCTTCTTCTGCCACTCATCTTCCTCTCCTGTCACTCATCTCCCTCTCGTGTCTCCCCTTCTTCTGTCACTCATCTTCCTCTCCTGTCACTCATCTCCCTCTCGTGTCTCCCCTTCTTCTGCCACTCATCTTCCTCTCCTGTCACTCATCTTCCTCACCTGTCTCCCCCTCTCCTGTGACTCATCTTCCTCTCCTGTCTCCCCCTCTCCTATCACTCATCTCCCTCTCGTGTCTCCCCTTCTTCTGCCACTCATCTTCCTCTCCTGTCACTCATCTCCCTCTCGTGTCTCCCCTTCTTCTGTCACTCATCTTCCTCTCCTGTCTCCCCCTCTCCTGTCACTCATCTCTCTCTCCTGTCTCCCTTTCTTCTGTCACTCATCTCCTTCTCCTGTCTCCCCTTCTTCTGTCACTCATCTTCCTCTCCTGTCTCCCCCTCTCCTGTCACTCATCTCCCTCTCCTGTCTCCCCTTCTCCTGTCACTCATCTTCCTCTCCTGTTTTCCCCTCTCCTGTCACTCATCTTCCTCTCCTGTCTCCCCCTCTCCTGTCACTCATCTCCCTCTCCTGTCTCCCCTTCTCCTGTCACTCATCTTCCTCTCCTGTTTTCCCCTCTCCTGTCACTCATCTTCCTCTCCTGTCTCCCCCTCTCCTGTCACTCATCTCCCTCTCCTGTTTCCCTTTCTTTTGCCACTCATCTCCCTCTCCTGCCTTCCCCTCTCCTGTCCCGCATCTCCCTCTTCACACAGATGTTGGGGTGCACTCATGACGGGCGCGCTTTTGCATGTGTGCGCATTTGTTAAGCGCGTTAAAGTCAGGGTGCCACTGCTGACATGTCAGGCACATGTGTTTTGCATGTCTCTATACCTAACAGCCAGGGACCAAGAGGTCCCATCTCAGTCATGCAGGGTTGGACCTGGCCAGTACTTGCATGGGAGACCACCTTGGAATACCAGGAGCTGTATGCTGTGGCCCACTGGAGAAGGAAATGACAACCAACTCCTGTATCTCTACAACAAATACCCAGTGGATCAGCATGGTGTGTTGACGTTCATGAGGTCCCAGAGAGTCGGACTCAACTGAGCAACACAAGCAAAAACACTGACTAAGCAGGGTAAGAGATGAAAGTGTGCTCGGAGAAGACTGGCTAGTAATTCATGAAATTCTTCTGAAAAAAAGAATGAGAAGTGGTGTAAGAGACATGGGGCCTCATTCTATTAGCGTCCGCAGCCGTTGCGGGGCCGCAAGGACCGGCCGCAAGCTATTCGGCTATTCTATTCCCTTACGGCCGGGGGCTCCGGCAGGCTTGCGGCCGGTGCCTTGCTATCTCTTGCGGCCGAGGAAAGCCTTTGATCTAAAACGGCCGCAAGAGTTTCGGCCGTAAGAAATTCTTATTTGCAATTCAATTGCTCCGGGAAACCTCTCTGCAAGGCTAAAAGCGAGCCGCAGCTTACTTGCAGGAAAGAGGTCTCGCTAGCACCAATTAAGCACATAAAATAGCTCAAATAAAGCCATCCTGCACTTTGAGAAGACTATAAAGGGATTTTAGGTGTTAGAATAAATAGCACATAATTATCCTGTACTCAAATCCGTAAAATATTTTATTTTTAATATCCGTAAAATATCCATGTAAAAAGTCCAGAGTGCTTGGAGCACCTCAGACACACCCACGCCGCAGCCGGAAAATAAACAGTTAATTTGAACTCGGGTTTGGGCAGATGTGCAAGCTTGAGAGTGGGTTCCTTTTAATCCTCATGTCCCCAATATGATCCCTAGCATTTACAGAGCTGTACAGTGCAGGCTTGAATTTATTTTTGAGTTTTTATATTTCTGAGATTACGGCCGGTTCCAAGATATGCGGCCGGCCGTAAGAGGAGATCCTTGCGGGGCCGTATAATAGAATCGCGAGTTAACTGAACCCCGGCAAGGAATCGCAGCCTTACGGCCGATTTACGGCCGCTAATAGAATGAGGCCCATGGAGAGAGAAAGGAGAGAGAGCAGAAAGAGAAATCGGTAAGAGAAAGAGACACAGTTTGGAGAGGTTTGAAGATCAAGAGCATTTTGCTTTATTTAGTGTCAATTTTTAAACTTTTAAATAAAATTAAACTAGACTGAAAAAAAAAGTTTCTAACTACTTATAAAAGCCAAGCCATTCCAGACGCGCAGACTCGGTGGTGATAATGTCTCTTTAATACTGTGTTACTGTGTACTTGGCTGGTTAAACTTAGACAGCAGTTAGCTCAGCTTTAATGACAGGAAGTAGAAGTTTCTTTTAAGGACTTCCTACCAGTTCCAACAGTTAAACAACATCACAAGCTTCATTCTGTGGAAATGCTAGCAAGTTAGTGCTGGTCATATTGCTCTAGCTGATTTCTGCTTTTTCCTTTTGTACGCGTGAAAATGGCTGTGGTTATACCAGGATCTGCTGCTGTGTTATTCCTCTTATGTACTCTGACTGCAGCTCTTTCCCATAAAGTTTGGGAAAGCTCCCAGAACAGCAGTAACCAATACAACGTTGTAATGGTGATGAGCGACGCTTTTGTAAGTATCGGATTTCTTTAACCACATATACTTCTTTGACTGAAGAACTTTTTAACTCTTCTATGCATTTAGATTATGTATATATATATAACAAAAAAAAGAAGCAGCTACTAACATGATTTTGCCATGAAGAGTACTGTTATTACTGTATATGTATGCACTATAGATTGCCAGCAGTTTCCATGGTGAAATGCAAAAAAAATTCTGTAATTCAGAACGTAAGTCCATATTATTTTAGCAGTCAGTCGCCCAGTGTGGAGTAATTCTACCTGTGCTTTCTTTCTATTCACTAAAAAAAATGAATTCGAACAGTAGTCACATGCATTTAAAAGAGTATATGCATTAGAAACACATTTCTTTCATGAGTAACAAGTCCTATAATTGTAGTTGTTAACCACTGCTCAGTCTGTAAAAATTATGGTAGTTTGGTTTCAGCCACTTACAATGTGCAAAGCCTTATTAAAATGCGATTCGGCCAATTGAATAGGGCTCTACATAAGCACAGAGCATATTTTTTTTACAGAAGTGTTTAGTTAGTGAACTTCTATCCAAAAGCAAGGTCTTCACTAACTAAACACTTCTGTAAAAAAATATGCTCTGTGCTTATATAGAGCCCTATTCAATTGGCCAAATCGCAATTGAATAAGGCTGATAATACATTAGAGAAAATCTGGGATTTAACTGTAACTTTAAGTATCTGGAATGAGAACTTGGCATATGTCTACTTCACTCTGTAATGGCTAGGTGTAAAGGTAGATTCATTAACCATTGCATGGACTGTGACAGAGGCTGCACTTCAAATGTTCTCTTATGAAATAGACGTTACAGCCTTTTGTAAAGAAGATTGCAGCCTCTATGATGCTTAGTGACCTCACAGAGTTCTAATAAAGATGTGTACCTGTTTTAAAGGTTCACTGTCACTCCAAATGGAAGTTGGTTTCATCTTAAAGTGCATAAAAAACCTGGCTATACCGTGTATTAGACTTTTTTCTCTACAGTAAATAATTCCTGAGAAATACAGTCTCGTGTTTGCTGTTAATGTGCAGCTTAGTACGTTAATTCGCAACTCGGTTATTAATAAGGGTGAGGAAGGAATTCTAACTAAAGGACAACATTGGGCCATTGTCTTGGCTATCAGGCAAGCAGAATGTGATTGTAGTTAGCACATTTAAGCAGTGAATTTTTATTCAGGAGATGCTCATTTGCATAAAAATGCAGCACAAATAGTGAATTTCTCAGGAAAATTTTTCTTAGAAAAAAAGTGGTTAATATAACGTATAGCCATTTTTATGCACTTAAAGAACAACCGAAAAAAATACTTAGGGTCTCATTCAATTGCGATTTGGCCAATTGAATAGGGCTCTAAATAAGCACATAGCATATATTTTTTAAAGAAGTTTTTAGTTAGTGAAAACCTTGCTTTTGGATAGATGTTTTCTAACTAAAAACTTCTTTAAAAAGTATATTGTATGTACTTATTTAGAGCCCTATTCAATTTGCCAAATTGCAATTGAATGAGGGCCTTGATATTTGTCTAACAGAGTCCTTTTAACCTGCTATTTAAAAAAAAAATATCTTTGTTTGTATAAAAGGGTTTATTTTCCATTAGATACAGTAGGCATTGGGGTACGTACCTGCAAATATATGAAAACACTCCTATAATTTTCTGAAGCATATTAAGCTTGTCTCTGATTGGTGGAATTGTACTGTTTTTTAAAAGAAATGATATAAAATACAATAAAGCACAGTTTTCTTGGAATCTGATATCACTTTTAAGTCAATTACTCAGCGACCACTGGGAATGGTTACAGAACATTCCTAGCCACATTCTTGTTGTTCAGTCGTGTCTGACTCTCTGTGACCCTCTGGACTGCAGCACACATACATCTGTGTTATTAGAACAGATGAAAGCTGGAGAGTCCTTAGGCCAACCATAAGTGATTAGTAATGTATTCACATGATATTGGTTGCTCCTTATCTATCTCAACAGTGGAAACAACAGTGAGCCCTGTAGTATTAGAAAAGCTGAACTGAACAAAAGAATATTCTAGTAGATAAACTGATAAAATAATGAATTATTAAAATACTTTTCTATAGTAAAAATAAAATATATTAATAGTGTATATATATCTAATTGATTTAACCTATATATGTGCCACTTTTTGCATATAATTTTTAGTATCTATGCTGATATTCAGTTGGTATCCTACAACAAGGTGTTTCAAAGTATCTTAATGCAAGAACAAATACTTTAACAGTTTATTTTTTCTTTGTTCTACTTTGCAGATAATATGTTATATACTGTAGCTCCCTAAAAATAATAATTTGAATACATTTTATATCTGCAAGTGTGCATGCAGGTGTACTAAAAGCCTGGAAAATTTGGGCCCGATTAAATTCAACAAATTGTAGTTACCAAAGCTCATAAAGAAGGCCGCAAAATGAACAGCTATTAAATTGGCCTATTTTAGCTACCTGCAAACGATCTGCGGGTTAAAGGCTGAAAAACAACTGCAGTAGCCAAAATTGTAACTCCGATCCAGCTAAGCCTTTGATCTTTCAAGCCCAAAAATCTTAAAATTGAAAATCGCTATTAAATTGCTACAATTCCTCAAGCCCGCAATTGTTTTCACACCTGTAAATGGTAAATGTAGCCAAAAATCTTATGGGTACTAGAGAGGACCCTTATGGGGGTTCAACACCTGTTAACACTGTAAATGCAAATATAAAATCAATACTGCACTTTAATAGACACAGCAGTCTCAAGCTCGAAAATCTTAATTTTTTTAATTATTTTTTTTACGTTTTATTTTCATGTTATATCAATCTCGGGAATCAAGGGGTTAAAACATATCAGGCCACCCACATGAACTAGACCGGTTTCCTCATTAATTTTTATTGATGTTCACATTGCTGGATTACGAGTCTGATCGCATATCGAACTCCAAAACACTAGCTGATTGACGTTTAAACTGCACCTTTAACTGACGTCATGATGACGGTCTCATTTACTATTGGCTGTTTATACATTGGTATTTACGGGCTTGCGGATTTGATTATGATCTTGCTCTGAAATGCTACATATGAGAGCATGGTTTACAGTTTTTGATTTCTGCCATGTAGTTGAAGGCTCTTCTAATTTAATTGCTCTGTAACCGCAGCAAATGTCAAGCCCTGTATGAAGGTACCCACGGGCTTGGAATTTAATAGGGCCCTTTGTCTCCTGGAATTTTCCATCTGACTCCTAAATATTTTCTAGAAGTATAAAGTGTAAATCTCTCTGCATGTACATCCTCCTTGTGTTTGAAAACGACATTGCACTCACAGGAAACTGGTTAAAAGGTTGAAATGTAAAAGAATAGTAAAACTTTGAGATAGTTATTGTCACGATCTGCTTCTTCAAGGGGGCTTGATATGAACCTAGTTCAAACCTACCCCAGCAGAATCATGTACTTCCTGATCTCTGTGGCACAAAAGATGGCTTCTGAAGATTGCAAGGCCCAAAAGCTACAGGCAGAGAATACTGGATCCAGGTTACTTAGTGGCCCATAGCAAGACCACTCCCCAAGTCAGGATACAACACACAGAAATAGTCTCACACCTTGTTTATGTGAAAACTATATTGCAACTTTATTGAATGAACAAAACAACATATTTATACTCTCCAATACCACACCCTTGTGTACATTTGTGTGTGTGTGATGTCAGCCCATCTGGCTTGCAACCTTGGGCTATCAAAGCTCTTGAGATCACATTCATTAGATAACCTTTATGTTAAACTCAAGTGTTTGCCCAGGACCACATGAAGCACATGCATCTGTCTTGACCCAAGGTTTGAGTGTGCAATGATCTGCAGCTAACTTCTATCCAGAGCATTTCTACCAATTCCACATATGTTCTATATAACATTTTCCCTCATAATATATTATACCTAGGATACATAATAACCATGTACAGGCAACATATAACCGCACAATAACACATAATCCCAATGCAACAATGTCATGCTCCCTTGGACATACTCACAAACCACTGACAATATGAGTCCTTAAACAATTAAATCATGACAACTTCTCCCCCTTCCTTTCTAGTATAGCATAGAGGATCATCCTAACGGATAATTCTCTAGCTATACTGCTTTTACTTGTCCTCCTGTCTGTAAAGTCCATCCATGTGATAGCCTCAGTGGCTCTCTGGGTACCCTGCCTCCCCCTGTCCAGGGCGAATACTCGCTCCTTCCCAGTGGCCTTGTGACTTTCCCAAGCCCCTGGGGAGACTTATAAGACAACTGCCATGGAGGACCCTTCAAGGTAGTCCAGGGGAAACAGTACATCCCAGCTAGTACGTCCAGCATAAATTTGGGAGGATCCTTACCCAGCAAAGCCCTTTCCTTCCAGGCTAGGGAGACCTCCTGTCCTGCCGATTTTGGATCAGCACTCTGTCCCAGGGGTAAAATTGAAGAGTACAATGTTCCCTTTGTCAGGCCTGATCTTTCTCCTGAATAAACTGGGATACGGGAGTTGCAACATGGGCTAGTGACATTCACTGGTGGCATCCATGCTGGATTAATGGGCAGTTCTGATACAAGCTGTTGTGGCTCAGTAGCCAACCTTTCTCCCACCAAGCCTGGCCAATGGCCCCTTCTTTCCAGGGTTACAGGTACACAGCCAGTGTCTTTGGGCAGCTGCAGGGGAGACATTGTAGGGATACCAGGAGACAAATCACAATCTGGGGTACCCTCTGGCTCTTTGGTCTCTGGATCCTCAGGTGGAACCTCCTGACTCTCTCCATCTGAGACTGCCTGGTGTGTAGTTACAGGCAGCCCTTGAGAAGCAGCAGCTACTGCCTCTTGTTCAGGCTGAAGAACAGGGCTACTTTCTGTTTCTGCTCCAGGGTCTGTGGCTGGCTCCTGGACAATGGTCATCCAAGGAACCTCTCTACAATTTCCACAGTCAAATGGTAGGGCCCAGTGCTCATTAGGTTCTTCTCTTACACTAGTAGCAGAGTAGCTTTTCCCCAGTTCTTCCCCTGGGCCCGGCACTGCTGTGGTTTGCCCCTGTCCCCATTCCTCTAACTGGGTGAGACTTAGCCCCCTAAAGATAGGGACCAGTTCTTCCTCTTCCCAGTCAACCCCATGGATGCCGGCACCCTTGTTATTTTGAGAATCATGGATATCAAAATTCTCCCCCCAGTCCATACATTCATTTTCTGACCCAGCCTCAGCAATATTTAGCTGGGTCTCTGTAGTACCTGTTAGGTGGTTCTGTTCCATGCCTGACTGGCATGAGCCCTCCCAGCTGGCTGGCCAACAACCATCCAGGGATGCTTCATCCAGTAAGTCTATATAATCCACCTCCAGCTGTAGCTCCTGTTGGATCAAAGGCCAAAGTAAGTTAGCTGTATGAGAGCCTGTCTCCAGTCCCAGCATGTGACAGCGCTTGGCAAACAGACACAGCTTTCTTTTCTCTGTCCCCAAGCCACAGTCCGGATCCCCATGTACTATGTCCCAAATTGCCTTTTCCAGCCCCAATGAAAAATGATGATGTATCCCAACAGGTCCAACCCAATAAGCATATTGATCTTCCAGGGCGACCTCCTCATATACCAATTCTTCCAGCCATTCCATTAGCCTGTGACCTGGCCATAGTTCCAGGAATGCCATTGATTTATTTAGAAGGCCCATTCCTCTACAGTCCTTTCCAGTCACCAGAACATTCTTTGTCTCTACTGGGGATAAGCATTTCCCCTCCACAGGAGCTGAGACAGGGCCATTGCTTACCCTTCTCCTGTTCCCCTGTACCTCCTGTGTGATCTGTATCCGGAGTTCCCTCTGCTGATCCTTGGTTAAACCTGCAGGCATTACCTCCATCCATCTTTGGTACCGTCTGGACACTTCCTCCTCCTCTGCTGCAGACATCTCTTCATAAGCTGCCATCCTTCTGTGTTTTATACAGAGACCCCACCACTGCCAGCCAAATGTCACGATCTGCTTCTTCAAGGGGGCTTGATATGAACCTAGTTCAAACCTACCCCAGCAGAATCATGTACTTCCTGATCTCTGTGGCACAAAAGATGGCTTCTGAAGATTGCAAGGCCCAAAAGCTACAGGCAGAGAATACTGGATCCAGGTTACTTAGTGGCCCATAGCAAGACCACTCCCCAAGTCAGGATACAACACACAGAAATAGTCTCACACCTTGTTTATGTGAAAACTATATTGCAACTTTATTGAATGAACAAAACAACATATTTATACTCTCCAATACCACACCCTTGTGTACATTTGTGTGTGTGTGATGTCAGCCCATCTGGCTTGCAACCTTGGGCTATCAAAGCTCTTGAGATCACATTCATTAGATAACCTTTATGTTAAACTCAAGTGTTTGCCCAGGACCACATGAAGCACATGCATCTGTCTTGACCCAAGGTTTGAGTGTGCAATGATCTGCAGCTAACTTCTATCCAGAGCATTTCTACCAATTCCACATATGTTCTATATAACATTTTCCCTCATAATATATTATACCTAGGATACATAATAACCATGTACAGGCAACATATAACCGCACAATAACACATAATCCCAATGCAACAATGTCATGCTCCCTTGGACATACTCACAAACCACTGACAATATGAGTCCTTAAACAATTAAATCATGACAGTTATTTTGAACATTGCAAGCACAGTCTGGCTGTCTTTAAGCATACCTTATTTATAATTTGAATTATTTACACTGATTCCACAAAAAATCTAATAACTTACAGACTACTGTTGTGGGTGTAAAATGAGCCACAGCGACTGAGTACTGTATACAACATTATATTATTACTGGGGAGGAACCGTCCTGCCATAGAATCTCTTAATCAGGAACAATGCAGATCTCCGTTCTGCCTTTGGCAGAGGCTTAGCCTGCATGCAGTCCCATTCCCTAATGTCACTGCCCATTGTAGCCCTTCTTTAAAGATAGGCATCCATCCCCCATATTCTCTTCTTTATTTACAAAGTTGAGTACCTAGTTTTTTTCGAGTGAACATGACACAGTGTCCCTTAAAACCTCATCTGTTATGCTGAAAGCCTAAAGGCCACTAAAGGCAGCCCTGCTTCAAATATCCCCTACCCCTTTTAGACCTGTCTCTGGCCCTTTAAGTGTCCTGGTACTAATCAGGGACTAAAATTCCCAGCATCATCCTGGTCTCTTTCACAAAAGCACAGTGTGGGAGTTGCAGATGTTGGTATGAGTCTTGTCTCTGATGCAGGAGGAACCATCACTGTGCAGAGTCCTCACATGGACCTACTCCAGCAGATCCTCTAGTCCATCCATAGCAGCATGTGATTGGATAGACAAGGGAGTAATAGAGATAAAAAAAAAAGGAGAGGGAGGGAAGGGAGAAAAAGAAGAAGGCACATTAAGAAAAAAAGAAGGATCTCAAAGGAACAGCAGGACAGCAGGGGAGGAAAAGATGGAGCCCTGTGTGAGATGGTCTTAACTATCCTCCTCAAACCCTCCCATGCTGTCACGCCACATCTAAATTGCACCCATCAGCCCTGCCAGGTCATGGGTCCCTGCAGCTGAGAAAGTCATTATGCCAGCCTACAGGACCTACTGTACTGAAACATTGCCTCTTTAAATCATTGTTATTATATACTAGCGACTTGCCCGTCAAAAAATGACGGCAATAAGATTGTAAGTCAGGTAATGGTGTTTGGCTGAGACATTAATTTTGTTGGTGTTCCGAGCTTCTTCGGCGCTCATTGTGAGGCTGTTGGTTGTTTGTGTGCTATGAGCAGCGTTGGCGGTCGTTTTTTTTGTATGCTAATGAAATAATTAATAAATTAATATACTTTACCTATTTTGAAGTAATATATGCAGGAAGCATTATGTTGAAGAGCTGACAATCTGTTTTGATGTTGCTGCAGCATACAGTTTGCACTGTTGTGGAGCTGATGTGTAAGTGTCAAGCAATGTGTTGTAAAATGGCGGCTAATGTGTATGTGGTACGTGGCTGGGGATGATTTAGTGTCCTTTTTAATAGTGTATCTTGGACCTCGTATCGCTTTTTCGGAAAATGCGTATGTGTTTCGTGATGTTTTGCGTGTTTAGGGTCCTATAGCCTCGTTTTTGTTTTTTTCGGCGGCCCCTCGCTTAGGGGATTTTAGTGTGTGTAAACTCTTGAATTTGGACTTAAATTGAGGAGTAACTTCACTTGCAGAGGTCCTGGGTGCCCCCCCCCTTGCTGTGGGTACGCTTTTTATGTGTTTGTTGTGTGTCTTTAGTTTGTTTTTAATGTTTTCATGTGCACGCGGTTTGCGCGATAAGGTCGTATTTTTGCGAGCTCTTAATGCTCCCGCGGCTCGTATTTGTGGATGCTAAGTCCGTAAATTGTGCGGTGTAAGTCCCGCCTGTGGCTCATTGCAGGCGACGTGGGAGCCTCCAACTCCGCAAATGCGGCCCCTCGCTTTGCGAGGATCCGCAGTTGCGTGCGTAAACCCGCTTCGCGAGGTTTGCAGTTGCTGGCAAGGAGCGCCTTTGGCGCTCCTTGCCCGCAACTGCGGCCCTCGCTTTGCAAGGGCCCCAGGCTCGCTATGCGAGCCCGCAGCGTTAGCAACAACTTTTGTCAACCCGCACTGCTGACAACTATATATGTGATATGATACACATATACAGACCGAAGGGGCAAATAATGAACTCTTGCACAGTTGATGTAAAACAGCCCTGCTTGTATAATGCTGCATGTTTATTCACTGGTTCAAAGTGTTAACAGAACAAATGCATTTTGATTAAAACAATAACAAAAGCATCAAATATTATATCCTTGCCACAGAGACAGGAGCTTATAGTCTTAACGTTTCAAATTATGCCGGATTTGAAGACATTTAAAAGAATTCAGTAGGGGAAAGGAAGAAACTAATTACAAGAGAGACAATCCTCAGAATCTATCATATGGTGCAGGGCACAGAAGTGAGGAGAAGGAATAAATAACAAGTGTTAAGACTAGGATAAGAACTTGAACTTATAACTGTGGAGGAGCAGATATATCGAAGTCCTGTTTCTGAGAATAATGCAGTTCATGAAGCACCACTGCGAACCTTTGTGCTGTATGGTCTTTTGTATATCTAAACTTGAATCTGGGCAAAATGGTTTCAGAAAGTACACAAGAAAATTAACATTAGCATTTTTCATGTTATTTTCCCAGGTGGGTAAATCTTTGTTATCTAATGAGCTTTCCATTACTGCTACTGTAAGCTTTGCCAGCTTTTCCCACTGTTCAATCATAGTCTCCTCCCACCTCACAAAATTGGCCACCAGAAATCTCACAGCAGGATAAGCACTTGTAAAACATATATATATTATTGTACTTTATTTTCCTGTTAAAAAATCCATAGAATTTTCAAAACAATATAAATATAATAACAAACCACAGCACAATCACAAACTATAGTGTGGTTTTGGATAAACAGAGCGCTTAGTTCTTTCATTTTTATTTACAAGAAAAATATTAACAAGACCAAAAATTGTAATCACATATATAGTTGTGAGCGTACAAGTCGTTGCTCACGATTGTACGAGGTCACTGGGCAAGGGCCTCAGTTGCTGGCATGGAGCGCCAAAGGCGCTCCATGCCAGCAACTGAGGCCCCTCGCGAAGCGAGGGCCTCAGTTGCTGGCGAGGTCACTGGGCACGGGTCTCAGTTGCTGGCATGGAGCGCCGAAGGCGCTCCATGCCAGCAACTGAGGCCCCTCGCGAAGCCTCAGTTGCTGGCGAGGTCACTGGGCACGGGTCTCAGTTGCTGGCATGGAGCGCCGAAGGCGCTCCATGTCAGCAACTGAGGCCCCTCGCGAAGCGAGGGCCTTAGTTGCTGGCGAGCTCACTGGGCAAGGGCCTCAAACCCTCGCAAAATTCACATCGCTACTCAAAAAACACGACACACAAATTACGACACTCGCTAAATTTTACGAGGCACGCAAACAACGTACGAAACACGTTACCACACATTACGACCTCGCAAACATCGGACGCAACACGCCGACATACAAACATTTAAAACACAATACATACACACAGCACATACATAAAAAACTTACCTACACCAAGAGGGAGCACCCAGGACCTCAAAAATGCAACTTACACCTCGATTTTACTCGAAATAAAACACTTTAGAGACTAAAAAAAAAACGAAGCGAGAGAAAAAATGGCCGCCGAACAAAACGAAAACGAGGCTACAGCACTCTAAACTCGCAAAACACCACAAGAAACTCGCAAAACACCACAAAACACCTACGGATATTCCGATACAGACCTATACCACACATTACTCGCCATTTTACACCAATGCGGAAGTACACGACTACGCTAACGGTTTGGTCTCGCGCACGCACAGTGTTACACTGCACACATTCAGCATGCTTACACAGCAGCTCCACACCACTAATGCTGCAGCAACATCAACACAGATTGCCAGCTCTTCATCACAATGCTTCAAAATAGGTACACTATATTCATTTACTAATTTAGCTACCTTACAATTTCATTGCCGTCATTTTTTGACGGGCAATTCGCTAGTAAAACATAATTACTAAAACAATTGAACAATAAAGCATATACAGTAAATGCATAACATGTATAGAGGAACACAACCGTAAGTGGACTCTGTAGATGCTTTGATGTACTGCTTAGTTATGGAGTCTGATTGTTTGTTTCTTCGTTGGCAGAAATTATTTTCTGCTTAGAAAAACAGCTAGTACAATATAAAGCCATTTTAATTATCTTTAAGATGATACCAGGTTATAACCTATTGATCTATGCTGTACAATACAGATCTATAATGTTTTAAACAAGTAAAAGCTAAAATGAGTAATAAGAAAAGTGGAATAAAGATTATAAATGTGTAATATAATGCATAACAGATATGAAAAGGGAAAAGGAAAGGGTAAACCAAAAAAGCAACAAAATTAACACAACATAAACATTTACCAAAAAGCAAGAAAAAAGAATAAAGTACAAGCAAGCAGCATGAGTGTTTGGCATCTGTTGTGAGTAGGCACTGAATATCAGAAATAATACATCTCGGTAGATACCTGCAAACAAAGAAGAATCACTGGGAAAAAGATAACACACCAAGCTAATAAAAGAGCATAGGAGCAGAAAAACCACAGTGGCACATACAGCATAGAAGATATTTCTCTCTGCCTGTCATTATGTAGCTATTTCCTGTTGATTTACAGCTGTAGTATTTCTACCATTATTCTTAACCCAGTGTGGTATTTCTGCAGCTGCGGTTCTTGTATTAACTTTTGTTTACCAGGACTTTTCTTTTACATAGGATTTCACACAGCCTGCTTACTTGTTTATTATTTTACTCTTTGTGTTTCTTAGGTCTGTGATTTTTTTTACTACTATTACGTTATGATGCCCCACTGTAGCAGCCAACACAATTGTACAACACGCCATAGCCCTGGCTGAACTAAAAGAGATTTAGGAATACATTTTTTTATTGCATTAGGAAAAACCATGGTACTGAGTTATTACTTGATGGACTTCAATGGTATATAACCATGGGGCTCACTATGGACCCATATGGCTCCTAACATTAACGCCTGTAACCATGGGGGAACCTTAGCAACTGCAATGGGAGGCCATTATGGCATTTTGAATTCCCATGGACACCATTGTGAATTACCCCATTGTCCCTACCGCTAACCCCCCAAACTACCTCCACTAAACTATTTGTATAAAATAAAATTACCCTAATTTAAAATCATTTACCCAAAAATAAAAAAAATGCTATCACAATAAAAAAATTATTAGAATGAAAATAAAAAAGACATACATAATTACACCTGTGAGAGTGTAAATTGGTCAGTTTATACATTATACTCCCTTGAATGATCCTTCAGCAATGATTCTCAACATCCTGGTCCTCAAGCTTCAGACCTAGAAAAGTGGGCACATCCAAGTTTATTGAAGAAATCTGCTTGATTTAAAATGCTTGATCCTCTTTTCAGCCCATAGAAAAATCTCCACCCTCTATAAAATAAAATGAGGTAACTTGGAAAAAATGATCTCACTTGGAAAAAATAATAATACAAGGTACAAAAATAAGAAGTTAACAACCGAACCGCGCACATACAAAAACACACAAAACACATCACACACAGCGAGAAAAAAAATGGGGGGACAGCGAGAAAAAAAATGTCTGCCAAAAAAACTAAAACAAGGCTACATGACCCCTAATCACTCAAAACACCACCATGCACATACGACTTTTAAACAGGAATGTACGAGGTACAAAATACACTATTAGGAAGGACGGAAAATGATCCTGACCCGCGTAACACATAGACAATTGCCATTTTACAACACTAACTTCAAACTAATAACATTACTATTATAAAATGCCGCTTTACACAACTACACAAACGGTTTAGCCTCATGCACACAGCCTATTTACACTTCACACTTGCCACATTGCTGACACTTTCTCCTCAGCAACAGTCCAAATGTACATTGTATGTTGCACCAACATCAAAAGGGATTGTTAGCTCTTCAGGGTATTGATTGCTGGATATATTATTACAAATAGGTAAAGTACATTAATTTATTAATTAATTATTTAAATATTATTAAAAAAAAATATATAAAAAACTACAAGTAGCAGAGGAGAGCCTCGCAATGAGCGGCGCAGAAGGCGCTCAGCGAGGGGCTTGCAATGAGCGACAAAGGTGCTCAGACCACAAAAACTATACCAGGAGAGAGGCTAGCAAAGAGCTCTCATTGCAAGGCTTGCAATGAGCACTGAAGCAGCTCACAAGACCAAAAATACACCATGGAGAGAGGCTTGCAATGAGCGCCTAAGGTACTCAGAGGACCAAAAGCCTTACATTGTGGGGCAAACAGCATTTCCTGGCTTACAATTTTCTTGCCGTCATTTTTTGACTGGCAAGTCGCTAGTATTTTTACCGAGGAATCTCTTTATTTTTCTATTTTTGGGCAATACTACTTTTAGCTGCGATAACAACTTGGGTTAACAGGGCTTTTAGATCTAAAGAGAGTGAATCCGGAAATATATGAAACAAAATCATTTCTGGGCTGGGATTTAATGCTACACCGCATAGAAGTTCAATATGGGTTAAGCAATCACTCCAACATTTCTGAATGATTAAGCACTCCCACCAGATGTGTAAGTGTATACCTTTTTGGGACTAGGTACCACCTATTAATGACTTTAAAGTAATTTTCTCTGTAAAAAGCGTTTTTAATAAATGTATCCGTGATGGAGAAAGCCGAGTGCCAAGTTTCAATGGACCATTCTGTTTTTAGTTCTATTTCCCAAGATTTAAGTTTTGTAGATTTACCTGAATCTTGTTTCTTTTTAATATATTATGGCATTTAGACATCAAGTGCGATTTGTTAGAAGACTTAATTTCTCACACTGAGAGCCACATAGTTCACCTTGTTGAATCCTGAGGCTTTCAAGAAGCTACTTAATTTACTATATTCTAACCACCATGATAAAGGCAGGTTGTGTTTTACAGTTAGCTCTTCAAAAGAGCAAATAATGTCATTCTGAAAAAGTTCTCCTAAATATGTAAGTCCATTTTTTAGAAGTAAATTCAGTAAAGAGGAAGGACAAAGTTTGGCTATAGATGCCAAGGGGTTAGTTATAGGGCTAGGATACGGCATTAAGGAATATTTATGATTTAACTTCTGCCAGGTGTTGATACAATTTTTAGAGTAGTACCCTCTTTTAACAGTTCATTTTCAATCTGTGACCAATGATTATCTTCGATTGGATCAGTGCATCTCAAAATGTGAGAAAGCATAATAGCTTCTCGAAAAGTCTTAACTGATGGGTAGGCCAGCCACGCTTTTTTGAATCTTCCAATCATATATTGTGCTTTAATCCTTATTTTCTTAGCATTATAGATACACTTATCAAGTATCTTTTGAAATTTGCTAATCAAATATGCAAGCAGCTGATAGGGAATGCACCTCATGAGGTACGTAATTTTCTTTACCAAGAACATTTTGGCTGCTATGATCCTACCAGACCACGAAATATGTAGGCTTTTCCATTGAGAAATAGATTCTGATCAATTTTTATATAATGCTTTATAGTTTTGAGTTATTACTGGATTTAAATCAGAATAGCGACATATACCCACGTCTGATGTTTGATTGTCATTTATATAAAAAAAAGGTCTTCAAAATGTTACTCAAGTCTGCTTTTACATTGATTTGCAATGCTTTAGATTTAGTCATATTCAATTTATAATTCAAGATTTTACTGAATTCAGAAATTCAATCATGTAGGCCTCTTAAGGAATTAACTGGGTCTATCAAGGAAAGGACCACATCATCAGGGAATAACGTTAACTTGTGTTCATTTTGACCAATTTTTGTTCCCTGAATGTGCTTAGCCTCTCGGATAGCTGCTGCTAGTGGCTCTATCAAGCGCAAAGATGAAAGGGGACAGGGGACTCCACTGTCTTGAGGCATTAGTAATATCGAAGTTGGGGGAATTAAACCCCAGGCCGATGCCAGAGGTGAATGGGGGCCACATATAGAGGCTTAATGGCCTTGGACCCAAATTAGCCAAAACCGAATTTGTACAGAACTAGGTCTATGTAGTCCCATCCGACGCTGTTGAAGGCCTTTTCTGCGTCAAGGGAAAGAAAAACTGAGGAAATCTGGTGATTTCTTTCCATTTTCTTTCTTTTTGTGTTCAAGTGTTAATGTTATGCACATAAGGTTTAGAATATACTCTAACATGTATGGTGAAAATTTTTAGAATTTGAATTTCGATATTTTGGGGACATTATATATAAATGGGAAGTAATACTTATATCACCTATTTATTAATTTTATCATTTGTATTGGGTGGTTCAAGGTTTATATGGTTTAATAAAAATATGAGAAGTAAGATTATATTCGTATGCAACATAAAGTTTCACATGAGACACATAATTTTTTTTCTAAATAAACAGGTTTTAATTTAAGAGCACTTTCTGCACTTTGAAATTACATGTAGGCTCTTCTCGTCTCGCTGGAAATAAGGTCTACAGAAGATATGGAGGGGGGAGAGTGTGAGGTGTAGGAAGTGAACAAAAAAGAGACCTTAAAATAGACCAAAAGGATGAGTATCCTGATCAGTTTTCCCACCAATTTTGTATCTCTCATTTTGATGGGAAGCAATCTGCTTAAGGACAGTAGCAAAAGATACATATCTACTGTTTAGAGACGTAACTGCTAGTAACATGGCGGTTATTTTTTATGGGAGATATATGCACTTTATGTAGTAAGGAAGAAGTATTGTGTTTGAATATGTTTGAGGTACTTTTTGTGTTTGTTTTCTTTTTGACGCCAGTCCTTGTGCAATATGGCAGTTGGTGGAGATGGAGGGAGGTAGGGAATTTTGAGACAAGGGACAAATATAGGACAAAATATTTGGGATCGAACTTAAGATAATGTCCCTAAACGTAAGGGGGTTAAAAACGCCTTTCAAAAGACATGCAACTATGCACCTTTTGCATAAAGAAAAAACAGATATATTTTTTGCCCAAGAATCACATTGGCTAGTAAACAAGGAACCAAGATTACCTAAATCTGCTTATAGCAAGATAATAACGGAATTCTATTAGACCAAATCCAGAGGAGTGATAATTATGTTCAGTAACAATATTTCTACTGAAGAGGAACTAGTTCAGATTGATGCACAAGGGAGGTTCATTATCTGGATTGGTACAATAAATAATGAAATATACACGTTAGTTAATCTTTATGCACCAAATCAGAATCAAATTCCTTTTCTTAAGAAAATTCTTAAGTTTATTACTCCTATATAAAAAGGCTATCTTGTTATAGCAGGGGATCAGAACTTGTGCCTTGACTCAGGGCTCGATAGAACATCAAATGTAAGAGTAGACCCAGATAGAGAAACTAAGAAGAGGGCAGGCAAGTTTAGTCAAATTTTTACACAGTATGATCTTTTGATGGATGGAGGGTTATGCACCCGTTAGAACGTGATTACACATTCTATTCTACCAAGCACCAAACATACACCTGTATAGATCAGAAGATCCTAGATAGAACACACAAAACAGCTATCAAACCGATAAGCTGGTCAGACCATGTGTGTATAAAGATAACTTTGAATAAATCCAAAGAACTATATAGTATTCGGACGTTTAAAATAGACCCAACCTTATTTAGATCCCCACAAGATGTGAGAGAAATAAAATCAGAAATTGAAGGATTCTTCAATTTAAATATGAATTCTGTGTTCTCAAAAATGTTACTATGGAATGCCCACAAGCCTGTGATCAGAGGGCATCTTTTTTACAGATTGGCAGCAAGAAATAGAGCTAGAGTAGAAACTTTAATAGACAGGTACATTAAGTTATATAACCTACATAAGCGAAACAAAATGTCCCTGTCTAAACAATTGCTTGAGGAAATTGTCTCTTTACAATTAAGTATTAACAAAATATTACAAACTCAAATAGACAACAAATGATGGCGTTTTCAACAGAAACAATATCATTTGGCTAATAGGTCAGGTAGATTTTTAGCTAATCAAATAGAAAGAAGCAATAATTTAGGAAAAACTGACAAATTAAAAGATCCCAATGGCCATGTTAAAGTTAATCCTAATGAGATTGGTAAATGTTTTGAAAAGTATTATAGTATCTTCTACAATCTGGAAGAAAATACAAAATTGAGGAAGCCTTCAAAAGATATAATAAGAACCTTCTTATCCAGGCTGGAACTACCTAAGCTATTGGAGGACCTGTTGAGTTCTCTGGAAAAAGAGATCACAGATAAAGAAGTGAAATAATGATTTGCTTAAGTTAGAGAAAGCAGCTGGCCCAGATGGCTTTCCTAGTCTTTATGACAAGATTTTTGCATCATCAACAGTCTATTTAAAAAAAATTGTAATGAAATTAAAACTTAAGGACAAGTCCCGACTGAAACATTGGAAGCAGCCATTGTCCCAATACCAAAGTAGGTAAAGATCAAATAGGCCCATATCATTGTTACATTTTGACATAAAAATATATGCAAGAGTATTGGCGCTGAGACTAAATCCCCTGATAGCCACTTTGGTTAAAAGTGACCAAACTGGTTTTATTAAAATAAGACAGGGAGACGAAAGAAATCAGGAAATTAATAGACATTTTAGAATTAGCAAAATCAGAAAAAAATCTAGACGCTGAGAAGGCATTTGATTGCAATTGGTTAATTGCGACTATATGGAGTGTGTGCTGGAGATGTATGGGTTCGGGCCGTTTGGTTCTATCTCAATTAAGGCCTTATATACAGAAGTCTATGCTTATGTCTCCGGCAGAGGTTTTAAATTAAAGAACCTTAGAATAAGTAACGGGACAAGACAGGGGTGTTCTTTATCACTCCAGATATACGTTCTCATGATAGAACCCTTTGAAGAGAGCATAAGATTGGACCAAAGTATCAGGGGTATAAAGATAGGAAATACAACTACGAAAGTCACTTTGTTTGCCGACGATGTGGTCATAACTTTGTCAAAACCAGTTCAATCATTGACTAGACTGCCCCCCTTAATAGAAGAATACAGTGACATTTCATATTACAGATTAAACACTACGAAATCACAAATTATGACGCTAGGTTTAAAAGGAGAAGTTAAACAAGAGTTAAGAGATATTTGCAAGTTTGATTGGAAGCAAAATGGGTTTACTCACTTAGGGATTGACTTTACTCCTAACGTAAGGCAACTTGTGAAAGCAATTTTTGACAAATTATATAAACAGATCTCCCTTTCAATACAGGCCTGGAATAAATTAAATCTTGCATGGATGGGTAAAATCACCACTGTCAAGATGAATATCTTACTCAAAGTTACGTATCTGATGACGAACATACCACTCAGCATACCAAAATATATACTGAGATTATTTAAAAAGAAAATTGATTTATTTATGCTGAGTGGCAAAAAGTCTTCTATAAGAAAGGAAATCTTAGATAGAGGATTTAAGAGAGGCGGTTTGGCCATACCCAACCTTGCTGACTATTATGAAGCCATACACTTGGCCCACTTCACGAACCTGCAATTACAGGAGATGGTATATTTAGAGAGCTCTTGTTGGAGAATTAAATATTGAAACTTTAACTTGGTCAAGAGACCTGGATAAACTTGCATTAAAGAGACTTCCACTGGTGGTCCCGACCGCGATTAGGACCTGACATAGATGTGCTCAGAGATGGCATTTAGCACCTTTTCCATTCCCAATTACGCCTAAGCGGGCAATCAGTACTCATTTGCATGAGATTTACAGTAATAATCTGCACCAGATGGGAAGTCTGGTCTTGTCGGATTTCTATAGGAATGACAGGCTTAGATCTCTGGAAGACATGATGTTAACATATGGTTTACCTTTGGATAAATGGCTTCATCTTTTATCCTGGAAAGAGTAAATTAAGAAATCTAACTTTGCTTTAAATCAAGCAAGAGAATTAACTACTTTTGAAAAAAAATATACAGTATAGCTCAAACTTATTAGAGATATAAAAGATAAATATAAAACAATCTGTATACAGAAGTCAGAGGAGGAGCTAGGTATAAGTTACATTAAAGAAAAATGATTTAGAGCATTTGTAAATACAGATAGATGGGTTAGCTGTGTTTCACTTAAAGTGATATATTTTAAGCTCTGTCAAAGATGGTACAGCGGGGCCCAGCTATGCACTTATAACAACACTAAACAAATCACCCAATTGTTGGGTAGGCTGTCAAACCCTAGTACACAGACCCACATGTGGTGGGAGTGCAAACACATTCATACAATATGGTCTAAATGTGCAGAACAACTGTCAGCAATCTTGGGACATGAGTTGCAATTTACTCCAGAGCTGTTCCTGTTCCATTTGACGCCGGAATCTATGAAACAATTTGAAATAGTTTTAACTATAAATACTCTCCTTGTTGCCAAGTGGTTAATTGTGAGGAGATGGAAAACTACATATTTTCTCCAGTGGAGTGAAATAGAAGTTGCCATTAACAGGAATAGACAGATTGAGGAAGATTGTCTAAAAATAGATCCTGACTCAAGAAAGAAAATTAAGATAAAATGGTCAATATGCGACCAATATAGGATTCAGAAAAGGGACAAGGTGTGATTTAATCCCCTGATCCTCTCTTCTCTCCTCCCGAACTCCACCTCTACAATCTATATGTGAAGGCTGGTAGCGTCTTCCCTTTTTTTCTCCTTTTTTTTCCTCTGTTTTTTTTTTTTTGCTTTTGTTTATGGATAAGCGGTCCATCTGCCTGTGAATAAATGCATGTTATTTATTGTGTGTTATGTACTAGGTGTTCTGAGAATCAATGGTTATGTATCACATTTTATGCTATGCAACAGACGATTGTATACCTGGATGTATTAACTTTGTATGTGAAGAAAAGACCATTTTTGTCTTTTATCACTCCCACTTTTGCATGAAAGGTGCCTTTTAGGTTCCCAATTTTCTTGAAGAGATCTCTTGATTTACCCATTCGGTTATCTTCTTCAATCTTTTTACATCACTCATTGTAGAATTTCTCCTTGTCTCTTCTTGCTATCCTCTGCATTTTTGCATTTTATCTCCACTACCTTTCGCTTTCCTTCTTTCCTGGGCTACTTTCAAAGCCTCATCTTTCTTTTAGGGATATTCTTTGTTGCTGTTTCCTGAGTTGTGTTGCAAACTTCAGTCCAAAGTTCTTCAGGCCTTCAGGCATTCTATCTTCCATGTCTGGTTCCTTAAATCTATTCTTTACTTCCACTGCATATTCACAAGGGATATTGTTTATTTTGTATCTACTTCGTCTGATTGTTTTCCCTCTATTCTTCAGTTTAATTTTCAACTTGGCAATAAGAAGCTCCTGGTCTGAGCCGCAGTCAACTCCAGGTCTTGTTTTTGATGACTGCACAGAGCGCCTCCATCTTTGGCTGCAAAGTATATAGTCAATCTTATTTGTATGTTGTCCATCTGGTGATGTTCATATGTAGAGTCTCGGAGGCTGTTGGAAGTGGGTGTTTGCTACGATCAGAGAATTATCTTGACAGAATTCTACCAATCTCTTACCTGCTTCATGTTGTACTCCAAGGCCACATTTGCCAGTTATTCCAGGTGTCCTTTGGTTCCCTACTTTGGCATTCCAATTTCCTATGATGATAGTAACATATTTTCTTGGTGTTATATCTATGACGTGTTGAATGTCTTCGTAGACCTGGACAACTTCCGCTTCTTCAGCTTCCGTGGTTTGAGCATAGACTTGAATCACTGTGATATTAAATGGCTTGCCTTGAATTAGAATTGAAATCATTCTATCATTTATTGGGTTGTAACCGAGCACCGCTTTGGACACTCTTTGATTGTCTAGGATGGCTTTTTCTGCTGGATTCTTGACCACAGTAGAAGATCTGGTGGTTGTCTGATGTGAAATGTCCCATTACAGTCCATTTCAGTTCACCAATTCCTAGGATATCGATGTTTAACCTTATCATTTCATTCTTGACCACATCTAGTTTGCCTTGGTTCATAGTTCTAACATTCCAGGTTCCTATTCTGAATTGATCTTTGCAGCATCAGACTTTCCTTTCCCCTCCAAACACCTCAGCAGCTCTGTGTCCTTTCGGCTTTGGCCCAACCACTTCATTAGATCTGGTGCTACTTGCCCTCTGCTCTTCCTGAGGGGCTCATCTTCCGGTGCCATATTGTTTTGTCTCTGGTTGTGCCTGTTCATAAAGTTTTGTTAGCAAAGATACTGGAGTGGGTTGCCAGTTCCTTCTCCAGTGGACTGCAATTTGTCTGACCTCTCTGCCATGACCTGCCAATCTTGGCTGACCCTACATGGTATAGCTCATAGCTTCATCGAAGTACACAAGCCCCTTCATCATGACAAGGAAGCGATCCAGAAGGGGATATATATATTTATATACTGAATCCCCCCCAGATTTTTTTCGGTTCCTACACCCTTGTTTGAAACAGCACAGTTTGTAAACTGTTCACGTGCTGCTGTAGTTAAAGTGTACCGTGACTGGACAAATGGCACCATTGCAAATAAATGGAGTCAAGACTGCGGAGCACCATGTGCCATTAAGGTGTATGTTGGCTGTGAAGGTATTTGAACGCCAACCAACAGGCTACAGTTGAGCAAATCACCATCCAAATGAACCAGGGGGCTACTAGACGTGTGTCTAAAAAGACAGTACAGTGAACCCTGTTGTGCATGGGGCTTTGTGAATAGCAATTCCTGCTCCATCAACTGGACGGATGTTGGTGTGTCAGGCACGAAACCTAAGAGAACAAACACTCTGAAACCATTGTTTGAAGAACAAAATCTGTTAGCGGCAGCGTTATGGTCTGGGTATGTTTTCTTGGCATTGTTTGGGTCCACTCACACCTCTGGAAGGCACTCTCAACTGACTTGGTTATCAAATACACCCATACTGCCCTCCCTGGAGAGGATGCAGTCACCCAGCAGGACAATGCAGCATGCTATGCGGCCAGAATTGTTTCGGAGTGGTTGGAGGAGCACAACGAAGACTTCCAAGTACTTGTGTGGTCTCCAAATTCCCACTGCCTTGAACTCCATCAATCACCTGTGGGACCACTGTGATTGCCATGTTTGCTGTATGAATCCTCCACCACTCACTCTTAAGCAGCTTTCGGATGAACTGCATGGATGCAGATACCCTTGCCAACCTTGCAGCGTCATATATATATATATATATATATATATATATAGTCTTATATATATACCACACCATCTAACTGCTGGCTATGCTGCACACAGCGGTTATTTGGGATTATTAGGTGTGCTAATAATGGTCATAATAATGTGATTAAACTGTATAGTTATAAGATCGAATAACACAAAAAATTCCTAAAGACCAAAGTATTGGTGTTGAAGCAAACACACAGTCCAGGTCTTAAGGTTTAGTTTAGTTTATTAGCATGATCATAGGAAAAACCCAGTCTCAGGTGCAGGGAAATTTCAGGAGCATCATTTTTTTACGAGCTTATATACAACTAGGAAATTGCCCATCAAAAATGATGGGAGTAAAATTGTAAGGCTAGCAATGCTGTTTGCCACACAATGCGAGGCTATGGGCCCTCTGAGCACCTTCGACGCTCATTGCGTGGCTCGCAATGAGCGCCTTTGGCAAGCCTCTGCCCCTGTGTAGTTTATAGGCCTTGCGCTTCAGTGTTACTGTCTTGGGATGTGTTACTGTCCTGGGTTAAGTTTTAGTGGCTTGAATTAAATGTTACTGCCTTGTGTTAAATGTTAGTGTCTTGGATTAAGTGTTACTGGCTTTCGTTAAGTGTTACTGCTTAGGACTATTTTTCACGTCCTTCTGGCTACTTTTAAGTCCTTGGGCCTCGTCTTTGTTTTTTTCCTTTTTTCAGCAGCAATTTTTTTGCTCGCTTAGCCGATTTTCAATTGTGAAAAAACGGCAAATATGCATCAAATTAACCTGACTCACAGGCTCCCTGTCTCTCCCACTGTGGTGTGTGTAAATAACTAGCGCTTATTGCAAGGCTTTGTGTGCTATGAGCAGCGTTGGAGCTCGCTGTGAGTCACGCAGTGAATGGGTTTTGTGTTTATTGTGAGAGTGTTTTTTTTTTGTGTATATTTGTTTTTGTATGCTAATGAAATAATTAATACATTAATAAATGAATATACTTTACCTATTTGGAAGTAATATATGCAGGAAGCATTGTGCTGAAGAGCTGACAATCTGTTTTGATGTTCCTGCAGCATACAATGTAGGTTTGCACTGTTGTGGAGCTGAGGTGTAAGTGTCAGCAATGTGTGCAGTGTAAATAGGCAGCGTGCACAACGAAAAGCCGTTAGGGTAGCTGTGTACTTCCGCATTGTGTAAGTTAGTGTTGTAAAATGGCGGCTAATGTGTATGTGGTATGCGGCTGTGTATGATGTAGCGTCCTTGTTAAGAGTGTATCTTGTACCTCGTACGGCTTTTTTGAAAATCCGTATGTGCTTGGTGGTGTTTTGCGTGTTTAGGGTCTTCTAGCCTCGTTTTCGTTTTTATCGGCGGCCATTTTTTCTCTCGCTTAGGAAATTTTCGTGTGTCTAAACTCGGGAATTTGTGCTTAAATTGATGTGTAACTTCACTTGCAGAGGTCCTGGGTGCCCCCCCCCCCCCCCCCCTTGCTGTGGGTAAGCTTTTTATGTATTTTTTGTGTGTATTTAAAATGGCTGTGAATGTGTATGTGCTACGCGGCTGTGGATGATCTTGCGTCCATGGTAAAGAGTGTATCTTGTACCTCGTACGGCTTTTTTGAAAATCCGTATGTGCTTGGTGGTGTTTTGCGTGTTTAGGGTCCTGTAGCCTCGTTTTCGTTTTTTTCAGCGGCCATTTTTTCTCTCGCTTAGGGGATTTTCGTGTGTCTAAACTCGTGAATTTGGACTTAAATTGAGGTGTAACTTCACTTGCAGAGGTCCTGGGTGCTCCCCCCTTGCTGTGGGTAAGCTTTTTATGTATTTTTTGTGTGTATTTATTGTGTTTTTAATGTTTTCCGGTGTGCGTGGTTCGGGTGTTAAGGTCATATTTTTGTGAGGTCGTAATGTATTTTTTCCATGTCCCGCATCTCGTATTTTTTTATTCTATGTCTGTAAATTTTCAGTTCTAAGTCCCGCGGTTCGTATTTTTTTGTGTAAGTCCGTATATAGTGATTTCGTGTTAGATGTATTTTGGTAAAGTGCCGCTTGTGTGGATGTTTGTAACCGCGTGTGAGGCGCGGTAGACCCTCCACCTCCGCAAATGCGGCCCCTCGCTTTTCGAGGGCCGCATTTGCCTCCTGCAATGAGCCTGAGGCTCATTGCAGCCGACATAGGAGCCTCCACCTCTGCAAATGTGGACCCTCGCTATATATATATGCGTGTGTGTATATATCACATATATAGTTGTGAGCGTACGGGCCTAGCGCATAGCATAGCGAGGGCTGTGGGCAAGGGCCTCAGTTGCTGGGATGGAGCAGGCGAGCCAGCCAGAGCCGTTGCTCACGCTTGCGGGCTCGCATAGCGAGCCCGCGTCCCTCGCAAAGCAAGGGCCTTAGTTGCTGGCATGGAGCGCCGAAGGCGCTCCATGCCAGCAACTGAGGCCCTTGCGCAGCGCCCCATATGTGTGTGAGGATGTGTGTCTGTCTATATATGTATACGAGCCCGCGGCCCTTGCGTACACTACAACCCCCAGCATGCACCAGCGAAAGTGGCATCATCCGCAACCGCCCAGACAGTGACAGTTAGTCCGGAAACGGCTGGCGGCGGGACTTTAAAATTGAAATTTGTGTAAACAGAGCAGGCACCGGAGAGAGGAGAGCACAGAGCAGCATGGAGAGTAAAGGAGGCCCGGTGGGCTCGGCCTGTGAGTATGATAGCAGGGAGGGGGCAGCGAGTACATGCAGCACAGCCTATTGAAGAGGGGCTGTTATAGAGGGGCTGTTATAGAGGGGCTGTTATAAAGGGGCTATTTACTATATACATACACAAACCTGTATAAATCCATAGGTATTACAACAGACACACTATACACACACAAACCTGTATACATTCATATGTATTACAATTGACACACTATGCACACACAAACCTGTATACATTCATATGTATTACAATAGACACACTATATACACACACAAACCTGTATACATTCATATGTATTACAACAGATACACCCCTGACTTTTCTCTCTGACTGAATATATATAAATGTGTGTAATATCACATATATATAGTTGTGAGCAGGCGAGCGAGCCAGCCAGAGCCGTTGCGCGAAGCGAGGGACTCAGTTGATGGCATGGAGCACCAAAGGCGCTCCTTGCCAGCAACTGCGACCCTCCCAAACTTTACGTTTGAACGCAAACAACACGAAACAGACACTGCGACCCTCGCAAACTTTACCTCACAACGCAAACAACATACAAGACACGTTACCACTCATTACGACCTCGCACAAATCGCCCGCAACCTGCGACCATGAACAAATTCAAAACACAATAAATACACACAGCACATACATAAAAAGCTTACCTACAGCAAGAGGGAGCATCCAGGACCTCAAAAAAGCAACTTACACCTTCATTTCACTCAAAATAAAAGAGTTTAGACACTCGAAAATTCTCTAAGCGAGAGAAAAAATGGGCGCCGAACAAAACAAAAACGAGGTTACAGCACTCTAAACACGCAAAACACCACAAGAAACTCGCAAAACACCTACGTATAAGACGCACACCACACATTACCCGCCATTTTACGCCAATGCGGAAGTACACAACTACGCTAACGGTTTCGTCTCGTGCACGCACACTATTACACTGCACACATTCAGCACGCTTACACAGCAGCTCCACACCACTAATGCTGCAGCAACATCAAAACAGATTGTCAGCTCTTCAACACAATGCTTCAAAATACGTAACGTATATTCATTTATTAATGTATTATATATTTCATTATTACACACCAAACAGCATTAGATACCTTACAATTTCATTGCCGTCATTTTTTGACGGGCAATTCGCTAGTATATTTATATTTATAGATATTAACAAGTACTTTATAAGTTGAAAGCTACTAAAAATAAGTCCTTTTCCCTAAACTAAATTTACCTAGGCTGATGAGGCTAACTACTCCGTGGAGTCTGGGGATTGACATCTATTCATTTTTCTTTGAAAAATCACTGAAAATGATACATTCAGGACCCCAAGCAGTAATTGGCAAAATATTGTGCATGAGATATTACTCTATCCTTAGTGGGTTGGATCATAAAGGCTGTCTGTAAAAATTGCAAATATCAATGTACATTTACTGTAGAAAAATGAATTTAAAAAAATAGCATTCAATCTATAAAGTGCTTTTTATTATCATTAGTTTTAAATTATATCATATTTGGAACACCCACTGTGTCTCTTTAAACTATATACTGTAGCAGCAAATGTCCTTCTTATTTATACTAACAACTTTGTCTTAAGGGCAAACCACTATAAAGACACCATATAGTCCAAATTGTTAAATTAGTTAACAAAATGTCTGAAATAATAATGTGTAATTACTTGTAGAATAAATATAGATTTATAACCTTAGCCACATTTTGAAATGAATATAAAGAAATGTACAACAAATTTATATGTTGGGAATAATCTTTTAATATTTTTCTTTGCAGGATGGAAGACTAACATTTTCCCCAGACGATAATCTTGTATCACTTCCTAATTTAAACTTCATGAAAAGCAATGGGGCAGTGTTTCTGAATGCCTACACCAATTCTCCTATTTGTTGTCCTTCCCGAGCAGGTACGACATGTTGTGCTACCTTAATTTGCTGTAATACATTTGATATACTGCTGTATAAATGCACCAGTGTATCTTCATAGATTACATTTTAGTTTTCATACAGATGAAGTAATTAGTTGGAATGATAAATTGTAATATTAAAATATTCTGTATGTTCTTGTTTCATAAAACACACAGTCCTTTTTTTTTTTTTCAATTTTCTACTCTGTATATAAAAATAGTTTTTTTGGAAATACATCTTGCCCCAACTACACAACTACACACTTTTAACAGAATTTGAGAGCACAAGAGAGGCTCTACCGATTCTGTGATATACAAGAATATGTCTATTTGAACAGGATTATAAGTAGGAGTCAACATGGATTTATGAGGGATAGGTCATGTCAAACAAATCTAATTAGTTTCTATGAGGAGGTTAGTAGGAACCTGGATCAAGGCAACTCAGTGGATGTAGTCTTTTTGGATTTTGCAAAGGCTTTTGATACAGTGCCACATGGGAGACTATTGTGCAAACTAAGAGATACAGGAATTGCAGTAAATATCTGCTCATGGATTGAGAGCTGGTTAAAAGATAGGAAGCAAAGGGTTGTTGTAAATGGAACATACTCTGATTGGATTAATGTGGTAAGTGGGGTTCCTCAGGGTTCAGTATTAGGTCCTCTCCTTTTTAACATATTTATTAATGACTTAGAGGTAGGATTGGAGTGTGGGGTCTCCATTTTCGCTGATGACACTAAGTTGTGCAAGGTAATTAAATCAGATAATGATGTGCTTTCCCTCCAAGGGGATTTACATAAAATTGAGGAATGGGCATCTAAATGGCAGATGAGATTTAATACCAATAAATGTAAGGTTATGCATCTGGGAAGGAAAAATAGCCATGCAATTTATAATCTTAATGGAGCAAATCTAGGTGTATCAGATATTGAAAGGGATTTGGGAGTGCTTGTGGACAACCACCTAGGTAACAGTGCTCAAAGCCAAGCAGCAGCTGCAAAGGCAAATAAAATATTAGCATGTATTAAGAAGGGTATAGAAGCCAGGGAAGCAAATATAATTCTGGCACTATACAAATCGCTAGTACGCCCTCATTTGGAATATGGAGTACAATTTTGGGCACCACTTCATAAAAAGGACATTTTAGAGCTGGAAAAGGTACAGAGGAGGGCAACAAAACTAATAAGGGGAATGGGGGGGTAAGTTATGAAGAGAGACTAACCAAATTAAACTTATTTTCTCTAGAAAAAAGGCGTCTAAGAGAAGATATGATTACCTTATATAAATACATCCAGGGTCAGTATAAAGATTTGTCAAGCGAGCTTTTGTGCCAAGAGGTTTTCAACTGACAAGAGGACATCCCTTGAGGTTAGAAGTAAAAAGATTCCACCTTAAAGAAAGAAAAGGGTTCTTCACAGTAAGGGTGGTTAATCTGTGGAATTCTCTACCAGAGGAGGTGGTGACAGCGGATTCGATAGAGAACTTTAAAAGGGGACTGGATTTTTTTCTAATTAAAAAGGGAATTCAGGGTTATCATGGATAATTGGAGGGGCAGTATTGATAGTTAATCCGCATATTGCAGATCAGAGGGGATCTTAAAAGGTTGAACTTGATGGACTGAAAGTCTTTTTTCAACCTTAAATACTATGTAACTATGTTGCCTCTCTGGAAGCTCAAATTGGAGATCTGAAGAGGAGAATTGCAGCACTTAGGGATATTGCTCCACTGGAAAGGGGGTTGGTGCTCACTGAGCACAGTTTAGCTGGGCCTAGCATGGAGGGTGGAGCTGGGGCTAGTGAGGATGTCCAGGGAGGCAGCTGGGTTACAGTTACAAGGGGAAGCAGGGGGAATAGGAGGAGGCAGGCCAGTTCTGAGTTGGCAAACACCAACAGATTTGCCGGATTGAGTGAAACTGTTGGGGATGTCCATTCAGGAATGGTAATGCCAGATAGATCTGTTCCCTCTAACAGCCGGGCGAACAGCTCTACTGGAGGAGAGGGAGGGCAGAATAGGCAGAACAACAGACAGGTTTTGGTTGTAGGGGACTCTATTATTAGGAAGGTAGACAGGGTGATTTGTCACCCAGATCCCAGCAATCGAACAGTTTGCTGTCTCCCGGGTGCTCGGGTTCGTCATGTTGTGGATCGGGTAGACAAATTATTGGGAGGGGCTGGAAATGAACCAGCGGTTTTGGTACATATTGGTACCAATGACAAAGTTAGTGGGAGATGGAGTGTCCTAAAGAATGAGTTTAGAGAACTAGGTAATAAGCTGAAGGCAAGGACCTCCAAGGTAGTATTTTCTGAGATACTACCAGTTCCACGTGCTAGCCCAGGGAGGCAGAAGGAGATTAGGGAGGTTAATGCGTGGCTAAAGATGTGGTGCACTAAGGAGGGGTTTGGCTTTTTAGAGCACTGGGCTGACTTCTCACTTGGGTACAATCTCTACAGTAGGGATGGATTGCACCTTAATGATGAGGGAGCTTTTGTACTAGGGGATAGGATGGTAGAAAGGCTGAAGGAGTTTTTAAACTAGTAGGTGGGGGGGAGGGACTAGATATAAGTAATGGGGTAGAAAGTGTAGAGGGTATAAGGGATGAATTAACAACTCATAGGGGAGGAGATGGGGGGAGGGGTAGTATAGTCAATAGGGAGGTAGTACTAAGTAATTCAAGTACAGTGGCAGGGACTTCAGAATTACAGACTCATAACATAAGGTGTATGCTTGCTAATGCCAGAAGCTTGCCAGGAAAAATGGGAGAGTTAGAATTATCAGCAATTAATGAAAAATGGGATTTAATAGGCATTACCAAAATGTGGTGGGATGAATCTCATGACTGGACTGTTAATCTGGATGGTTATAACCTATTTAGGAAAGATAGAGGCAATGGTAAACGAGGAGGAGGGATTTGTCTGTATGTTAAGCCTGAATTTAAGGCTATAGTCAGAGAAGATATTTATGGTGGACCTAGTGATAAAGTTGAATGTTTGTGGGTAGAGTTAAATAGCGGAGCAGCAAATTCCAAAAGAATATTAGTAGGAGTATGCTATAAACCCCCAAATATATCTGAAAGTGAGGAAATACAATTATTGTTACAGACTGGAAATGCAGCTAAGCACGGGCAAGTTCTAATAATGGGAGACTTTAATTACCCTGAAATAAACTGGATAAATGAGACCAGCAGTTCAGCTAAGGGGAGCAGGTTCTTGAGTACACTCAGGGATCATTATCTGGCCCAGGTTATACAGGAGCCTACTAGAAATGAAGCTATCTTAGATTTACTCATCACAAATAATATTGATATAGTATCAAATGTTGAAATAGGGCAACCTTTGGGAAACAGTGATCACAACACAGTCTCATTTGAGATTGAATTAAAAAAACAACATTTTAAGGGGCCAACAAAAACTCTTAATTTTAAAAGGGCAGATTTTAACGTTCTAAGGGCAGCAATACAAAGTATAGACTGGGACATAGAACTGATAGGTAAAAACACTGAATAAAAATGGACAACATTTATATCCTTACTAAATATACATACACATCAGCATATACCGGAATAAAATTAAAAGTAGTAAATCACAACCCATGTGGCTTAACAATGATTTAAAGATCAAGATACGGAGTAAAAAACAGGCATTTAAATTATACAAACAAGAGGGGACAGAGACTGCTTTACGGGAATACAAGGAAATCAATAAGGCTTGCAAAAGCGCGATTAGACTGGCTAAAATAGAAAATGAAAAATGTATTGCAAAAGAGAGTAAGACTAACCCTAAAATATTTGTTAAGTATATTAATGGGAAGAAGGCGAGGAAGAAAGCTATAGGAACATTAGAATGTGAAACAGGCTGTCTAAAAATTAGTGACCAGAAAAAGGCAGATGAGCTAAATAGGTTCTTTTCTTCGGTATACACAAGGGAGGTACAAGTGGTTGGGACACTGCAACATAATGGGGCTACACTACCTTTGCCAAATAATTGGTTAACACAGGATGTAATCCAAAAGAGGTTGGAAAAAATAAATGTTAATAAAGCCCCGGGTCCTGATGGAATACATCCAAGGGTACTAAGGGAACTGGGTTCTGTAATAGCCAAACCATTATATTTAATTTTTCAAGATTCACTCAACACAGGGTCTCTACCAGATGACTGGAGAAAAGGTTATGTGATACCTATATTTAAAAAGGGAGCAAGAGCAAATCCGGGGAATTATAGACCAGTGAGCCTCACTTCTGTAGTGGGGAAGCTTTTAGAAGGGTTAATAAGGGATAATATACAAGAATATGTATATTTGAACAGGATTATAAGTAGGAGTCAACATGGATTTATGAGGGATAGGTCATGTCAAACAAATCTAATTAGTTTCTATGAGGAGGTTAGGAGGAACCTGGATCAAGGCAACTCATTGGATGTAGTCTTTTTGGATTTTGCAAAGGCTTTTAATACAGTGCCACATGGGAGACTATTGGGCAAACTAAGGGATACAGGAATTGCAGTAAATATCTGCTCATGGATTGAGAGCTGGCTAAAAGACAGGAAGCAAAGGGTTGTTGTAAATGGAACATACTCCGATTGGACTAATGTTGTAAGTGGGGTTCCTCAGGGTTCAGCATTAGGTCCTCTCCTTTTTAACATATTTATTAATGACTTAGAGGTAGGATTGGAGTGTGGGGTGTCCATTTTCGCTGATGACACAAAGTTAAATATCCGTAAAATATCCATGTAAAAAGTCCAGAGTGCTTGGAGCACTTCAGACCCGCCCACGCCGCAGCCGGAAAATAAACAGTTAATTTGAACTCGGGTTTGGGCTGATGTGCAAACTTGAGAGTGGGTTTCTTTTAATCCTCATGTCCCCCAATATGATCCCTAGCATTTACAGAGCTGTACAGTGCAGGCTTGAATTTATTTTTGCGTTTTTAGATTTCTGAGATTACGGCCGGTTCCAAGATATGCGGCCGGCCGTAAGAGGAGATCCTTGCGGGGCCGTATAATAGAATCGCGAGTTAACAGGACCCCCGCAAGGAATCGCAGCCTTACGGACGATTTACGGCCGGTAATAGAATGAGGCCCTATGTAACTATGTTGGGGGACATGAGGATTAAAAGAAACCCACTCTCAAGCTTGCACATCAGCCCAAACCCGAATACAAATTAACTGTTTATTTTCCGGCTGCGGCGTGGGCGGGTCTGAAGTGCTCCAAGCACTCTGGACTTTTTACATGGATATTTTACGGATATTAAAAATAAAATATTTTACGGATTTGAGTATAGGATAATTATGTGCTATTTTTTCTAACACCTAAAATCCCTTTATAGTCTTCTCAAAGTGCAGGATGGCTTTATTTGAGCTATTTTATGTGCTTAATTGGTGCTAGCGGGACCTCTTTCCTGCAAGTAAGCTGCGGTTAGTTTTTAGCCTTGCAGAGAGGGTTCCCGGAGCAATTGAATTGCAAATAGGAATTTCTTACGGCCGAAACTCTTGCGGCCGTTTTAGATCAAAGGCTTTCCTCTGGCGCGAGCGGCCGCAAGAGATAGCAAGGCACCGGCCGCAAGCCTGCCGGAGTCCCCGGCCGTAAGGGAATAGAATAGCCGAATAGCTTGCGGCCGGTCCTTGCGGCCCCGCAACGGCTGCGGCCGCTAATAGAATGAGGCCCTATGTAACTATGTAACTCTATTTGTTATTTGTGGTAACAATGAAATAAAGGATTTACAAAAATGAAATCTTTTTTTTTTTTTTTTTTCCAAACATCTTTTTATTAAATGGAGTTTGCGTCAGAACAGAAGTGGATTAATACATTTCAACCATTGGTGAGCAAATATATGCAATGTTCATAGTAGCCATACTTATTGCATCATATTTATCTAGTACATATAGGAATTCCTTTATAATTTTTGTGCTTGGAATTGTACCACATTGCTTAACATCACCTAGATATCCTTTGGTGTTCTCCAAATTTTTTTTTTTTTCCTTTTATATTGTCTTCTAACATTTTATTTTTTACACAAGTTAAAACAAAAATACAATCAATTATCAACTGGGGAGAGAGGAGGGGGGGGAGAAAGGGTAGGTGGGGAAATAGCACACTCACCGTCTCGAGTAACACTGGTCGCAAGTAGGTTTTGGGGCCCTATCCGTCGCCCCCGCGGCCCTCCGGCCCATCCCCACCCCGAGGCTGGGGTCTGAGCTAAACTGTGGCACTATGTGGGGAGTCCAGCCAGGGAGACCAGACATCCAGAAAGCTAGGATAGATGTGTTGCATGTAATTTGTCAATTTTTCATTAATCATTATAAAGTTTATCCTGGTAATGACATAATTTAGATTTAGTGTAGGGGTTCTCCAGTGTCTGGCAATAGTATGCTTAGTGGCTAAAGTAAAATACTGTAAGAGTGCATTACACTTGGGGGATATGTTCTCTGCCTTCCCTCCTAACAGGCAAACCTCTATTGTGGGTGTTAGTGGGCTATGTATTAGTTGTGAAAATAGTTGGAACACATTCCCCCAGAGAGCTTGTGCCTTTGTGCAGTGCCACCAAATGTGGCTGAAATCTCCTGTAGCTTGGCAGCCCCTAAAGCAAAGTCTATTTATCGTCGGGTTAATTTGGTGCATTCTGGATGGGGTGAGATAGGTTCTGTGGAGGACTTTGATTGAGACCTCTAGTAGGCTATGGGTAAGTGAGCCCTTGGTCAGATTTTGGCTAATCCTATGCCAAGTTTCTATAGTCAGTTCCCTGCCTAGGTCTTGTTCCCAGTGTGCCATACAGGCGGGTTTCTGTTTAGGTTTGGTATTGTTAAAGCTGGAATACAAGAGACCCAGGGTGCCTCTAGAGTTGGGAATATTCTTACAAATTGTTGATAGCCAGCACTGTTTTGGTGGGCCCCAGTCTTTTGTCAGGGATTCTAACCAATGTCTGATTTTCCTATAATTCCATAGTTCCCCTGTTGGTATGTTAAAGTTAGTTACCAGTTGTTCGTGATTTACCACTCTATCGTCATGATACCACGCCCCTATTCTGTTAAGGTCACTAGAGAGCCACCACCTTTTTGAGATTGAGCTCAAGGTCGTCTCAAAGTCTTGGAAAGATTTTATAGAAGTCATAGGGGTGATTGGTGGCGCTAGTTGGTGTTTGGTACAAGCCCAGGTCCACACCGATGCCGTGAGTTTGATCATCGGGTTGGTGAGGTACTTTTTGTTTTTGATTTTATGAATCCCCGGGTCCCAGATCAGCGTGTCCCAGGAATGGGGTCTAAGTTCCCAGTTCTCCATAAAGACCCATATGGGTTGATGTGTCTTTGTGTGGGTTAGTGGCAGGAAGGCCAACTGGGCTGCTTTGTAGTAAAGCCTGAGGTTTGGGCAGGATAATCCCCCTTGGTTTTTGTGCTTATACATCATCTGCCTAGCAATCAGTGGGGCTTTATTGCTCCAAATAAATTTAAATATTATATTCTGCAATCTGTCTAGATCTTCGAGATCTAGCGGTAGGGGAAGGGTCCTGAAAAGGTACAATATTTTGGGCAGAATATTCATCTTGGTGGCCGTGATGCGGCCCGTCCATGATATGTTTAGCTTTGACCAGCTTTGTATATTCTTTGTTAATTTCTGAAGCAATGGGGGGTAGTTTGATTTGTATATTCCCGCTACCCTCCTTGTAATATGAACCCCTAGATATTTGATTGATGTTTTTGGCCAGGAAAAGTTATAAGTCCTTTGCAATTCTGTAAGATCTGTCAATGGTATTCCTACATCTAAGGCCTCGGTTTTCTCCAGGTTAATTTTTAGCCCCGATATCTCCCCAAAGTCACGTAATACCGTCAGCAAGGCCGGGATCGAGCTCTTGGGGTATGTCAGAGTGCATAGGAGGTCATCCGCAAACAGGGAGCATTTGAGGTCTTGGAAGCCGATTCTCAGGCCCCTTATGTTTGCGGTGCATCTGATTTTTTGGGCCAAAGGTTCCATGGCCAGCGCAAAGAGTAATGGAGACAGGGGGCACCCCTGTCTTGTTCCTCTCCGTATGTCTATAGTCTCCCTGTTTGGCCCTGGTAGTTTTAGAGCCGCCTGGGGCAGATGATAATAAGAGCGTAGCAGATTTATGAAGCGTCCTTTGAAGCCAAATTTGGCCAGTGTCGCGTGTAAGTAGGGCCACTCTACCGTGTCAAAGGCCTTTTCAATGTCAAGGGCCAAGACACAAAGCGGGATACCATCCCTTTGCGCCAGATGTAGTACATTTAAAGTTCGTCTAAGATTGTCTGCTGCTTGTCTGAATGGGATAAAGCCCGTCTGGTCTGTATGTACTAGTTCCGGTAGGAACTTGGAGATCCTGTCCGCCATTATCTTTGCTAGCATCTTAACATCGCCGTTTAGGAGGGATATTGGGCGGTAGTTTTTGGCCTCCAGGGGGTTCCTGCCCTCCTTAGGGAACACCACCAAGTCAGCCCTATTGAGTTCAGGTGGCATGGCTTCTCCATTCAGAATGGAGTTGAAAAGCCTGTATAGATAGGGGGCTAGAAGCCCAGCATATGTTTTATAGTAGGAGTTTGGGAACCCATCTGGGCCCGGGGCTTTACCTAATTTGAGATTTTCAATAGCTCTGAGTACCTCCTCTATTGATATGTCAGAGTTAAGCATGCTTATGTCCTGTTTCGTGACCTTGGGTAGATCTAAAGATGTCAGATAGGATTGGGTCGCATCTGGGCCTTGTAGGATAGTTGCAGCATAGATTTTTTGATAGAAAGCCGCAAAGGTCTGTTTAATTTCTGTTTGGCTTACTGAGGGATACCCATTTGCGGTGTTAAGCTTTAAAACTTTTTGCTGAAGGGGTCTAGGGTTCAGTCTCCTAGCTAGAAGGGAGCTAGGTTTGTTCGCCTTCGTATAGTATAGGTGGGTGGTGCGCCTCAGTGCTTTGTCTGTCCGCATTGAGAGAGCATTGTCGAATTCCAGTCTACATCTATCTATTTGATGTCTTGTTTGAGGAGAGGGGTTAGTCTGGTTATGTCTCTCTAGTCTTTGGAGTTCTTTTCTGATCTCTGTTTCCCTCTGCAGGCATTGCTTCTTAAAGGCCGAAGCAAGCTTAATATAGGTGCCACATATATACGCCTTATGGGCAGTCCAGATCCAGCCCATCCCTACGTCTGTAGTGTCATTGATGTCAAAGTATAGTCGTAGGTCTTTCTCTACTTGGCTATTGAATGTGGGGTTGTGTAGTAAAATTTCATTTAGCCTCCAGATAAAAGGGCTTTTCTGGGTCTCGCCAAAGTCTATTGTCAGGGTCACCGCAGAATGATCCGTCCATGGGCATACATTAATTTCGGCTGATCTAGTCATATCAAAAATTGGCGCGCTTACTAGTATTGTATCGATTCGGGAATAAGATCCATGTACATGCAAGTAGTAAGTATATTCCCGTCTGGTTGGGTGATGCCCTCTCCAGGCATCCACTAAGCCTATAGCGTTTAATAATCTCTTAATTTGTTGCATTTTATTTGTGTACCGACCCCAGTCTAGGCTCCTAGATCGATCTAAGAGAGAATCTAATGTCAGATTGAGGTCTCCCCCTATTATCAGTTTTTCATTGGCGTTAGATTCAAGTACTCTCAGGATTTTTAAAAGAGTTTTGTGTGGAGATGTCGTCGGGGCATAAATGGATACTAGCGTCAGCTCTGAACCTAGAATTGTGCCAGATAATGTAGTGTCCCTCTTTGTCAATTATTTTAGAGGTGATCTGGAATGGAAAATTGCGGTGTATTAGTATTGATGTCCCCGCTTTTCTGGTGGGTTGCGTAGCTGAGTAATAGTTTGGGTATTCTTTATCCAAGAATGAGGGTATTTTGTGTTGGGCAAAATGTGTTTCCTGCAAGAACAGGACAGAAGGCTTTATATGCTTGTAATAAAGGAAAGCTTTTCTCCTTTTGTACTGTGAATTGAACCCTTTTACATTGTGTGTGGTAAAAGCGTATTCTACACTGGCCATCGGGTAAGTCTGAGTATGTGTTGTTGAGAGCCTGTCAACTCACCCCATGTCCCGGATTGTGCAGGAGGGACCAGAGAGCCAGGGAGCACCAGAAGGAGCCTCCAGGCCCCGTTGCGGGCCAATGTCTTCTCATGCCGGATAGAGCGTGCTGGGGTGGGAGGGGAAGGGAAAAAGGAAAGTTCATAAACAACATTAACCGTAATACATATACACTTACTCCTACGCCAGTCAAAAATTCTGGCATCTGTCGGGGGTAGGACTATGGGAGGCAATCGTCCTATAATTCCCTGTTGGAGGGGTATATATAAGGAACCCATTACATAAAAGTAGTTCCTTGTAGCCACTGAGGGGCAACTCATTTAGATCTAACTATAGAGTCTAATAGTCTGGGAAGAGATGAAGGGAAAGTGTCATGGTCTTATCTATAAAAGCTAGTTGGCCTTCTACACTCAGATTGTCTCTTGGATTATGATAAGGTTTTGGAAGGTTCTTTTTTTGTTTATGTCGCCCTACGTTTCTGATTCAAGTGGTAACGTGCCTCAAATTTTAGGTTTTCAGTGGGCCTCTATTTCCCCTAGTGTCGTCTTCTTTTGGTTTGGGTGGTTCCCTGCTAGTTCATCAATGGGGGCTTCAGTATGGTAGTAAAAAGAGCTCTTGTGAGGCCTGCCTTTATGTTATGTCCTCTGTAGAGGGGTAATAGGTCTCTAATTTTCAAGTGGGTATCTTTCCCTGTTTACTTCGTCTCTTGTTAAAAAAATAAATAAAAAGGCTTCCCATCGACTCTTACCTTAGTGTTTAAGTTTGGTGAGTGTCAGTGTTGTCTTCTTTTCAAGTCCAGTTATGGGAAGTTTTGTAGCTATATTCTCAGGCTAAGACATTTGTAAGGAACAGTATCAACCAGCAATGACTTTTGAACTGTGATTAAAATGACAAAAGATAAATCTGATACAAATTAGCCTTAAATTCAACAACAATTCATGAATGATTAAACCCTTTGTAAATTAGTCCGATTGGTATGGTACTTCAGGTAGCTCTAAGGGCACCTTCAGGTATCTGCCCAGTTCTAGTAGTGGACTTGTGGCTCGTAGGCGTTTCCCGCGAATTTGGGGAAGAGCTCCGATTGCCTTTATTCTGTAATTTAGTCCACTGTTTGGTGGGCGCAGTAGTATTGTTTCGTCTGTGATCCCTCTCTGCGTTGTTCGGTGGATTAGGTGCAAGTCCGATAGTAGTGAGGTGAGAGCGGCATTCCTCCAGGGAGCTGGCTGAGTACATCTTGCCCTTATGTTGAAAAGATACCACAAATGGAAATCCCCATCTATATGGGATTTTATGTGTGTTCAGAATCTCTAGGGCTGGCTTCATTTCCCTGCGCCTGGTCAGTGTGATCGGAGAAAGATCTGCGAACAGCAGTATTGTTGCATTGTCTGGGCCCCTGATGTTTTGCTTTTTTCTGGCTGCCGCCAGGATCAGGTCCCTGGCTTGTTGTCTCAGGAATCTAATGATCACATCTTTCGGTACGTCTGGGTTTCTGGGTGCCCCTAGAGCTCTGTGGGCCCTCTCTATCTCCCATACTGACTCTGGTATTTCCGGAATAATGCCCTTGATGGTGTCTTTCAGGTAAGGCTTCAGGTCTTGTACTGCCTTCGGAATCCCTCTCAGTCTTAAATTATGGCGGCGCGACCTGTTTTCTAGGTCCTCTTCGAGGGTTTCCACTCTGGAGTAGGTCTGCGCTCTGTCCCTCTCCTGGGCTTCAGTAATCTGATCTACCATTTCTTCCAGAAGGTGGATTCTCTGACCCAGGTCATTTATGTCCTTTCTGATAGCATTCACAGTCTTTTCAGTATATGCCTGGAACATTCGTTCTATCAGGGCTATGGATCTCGGTGAGAGGTCCATGTTGCTTTGGGTTGCACCCAGGTCCTCCTGGTCCTCAGAGTTGTCTGAGTGCTCTGAGTTCGCTTCTTGGGCGGTTTCTGGGGTTTTAAAATGATCTGTGATCCTTCTGGTTGCAGTGCCTTTTTTGCATTTCCCCATGTTGAAGCCCAAGGATTAAAGTTACTATTGCGTGGGCAGTCTGTGGCTGATGGTCAGTAGCAGTTGCTGAGGGATCAAAGTGGTGGTGCAGATAAATGAATGGGTTTAATGCAAATCACATTTTAGTCATGGTCTTTGGTTGCTTGTGGTGTATCGTGCATGGCTTTTAGAGAGTTGACCCCTCATTTGTGACGCAGGGGGCGGTCAGGGATTTCTCGCCATTTCAAGGTTTACATATAGTGGTTCTGTTTGCAGTCTCTGTTTTTTTGTGTTGAGTGCCACCTGTGTTTTGTCTTGGGCAGGGTCCCTCCTTTAGGGAGTGATTGAGGGGCTTTTCTGTGCAGGGTAGATTGTAGAGTAAACCCTTCCTCTTTACTGATCTATGTTTCCACTTTTACCTTTGTGTAATACCCCTGCTTGACAGTTGGAGTTCTTTGGGGAATAGTGTTGAATCGTTTCTGTCCACTAGGTGTCAGTGAGCCTCCATTCTCTGTCTGCCAGTTGCATAGAGTCAGTGTTACATATGCCAGTTTCTCACATATGGGGCCCTGATTCGCAGGGCTGCCAGAATAAAGGTAAGAAGGCTGCAATCCAGCCTTATCTGTTGGTGTGTAAGTTGAATAGTAAATCTTTATAATTCCAGTTTTCTCAAAGGTTTAAGTACCCTAAGTTCAGTGTGGGTTTTCCTTGTTTGTACTTGTTTGTTAAGGATAGCAGGCTAGTTAGATGCGGGGTGTATTATAAACAGTGTTGTGCTTGTTTTATACTTGTGGAGGAGATGGGGTTAGGGCTGACATGTATCCCTTCTTCTGTGTGCACAGTCCTGTCCTATGCCCCTAAAATGGCCGCCTCAGAGCTTTTTTTTGCAGGAGTGACACTCCAACAACAAGGGCCTCTCTGACCCCCCTAATGCAGGTAAAGATATAGCCACCCTCTATCTTCCTGCTTCTTTCCTCCAGCCCCACCAGTACTCACTTTACAGTTGGGTCTCCAGGCCTAGGGTCACAGGGTTAATGGGTGAAGCTCCTGAGGTGATCCTGTGCACCCACAGGGGCCTGGGCCTCCACCTCAGACCTTGTCTCATGCAAATCCAAGATGGCCACCACCCGATCTTGGGGTCTCTGTAGCTTCCACTGCCTCCTGTGTTGCTCTGACCAGGCCCTTCTGCAGTGTTGCATTTTCTGGCAAAGGGTGCCTGTAGCAGGCGCAGGGCCTCTGAAGCTCTCACCTCCCGGTAAGTCCCTGCAGGAAGGCAGTCTTCTAGTGAGCTGGCCGGGTGCAGGTTTCTCTGCAGCTGTGCCTCCAGGGGTATCTTTTGAGGGTCCCACGGGGGAAATGGGTCCCCCCTCCTCTTCCCCCAGTTGTTTCCAGGGTATGCAGTTTAGTTATGATAACTAGAGCAATTTATAAGCCCACTTTTAGTGCTTTAAGCAGGAGCTCACACTAAACACGTCTAGCTCCAGCATACGGAAGCTCCACCCCCCACAAAAATGAAATCTTTAATGTTAATATTTAAACAATTTAAAGAAAAAAATATTATACATAAAATATGGTAAACACTATGTGAAAAATAAAAAGCTGCATCAAAAACGAGGGAAGGTGTGTAAACCAACTCCTTTAGGTGTCTCACTGTGTCACATAATTTGTAATATAGAGAATTAAGTATTTTATATAAATTATCAAGTTACTGACCCATGTCCAGTTGATAAAACATATTTCCACTACACAACAATGAGTTTACCTTGTATGATATGTAAGTTGATAAGAACAGGCTAGTTGCACAAAGTGGTTAAAGGGCCACTGTAACACAGGCTTCTTTACACTGTATTGTAATAAGCATGTTGTTTAGTCGTTCAAACGTGTCTAACTCTCCGTGACCCTATTGAGTTTTCTCTAGGGAATCCTGCAATCTCATGATATGGCCAAAATATTTGAGCTTCATCCTCATGATCATACCTTCCAGTGAATAGTTTGTCTTGATTTCCTGAAGTACGGATTTATTGTAGCTTTTTGCAGTCCAAGGGACTCTAAGCAGTTTCCTCCAACACCACAATAGAAAGGTGTTAATTCTACGACGCTCAGACTTCTATATAGTCCAGCTATCATATCCATATGTTACTACTGTGAATACGATAGTTCCAACTATCTGGACCTTTGTTGATAGTGTAATATCTTCACTTTTTTACTAACTTTCCTCCCCAGAAGCCAACAACTTTTAATTTCATGTCTAAAGTTACCACCTGAAGAGATCTTGGATCCCAGGAAAATAAAATCTGTCAATGCCTCCACTTCTTTTCCATCTATTCGCTAGTTACTGAGATTGCTGTTTGCCATGAGGTTCGTATTTTTAACGTTAAGCAGCAGGCCAGCTTTTGCATTCTCTTCTTTTACCCTTATGAATAGGTTTGTGAGGAATTGACTCTGCTGGGTTTTGAACCCTGGTCCCCAGGCTGCTATACCTCTTCCCTACCACTGCACCAGCCTGCCTTTTGTGAATTTCATTGAGATCTGATAAGCTTGACTCTGCTAGCAATAGTATCAGTACCTAAGTCTCTTCAGCTGTGTCTGGTCAGGTGTCTGGTCCTTGGCCTATATAAGGCACTTCCTGTCAAATGTACCTTGCCAGATTATTATGTGGTTCCTGATCACTTCAATAAAGCTTGTTCCTGTTTCACCTACAAATTGCTGAACTGGATTATTGCTGACCTTGGCTGCTGGTCTCCACAACCTTGTGATTCCATATCATTACAAGGTTCTTTAGTTCCTCCTCACTTTCAGCCATCAGAGTAGTATGATTCGCGTATCTGAGGTTGTCAATAAATCTTCTAGCAAATTCTGGCTTTGGATTTATCCAGCCCGGCCTTACGCATGATGTATTCTGCGAATACGTTGAATAAATAAGATGACAATATACAACCTTATCGCACACCTTTTTTGATCTTGAATAATTCTGTTGTTCCATTTTCAGTTCTGACCGTGGCTTCTTGGTCCACATACATATTTCTCAGGAGGTGGATGAGGTGATCTGGTACTCTCATCTCTTTAAAAACTTGCCACAGTTTGCTGTGATCCACACAGTGGATAGCTTTCTCTATTATCCATCGGACATTGGCAATTTGATCTCTTGTGCCCCTTCCTCTGTGGAATCCAGCTGTCCATATATTGTTGAGTCGAGATTGTAGGATCTTAAGCATTATCTTGCTTGCATGTGAAATGAGTAAAATTCTTCGATAATTAGAGCACTCTTTGGCACTGCCTTTTTTTGGATTGGGATGTATACTAACCTTTTCCAATCTATTTGCCATTGTTGAGTTCTCCGAATTTGTTGGCATAAGGCAAGCAACACTTTCATAACATCATCTAGTGAAATTTTGAATAATTCAATTGGGTTTCCATCAACTCCTTCATCCTTGTTGTCAGCAAAGGCATCCTAGGGCCCATTTCCCTTTGCTCTCCAAAAAGTGTAGCTCCAGCTCATTTGACAAACTTATGAGGTCATCAATGCTGTTAAGATTCTTCCTGTATAGATCTTCAGTCTATTCCTGCCACCTCTTCTTTAGCTGATCTTCTTCTGTTAACTCCTACCATTGTTGTCTTTTATCATGAAAGGCTCCTTTGAGAACCCCAATTTTCTTGAAGAAATCTCTAGATTTTTCCATTCTGTTACTTTCTTCTATCTCTTTACACCAGTCATTGTAGAATGTCTCCTTGTCTCTTCTTGCTATCCTCTAGAATTCTGCATTCAGTTTGACAAATATTTTCTTATCTCCACTACATTTCACTTTCCTTCTTTCCTGATCTACTTTCAAAGCCTTATCAGCCATTTTGCCTTCTTAATTGTCTTTCTTTTGGGGATATTCTTTGTTGCTGTATCCTGGATAATGTCTCAAACATTGTTCCAAAGTTCTTCAGGCATTCTATCTTCCATGTCTAGTCCCTTAAATCTATTACTTCCACCGCATAGTCACATATTTATTTTACGATTGGTCTGATTATTTTTCCTCTTTTCTTCAGTTTTCTTCTTAACTTTGCAATAAGAAGTGCATAGGCAGCTCCAGGTCTTGTTTTTGCTGATTGTATAGAGTTCTTTCATCTTTGGCTGCAAAGTATATAGTCAATATGATTTCTACATTGTCCATCTGGTGATGTCCATGCGTAGTGTCATCTCGAAGGCTGTTGGCAGAGGGTGTTTGCGATGACTAGAGAATTATCTTGACAAAATTCTACTAATCTGTGACCTGCTTTATTTTGTACTCCAAGGCCAAACTTGTCAGTAATTCCAGGTGTTTTTTTGGTTTCCTAATTTAGCATTCCAATCTCCTATGATGACAGTAACATCCTTTCTTGGTGTTATATCTATGAATTGCTGAATATCTTCGTAGAACAGGGTAACTTCAGCCTCTTCAGCATCCGTGGTTGTAGCATAAACTTGGATCACTGTGATGTTAAATGGCTTTCCTTGAATTTGAATTGAAATCATTCTGTCATTTATTGTGTTGTGACCGAGCACTGCTTTGGCCACCATCTGATTCACTATGAGGGGAACTTTGTTTCTTCTGTGGGGCTCTTGACCACAGTAGAAGATCTGGTGGTGGTCTGATGTGAAATGTCCCATTCCAGTCCATTTAAGTTCACTAATTCCCTGGATATCAATGATTAACCATGTCATCTCATTTTTGACCACGTTCGGTTTGCCTTGGTTTATAGTTCTAACATTTTAGGTTTCTATTCTGAATTGTTCTTTGCAGCAACAGACTTTCCTTTCCCCTCCAGTCACATCCTTCCGGCTTTAGCTCAACCACTTCATTAGATCTGGTGCTACTTGTACATGCCCTCTGCTCTTCCTCAGTAATGTGGTATGCACCTTCTGACCTGAGAGGCTCATCTTCTGGTGCCATATTGTTATAGCTCTGGTTGTGCTTGACCATAAAGTTATCTTGGAGTGGGTTGCCAGGTCATTCTTCAGTGGACCATTCATCTGACCTCCCTGCTATGACTTGCCCAGCTTTTTTGAAGAACGCAAACCCCTTCACCACATCAAGGTAGCAATCCAGAAGGGGGTAATAAGCATGCACATATATATAATTAATAAAAAGCATTTTTTATAAAAGAAAATAAATATTTGACTACATTTTTTAAGAACTTTTCACCTCTAGAGGTGTCCCATTTCAAATGCCTCTCATATGTGTCCTCTCCTCACTGCAGCGTCATCTGTGATGACATTTGTTCACTAAATACTGCTGGGCTACTTGCAATGAGCAAGCAAAAATGATTCTGCTCTCTCTCAATCTGAGCTTACAGACCATACCTGCCAACCAAATTGCCTTGTATGAGGACAAGGTATACATCCCAAAACCAAATCTATTTTTTTCAAGTCTATGTTAAGATTAATCTAGTCAACTTATGCAGTTGATGCAGAATTTATTAGATGATGTTATCAGACTCGAAGAGTCTAAAGCCCTTTTTCTTAATGTAAAGGACCACTGTAGATAATTTACAAGTAAATCTCATATGTTTGTTTGCAAAGCATAGACTATTAAAAAGTGTATGCAGTTTTATGCTGACAGTTTTTCCTCAAGCAGAGCTGCATATGTCCTCATACCTGTGTATATCAGGGACTGGTCAGCTCTGCCTGTGTGTTTGACTATCATGGGGCTTGGAAGCATCCTGGGCCGATATCAATGGCACTGCCTTATGACATCATTATCTCTGTTGCCACTGCCTACACAGTGGTAACAGCTCTAATTGTATCCTGATTGTAGCTGCCCCATAGTCTCCTCCTAGTGACAGTGCATGAACCAGCTGAACCCTGCCCCCTTTATTGAGCATGCTCATTCTGAAGCAGAAACTAGACTGGTCAGACTTTGGTTTTAGTGCAGCACACAGCAAGAGCTAGCCACGTCCCTGGTGACACAGGTAGGATGAGTTAGGCAGCTTTGCTTGAAGAGAAAACACACAGTTTAAAAGCTAGAAAAAAATTGACTTTTATTTATTTTAAACTGCATACTCTTTATCAGGCAAACAATCATATAACCTTTACTTGTAAACGCCCTACCATTCACCTTTAAATTCAAACACAGATCAAACATAGACATAGCATTTTTCTATGCTTGTATATAACTGTACTGACTCTTTATTAGGGAAGTGGAATAGAAAGTTATTTTTGCAGAAAGGTGATGTGATCAACCTATCAGTGCTCTGACCGCCTTCATGTATTTCTGGCTTTTTTTTATTAACCCCTACAATAATAAAAGCCAGAACTACTGGAAGGGTTATGGGCAAATTAATTAGCCTGCCATTAATTTGTACTGAGGTGACATAATGGCGTTGTAAGCAATGTTTCTAGGCACACATTTAGAGGAACATTGTGGAAGAAATGGCTTATATTGTATATGAACATTCTGTATATGGCTTATACCTGGGCTTAGTCCAGTTTCAATACCCCAGTAGTTACTTATATGTGAGTTTTACACAGCATTGTATGGTGGCTATGTGCTAAAGCCAGATCTGATTTTGGAGTTTTAAAGGTGATTTACAACACTGGGGCATAGGGCTCTATTCCATGACTCTTGTAAGAAAAAATCTGAGTGAAGTCATCTTGAAAAACACTACCCAGATATCACAGCACACACAAATCTAACCTCAGAAAAATGCCTTCTGAGTGCTCGAAATGCCCCTAATATACAATTCCGAGTGTTTCTGCATAATTATTTTATAAATGCCTCTGAGAAGCCTGGATGACTCAAATCTGACACAAAGCTACTGTCATGAACGATTTGGGGCCATGATGGGACCCCTTGCAACCCACAAGTAACTCTGCTATTTGGAATGCTGGCACACTGGGTGTTAATGTCAAGAACTATTACAACGGACCTTGAAACTTGTTGTTGGGGACTGAACTACAATAATTCATTTGGTGGTTACTAGATCATGTTATATGCACTGTAATGATGCATCTGTGATAGAAGTAGGCCCTAGGATGCTAGAATTATCTAAACAAAACTGTAGTCACTTATGTGACAAAGGGTAATCTTCTAATGAATCTTTATGGCCCTGCAATCGGCCACGTGTGAAGGCTCTGGCTTTATTCATGAAAGGGGGAACTAGTTTTATGGCTCTGTAAGAGGAGAAAAAGAGGTGTAATTAGAAGAAAGCCAGATGCCTCTATACATCTGGAAATCATGTGGGTGAAGGGGGATAGCAAGCTATTTGCCTAGGAGGATGGGCTAGAACTGGGGAAGGTCTGGTGTTTTGTTTAATCTTTCTGTGTTTATATATATCTCTGAAACAATAAAGAAGTGGCCAGTCTGACTTTGGACACACTAACGAAAGTTTGTGTCAGAGTCTGCTGTACATGGTGTGTGATTCTTAGATCCTAAGAATTGGGCTCTGAGGTGCATGTCTCTGCAGTAATGATGCTGTCATCTGAAGTGTCTGCTGGTGTCAAGATCTGAACAAAAAGTTGCGACCGTAGAGAGAGAGAGATTTGGGGTGAGTGTGGTCCCCCAAAGCTGGTGGTCGTGACAGCTGGTGGCATCGGTGTGAGATCTCAAGCATTTTTACCAGCAGCAAGGATGGCTACTTACAAAGGCAGAGAGAAAGAGAGCCAGGTGACAGAGGCAAAGGACTGCAGAGGAATGGCCCTTCTAAAGCAATGGATGGCGTTCCTAGGATTGTGGCAGGGCCATGAGCTGTCAGGCTGGCTGAAGAAACTGGTATGGAAAGAGATTGCCTTGGAGAAACAGTATCATGCCAGGATAGGGCCTGTTGGTGCCCTTGAAGAGGATCTCTGTGTTCAATTGGAGCTAATAGATGGGCTCTGGGAGATCGTCTATGGTGATCCTGAATGTGGCATGGGGACTGTAAGGAGGAAAAATAACTTACTTCTTAAACGCTGTCATGGTCTGGGACTAGAACCATGGTCCCTGGAGGCTAATTTGCTGGAACCCCTGATTCAGCAAGAGCTGCAGCTGGAGGCTGAGTATGTTGAATTGCTGGATGAGGCATCCATGGAGAGGTTTGGGCCATCCAGTTTGGAGGAACCCTGTCAGGCGGACAGGGAAGAAGAGGATTGGTTACCAGAGGTCTGGGGAGAGGATATTGTGGACTCTGACCAGGACAATACCAATGTGGAGGTACGAATGGGCCAGGCCCAGTTAATTTTTGCTACAACTGGGACAGATGAGGAGGGTACCATACATTATGGGTACATCTCAAAACCAGTGGAGTCTGAGTCTCAGACAGGAATAGCAGACCAGATGGAGGGCCTGGGAGAGTTCTGGAAAGAACCAGAGATGGATTGTGAACCTATCATGGGGTTCCCATGGATAACTACAGTCCAGGAACCAGCCATGGGTACAGGGGCGAACACCGAGAACAACCTTGGGACTGTGTCAGAGCAAGGGGGCCAGTCAGACCTAAATGGCTGGGGCACAATTGCTAATAACAAGGCAGTTGAGAAGACAGAGAATGTCTGTAAAACTGATGGCCCAAAGGGATGTCTGGATGAGAGCTGTGAGGTCCTGCCAGGGAACACAGTGTCCAAAGATCCCAAGGGAGGTGAGTGCTGTGCCCAGGCGGTGGTTCCAGAGAGAGTGGGATGTGATGTGCTGATCCAGATACCACATAGATATTTGGAGTCTTTAGACCAGACCACAACATTGGGTGCCGGCTTCCAGATCCGTCCAGTAAATTCCCCCCTGGAATTACTATTTTTCTGAGCACCCCAGGGGAGTGTTTTACCCATGCAGTGGGACAGAAGAGTGTATGAGCCCTGGTTATTGGGGGTGGGCTGGCAATGTCACCCTTGAACTGCATTGATTACCCTGGCACAGAGGTCTGTTGGCAGAACCCAGGCCAAGCAAACAGTGTGGATAGGAGCAGCTATGTTCACTGTTAGCTGGGAATGGACTTTGGGCCTAGCATGGAGCTCCCGCTGATAAAAAATGTCAGAGAGCTAGCCACAGACAAGGGGGCAGGGGAGGTTATGATCCCTGACATCCTGCCGAACAGAGAGACAGCAAATCATTTAAAGAGGGACCACATTCCTTATTGTGTGCCCAATCCAGGCGAGATGGAATACAGCGCACCAACTGTGGTCCAAGGAGATGGAGAAATGGAGTCCCATGCCCAGATCATTGTTTCAGGTAAGAGGGGTTACTGTGCCTAGACTGCAGTGCAGGGGAGTGGGGTTCAGTGCTCAGGTCATGTGTCAACACAGGGGGGTGAAGGCTACACCCAAGGCTCAGGTTTCTAATGCCAGCCAGTACATACTGGCAATGCCTGCTTTTGTTCCAAAGGAAAATGACTATGCTCCTGGCCTAATAGCCAGGGATGAATACTTGCCCAGGCCTGTTGAGGTTGTGCTGGCCAGGAATCCACAGGACTTTCCCCTGGCTTTTAATTCTTCCCTGGAGTTGTTAGAGGGGAATAATGACAAGAATCTGCCATGCACACCCAGGATCAGGCCCCGTGCTGGTGGAGATCTGAAGAAATTATTTTCCACATTGGCCTAACCGGAGTTGGGTGGTCCTCTTGTTTCAGCCGGACAGATGGGGTTACTGCGCAGGATTGGGGTGCTTGTACCGGTATTTGACCCTTCAAGATGCCTGCTAGCCTGGATGTATCACGTTCTATGGATTATAAAAGGGGTTTACAGGATGCTATTTCCTGCCCACCCCACTACTTGTTACTTCCTGCAGCCGCAGGAAAGGGGGGAACCACAGAATGCTTTTCCTGGGATGGTATCTCTAAGCCGCAGAAATGCCGGCATCCATCCGATTAAAGATGGACGCTGGGATTCTGCATTTTAAAATAGGAGCAAGCTGTCATGAACGATTTGGGGCCACGATGGGACCCCTTGCAACCCACAAGTAACTCTGCTATTTGGAATGCTGGCACACTGAGTGTTAATGTCAAGAACTATTACAACGGACCTGAAACTTGTTGTTGGGGACTGAACTACAATAATTCATTTGGTGGTTACTAGATCATGTTATATGCACTGTAATAAAGCATATGTGATAGAAGTAGGCCCTAGGATGCTAGAATTATCTAAAAAATACTGTAGTCACTTATGTGACAAAGGGTAATCTTCTATAGAATCTTTATGGCCCTGCAATCGGCCACGTGTGAAGGCTCTGGCTTTATTCATGAAAGGGGGAACTCGTTTTATGGCTCTGTAAGAGGAGAAATAAAGGTGTAATTAGAAGAAAGCCAGATGCCTCTATACATCTGGAAATCGTGTGGGTGAGGGGGATAGCAAGCTATTTGCCTAGGAGGATGGGCTAGAACTGGGGAAGGTCTGGTGTTTTGTATAATCTTTCTGTGTTTATATATATCTCTGAAACAATAAAGAAGTGGCCAGTCTGACTTTGGACACACTAACGAAAGGTTGTATCAGAGTCTGCTTGTACTAATCCAAGGTACATGGTGTGTGATTCTTAGATCCTAAGAATAGGGGTCTGAGGTGCATGTCTCTGCAGTAAGGATGCTGTCATCTGAAGTGTCTGCTGGTGTCGAGATCTGAACAAAAAGTTGCGAACGTAGAGAGAGAGAGATTTGGGGTGTGCGTGGTCCCCCAAAGCTGGCGGTCGTGACAGCTACCGCCTACCACTCTCCCTATAAGCAGAGGTTTCCCTGGTAGCCCCACTCAATACCCCCTTCCCCCTATAAGCCTGAATATTCTCTGGGATTCCTAATTAATACTCGCTTTTCCCTATGAATTCCCCATCTAAGGTATAACCATGGGGGTCTTTTAGGGATCTCCATGGCATCTAAAGTATAACTATGAGGTTCTCTATGGATCCCCAAGGTACCTAAAACAACATTGGGCTCTCTATGGATCCCCACGGCACCCTAACTTCTACCATAGGGTCCCTTATAGACCCCCTGTGAGGAATTGACTATGCTGGGTTTTGAACCCTGGTCCCCAGGCTGCTGAACCTCTTCCCTACCAATGCGCCGGCCTGCCTTTGTGAATTTCATTGAGATCTGATAACCTTGACTCTGCTAGCAATAGTATCAGTGCCTAAGTCTCTTCAGCTGTGCCTGGTCAGGTGTCTGATCCTTGGCCTATATAAGGCACTTCCTGTCAATGTACCTTGCCAGATTATTGTGGTTCCTGTTCCCTTCAATAAAGCTTGTTCCTGTTTCACCTACAACTTGCTGAATTGGATTTTTGCTGACCTAGGCTGCTGGTCTCCAAAACCGTGTGATTCCTATATCATTACACCCCCATGGACCCTAGGTCCTAACACTACACCCTACAAAAATATCACATAACATAATAAAGAATATAATTTAATAAAAAATTATTATATAAAAAGCAACTACTATAATAAAAAAATTACACCTGTGAGGGTGGGGAAAATAATATTTACCCTCCACCCTGAAGACCCTCCAGCAACAATCTTTGACACAATGGTCCTCTTCAGCCCTGGATAAGTGGTCATTTCCATATTGATTGAATTATCCATCCTTTTTTTTTGCTTGATTGAAGTCCTTGGTCCACATCTTCAGCCTTTATAAGACCCTAAGAAAATAAAATGTGGCCTACACATCCTAAACCACAAAAGAATACTTTCTAAATCCAGCCCATTAACCAAGAACTACTAAAGAACAACCAACTAAATCACAATATCAATTACAAATGCTTGTTCACACTATTAAATGTCGCACCTGAAAAGCTCAAGGGGTTACCATCCACAAACCTGCCCTACAAATATATTTACAATACCCCAACAATAATCCTTTCTTAGCACTGAATGTGTATCCCGTGTCATGTCATACCATGTAATATGTGTGGAATTTACAATGCGTCTGAAATATAAGAAAAAACTTCATAAATATGTGGTCAATTAGTGTGTAATTCCTGAAACATTAGTATATTAAATAATACTTAATACATTTGTGGTAAAGTCAGTTGAATGAGTGCCACCAAAAACCCAGGATTGCAGTGGCATTCTGCTTATGTAGGGTTCACTCAAGCTGAGTATTTAACAAAAGACACAACAGGGTTCCCTATTCTTGTGCACACCTATATTAACAAAAAGAGCTAAAAAAAGTAGTGTAAGATAAAATGTAGCTTTTAATAAATAGTTAAAATATTTATAAAAATATGCAGAGGCAGGATGTGCAATTTTAAGTCACTTATAAGTCACTTAAATATATATAATAAATATCATATAATAAATCCAGATATTTAGAAAGGGGAGTAGATACCAAGTGCAAAAATATATTACTCTCAAAATTATCTAAAGGTGCTAAATCAATAGGTGCTAAAAGTGCATAAAGTGCTAATGGATAATAATATAGAACCAAAAGAAATGTTAGGTTCTATTAAAGTGCTAAAGTGAGATAGTGGAAATTGGTATATATCTAGTACAAGAAAAAAAAATTACCCTATATCTGGGATGGATACTGTGTCACTTATTGAATATATCCTAAAGGTTCCCCGATATATGGGGCTATTTAGGTAACAATAAAGTGACTAATGCAATTGCATAAACTTATGATTCATTGCTTTCCTCGTATTGTAAAATAATGTATTATTGGACTGCCAGCTCCGTATTATATACGTGTATCCCGAGGCTTTAACTGAATAAGATTCTTTTGCTAAATAGCTGAAGCGACTAGAGGGACTCCTATCATAATGTATTCACTTCGAAAGTGAGATACTAGTTAGGGAGCTCCTACAGTGAATAAGGTTATTTTGCTAAATAGCTGAAGCGACTAGAGAGACTCCTATAATAATGTATTCACTTCAATGGTGAGATACTAGTTTGGGAGCTCCTGCACTGCGTACCACGAGGTTGAGACGCCTAGCGATGACGTCATCAGCCTGCGTGTACGCTCCTGCTTCTGACCCAACGCACGTTTCTGGATTTTATCAAGGGTCACCGCCATGTTCACAAGGCCTCCCTTTATAGCCTTCAGATTACCATGGAACGGTGTGCTTAGAGCTAAAAACATTATAACTAACTTAAAATTTAATATTTTAAAATAGAATTGTGTATATAGAGTCAACATAATTGAAGTATTAGCATTGAACTGTGGAATTTAGAATTTAGAAAAACGGAGAAGGCAAATTATTTTAAATGTTTTAAATAGGCTCTTGATAAGGAACTACGGTACTTTTATACTTTTATACAATTATAAACTTTAATTGTGACCTAATGGATACTGAACAGGCTAAAATATATATTATAAGAAATGCTGAGATTACAGTAAACTATTTTTTGGAACATATTGTATTATTATTTATTATATCTCATATGTCACTGTGCTTATTTTATCATATATATGACTCTCTTTTAACATTTTAGTAAATAGCAAAAGTAGTTGCACATTTTGTATATTGCAATATATATATTTAGCAGAGTTCATATTTATACAATACTAGATTGAATTGGCCATGTATTAAATAGCCTTATGTTGTCCATTAGATAACTATTTGATGAAATATATATAGCCATACATCTCTAAACAATATCTATTATGATATAGGATCTCATCCTTTTTAAGACAATTGTTTTAGTATAGGTATATATATTCCATCTTTTTATACATTATGCATGGATATTTTAGCTTTTAGCATTATAATTACAAAGATCAATACTTTAACTAGATCTTATACCACACCAGTTTATAAAATTATAAATAGTAGTATATAGGATTTTAAATGAATGGAGTAAATGTAAAAGCTTCATTAAGGCCTAGAGGTTTTTTGGTGCTTAATACATAGATCAATTTAGCCTCCTTTTTCAAGAGTTCTTTGTCCAAATTCCCTCTTCTGATGGTCTTCTTTATTGCCATAAAGGATAATTTTTTAATATCTTCATTATGTTTATTATTGACATGTAACGCCACAGGAGTATCAAAGCCATTTTTAATACTATAAATGTTCTAACATCCTCCTTCTGAATTCTCTGTAGGCTTTACCAACGTACCGCATCCCACATTGACAAGATATTAAATATACAACTCTTTTTGTTTTGCATGTCAATAAGTGTTTTACTTTACATATCTGTTTTTTGTCATGGGAGGTGAATATTTTAGCCGGTTTAATGTATTGGCAGGCTTTGCAAGTTTGGCATTTATATTATATTTCACTCAAGCTGAGCCCAGGTTCATGACTAAAATGAGTATCATAGAGTTTCTCACCTGGGGTAATAAATAAGAACCTGAATACATAAGTAGATAATTGCTAAGCATGACATGGCTACATCAAACAGTTGTCCTTGCTGCAGTGTCAGTCATCTTTTATTTGAAAAATGTATTGATTGTGTAAAACCCTGTTTTTTAAAATCTAAACCATTAACACTATAAGTGCCATGAGGGTCCACCAGGGCCCTCATAACACTAAGTCTAAGCTCTATACCACACTATACTATTATAACCCCAATAAACTAATACATATAAATGATACCTCCCACTGCCATATTAACCACCACTACCTTATTAACCTTCCTCTACCTTATTAACCTCAACTACCTTATTATCCCCTTCTACCTTATTAACCCTATCTATACCTAATTAAGCGTATCTATGCCAAGCTAACCCTGTCTTTACCCAATTACCCCTATCTATACCTATTTAAGCCTATCTATACCTGATTAACCCTGTCTATACCTATTTAACCATATCTATACCTAGTTAACCTTATCTATACCTAATTACCCCTATCTATACCTAATACCACCTATCTATACCTAATTGACCCCTTCATTAACAATTTAACCCCCATTAATTAAATTACTAAACCCCCAAATGAAAAAACTAAACCCCCTAATTAAATATATAAACCCCCTAATTAACAGTCTTTTTAAATTGGGATTTGGCCAATTGAACAGGGCTCTATATAAGCACATAGCATATTTTTTTTTGACAGAAAAAAAATATGCTCTGTGCTTATATAGAGCCCTATTCAATTGGCCGAACCACAATTTAATAAGGCTGTTAATAACTAACCCCAATAAAATAAATACCCCCCCCCAATTAAATAACTAAACTCCCCTAATTAAAAAACTTAGCCCCCTAATCAAATAAAATTTACCTACATTACAAAAAAATACTACATTACAAAAATAAAAAAGACAGAAAATAAAAACAAATTAGAATGAAAATAATAAAGAGTACAAAAAAAACAATACTATCAAAATAAAAAAGAAAGGGTTAATAATACCACTTACCTGGCCAAAATAAACCTCCAGCGATGGTCACCGATGCCCTTGACCTCACTCTTTTGACCTGGACTGATTAAAGCCCATGCTCTCAACTTCTGGACCAGGAAATGGCCTTCCCAAAAAATAAAATCTGATGCTGTAAAAACAAATGACATTAAACTAACGGAGCTCCTCCCAGGAGGAACTTCCTGCCATAAATGGCGGTTCCCGCGCAAGCTCCTGCATAAAAATGCAAAGCAGAGCATTCTGATTGGCTGAAATAGCTGTCAATCAGATGCTTTTCGTCTGTGTCGTGAAGTTCACTTGGAGCAGTGACCCGGAGAACTTTGCTCCCAATCTTTTAGATGGGGCGATTAACATAACTAGGTAGGGTTTTCTCATTAGTTAGGGCACTTGTAGGTAGGTGCCTTTTCAAAGATTAGCATGGGGCTCTATTTTAGCTATAAGTATAAAGCATTTTAATACAAAATTTTGTTTTAGCTAAAGATTGCTCAAAAGTGTTTGGCCACTGTTGCTATCCATTTAATCCTATTGTTAAATGTCACAGCAATGTGGAGGCCTTTCAATAGAACTCAATGGATATCTTATCTTCATCCAAAGTCCTTTCCAGATTACTTATTTGGATAAGACAAAAAGAAAATGGTTCTACCCCACTTAAACAAAAGTGAACAATCTGGTTAAAAAGTAATTATTGTTTTTACCTTCAAATTTGTTTTTATCCATTATCAAGTCAAGTTTAAGATGCTTTATGATATACTGTGATTGCACACCCTTGCCAAGTCTGCTAAACTATTTCACCCCCTAAATTTAGTTTATCATTACATTTACACATACACAGTGAACTGAGCAGAGTGGAAAGAAAATTGCAGAGAATTTCCAGAAAGGAGGCAGTTCACGCCGAAGATATCAGCTCACATATCTTACACTGTTTCCAGAAATCCTATCCCATCCTATCTGCCTTGCATGCCAACCCGAGACAAATATAGACAAGGTACTGTCTCATAAAAACTGGGGTATCTGGGCACCCTTAATGGTATTATTTACGTTCTGGCTACTGTGAAAGATTGGTGTAAGATACAGATTTTTGAAGACCTTTTCCCAGGAGGTGAAAGAGTTAATTCTTGGAGGTGTTTAATTAGCTCAGATGAGTGCAGCCTTACAATCATGTAACGGAGAGTTGGGTAGGGCCTGTTTTATGCACTGCTGGGTTAAAAAGTGAGCAGCAAGTTATGAAAAAATATATGCATACTTTGTTTGGGGCCTGAAAGGACTGTGATGCTGCTGGAGTGGGCAGACAGTAAGAGAGGCCGCTTTATGGACTACTGCTATCAGTGAGAGAAAGGTATTTTTGTGGACTCCAGGGCAGCAGTCTAAGAGCAAGCTGAGAGTAAAGCTTATAGGAAGCTAGCAGTGAGAGAGCCTGGCAGTGAAATGCTCTAATTCTGGCTGGAAAAGCAAACTGAGAGAAGTTTGCATAAAGTAAAATACAGCCCCCCTGAGAGAAACTGCATTGTCAAGCTGTTAAGCTATTGACTGAGAAAACTTAAGCCTGAATTTATGGAGCATACAGGCCAGTGACTTTTTTTGAAGTATTGGGCTGCATATTTTGTTTTTGCTTCATCCAGATTTAGCTGGATGGAAGCTCTGTTTAGTGAGGGAAATAACTTCATTAATAGTTAGTGCTTCAAAGGAAGGTAGACCCGTTTATTTCTGGTTTTGTATGTTTTGCAAAACTGGCTACCACTTTAGTAAAGTCTGAAGTTGAAGTTCGTGTGTTATAATGTACCTCTTTAAGAGGGTCAGAAATATGGCTATAAAGAGAGAAGAGAATGACAGTTTACCACACTACATAATGTTGTTTCATGAAATTCACTCCAACTTTCCTTTTATTTTAGTCCCACAATTACTTGTAAGAACATTTTGTATGAATGTACTGACTCTTTTGTATTTTACAAATAAGAAATTACAGCCAGTAAGAGTTGCTTATTACCAATCAACTAAAAGAAATTGGCAATAAGTTGTGATAATGATAGAGAATTTACTCATGCTAATCAAATATGGCCTTTACATGACCACACATTCTGTGCATTCAATGCAGATCATCTTTTATTGCCATATAAATAAAATAGAACTACATTTACATACTAATGAAACATCAGTAAAAGTAATTTTTGAGCCAAGATCATAAATTACTGTGATTTCTTATAAGGCACTTCTACATATTGGAAAAGAACAAAGAAAATTATACCTATAACAACAATGCAACTGTGAAAAGCTGATCGAATGCCCAATTTAGGGTGATGATTCATATGATTTGTAACTCGTACTATAATGGATATTAAAAGAAAATATTTATGTGCACTGAAGAGCATCCACAAATAGTTTTAAAAGGCTTTCTGAGACATGCAAAAGCAGTTAAAGAGACAGGACAGTACAAAAAAACAAAAACATCTAAAAGCATTTAAGTGCATTACAATTTAATGCTTAATAGTCCCAAAGGGAAAAAAAGTGTGAATTAAAAAATATACAGCCCCATTCAAATGCAAGCCTGTAATTGCCTATAACCTAAAAGAGTTAAATGTTTTCTATACATTTAACGCATTCAATTATCATTCAATTAAGTGGTAAATGTCCTCTCACAGCCTCCACACGGAAACCATGCACTCGTAAGTAGGATTTCAGGGGGCGTGATCATATGATCTGACAATATTTAAGCCCATAATTTAAGTCTTAGACACAGCCAATAGTAAATAAGACAGTCATCATGATGTCAGTAAAACATGGAGGTTACAAACAACCTGCAATCATAGGCTAGGCAATAAAATACGAAAATAAGTAATGTTATCTGATCGGGTTGTATCCAAGCAATCGTGAAATGCATTAACGCATCTGTTTAAGTCCATGTGGGTGGCATTATCCCCTTGATTCCCGGGATCAATATAACACTCAAATAAAAGTTAAAAATAATTATTTTTATTACAGATTTGTGAGCTTGAGACTGTTGTGCAAGTAATTGTAATGCCTTTCCATGCTTTCCCCGTATTTTAAAGTCCAGTGGTGTGTTTATATTGTCTTTTACAGTGTTGAGAAATTGTCTGTAAACCCTATGTCCTATTTGGAGGCCGTAATGTTATTGACTCCATATGTGGGTTACTTGCTTGAACGCTAGGGCGTCTTTGAAAATTTGTAGCAATTTAATAGCGTGATTGGAACATAACAGTTACGTGCTTGACATTACAAAGGATTTGCGGGAGCAGAGTTCATTTTTCAACATCCCGTAGGTTTTTTTTTGCCCTTACCCCGCAAGTCATTGGCGGGTTGCTTTACGGGGCCAATTTAATAGCTGCAAGTCTTATGGGCTATGTTACGGACTACGGTTCTACAATTGCAGGGAATTTAATAGGGCTGCTAGTGTTAAACTTGATTGACTAAAGTATTTTTTCAACCTTAATTACTATGGGCCTCATTCTATTATCGGCCGTAAATCGGCCGTAAGGCTGCGATTCCTTGCGGGGGTTCAGTTAACTCGCGATTCTATTATACGGCCCCGCAAGGATCTCCTTTTACGGCCGGCCGCATATCTTGGAACCGGCCGTAAGCTGTGAAATATAAAAACTCAAAAATAAATTCATGCCTGCACTGTACAGCTCTGTAAATGCTAGGGATCATATTGGGGGACATGAGGATTAAAAGGAACCCACTCTCAAGCTTGCACATCAGCCCAAACCCAAGTTCAAATTAACTGTTTATTTTCCGGCTGCGGCGTGGGCATGTCTGAGGTGCTCCAAGCACTCTGGACTTTTTACATGGATATTTTACGGATATTAAATATTAAATATTTTACGGATTTGAGTATAGGATAATTATGTGCTATTTTTTCTAACACCTAAAATCCCTTTATAGTCTTCTCAAAGTGCAGGATGGCTTTATTTGAGCTATTTTATGTGCTTAATTGGTGCTAGCGGGACCTCTTTCCTGCAAGTAAGCAGCGGCTCGTTTTTAGCCTTGCAGAGAGGTTTCCCGGAGCAATTGAATTGCAAATAGGAATTTCTTACGGCCGAAACTCTTGCGGCCGTTTTAGATCAAAGGCTTTCCTCTGGCGCGAGCGGCCGCAAGAGATAGCAAGGCACCGGCCGCAAGCCTGCCAGAATCCCCGGCCGTAAGGGAATAGAATAGCAGAATAGCTTGCGGCCGGTCCTTAGAATGAGGCCCCTTGTAACTATGTAACTATTATTTAATATCCAGGGTAACATAGAACTCAGTACTCAAGAGGTTAATACGTATCAGGAAACCCATATGCACTACAACAGATGCATTTGCAGGTGTTTATTCTTTCTCATTTTATCCATATATATGATATCGTAACGTTTGCATTTTCTATTGGTTCTTAGGGCTGTGTCTCATCAAGTATTTAAGTAAAATGCAGGGTTTTGTTTTCGTTTTATGAGTAGACATGGGTTTACGAGTTGCGAGTGAGCTAAGTCAAATTAAGAGTAAAGGAAATACATGTATAATGAAATAAAGCTCCTGCAGTTGAATTTTTTTTTACTTTGAATGAGGCCCATAGTGTTTTTTTCTCACAGCACCTTTCCCAATTGAAAATTCGCAAACTTACAATCTAAGGTGTGATGCAGAATGGAAAAAAAAGTCTGAAAATATTGAGTCTAACTAAGAGCATAATTTAGCAGGAAAAAGTAATACAGCTAGTTTTTTTATTACAAAAAAATAAATTTTGATTCCTATACCGGATCATGGATGAATCCATTATATACTGTGTGTGAGAAGGAACAACAAAACACATTTTAGTGCAGTAGAGCATAGACAGAGAGAGTTATATTGCCCCAAGTTACTGTTTTTATTTAATTTTAACCCCTTCCTTACTGCAATATTGAGGTACGCTGTTACTGATAATGTAACCTTTCTTGGTAGGGGTTTATTGGGTTCTACGGGTAGTTCAGTTTATACAAAGGGTTTTGGCTGATGTCAAGTGCCCACCAGGCTTTGTGAGATCACATAGGCTTATGATCGATTTAGGGAGGCATGTACTTAAAAGCAAAAAGAAAACACACTGGCATACTGATAGTACACTTAGTCAAAATTACGATTAAAATATGCAGATTAATAAATAAATGATACTGCTGCAGCTTATTCTTTTTGTTATATTTGGAAGCCCATAGAGGTCCATAAGGACTCAAATGAGGCTGATAAGATATAGGGGGCATAGAATCTATATTGACCCCCATTGGAGCTAGTAATAAAGTCCTTGGAGTCTGCAAGGACCCCATAGAAGATAGGGAGAATGGGAGTCCATCTGCACTTTATTTAGAGTAGGTAAGGGAATGTTAGGGGTTAATTGCCCCTCACACCAAAGCACAAAGGGGTGGGCAGAAGGGCGTCCAATGGCTCGATGGATGATTAGATCATCATGGATCATCAAAACTCATTTTAGGGCAGTTATGATAGGCATAATATCGAGTGAGGCTGTTACTGATAATGTAACATTTCTTGGTGAGAGTTTAGTGAGTGCTATGAGTGTTTCAGTTTACACATAGAACAACACACTGACATACTGATAGTACATTTAGAATGACAATTAAAATATGTAGATTATTAAATAAATGTTATTGCTGCAGCTTATACTTTTGGAGATGCCCACAATGCCTTAGATCTCTTGAAGATGGAATGCATAGACAGGGGTACTATAGATATGGAGGGAAACAGACAATACATTTATTTACTTTTTCCATTATTTGCAAATGATCTTTCTAATTTAACTATTCACAACTATTCAAGTATATGTTTCTTTAGGTAAAGATTTTTTTTTTCCATACAGCCATGTGGAGTGGCCTCTTCGCCCATTTAACTGAATCCTGGAATAACTTCAAGTGTCTTGATCATGATTACCCAACCTGGATGGACATTGTGAAAAGACATGGATATATTACACAAAAGTTTGGAAAAGAAGATTATAGAAGTGGATCTCATTCACTTAGGTGGGTCATAAACATAAGAGTATTGTTTTTGACACCAGGAAATGTGGTGACTCTCCCTGAATATTTCAGTGAAATAAATGTCCATATTAACAATAACTGTTTTATTGTGCCATTGAATGACAATATGAACCACTATGATCATAGTTTAAATATTCTATTTTGAAGAACACCTGAAAATACACAAAAATGTACAAAATCAAAATAATACAGCCTCTAATGTATTATCTTTTATATGCAATTATGCAGCTGTGGAATAAAGTAAGTTGCGGTGGGAGAAGACTTTGAATGAACAGGAAGTTGCTGTCTGCACAATGGGAATGTTGCAGCTACAACTGCTAGTGCTCTCAGCAGAACTAAAATGAAACATTGCAATGTTGAAAATGTAAAGATTGTGTTTATTTTTTCCCATTCTTAACACATCTGGCCATAATCATGTTTAGTTATTTAAAATATCCTATAGAAAAAGTTTGACCTCAGAGTCCCTTAAACTCATTTAAATCTATTACATTTTGGGAACCTCAGTCAAACTGATACAGACTAATTACAAATTAAAACTCCTTTAAAAGGTTCTGTTAGGCTGATGGAGGAATACTGGGATATGACTGATCAGGGTAACATTAAGCAATAAGGCAAATTTACTCTTTTTATGTATACATGTAGACCAACAGAAATTACATTTGTCCTGCTTACATTTAAAAGGCTACCGTTTTCTTTCCGTACTTTAACCGAATCATGACAAACAGTCAGGCACTGCTTATGGTAAACCACCCTTTAAAACAATTGAGGATATTCTATTGCAATTGAAATGTGATGAGGATAGTTAATAATTAAGTGCAAAATAAATTCCTTTCCGTATGAAAGGATGATAGTTTTCTATTGACTAAATAGAGCTCGGAAATGCATCACCACCTGTACTTTATCTTCTCATCTTTCTATAGATTTCCTATGTGAGACAGAGACCCTACAGGTACCCGTCAAAGGTGAATGAGTATGTGAAAGGGTAAATAATAAAATAGCCAACCCAATCTGTAATGGCAGCTGACTTATAGATTTGTCTACACTCCAAAAGCTATACCAAAAAGTGTACCAGTGTGTGCTCCATACACAAAAAAGGACTAAAACTATAAGATAATGTAGCAGATAAGGAAAACCAACAGAAGGGCTAGGCACCTACTCAGTAAAGGGATTCATGCATTCCTTTAACCTTTTCAGGTAGATAGAATTGGAAGTCCAGATATTTCTTTTGGCCTACAAACATATGTTTCTATGCAATTATAATGATTATACATGGCCAAAGATAAAACAGTATTAATCACTTTAATTCTTGAGGTGTGAAGTTGAGCTCTTTGTCTATGTAATTCCAGTAATCGCGTGGAAGCTTGGACCAGAGATGTTCCATTTTTGCTCAGACAAGAAGGAAGACCAGTGGCGAATGTGAGAGGAAAAAAGACACAGATTAGAGTTATGGAGGAAGACTGGAAGAACACAGATACAGCTGCAAACTGGATAAGACAAGAAGCTAAGAACCTTTCACAACCTTTTATCCTCTACCTGGGTTTAAATTTACCCCACCCATATCCAACAGAAAGCATGGGAGAGAATTATGGATCATCAACTTTTCTAACATCTCCTTACTGGCTGCAAAGGGTACGTCTTTGCTTAGAAATATCATTTAATTATAGATACATTTTGAAGGGCTACTGTAGATTAGGAAAACTACACATTTTTGTGAAGTATGCAGCAAACTAACAATATTACCAGCTGTGTATGCTATGGACATTAAAGTGTTTTCAGAGCAAATCTTATTTTAGTAAACTCATAATGCATGGAAGCAACTATGATTGTGATACTTCCTTTTCAACAACTCAAGAGGGGAGGGTACTGAGCAAGGGAATAGAGAGATGTCAAAATGATAAAAACCTATCTGTAACAGCCAATGGCTCTACAAATCCCCCCTCCTTCCACTCCTGAATAGATAATAACATTTAGCAAAATACATCTCATCAAGAAGTATGAACGAAAAAAACACGTAATCCTTCATGAACAAACAGAATCTGCTTAAATAAACATGTTCTCTAAATATGCTTTTATGCTCATGGCTTACACAGTGGCTCATGTTTTCAGTAGGTCCTTTTTATAGGACAATGAAAAGTTATATTTTAGTAGTAGCTGGGACACAGAGATATGATGTGTAGTTAAAATAGTACCGTATTATCTTACCATATTTAACCAAATATAATTTTTCATAAAAACATCCAGACTTTGATTAATTTTGTAAACAAATAGTTGTCTAGCCTTAACCTAGAATCTCTGTTTGGTATATGATACATATAACCATGTGAATTTTTTTCCACAGTGGTCCTACAGTTTTTTCTAAAGTGGTGCTTTAGTTTGTATCTGCTATGCAAAGAACCACAGAACTTGCACCAAAAAGAGGAAATTAAGGAATAAAATAAATAAATAAATAAAGTCATAGTGGAGAATAGAGGAAACAGGGAGATATAGACAAGTAAGAAAAAAGGTGATGTGTGACTAGGGAGGTTAATGGACCACTTTAGTGAATTTACAAGTAAAGCTCATACATGTGTTTGTTGGGCATATACTATTAAAAAATTATGCAGGACAAAATAAATAAAAGTTAATATTTCTCCATGTGCCTATCAAGGTGAATGGCCAGATCTGCTTTGAAGTTGCACTAAAGTGATGGAGCCATGATGACTGTTGCTTGATGCGGCCTATGAGTTAGCTGGAAGCAGGCTACAGTACAGCTATTACCTCTAGTTAGGCAGTTCAAGCATATCTAATGATCATGGGGCAGGGGCAGTGACATCATAGTCAAGCCTGCTTCTAAGCTCCTTGATGGTCTAGAACTGGTCATGCAGAGCTGGCCATGCAGGGAGGTAAATATAATCAGTTTTGCTTAAGGAGAAAAAAGACAATTTAAAAAATAAGAAACAATATTAAGTGTTAAATATTACTGTTTAAATAATATATGTCCAACAAACATATGAGCTTTGCTTGTTATTGCACTTCATTGGTCCTTTAAATCGCGTTTTGGTGTGTATAATTGTCCAAGTGGACCTGGAATGACAAATAGCCTAAAACATTTAGAAACAGTTATTCATATCTGGAAAAGTAAATGTGTGCCAGCTATTTTTCAAGAACTTAAGATTTTCTCTGTAACTATAGTATCTACTGCTCCTACACACTCTCTTCTTTGTGTCCATTGATTTATATCTATCTATCTATCTAGTGTCCTTTGAGTCTTATTAAGTTATTTTATTTAATAAAATTGGTTTGCAGGTAAAAATAAACCCCTTTTATTTAATCTTTAGGTATCATATAAGAACATAACAATTCCCCAGTGGCTTCCCTTACCAAGTATGCACCCAGTGGATTACTACTCCTCCTATACGAAGAATTGTACTGGGCACTTTACAGATTCTGAGATCCGCGATATAAGAGCTTGTTATTATGCAATGTGTGCAGAGACAGATGGCTTACTGGGTATGTAAAATTTTAATAAATAAGCATACAAACATCTGACTATATATGTATATATATATATATATATATATATATATCAGTATATTCATGAAAGGATATATATATATATATATATATATATATATATATATAGGATATAGATAGAAAGAGAAAATTGAAATACACAACATAAGACAACAAAAAATGGAAAATCTATATTAACTATATGTTTCATATTGAAGTATGTGATTATCTCCATATGTTTTCCTCTCCTGGGTATTTTTGAATTTCCCTCTGGATACGGCAAAACTCTTGATTTTAAATTAAGGCATTTCTAAGTTTCCCTGTTTTTACCTTTCTCTAATCTGACACATACTGCTTGTATCAGAAACACACATAACATTGAGTCATTCTATACACATACAAATGTATTTTATTTAAAAATAAAACATGTTTTCCACACCCCAGAGCCGCTTACAGAAGCACAGTGAACCTCCAAAGAGAAATACTGCATTTGGGTATGAATTTTAACCCTTTACTAACTTTCAAGCCAGCAGCAGCTCAATTCAGAAATCTTACAGATCAGTATCCGTCTTCTCCTACTTCCTTCTACCAGGGACTACATATCCCATGATTCCTTCCTGCACAAACTGCCATCACTGGTAAAATATTTAAAATGTATTAGCTTGCTGTGATTGGCCAAAAGGAAATATGAATATTATGCTAATTTTAGCAGAGATACTCAGGAGTGTTAACTAACAAAATCAACAGCGTTGCAAACTCAAGAAATTTAGCAAACATCAGGGTGAGTATGTTCGTGTTTGGTATTTTTTCATGCAAATTTTTTTTCATACACTACGGATTCTCCTCTATCAGATGCATTCATAATCCAGGAAACTTAAATATGCCTTAAAGGATAGTTAGATAGATAGATACTAGATATAGATAGATAAATATTATTTATTATCAGTTGTCTACCTGTTGTTCCTCACTCTTTATACAATATGTACATTTTAATATACCGTATATACTCGAGTATAAGCTGAGTTTTTCAGCCCTTTTTTTAAGGCTTAAAATTGCCCCCTCAGCTTATACTCGAGGCACCACCCCCGTGTCTCTTTTTCCCCCGTGTCTCTCTTTCCCCGTGTCTCTCTTTCCCCCATGTCTCTCTTCCCCCTGTTCTCTCTTCCTCCATCCCTGTGTCTCTCTTCCTCCAACCCCGTGTCCCTCTTTCCCCCCGTGGCTCTTTACCTCCCCCTCCCTTATCATCCTCAACCCCCATCCTCATCCTCAACCCCCCATCCTCAACCCCCCTCCTCATCCTAAACCCCCCTCCTCACTTTACCCCTCTAATTACCTCCCCCTCTCCCTTTCCCCTCACTTACCTTCCATCATCATCTGCTCCTCCGTGCTCCTTCTGGCTGCGTCGGGACCCGGCATATGTTAATGACGTGACGTCCCGACGCAGCTGGAAGGAGCGCGGATGAGCGGGGGAGCAGCTTCTGATGAAGGGTAAGTGAGGGGAAAGGGAGAGGGGGAGGTACTTAGAGGGGTAAAGTGAGGAGGGGGGTTTAGGATGAGGAGGGGGGTTGAGGATGGGGGTTGAGGATGAGGATGGGGGGGTTGAGGAGAGAGGTTGAGGAGGGGGGTTGAGGATGAGGAGGGGGGTTGAGGATGAGGATGGAGGGTTGAAGATGAGGATGGGGGGTTGAGGTTGAGGAGGGGGGTTGAGGAGGGAGGTTGAGGATGAGGAGGGGGGTTGAGGAGGGAGGATGAGGAGGGGGTTGAGGAGAGTGATAAGGTAGGGGGAGGGAAAGATAAACAGGGAAGGGAGAGGGGGGGAAGAGACTCAGGGAAGGGAGAGGGGGGAAGAGACACAGGGGAGGGAGAGGGGGGGGAGAGACACAGGCGGAGGGAGAGGAGGGAAGAGACACAGGGGAGAGCGAGGGGGGACACAAGAAAGGGGCACAGAGGGCACACAAGAGGGGTACAGAGGGGGCACAAGAGGGACACAGGGGCAGCACATTTCCCACCCTCAGCTTATACTGCAGTTACTAAGTTTTCCCAGTATTTTGTGGTAAAATAGGTGCCTCTGCTTATACTCGGGTCAGCTTATACTCGAGTATATACGGTAAATGCATTTTAGAAAAGCTGAAACGCCAGCAGTAACATAGCCAAAATGTAAAATAAATCTGTTGATGGCTCAGCTGGCTTTCTCTTAACCTCTATTTTTTTGACAGCCAATATATTGAAATGCTCGGCATGTGAAGCTTGCTTGATGCATTAGGAGAAGTTCTTCCTATTCTGTCTTGCTTTGTTGTGCAATTTAATTGGAGACACCTAGCGATATTTAAATGCCTTAAAATAGATCATGTTAAATTCAAAGCAAAACAGAATTACATTTTGTCTATTTAATTCCCCTTTTAATATTGAGACAGACTTTGTAGCAAATAATTTAGTAGACAAAGTAGAACTCAATTAATCAGATGGCAAAATGAATAGAAGGTTATTGTTTATTATTGTGTAATGTTGCATTTTCAGATTCCCATTTTGTGCATCATTCATTTTTTGGCAAGGGTGTTGATGAAATTTGAACAAAATGTTTTGACCATATTCTTATGCCTAAATTTGCCAGTCTATTGCAAATTGTTGAGTAGTCAAACATTGCAAGAACTGGAAAAGAACCCTTTGTTGTTATTGATTGAAAACAATCAAAAATATCAAAAATATTTGGATATTTCTATGCAAAACACAGTCTTCTCTTCGACAGATTGTCAAATAGAAAAAATTGAATATGGCATATAAAGTCACTACAACTGTTTCAAAGATTGAATACTTTGAATATATTCAACCTCATACTCATTTATTTTGATATAAAAAGAAAGTTTTAAATCTTATAATAATGGGTTCTACAAGTTAATATGTAGATTTACATGTTTGTTTGTATGTTTAAAAGGACAAGCCTGCCATCTCCTGAATTTCTGCAAATGCCAGTTGATACTAGACCAAAGATAAGTCCATTGAAATTAGTTCAACTTACGTATATCTATCTGGTAGAGAGTTTTAAAGTTAGCTTTGGGTACAATATTTGCTTACTCTTTAGTTTAATGTTTTATATAGAGGAAGACTAGGCATGCTGTCTGGGAATATATTCAAAATGTGGCTATTCAGGAATTATCTCGTTTTAAACTTTAAAGGAATGTGAAACTCAAAGATATGCTGTCATGTATTTAAAAGATCAACATTCAAACAATGTTAATCACTCTGCAAATACTTTACATGGTTGATGATGTGTCCTGACATCCAAATCTGAATTTGTCAGAGTTAGGTCTCAGCATTTACAAAACTGGCCCTTTGTAGATTACAGTAACTATATTTGGTATCTGTAAAAAAATGATGATGCTGAAATTAAAGAGATTAAATAGTTGATTAAAAGTGTCAGAAAGAACAAGGCATTTGGTCCTGATGATTTTCTGTTGGAGTACTACAAATTGCTAGTATGCAGTTATTATGTGCAGTGAACGTTTCTAAGATCCATGTAGAGAATTTAAAGATAATTCCATTTTTGATACACTAAAATCATGTATAATAGAACCACTTATTTAGTATGATAAAGATTATTTTAATTATTCATTATAAATGGTTGTTCAAACAGAAATACAATTCAGGTAGATTCAAATATTGTTTACATTTGGGATTAGAAACCAAAAAGTATTTTGACACAATATCTTGGAGTCTTATTTTTACATCTTTATTCTCAGCCCACCATATCCCTTCTTTTTAACAGAATGGTATAGTACGTTTTTTTCTGTACTGTGGCACCTGTCAGCGGTGCTCCTTTTCACCTTTCAATCTTGTGATTGACCCTTTTGCTATTTTACTAAGACCATCTCCACCTGGATCCTATAAATATGGAGTTAGACTAAGCCTTTATGCTCAGTCTTTGGGGTTTTGCTCAAAGAGTGTACATTTGATTCATCTGGTATTTGACCATAGCCTGTTATTTAGATTTCCAATTTTGACTTTCGCCTGCATCTGACCACTGGATTGTTTGACTTTGCCTCAACGGTTTTTAATACCATCCAGATCTGCCTGCTGTCAGGCACCGTCAGAGCTACCTCACTGTCTGAAACCATCCCAGAGCTGCTTGTTTGGCACCATCCCAGAGTGACCTGCTTGCCTGGCACCATCCCAGAGCTACCTGCCTGTGTGCATCATTCTAGAGCTTCCTGCCTGTATGGCACCCCTAGAGCTAAATGCCTGACTAGCATCATCCAAGAACTACCTTCCTGCCTGGCACAATCCAAAAACTACCTGCCTGTTTGGCACCATCCTGGAGCTCCCTGCCTCTATGGCAGCATCCCAGAGTTACCTGCTTCTATAGCACCATCCCAGAACTACTTGCCTATCTCAAGCTTACTAAACCTGTTCAGCCAGTCTTGTGGCCCTTACACCTGCATCCTGTCCACCAGCACCTCCTACTACCTACAGTTTGTTGTCCCGGACTCCTGTTCCAGTACAGTTTCCTGGGGGCTTTGTGCTACTTTTTTCCTGTCTCAGGCTTCCAAATGAGTAATAGATGATGCCAATGAGGTGTAAGGAGTAGTCATGTTCACAATACCTGGCCATTACATTGGTGGCCTGAAGCCTGGTGCTTCGGAAATAATAGATGGAAGCACACTTTGGATTTGACAAATATGAAGACCGAGAGCAAGCCTGGAATCTGCCCATTATTGTAATCTTTTGTCATAATTATTGATCGGTAATATGGTAATATTTATTGTTTAATTCTTAATATAACTTGTTGTCCCTGATCGTGTTTTAGTAATATCTTAAGGGGTTTATAGATTTTAGATTTATTGGAGGGATTGCGCCCATTTAAAGTTTAGTGATAAACAACCATTGTTGTTCTTGCAATATTTTACTAAACTTCCATTTAAATCCCTTGTTATTCATTCAAGATCTCCACCATTAGTGAGGTTCCAGTCCATCTTTTTGATAACCCCTGATGACTTATTTTGCTAGACATAGTCATACAATAGAGAGATACATCCAATTCATCATTAGGGTGTAATAACGGTATAATAACCGATGCCTCGGATGACATTGGATCTAACTGACGAAATGCCCGTCAGGATAGCATAGTCAGAGTGAACGTTGCAGCAGCGCACTAAATTTTGTGAACATGCTATTTTTTATGTAGACCAATATAGTGCATCGTTAGTTCGTTTTAAGATGGCACAACTCAAGATTGCCATTAGTTAGGATAAACACACAATTCAAGACTGCCATCAGCCTAGTATGCTAGATGAATCGGAGCCAGCTTGCTACAATGTATTACTATAGACTATCTAAAGCCATTTAGCCAGCATTTAAACAGTGGATACAGAACAGGGCGCAATTTTTAATTGCCTTGAAACTATTTTATTTTCTACACATATTTCCCTGCACTGCTGAGTATTTCTTGACAGCAGTGTATCAAATGTTTATTCATATTGTTTTTTCTGTGCAGCACAACTCAAGACTGTAGTTAGGTAGTTTGTATCCAATGTATATTAAGCCAGTTGTGCCATATTGGATATCAATACCACTAACTACTGCCTTAGATAATACTTTTTATGCAGCATAACTTAAGGCTGCCGATAGGCAGTTTATATCTGGCACAGGTTTAGAAACCCATATCCTATTGAAGGCTAGCTCTACAAAAATGAATCACATATATAGTTGTGAGCATGCGAGCTGTTGCTAACGCTTGGCAGCGAGCCAAGGCCCTCGCAAAGCGAGAGCAGTGGGCGAGGGCCTCAGTTGCTGGCATGGAGCGCCAAAGGCGCTCCATGCCAGCAACTGCGACCCTTGCAAACTTCACGTCGCAACGCAAACTACACGACACACCAATTACAACACTCGCGAATTTTTACGAGCAACGCAAACAACATACGACACACGTTACGGCCTCGCAACACTCGGACGCAACTCGCGAACATTACAAAATTCAAAACACAATACATACACACAGCACATACATAAAAAGCTTACCTACAGCAACAGGGAGCATGAAGGACCTCAAAAATGCAACTTACACCTTCATTTCACTCAAAATAAAAGAGTTTAGACACTAAAAAATTTGCTAAGCAAGAGAAAAAATAGCCGCCGAACAAAACGAAAACGAGGCTACACATGCAAACACCATACGAGACACGTTACCAGACATTACGACCTCGCAAACATCGGACGCAACACGCCGACATACAAACATTTAAAACACAATAAATACACACAACACACACATAAAAAGCGTACCTACAGCAAGAGGAACCATCCAGCACCTCAAAAAACCAAGTTACACCTTCATTTAAATAAAAATAAAACACTTTAGACACTAATAAATTCGCTAAGCGAGAGAAAAAATGGCCGACGAACAAAACGAAAACGAGGCTTCAGACGTAACTATACTACACTGACTCGCAAGAATGAAATACATACTATACGGCACGTACCACACTGATATTAAACACCATTTTGACCACTACTACGCACAAAATGGCGGATGGAACGCAAATTGTAAGCTGGAACGCAAATAGCACATGCGTCTAACTTTCCAGAAATTTCTACAAGTTTATAAATACTGCCTACTTTCCACAAAATTCTACATTTCTACTCAGGTGATGAACGGAGTGACTGGATAGGTAACTGCTGCTCTTACTTGAGAAGTCAATTCTTTCCTAAGTTACTCCTTTACACTGTGCAAATTACAACTGAGAGGTAAGCTATAATATATTAAATTTTATTATCAAGACAGGACAACAAAAAAAAAAATAATTAAGTATGAAAATGTGATTTATGTATAGTGACATGTGACACGCACATTTATGTGTATAGCCCCTGCAACAAACTAATCTTTAAATGACATTACCAAAAATTAATAATTTAATATTAAAATCGGATTTATGTATAGTGATATGTGACACACACATATATGTGTATCATGTATAGTCACATGTCACACACACACATTTATGTGTGTAGGCCCCCAAAAAAAAATTATGTTAATTTAACTATTAAAATAAGATTCCTATATAGTGATATGTGACACGCACAAAAGATAAATACATTTAACTATGAAAATGTGCTTCATGTATGTGACATGTAACAAGCAGATTTCTGTGTATAGTCCCTGCAAATAACTAATATTAATCACAAATAATTAAACAACTATATTGTAATGACAGTAAAAAAAAAAATGTTGTATACTGATATGTGACACGCATATATATGTGTCTCATGTATAGTCACATGTCACACGTACATTTATTGTGGAGCCCCAAAAAATGAGTCATGTTCATTGAAAGTAATTACAGAAGTATATCTTTACATAACATTAATTTATTGGAATTCAATATATAAACTAAACATCAATCTTTCTCCTTTTTTTTAACTACAGACTCTGCATCAACAGCGTCACTCAAGAATTTGCACTGTGCACTGTGACCCACAATCCCTTTTAAACAACTCCAAGAAAGAACAAGAGGTAAGATAGAAAAATACATTACATGCTGAAAAAGACCATGCTTTGCTAAATCAAAATGAAGAAATATACCATTAACCATTTCACTTTCTTTTTAAAACAGACACTACAAGAAGACCGGCGGATTAAGATTGGCAGGAGGGGACCCTCTGTCATTCGACACTTCAATCAAGGTAAAGTATTAAGTATAAAAAATAAAACAACTATGAGCCTCATTCAATTCCGAGTTGCCCAATTGAATAGGGCTCTATATAAGCACATACAAAAAAATTTCAACAAACTTTTTAGTTACTGAACCTCTATCCAAAACCAAGGTTTTCACTAACTAAAAACTTCTGTCAAAAAAATATGTTATGTGCTTATATAGATATGTTAAATATGTTATGTGCTTATATAGAGCCCTATTCAATTGACAAATTTCAAATTGAATGAGGACCTATATATGTTTAATGGCTGCCAATATAACAAATGCAGCAACCAAAGGCCCTCATTCAATTGCTATTTTGGACAATTGAATAGGGCTCTAAATAAACACATAACATATTTTTTTTAAGTAAGTTTTTACTTAGGACCTCGTTCAATTGCAGTTTGGCCAATTGAATAGGGGTCTAAATAAGCACATAACATATTTTTTTAAAGAAGTTTTTAGTTAGTAAACATCTATCCAAAAGCAAGGTTTTCACTAACTAAAAACCTCTTTAAAAAAATATGCTATTTGCTTATATAGAGCCTTATTCAATTGGCCAATTCGCAATTGAATGAGGGCCTTAGTAAGCATCTATCTAAAAGCAAGGTTTGCATGAACTAAAAACTTCTTTAAAAAATATATGTGCTTATTTACAGCCATATTCAATTGGCAAAATCGCAATTGAATGACGGTCTCATTAAGTAAATCAAGGCCCTCATTCAATTGCAATTTGCACAATTGAATAGGGCCCTAAATAACCACATTACATATATTTTTGAAATAAGTTTTTTGTTAGCAAGCATCTATCCAAAAGAAAGGTTTTCACTAACTAAATACTCCTTTAAAAAATATATGTTATGTGCTTATTTAGGGTCCAATTCAATTGGGCAAATTGCAATTGAATGAGGCCCCAACTATGCACCATATGGTACACACAAAATAGTATTGGACACAATAAAAAATAACAAATAGCAAACTAAATTCATATTCTTCTTTAATGTTTAACAACCTATAAGCCTTACAAAAAAACATAAATAACTATACCAAAAGTGGTACACACAAAACAGGATTGTACAAAAATCACACAAACACATAGCAAAATAAATTAATATTCTTCTTTAATGTTTAACAACCTATAAGCCTTACAAAGAACCCTAAGGGCCTCATTCTATTATCGGCCGTAAAACGGCCGCAAGGCTGCGATTCCTTGCGGGGGATCTCCCCTTATGGCCGGCCGTATATCTTGCAACCGGCCCTAAGCTCGGAAAACTTTAAAACGCAAAAATAAATTCAAGACGGAGGTGCTCCAAGCCCTCGGGACTTTTTACATGGATTTTTGACATAAATTAAAAAATTATTTTTTTACGGATTTGAGTGTAGGGGAATGGTGTCCTATTTTCTAACACCTACAATCACTTTATAGTCTCCTCGGAGTGCAGGATGGCTTTATTTCGGCTTTATAATGTGCTTAATTGGTGCTAGCGGGACCTTTTTTCTGCAAGTAAGCTGCGGCTCGGTTTTAGCCTTGCAGAGAGGGTTCCCGGAGCAATAGAATAGCAACCGGGCTTTTCTTGCGGCCGAAACTCTTGCGGCCGTTTTAGATCAAAGGCTTTCCTCCGGCGCGAGCGGCCGCAAGGGATAGCAAGGCGCCGGCCGCAAGCCTGCCGGAATCCCCGGCCGGAGGGGAATAGAATAGCCGAATAGCTTGCGGCCGGTCCTTGCGGCCCCGCATCTCCTACGGCCGATAATAGAATGAGGCCCTTAATAAGTATACCACAAGTGGTGCGCACAAAACAGGATTGTACTAAAACTCACACAAACACATAGGAAACTACATTAATATTCTTCTTTCATGTTTAAAAACCTATAACCATCACAATGAAGCCTAAATAAGTATACCACAAGTGGTGTGCACAAAACAGGATTGTAGAAAAAGTCACACAAACACATAGCAAACTAAATTCATATTCTTCGTTAATGTTTAACAACCTATAAGCCTTACAAAGAAGCATAAATAAGTATACCACAAGTGCTGCGCACAAAACAGGATTGTAGAAAAACTCCCACAAACACATAGCAAACTAAATTCATATTCTTAGTTAATGTTTAATAACCTATAAGCCTTACAAAGAAGCTTAAATAAGCATAACAAAAGTGGTGCGCACAAAACAGGATTGTAGATAAAGTCAGACAAACACATAGAAAAAATTCACCATAACAGGTACAATACACTAAAATTAAGACATTTTTGCTTTATTTAAAACACATTTAACTCAAACAACATTTTCAATTTTATTTTACAACAGATACTGCGTGAAGACAATCGGACGAGGACTTTCAACACAGGACCAGACCATCGAACGAGGACTTTCACCAGAGGACCACAACATCGGACGAGGGCTATCACCAGAGGACCACACCATCGGACCAGGACTTTCAACAGAGGACCAGACTATAGGACAAGGATTTTAAACAGAGGACCACACCATCGTACGAGGACTTCCAACAGAGGACCAGACCATTGGACAAAGATTTTTAACCGAGGCCCAACAAACATTTGGTTTCAAATCACACTTCAACCAAGGTACAGTATAATAAGTACAAAAGGAGAAAACTTAAGAAACATGTTTCATCTGCATCCGTGTCAACAGAAAAAAATAAAATAATTAATAACTATGTCCCTTATTCAATTTCATTTGGCACTATGCAATACATTTGTAAATAACCACATCAATGTTTTTTTTGCAAAGAAGTTTTTAATTGGTAAACATCTATCCACAAACAAGGTTTTCAATAACTAAAAAATAATTTCAAAAAAAGATGTTACCTGCTTATTTACAGCAGTATTGAATTGGCCAAATTGATATTCAATGAGGCCAGGACTTATAACTTTTAACAAAATATAACTGATACATTAATGATTTACCTCTTATTTCTCAATTATGCACAATAATGTTTAACAGTAATTACAAATTTCAATATACCCAATTACATTTATTTTTTTGCCTTTACAGATTAACATGGCTACTAACGAGAGCAAACAAGAGAAGAAAAGACGTCAAACTAGAGAAAGACAAGAGAGATGGGCCGCCCAGCAGACACCAGAGGAGAAATAAATTTGACGAGAAAAAGAACGCAAAAGACTTGCAAGCAAAAGACTATCAGCTGCAAAAATGAAAGATACGCCAAAAAAAAACTACAAAGCGAATAAAGCAATAATTTACAACCTGTTCCTAAAACATCAGATGACATTTTACAAGATACAATTAAAGAAATACCAAAAAAAGCAACTAAAAAAACAAAGCATTTACAACCTGTTACTGAAACCTTACAGCACATTTCAACAAAACCAGGACAACATATACCAAGAAAAGCCACGAAAAAAACTAAGCATTTAGAACCTGTTGTTCAAACATTCCATGACATTTCACCTGATGAATATGAAAGTCAAACTCCTATAAACTTTGCAAATTGTCCTTTACTCAAGTCTTTAGCAGTAGAGGTTCATAGTTGTGGGGACATGACTACTCAATGTCAGTTTTGTGAGGCTTATTATTTTAAACAGGAGAGACCCAGAGATGGCCAATTTATTAGTTGCTGTCAAAAAGGCAAGTTCAAACTTCCAGAAAGGAAAGAATTTCCAATCTATTTACAAAATATTATGACTGAACCTACTTTTCCAAACTACAAAAATTTTAAGACAAACATAAGATCCTACAATAGTGCCATATCCTTTGCATCTATGGGGTCAACATTAGCTGCTAATGTACCAGGACATGGTCCTTACTGTTTTAAAGTCCAAGGCCAAATTTATCATCGTACTTCCCATTTACATCCAGAGGAAGGAGAGCAAAGAAAATTCGCTCAACTATATGTCCTAGATACAATGGAAGCTGTTGACCAACGTATGCAGATGGAAGAAAATAAAAAATGCTTACACAGTGTTTTTATAGAGCTAAATAACATTATGGACAATAATCCTTACAGTAAAGCTTACAAAAAATTGGCAGAAGTAGAAAATGAACAACTACTTCATGCACAAAGACATCAATTACCAATGCCAAAGGTTAATATGGTGCTTAAAAGAGACAGACATACTGATAAACGTCGTTATAACTTGCCAACATCAAATGAGGTTGCAATGGTGTTTCAAAATGATGAAGGAGAACCACCATTTCAAAGAGACATTAGAATATATCCCAGAAATGAGGAGCAACCATTTATTAATATGAATATCTTAAGTCCAAATTTAGGTCCAATGACATATCCCATCTTTTTCCCACACGGAGAAGCAGATTGGCAACCGAAATTAACACTTCCCAGTTACCCAAATGCTAAAGCCAGAATCTGAAATAATGTTTCTATGCATGAATTTAAAGTAGCTCAAATTGCCATTCGAAATGGATTTAATCCAATTTTATGTGGTGGAAAACTAACCCAACAATGGATTATTGATTCATATTTGCAAGTTGAGGCAAATAATTTAAACTTTATAAAATATCAACAAGATAAACTACGTGTAGAACAATATTCTGGACTAATGGACTATGTTGCTGACGTGGCTACAAGCAGAGATATGACAGCTGGCAAAGCCATCATTTTACCATCTTCCTTCCAAGGATCTCCTCGAAATATGAGAGAAAGATACAATGATGCTATGGCTATTGTCACCAAATTTGGCAAACCCGATTTATTTCTGACATTTACATGTAATCCACAATGGCCAGAAATTACACAAAATCTACTTCTTGGACAAACTGCTTCCGATCGACCAGATTTAGTAGCCAGAGTTTTTAAGATCAAATGAAATGAATTAATACGTGACTTCACTATAAATCAGTTATTTGGCAAATGTCCTGCTTATGTATATACCATTGAATTTCAAAAAAGAGGCCTTCCACATGCACATCTTCTCATAATACTTAAAGAGAAAGATAAATGAGATACTTCGGACAAAGTGGATGCAGTCATTGTTGCTGAACTACCAGATCCAGAACTATATGGTAGACTACATGAGATTGTTACTCATCGCATGATTCATGGACCCTGTGGAGACCTTAATCCACCATCACCATGTATGGAAAATAATAAATGTTCCAAAGAATTTCCAAAAGATTATAGAGACAAAACATATGCAAATTGTGATGGCTATCCACTTTATAAAAAAAGAGAAGGAGATAGTGCCATTATTCGTGGAAAAAAAGTGGACAATAGATATGTAGTACCCTACAATCCACATTTACTCATGAAGTACAACGCCCACTTCAACGTAGAAGCCTGCACTTCCATCAAATCCATTAAATATGTCTACAAATATATTTACAAAGGCTAAGATGCAGCTACTGTAGTCGTCAAAAGTGCAGACAACCCTGAATGTAGTGAGTTAGTACATGATGAACTAGCATCTCATGTAGATGCTCGCTATGTCAGTGTGCCAGAAGCTATGTGGCGGCTTTTAAAATTTGAAATGCATGATAGATCACATGCAGTATATAGATTAGCAGTACATTTGCCACAACGACATTTAGTCTATCTCCATGCTGGAAATGAAATGAATGCATTGGCCCAAAGTGAAGATCGTCACACTACACTAACTGCATGGTTTCAATTAAATTCCACTGATCCTCAAGCAACACAATACTTATATATTGAAATTCCATATCACTATGTTTTTGTGAATGGATTATGGAGACCAAGAAAAAGCAGAGGCAATAAAATAATTCCAAGAATTTACACAGTCAGTCTAAGAGATGTTGAACGTTTTTGCTTACGGATAATACTTTTAAATGTTCCAGGAGCACAAAATTTTGAACACTTAAGAACTGTTAATGACATTGTATATGAATCCTTCCATTTAGCTGCAAGACATAGAAACTTACTCGCTGATGATACAGAGTGGGAAAGATGTTTAGAAGAAGCAGCACAATGTCAAATGCCACGACAGATGAGAGAACAATTTGCTTTTATTTGTATCTTCTCAAATGCTCCAAATGCATTAGCTTTGTGGGAGACTTTTAAAAGTAATATGGCTGAAGACTTTATGCGATGATACAATGAACCCATTTGCACACTTAAAAGCGTTAATGGAAATCCAAGAAGTATTTTTAACTCATGGATTAAGTTGTGCAAGTTTTAATTTGCCTGATCCAGGTCTTATAGATGACATAAACTTTGTGGACTATGACATTCAACTACAAGCAGAAAGAACAGAAGAAAGACTTGCAACTTTAAATACATTACAATTGCAAGCATTTCATGCCATTACAAATGCAATAGATGATGACATGGTGACAGAGCGTTATTTCTATCTTGATGGACCTGGCGGATCAGGAAAAACCTATCTGTATAATTTATTAATGAGTTCAGTACGAGCACAAGACAAGGTCAAATAGCAATGGCGTTTGCCACTACTGGAATTGCTGCACTTTTATTAGAAGGTGGAAGAACTGTTCATAGTGGATTTAAACTGCCAGTGCCTATTTTAGAAACTTTTGTGTCAGATATTCGCATGACATCATTACAAGCAAAGAAATTGAAGAAATGTAAATTAATTATAATAGATGAGGTCACAATGATGTCATGCTATGCCCTCCAATGTATTGACCGTTTGCTTCGTGAAGTCATGGATAATACTTTTCCATTTGGTGGAAAGGTAATGTTGTTGGGTGGCGATTTTAGACAAACATTACCTGTCGTTGTACATGGAAATCGAACTGACATTATCGAAACCTGTATAAAGTCAAGCACAGTATAGAAACATTTTACCCATCTTCAACTGCAAAAAAATATGAGATCAGAAGGCCAAACTGATTTCAATGATTGGCTTATTAAAATTGGAGAAGGCACAACAGAAAAAATACTACATTTAGCTGACGACACTGTAGAGATCCCACCTCATATGATTTGTCAACAAGATATTATATCGGCTATATTTGAAGGGAGCATAAATAACGAAGAATATTCCGAGCTTGCCAACCAAGTCATACTGACGTGTAAAAGATGCATTAATCCTCAATAATGAAATCTTTAAAAAAATTAATGCACCACAAAGAAATTATCACAGTGCTGATTCTGTACTTGCTGATGACAATGAAAGTCAGGCTAACTTTTCTACTGAATTAATAAACTCACTAACTCCTTCTGGAATGCCACCACATATTTTGCAGCTAAAGAAAGGTGCAATTATCATGTTACTGCGAAATATGAACCCCAAAAAAGGCCTATGCAATGGGACAAGATTAATTGTTCAACAATTAAAGGACCATTTTATAGATGCAGAAATTTTAACTGGTACCCATAAAGGAGAGAGAGTTTTCATACCAAGAATAGATTTAGCACCAAGTGAAAGTAGTCTCCCTTTTATACTTCAAAGAAGACAATTTCCCATTATTATGGCATTTGCCATGACCATTAATAAATCACAAGGTCAAACGTTCAAATCTGTGGGTATTTTCTTGGAAGAACCAGTATTTGCACATGGGCAATTGTACGTTGCGTTGTCACGGTGCAAAAATCCACAGGCTATTAAAGTTTACATTGAAAAGAATGAAAGTCAAGGTGATTTATTAGAAGATGGACGTATTTTTACTAAAAACATTGTCTACTATGAAGTACTATAACTTTTCAGTATAGAAATTAAACCCATGCAAAAATGTTTTAAAAGCATTCAAAAATACAAAACAATTTGTTGTTTAATTCAGTCATAATTAATGGAAGTACTGTTTATGGATGATTCGCCTCACAAAATACTTGCCTTGCATTTTTTGGACAAATTATGTTAAAATGTTAATTCACTATGTTACTGTTTCTAATGTTACAAGTTTGAAAACAATATTTTCAAGTTCTTTACTTCAACATATTACAAAGTTCATGTTAAGAGCTCAAGCACGTTTTAAATCACAATGTAAATATTGTCTGTTATCTTAAGATTACTCCCTGGATTAATGTTTATCGCCAGTTCATGTGGTCAGGAAGGAATTAATTTCATTGGGTACGTTTTAAGGAGAGTTTTTACTGTATGCCTTCCTCTGCATTCAATGTATATTGAAGTTAACAATTATTTTGATAGAAATTGCATGTTAATACTGATTACTTTAAAGTTCAACTATTTTTACATTCAAATGTTAATACTTTTAATACAAAATTATGTTTAAATATTAATTCACTATGTTATTGTTTATAATGTTCCAAGTTGTAAAAATGTTTTTTCAAGTTTCTTAGTTACACACATAAGAAATTTCTGCCTTAAACATATTACAAACTTCATGTTAAAATTGGGTACGTTTAAAGAGGGTTTTTATAATGTTTCTCTTACTCTGCATTAAATGTATATTCAATTTAACAATTCTTCAGATAGAAATTGCATGTTAAAAAACCATTACCTCAAGTTTACAATAATGATTACTTTAAAGTGCAACTGTTTTTACATTCAACTCTTAATACTTTTAATACAAAATTATGTTACAAAATGTATTCACTATGTTACTGTTTATAATGTTCCAAATTCTACAAATGTTTTGTCAAGTTACAAAGTTACAAAGAAAATAAAGTTCAAGTTTTAAAAAATATACTTTCAAGTTTATTGCTTACATATATTTCAAACTTCATGTTAAAATTGTGTACGTTTGAACAAGGCTTTTTACTCTTTGCTTTCCTCTGGATTCAATGTATATTGAAGTTAACAATTCTTCAGATACAAATTTCATGTTAAAAAAACATTACCTCAACATTTTACAAAAATACACGTTCATATCACAATACTTACAAGTGTCAAATATGTATATTAATAACTAAACAACTTTACAAACATATACATCACATTGCCGTCATTTTTTGACGGGCAAGTCGCTAGTTACATATATATTTGAGTAGCATTGTATTGGTCCAGTTATATACCATAAGTAGCCTCCTCTCAGGCATTAATATCTCTCTGTTGATAAGCTTCACATCTGTACAATTCATTGATTTAAGGAGCTTGCGACTATGGTTAGATGATTTGGTTATCAACCATTATAGCTGAGGGGCATGACAATTTAGTTTGGAAGCTGTGAGAAAGCTACCACTCTAACATGCCTATGGCTTTAGTCAATATGTTGTGGCATTAGTGGTTTATCCTTTAGTTACAAGAAAACATACCAAGGACAAAATGGCATAGTGTCAAAAATGAAATTTTGACAATCATTAAGCACACATTAAAACTGACATTCCTAATTGGTTGTTGTACTCCTTGGTGTCAGATCTTTTCTATTTGATGAAGGAAATAAGCTTTTTGTTAAATCACAATTAAAAATGTTTAAAAAAATCTTTATATGTACTTATGGTGGCTCGCTATTAAAGGATTTTTTTTCTAATAATCACTAAAACATTTTTTTCTTGGTTTCAAAATTAAGTATTGGAGATATCCTGCTCTATAGATAAAGCGTGGAATCTGGTGCAGGCTGAGACGAAACCACACAACCACAGAAGAATGGATGTGTGGGCGCCGGAATATTTTCAAAAAGTGTACTTAACTGGAATATTAATAAACTCATTATGTTATTAGGGTCGAACAAAGCTTGAATAGGTGGTACACCTTTAGATGGTGTCATATTTGTGAGTGCAATGAGGCACAATACAGGGGAATTTTGAACGTAAGCTTGATTCTTGTGAGCAATGTTTGTTCTATGTAAGGGGAGAGAGATTTTCATTTTAGACTGCATAGACACAATAGATTACTTAGGTAATAGGATGTAGAGATAATAGGAGAAACAGCAGAGATATGGTGAGAAGGATGATTCACAGCTAAGTTGGTGCTGCGCTATGATCTGGAGGAGCAGGGATTTGTCTGCATTATTGAGAGCCATGAGTTTTTTTAAATGGAATATGGGGAAGGTTCATGTTCACTTGCTTATTTCAGGAAGGGACAGTGGGAAAGGAGATGAAGGTGAGGATGCAGATTCATGATCTTTCGCAGTAGGTATAGGGCATGTGGAGGAGGTTGGTGTGACATGGTTGCTTGCTTTTGTGATAACACTGATTGTAGAGGCGTTAAAGGTTTTAACTACTGTAATAAAAAATCTACTTACTAATGGTAAACAAAGGTTCCCATTTGAAGTTAGAATTGGCAAACATGTCAGTAGAGTTTGAATTCATAATGTTTTACAGTAGATATAAAAGGTGTATAATTTTGAGACTATTACATAGTAATTGAAAAAAGACTTTTAGTCCATCAAGTTCACCCTTTTTAGACGTCCGCTGATCTGCAATATGCAGATCAATTGTAAATTGATCCAGAGGAAGGCAAACGTAAGAAAAAAAACTCCAGTGAAACTTTGCCAGTTGCCTCAAAAGGCCATAATATATTATCACCAGTAAGACATACTATCAAGATGCCTAAAAGCTCAAAGTGACGCTAATAGCATAGTATCACATTATGTGCACCTGGTCAGGTGGGTGTTTTTGTATTTTGGGGTGCTATAATCCGCTGACTCTTAACCTTTGTAACACTTAAATGTTCATGCACAAAATCAGGGGTATAATGTCGAAAACATACCCATTTAAATGAATGATGGAAATTTGGGAAATCCACCTCCCTTTGACAAAGCAGAATGCCCCATCTTGGGTGAGCAAACATATATAAAAACAAAAATTAGCTACAATCAGCTGAGTGATATTATTGGGGATGTAGTGTAATATCATCAGCACTGAAATGGATTATGTTATTTGTGATTGTATCTGTTGCTTCTTATAATGTCATAAGTAATCAAAGTAGTCATGTTGTATGTAAGGCCATAAGTTATTATATAACATCGTTTGGTGGAGAAAAGGGGTGTGATGGTTGCATGTAAACTTAACTTCCATATTTCCTATGTTTGTTTGTTTCATTAGATTTATATTAGTTCTTAGTTCATTTCCGATCTCTTTCTCAACTCCGATGAATTGGAAGATAAAAAGGAAAGAATGTGGGACTAGGAAGAAATAAAAGACACACAAAAATTGAAAGAACAAAAAAAAAAAAAGACAAGCTAAATAATGAGGGAAAACTGGGATTACAGAGCAGGAGCAGGTATAACAGACTGCATTGCTGAAACTCCACTCTGAACAAGGCATCCCTATCAAGGCACTCCTACATTACTTTAACACTGTTTCTATGACATATTCCTTCTATTTACTGTATTTAATTGTTATCTTCCTACAGGAGAGATCATTTCTGCCCTCAATGAAACAGGGCTTCTGGGGAAAACCTTTCTGCTGTTCACATCAGACCATGGGGAACTTGCAATGGAGCATCGACAGTTTTACAAAATGAGCATGTATGAAGGAAGCTCCCATGTTCCTCTTTTTATAATGGGACCCAAAATAAAGCCCATGCAACAAATATCAAATATAGTATCTCTAGTTGATCTGTACCCCACTATGCTTGGTAAGTAAAACATGTGTATTAGTGTGAGTAAACAGAAATATATATATATATATATATATATATATATATATATATATATATATATATATATACATATGATACAAGTGAAGTCCGGGGCCTGGTTTCTTAGAATTACTGTCACAGTCTGACCTTTTTGAATGCTAGTAGTGCTTTTATAATTTTCAGTCTATTTTGGGAGATTTTTATCTGAGTATTTACCCATATAGATTTGTTGAATTTAGCCTTATACCAAATTAATTAATTATTTTTCTCTATACCATTACAATAGACTGACTTCCAAAATATATACAGTATTTTACCAAGACAGAGAGCATCCTTAGCAATGTACTTTTTTAGCTGCTTGTTATTATAATTCATTATCTGAATAAGACTGCAGGGTATGCCAGAAATCAATGGGTATAGTACAAATGTAACAGATAGTGCTCCATATGAACTTCATTTAACATAGTCATAATAAAACAAAACACAGTCTTTAATTTATTAACTATCATATTCAGTGTTGTGTTTTTTGTTGGGGAAAACTGTTTTTTTTTTTTTTGCTTAATCTAGTTTTCCTCTGGAAGGGACCTTGGATGCAAAAAAGATCTCCATTTAGTTGTGCTGAGAAGCTACACAATGAAATTAAACTTTCAATAGGATTAACTGGTACCACAATAAGATCACCTTCCCACATGACAATTCTGAAATGTAATTAAAGCCTGTCTCTCGCTCTGTGCGCTCTCTCTCACTCTCTGTGTGCACTCTCTGTGTGCACGCTTGCACTGTAATTCTCTCTCTCTGTACCTCTCCCTCTCTGTCTCTCTCGCTATACCTGTCTCTCTCAATCTGTCTTGTCTTTCTCTCTGACCTGTCTCTCCCACTCTCTGTGTGCACTATTGCACTGTAATTCTCGCTCTCTCTGTACCCCTCCCTCTCTGTTTCTCTCGCTAAACCTGTCTCTCTCACTCTGTCTTTTTTTTTCTCTCTGACTTGTCTCTCTCACTCCTGGTGCTGTCTCTGTGTGTGCTCTATCTCTCTGTGTGCTGTCTGTGCGCTCTCAGTCTGTGCACTCTCAGTTTGTGCTCTCTGTGTGTGCTTTCTCTGTCTTTGTGCACTCTCTCTCTGTACCCCTCTCTCTTTGTACCTGTCTCTCTAGCTCTGTCTTGTCTTTCTCTCTGACCTGTCTCTCTCGCTCCGGGTGCTGTCTCTCTCTTTCTGTGCACTGTCGGTGTCTCTCTCTCTCTACACTTTCTGTCTGTGCACTCTCTACTTCTGTGCGCTTTCTGTTTGTGCACTCTCTCTCGCTCTCATTGTGCACTCTCTCTGTGTCTCTGGCTCTCCGTGTGCTCTCTCTCTGCACTCTCTGTCTGTGCGCTCCATGTCTGCCCACTCTCTGTCTGCGCACTCTCTGACTGTGCACTCTCCCTCTCTCTCTCTGTGCGCGCTCTCTTTGTGCACTCTGTCTGTGCGATCTCTTTATGCACGCTCTTTGTCTGTCCTCTCTCTGCACACTCTCTGTCTGCGCAGTCTCTGTGTACCCTCTCTCTCTTTCTCTGTGCTCTCTGCGCACTCTCTCTCTCTCTTGCTCTGTGTGTGCTGTCTATTTGCGATCTTGCTCTTTAATTCTCTCTCTTCCACTGAACCCCTCCCTCTCTCTCTTGTGTACCTGTCTCTATCACTCTCTGTACCTTTCTCTCTCTCTCTGTACCTGTCTCTCTCGCTCTGTACCTCTCTCCCTCCCTCCCTCTCACTCACTTCACAGTCTATCTCTGAAATTCAAATGGCTGCCTGCTTCTGTTAAGATCAGACAGATTTTAGGCCCACCTCCAGTAATGTCATGACCACGCCCCCTGATGACGTCCACATTACACACAAACGCCTGTCAAAAATGACAGCAATAAAATGTTAAGCCATGGCAATTTTGTTTGCCACAGAATGTAAGGCTTTTGCTCCTCTGAGTACCTTCGGCACTCATTGCAAGCCTCTCCCCTCTGTACTTTTGCTCCTCTGAGCACAATTGGCGCTCATTGCGAGCATCTCCCCTCGTGTACTTCAAGTTTAGTGCTTTGCAGCGTTCATCTTCGGCGCTCATCGCAAAGGCAGATATATAAGTACAGTGTTAAATATACAATTTTTTTAGTGCAGTGCTAAATAGAAAATGTGTTCAGGTCTCAGAGCATAATAAAGTAATTTAAATATGTAACTGTTTTGAGAGCCCTATCTCCTTTACCTATTTGTAAGTAATATATGCAGCAATCAATATCCTGAAGAGCTAACAATCTCTTTGGATTTTCCTGCAGCATACAATGTACATTTGGACTGTTGCTGACCTGAGGAGAAAGTGTCAGCAATGTGCCAAGTGTACAGTATAAATAGACTGCGTGCGCAAGGCCAAACCATTTGTTTAGTTGGGCATTTTAGATTTGTAATGTTATTAATTGCAAGTTAGTGTAAAATGGCGGCGATTGTCTATGTGTTACACGGCTCGCGAACATTTTACGTCCTTCCTAATAATGTATTTTGTCCCTCGTATGTTCCTGGGTAAAAGTCGTACGTGGCAGTGTTTTAGCCTTGTTTTCATTTTTTTGGGCCACCATTTTTTTCTTGCTTAGCGGATTTCCGAGTGCCAAAACTCTCCCAGAGGTCCTGGCTGTCCCCCCATGCTGTGTGGGATGTTTTTTTCTTCTGTGTTTTTGGATTTGTGCGGTTCGGCCGTTCACTTCGTATTTTTCCGACCACGTAATTTTTTTTTTCTAAGTCCCGCATTCCTCAACTGCTTGCAGCCTAAGGCAATTCCGCATTTCCTAACTGCTTGGAGGCTAAGTCCTGCATACTTCAATGCCTCAACTGCTCGCCTCACTTTGCGAGGCTCTCAGGAGCACCTCATTTATGTCTAATTCTGCATTTTTCAATGCCTAAACTACTCACCTTGCTATACAAGGCTCACATGCAATGAGCACCTTCGGTGCTCATCACCTAAGTGCTCCGAGTTCCAATGCCTCAACTGCTCTCCTCGCTACACCTTTGGCGCTCATCGGCTAAGTGCTCCGAGCTTGGAAGTCCCACGTTCCTCAACTGCTTGCAGCCTAATGCAATCCCACGTTTCCTAACTACTTTGAGGCTAAGTCCAGCATACTTCAATGCCTCAACTGCTCGCCTCGCTTCACGAAGCTCGCAGAAACGCCTTTGGCGCTCATTTCTGCCTAAGTCCTGCATTTTCCAATGCCTCAACTGCTCGCCTCTCTACGTGAGGATCGCAGCCTATGAGCGCTCCGAGCTTCGAAGCCTGCGTTCCTCAACTACTTGCAGCCTAATGCAATCCCGCATTTCCTAACTGCTTGGAGTCTAAGTCCTGCATACTTCAATACCTTAACTGCTCATTTCTGCCTAAGTCCCGTGTGTTTCAATGCCTCAACTGCTCTCCTCGCTTTGCTTCCTAACTGCCCTCTGAGTGCATGAGTGCATGTGCATTTCTGGAATTTATATCTAGAAGTACTTTATTCCTTGGCACATACATCACAGACATACATTGTTAAGCTACATTGGAATATTGGGTCCCAAATTTGGAGTGCGCATTAGAATCGATGGCACACTAGATTCAATATTTTAACCCCTTTTCATGGTTAAAACATTGAATCCAGTGCGCCATTGATAACATTGCATTACCAGTAATAGCAAAAAGGAAAGCACAGACCAGGACATACCGGTATACACCTCAACACCACCATATCTTGCTTCCCGGCTCTCTAGAGTGGGTGACTGAGGCTCTCAGATGGGCAGACGGCAGCGAGGGGCCTCGACATCACGGAGGAAGTGGCTTCTCAAAGACTGACATTAAGAATGCTGTGCACTTCCTGCAGAGACTGAGCCCCCCGCATACTGTCACACAGAGCCCAGCACCCAGAGAGCCCCACGAACACTGGCACGCAGTGCCTGGCACCAAGAGAGCCCCAGCACAGTGGCATGCAGAGCCTGGCACCCAGAGAGCCCCAGCACAGTGGCACATTGTTCGGTACTTCTTGTACAAATGACAAATGCACGTTACATTCGGCAGCAAAAATATTTTTTGATTCATGGGTTCCAAATTTGGAGTGCACATTAGATTCAATGTCGCACTAGATTTGCGTAAATACAGTATTTCATGGTGGTACCTAGAATAATAGGTAGCATTCTGTTGGATCAAGCACATTGTGTTCTATGCAGTTTTACTTCTTAAGAGCTTTCTCACTTTTTAAAAATGATCTCTTTTCTACAGAATATTGTTTAGTGATTTTAAGGGAAGTAGTGTAATAGACTAGTGTACAGGCACATATATAAAGAACTCACTAAAAGTAACCTTGCTCTCGTGGAAAAGGAAACAGTGGTCTAGAAAAGCGAGTATGAGGATATTCAAATAGATACAGACATAAGCAAAGCACAATAACAAAAAAAATCATACAAGTCAATTCGCAATATAAAGCATAGTTCTTCTCATAGTTCTAATTATTAACCAGATATGAGAAGGTTGAATGATAGTTGGCCTTTCCTGCCACCCATAAATAAGGGGAACAGAAGGATGCTGTGTTTTTGAGAGAAGTCAGTCAGTGAGCTGTTTATGATTCTTTCAGGACCTGAGGGAGCAGGAGAGGCAAATTGTAAGTGTGAGCTAGTATAATGAATGGATACCTCCTGCATGTCAGTGTTCATGGAAGAGCAAGGTGATGCAGACACTGTTGACTTGCCCATGTTTGACATACTTCTCTTGTTTGTCATACTATAATATACCTGTACTAGTAGTAGTGTAATAAACTTTAGTAAAGATAAAATGTAAAGAACTCCCTAAAAGTACCACCTGTCTGGTGGAAAATGAAACATGAAAAGGGAGAATTGGGATATTCAAATAGATACGGGGACAAGCAAAACACCAAAACGTATAAAAAAAAACTCAGACATATTCAATTTACAATAAAAAGCATGATTCCTCTTTCAGGTAAGGGTGATGCAGACACTATGAACTTGCCCATGTGCTCCCTTATCTTGTTTGTTTTACTATAGTGCAGCACACTACAAGCCTCACACCCGCCTCTTCCCCCTTGGCCAACAAAATAATATGCTCATGGCACCTGGCTAGAGAAAGCAGTGTCTATGTGTGAGACATAAATTAACAGACAATGGAACATAAACGAATTTGCTGTCTAATGTTAATTTAATATATGGGAAACAGTAAGTACTGCTCATTGTCCCCTTCACTCCCTTCTCTCCTCATTTCTCTACTCAGCTGGAGGGCATCAGGGGCCATTACATACACTATTGGTAACAAAATCCACTCCTACCAAAAACTGAAATGCTAGGCAAGTCTTGACTGCACAAATTAAACAGCAACTGCCAACTGCCATCTAAACTACCTCACAAGTGTCTGGAAGATCCAAATAGCTATTATCCTAAAAAACAGATGGGAGACGCAAACCTGAGAATGAGATATTGAGATATAGAGATATAGATTTTGATTTCTCATCCACAGTATGTGCAAATTCTGCAATTACTCTTTTTGTAATTAATAGAATATAGCCACAGAGTATTCATTGATAGTATTTAGGTTGTACTAAACCACAAAGTACATTGATGTTTAGGCATTGCTTTGAGTAAAGTTATATTTGGTTGCATTGTAGCTAGTACCTCTTTTGTTGAATCCTATGATATTATTAAACTCAAAAGGAAAATACACGTATTTATGAGCTCATCAAAACTTATTCTCAAAGGGGAAAGCATTAAAATATAATCTTTATTAATTACTAAATTAAAATATCTCCAGTAAACATACTATGTGATTTAGTCATGCCATAAAGATTTCCATGAATCATATATTGTTGTTCTCTGGCTCTGCATGGGGCTGTTACTCAATGATTTTCCTTTTTATGTGTTTGTTTCAAAAAATAAATTACATTGTTTATCATAAGAGTACAATGTATATCACAGTGTGGACATTTGTCCTTATAATTAGTCAAAGAGTAAACATCGGTTTTGATATTTTCATTATTTATTTTAGATCTAGACCTGGGGCATCTACCTATTGCATTTAGCTGATATTCGGGTGATGTTCTTGTCAGCGCCAAGCACTAGAATAATTATGGAGCTCTCTGGAGATATCATTTATTGTTATTTTTATATTTTTTAAATGAATACCACAATGTTAATCAGTGGTAGGTTTTTATATACAAGACACTCAACTGTCCCCTACCAAGTCCATATGGTGAAAGCTTAAGAATGCATGAGAGGTTACTACATGGGCGTATTTATGTTTTTATGCTGCCAGGGCCCCCTTTATAACTTTTTCATTGCTATTTCTATTTCTTTATTTTAACATTTTAGATGAATGTTGTTTGAAGGTTGCAAAGGAGTTTTAATACCTGTTTATGCCACATAAATGCATTTTATAACAAAATGAAGATTATTTGTCAAATGTATTTTTAAAATAAGATTAGATCTACCTTCTGTTTTACAATATGGAGCCTGTTTAACCAGCACCTCTGTAGTTCAGGAGATTTTTCACATTTGTGCAACAAACTTTAGCAGTTATCTAAACTCATTTCATAAAAGCATTTCTAGAGAAAATCTTAATTTTAGCAGACTTCACTAGTGGCTACAGGCTGACATGCTTATTATTCTTGCTGCTGAGTGCTTGAGCGGGTCAGATTCAGATCAGGAAAAGCACTAACAGCCACATTAAATTTGAGGCTCGTATGGGCAACGTGAGACCCGCAATGGCTGCGAGCTTGAAGAGTTGCGGATTTACGGTGCTATTAAATTAGAACATTCTGCGAGTTACGGGCTTGAGAGGCAAACCCGTAAACCATTTGCCGCTTGTTGGATGTGAACGTGATCAGTTAGTCTAAATCATAGTCACGAGTTGGGATGGAGCCAATGGCAACAGAGATCATCAGAATCACAAAAAAATGGAGGTGAACGAGTTACGATCGGACCCACATTCCAGATGTAATGCAATATTGATAAAGCCGTAAATATGATATTCTATCACATGCGATTTACATTATATGTATTGACACATTGATTGCCGGGATCGATATAACACAAAAATTATACATGAAAAAGTATTTTTGTGGGATGATTTGCGGGCTTGAGAATGTTGTGCTATTAATTCTAAGACCTAACATCACTTTCCCTTTTAATAAAAGTACAGTAGTGTGGTGATATTTGCATTTACAGTGCTACCGATTGGACTTTACCACCCTTGCGGGACCTCTCTAGCACTCGTTGGCTTCTTGGCTCCATTTACGAGTTACAAGGTTGAACGACAGTGATTTTGATGCAATTTAATAGCGCAATTGGAATGTAACAGTTACGGGCTTGAAAGAAAAAAGGATTTGCGGCCTCAAAGTTCCACGTCCCACGTTCCGTAGGCTTTTTTTGGCCTTGCTGCATCTTAACCCGCAAGTCGTCTGCGGGTTGCTTTAAGAGGCTAATTTAATAGCAGTAAGTCTTACGTGCTACGTTACGAGCTACAATTTACCACGTAGAGGGAATTTAATGGGGCTGTAAGTTTGCAGTGTTGGCTTCTGAGCATATGTGAGGAGGGGAGAAGTTTTCTAATGATAAAAGCTGAACTAACTCATCAATGAGGCCATATTTCCCTTTATTTTGCCCATTGTGAAAAAAAATACCAGAGCACACCCTCATGCACTAATAAAAAAATATTATTATCAGAATCTTGTCACTAGTAATTTCACAAGATTTTATCTTAAAATGCGTATATGCTCATGGCTCGCATAACATGTTGGTTTGCTACAGATATCAGTAATGTGACTTCAGTGAACTTGATAAATTAGATTAAGGTTCAGCTATTAATAAATAGAGTTTCTGGAATATCACAAATTGATACAATTCGATAATGGCTAAACCTTTTGCCGTGATATAAAAATACTGTTGCAATACTAATGCAGGTAGTGAATGCTGGTATATTAATACACGCCAGCTGCCACTCTATAATTTGTAAAAATGTTTTTTAGATATATTTTATTATTCATTATTTTTTTGTGTTTTTTTTTAGAAATTGCTGGTGTAGATATTCCTCAAAACTTAAGTGGTTTTTCTCTAATGCCATTATTGTCTACAAGTGCAGAAGACCATATATTTTCATCTCTTACTTCCCATCCGAACTGGGCATTGAGTGAATTTCATGGATGTGATGTAAATGCTTCAACTTATATGCTAAGAGACAATTACTGGAAGTACATTACATATGCAGATGGGAATTCGCTTCCTCCTCAGCTGTTTGGTGAGTTTACCATCTTGACTAAATTAAAATATTTTGCTTTTTAAAAGCAAATATAAAATGATCTACAGGTATACCCCGCTTAAAGCTACCCCATTTAGAGCTGATTCACTATAGAGCTGTTTTTCCTGCTGACCCCTTTTAATGCTAAACCCGGCTATAGCGCTGTTTTTCCTGCTGGACCCCTTTTAAAGTTCTGATTTTCTATAGCATTGCCCCACTATAATGCCGGTTTTGCCTGCCGGACCCCTTACAACGCTCTGATTTGCTCTAAGAAAACAGAATCCAGGATGACCCAGAAGCTTCAACATCAATAATTTAAAGTTTATATTTCTGCTAATGCTCAGTTTGTGTTATGTTTGCTGTTTCTTTGAAGTTCATATAAAACCGAAAAAGTTTGCATTTTTATTGAAATTAATGTTTTTTCACAAGTTCTCCAATCCCTATGTTCCCTATGTTAATCTGCCCCGCTTATAGCTGTTTCTCTTAGCACTCCTATTGCACTGGAACTTATCTACAGCGTTACACGAGGTATAGCTGTATTAAAAGGAAATGGAACTCATAAATTTGACTAGCATGCATTGCAAAGATCAGGCTTTAAACCTTACTAAAGGCTTACAAATTGTACAACTTTGCATGGTAATTTTGTGAAAGATACATACACAAGAATGGGGGCTGCTTAATAGATTGTCCTGTAGGATAATGTCCATTCTGGGTGCAGTCTCTAAAGTTTTTACTCACTTGTGTCATTAAAAGAAAAATCTCCTTATGTGTGTCAAACCTACCCCGAAAGACAGATCAAGTGAAAAATGCCAGGTCAGTCTCTGCAGCTCAAGATATGATCTCTTTTATATGTGACACTTCCCTGGATATTCCACACATGCCTTTGGATTTTGATAATATTTTCCTAAAATGAATCACTAGTAAATTTACCTAAAGGGACATGGACGGTTTCTAGATTTAAATCAGAAAATAAAGTACATATGTATCTATTTACTTTTATCTACTGTGTTTATAAGCTCTGTTTTTTTCTGTCTAGAATCATACAATTTGTACCTGTTTGAATCTGCCCTCTGTAGCACATGCAGCACATAAATAAACAGACAGTGAAATGCAGTGTTTCGAATTAGCCAATCAGTAACCTTTCTCAAGCAGAATGTTGCAGAATTTTGTCCGCTGATTGGTTACTATGAGAAACTGCTCAACCTGTACTTAAAAGTACACTGTCTTCGTGAGCTCCAGGGGAATGCTTTTTTATGATTTTAGGCAGACAAAACAGAGCTTTTAAGCACTTCTTAATACACTAAAGTACATAAAAGATACATAGGTATATTATATCACATATATAGTTGTCAACAGTGCGGGCTTGCCAAAATCGGTAACGCAAAGCGAGCCCACAGCAAATGCAGCACTCGCGAAGTGAAGGCTGTGGTTGCAGCCAGGCAAGGAGTGCCAAAGGCGCTCCTTGTGCTGGTGGAAATGAGCGCCATAGACGCTCATCCCTACGACCCTGTAGCACTTAGGCAGGTAGTGCCGAAGACGCTCACTGCGCTGGTGCAACACCCGTAGCACTTTTAAAAAAAACACATAAAAAAAAATACGGCCCGTGACACAAAAGGAAACTGCGACTTAGAGAAAAAAAATACGAGGCACAAAAAAAAAAAAAGAACTTAACGGCCGAACTGCGCACATCGAAAAACACAAAAAACACACAAAATACAAACAAAAATCACACAAGGGCGAGGGCGGACACCCAGGACGTCAATTTAAGTCCAATTTCAGGAGTTTAGGCACTTAAAAATCCCCTAAGCGAGAGAATAAATGGCAGACGAAAAACAAAACGAGGCTACACGACCCCTAAACCCGCAATACACCACTAGGCACATTTTACATAACCCTGTACGAGCTACAAAATACACTATTAGGAAGGATGCAAAATCATCCACACCCGCATACACAATCGCCGCCATTTTGCAACACAAACTTTCAGAATGCGGAAGTACACAGCTACACTAACGGTTTCCCCTCGCACGCGCAGTTTATTTACACTACACACTTCACACTTTGATGACACTTACACCTCAGGTCACCAACACTGAAAATCTACATTGTATGCTGCAGGAACATCAAAACAGATTGTTAGCTCTTCAGCATATTGTTTGCTGCATATATTCATTACAAATAGGTAAAGTATATTCATTTATGAGTTCACTAATTAATTAATATAACAAAAATGCATATACAGAAAAAATTCTAAAACACCACACGACAGTATCGCAATAAACGCCAAAGCTGTTCACCGCACGCCTCACAAGCAGCGCCAAGGGGGCTCAGAGGAGCAAAAGTACACCAGGGGAGAGCCTCGAAATGAGTGCCAAAAGCCGAAAAGCATGGACCTTGCAATCAGCACCAAAGGGGCTTTGAGAACTAAAAATACACCTACCCAGAGGCTCGCCATGAGGGCCAAAGGCGATCATTGCGTACCACACAATGAGCACCGAAGGCGCTTAGCACGAGGCTTACAATGAGCGTCAAAGGTACTCACACAACCAAAACACTTACTTTGTGTGCCAGACAGCATTCCCTGACTTACAATTCTATTGCCGTCATTTTTTGACGGGCAAGTCGCTAGTTCCTAATGAAATCTAGAAACCTTCCATGTCGCTTTAAAGTATATACTGCATATTAAGGTTGATTTCTTAGATTTGTTTTATTATTAATATATACCTGCCCATTACCTTATTAGCTCTATATAAATGATCAATGTAGCTTGGAAAGAAAATCTTAATGCCTAATGCATTCTAAAAACTTAAAAAAATATTCAAGGGTGTTAATAGGCAATTAATTTTGTTTAAAATAAAATGTTTTGACAAGGTTTATTTCATTAATTTGATCCTTCTCAATGGAGTCTTCATATAACATTTTTACTTACTTACCTAGCTTCTGGAAACTCCCCCTTTCTCCATCTATTCTCTTCAGTTGGATGCCACCATCTGTGATCAGCAGAACTACATTTGGTGAGCTAATGACATCCCCACATGGGAGGAGAGTAACAGACCACTAGTGCCATGCTGACAATGAGCATGCTGTGTGTTTGATACTGCAGAAACACCAGATTTTCAAACTTAATTATTATATGTAATCATTTATAATAGCACAGTCATTGTATATATTGTAAAAAAGAGCTGCGCAAATATGAAAATTATGTAAGTTTAGTGTTTTAGTGTCCCTGTCTACTTGCTGTCTAACAGCATGAAACTACTGGTATGAATCCCCTTATTTCACAAAATGCAGCTGCCTTGGGATGTAGGCTGACCTTTTTCAGGACATTGGTCACTGTTGGCATAATGCAAGCTACACTTTCACACTACTTGTAGTATTCTGCACAGTTCAGCTGGGATTCCATCAACTCCTGTAGCTTTGTTATCGGTAAAGCTTACTTGCCTTCATCTTACTTTACTTTCCAAGATGTCTGGCTCCAGTTCATTGGACAAATTATTGATGTTATCAGTGTTGATAATATCCCTCCTGTATAGATCTTCAGTGTATTCCTGCCACGTCTTCATCATTTGATTTGCTTCTGTTAAATCCCATTTTTATCTGTTATATTGCCCATTTTGGCATGAGAGTTTCCTTTCAGATCTCCAGTTATCTTGAAGAGATCTCTTGATTTTCCCATTCTGTTACATTCTTCTATTTCTTTACATCACTCATAATACAGTGCCCCCTTGTTTTTTTTTTTTACTATCCTCTGGAATTTTGTATTCAGTTAGAGAAAATATTCTATCTTTTTCTTGCTTTACTTATTTCCTGGGCAACTTTCAAAGACTCATCAGACAGCCAGTTAAACTTCTTATTTTTCTTTCTTTTGGGGATATTCTTTGTTGCTGTTTTCTGGATAATGTCTCAATCTTCTATTCAAAGTTCTTCAGACATTCTATCTTCCAAGTCTACCCCATTAAATCCTTTATCTCTTATCCTGTAACTCCACTGCATACTATTTATTTTGTATAATTTTGGTCTGATGAGCGACTTGCCTGTCAAAAATGACAGCAATAAAATTGTAAGGCAGGTAATGCTGTTTGGTCCAGACATTAATTTTGTTGGTGGTCCGAGATCCTTCAGCGCTCATTGCGAGGCTGTTGTATTTTTTTTTCTGATAGGCAATTTTGCTGTAATTGTTTGGTCGGCGGTATCTGCTTTTTGCGCTTATTGCAAGGCTTTGTGTGCTATGAGCAGCGTTGGCGCTCGTTGTGAGTGGCACGGTGAATGGCTTTTGTGTTTATTCTTAGAGTGTATTTTTTTGTGTATATTTTTTTTGTATACTAATAAAATAATAATACATTAATAAATAAATAATACTTAATAATAATAATAATAATAATAATAATAATAATACTTTACCTATTTGTAAGTAATATAGGCAGGAAGCATTGTTTTGAAGAGCTGACAATCTGTTTTGATGTTCCTGCAGCATACAATGTCGGTTTGCACTGTTGTGAAGCTGAGGTGTAAGTGTCAGCAATGTGTGCAGTGTGTAGTGTAAATAGGCTGCGTGCGCAAGGGAAAGCCATTAGGGTAGCTGTGTACCTCCGCATTGTGTAAGTTTGTGTTGTAAAATGGTGGTGAATGTGTGTGGTACGCGGCTGTGGATGATGTAGCATCCTTGGTAAGAGTGTATTTTGTAGCTTGTACTGGTTTTTGGAAAATCCGTATGTGCTTGGTGGTGTTTTGCGTCTTTAGGGTCCTGTAGCCTCGTTTTTGTTTTTTTCGGTGGCCATTTTTTCTCTCACTTAGGGGATTTTTGTGTGTCTAAACTCGGGAATTGGGACTTAAACTGAGGTGTAACTTCACTTGCAGAGGTCCTGGGTGCCCCCCTTGCTGTGGGTAAGCTTTTTATGTATTATTTGTGTGTATTTATTGTGTTTTTAATGTTTTCAAGTGCGCGCGCTTCGGCCGTTAAGGTCGTATTTTTGCAAGGTCATAATGTTTTTTTTTTCCTGCGGTTCGTATTTTTTTGTGTAAGTCCGTATATAATGTGCCGCTTGTGTTGGTGTTTGTAAGTGCGTTGAGGTGCCGTAGAGCCTCCACCTCCACAAATGCGGACCCTAGCTTCACGAAGGTCCACATTTGCGGCCTGCAATGAGCCACCTCCGCAAATGCAGCCGACGTTGAAGCCTCCACCTTCCGCAAATGCAGCCCCTCGCTACAATTAAGATCCACATTGAAAAGAGAGTGTTTAGGTAAGTCACATTAATTGGACCACACTTATAGTAAATTGTAATGCATTACCTTATTGAGTGGTTGTATGAAAACAAAAATATTTTGATAAATTAAAGGTTATATTTAAAAAAACAGACTTTTTGAGTGGAGGAGTATGTGTTCATTACTCATGCTTCTGCAGCTCTATTACTTGATTGCACAATGTACTCTATTACGGTATTTGGGAATTTAATTTCCATAATTTTGCAAAACGATTTAATTGGAATTATCAAATGGAATTAAGCAGACATGTTTTTTAATGTTGTAAAATATAACAATGCAACAACTTGTCACTTCTTAAAGCTAAACTGCAAATCATTATATTACATAAAATAAGTCAAATGTTTTTGTTTTTTTATCAATTAGTAAAAATAGATTAAGTGTACAGTGCTGGAAATCCTTTGGGGTCCCAGTGTTCTTGTTTTCAGTTTTCCATTTTATTACATTTGGCAAAAATGTTAAAGTATTGACTTATCAGAATGTCAACATGGTGACTTGCTGTTTGTGCTCAGCATCCTATGGATATATTTATTTATACAGTGCACCATATCTGCGTCATTGAGTCTATTTACATGTCTCAAGCATAGTGGAAATCCATTATACCATAAAATATTGGCCATTTTGAAACAAGATTTTTTTTCCAACACATCAATGAAGCAAATCTCATATTTTTGCATGCCTTTGTTCATATTTAAAAAAATAAATTGGAAGGTTACATTGACAATAATATAATCATAATCAAATCATAATGCATGTAGGCAACCTACATTCTATTGAATAAAAAATAGCATATTATTGTGCTGGTCACATTGGCTGCTTTTCTTTTACCCACTGCTTTGAATGCTGAGAATTCTCAAGCTGTTTTGGTAAACCACACCAAAAAAAGTAATGTAGATAACAGAAAATTGTCATATTGTTGTACAAGGCTCACCAGATTTTGTTGCACAAAGATACTGTAAAAACATATTGTTGTTGTTATTGTTATCACAATATATAGTAAAGTAATGCACTGACATGTATCATCAAAGTATGATGTTTGATAATTGACAGCTTTATTAAATTGCGATTCGGTAAACTTAAAAGGGCTTTTTTTAACCACATTGCATATTTTTTTTACAGAAGTTTTTAGTTAGTGAAAACCTTGCTTTTGGATAGAAGTTCACTAGCTAAAAACTTCTGTAAAAAAATATGCTATGTGCTTATATAGAGCCCTTTTAAATGTACCGAATAGCAATTTAATAAGGCTGTGAATGTTTCTAGCCCTCTGCCACTGTAGTCCCATTAGAACAATAGTCCCTCTTCACTCTGTAGGGGTAAAAAAAAAAAAAGTGTAATTGTCATTCTAAATTTTCCAATCCTGGCTACTCATTCAGAAGTCCTTCAGCTCTTTCAGTTCTTTCCAGGACAGCCAGTATTGGAAGACCATCCCACCTATACTCATTCCACCTGGCCTAGTCAAGGAGCAGCTGGTTCACCGGTTCAGGAGCAGCTGTTGTTCTAGCAAGACTTCACTGGCAGGGAGCTAGATACTAACCATTGTTATTCTAGCAAGACTTCACTGGCAGGGAACTAGATACTAACCATTGTTATTGTTCAATCGTGTTGCACTCTCCAATACCCTATGGACATTACCATACCTCATACTTTGATACCTATATATTTGTTTCAATCAAATCAAAGGCCTTCTCTATATCCTATGATAATGATTCAGGGGCGGAACTACCGCCCGTGACTGGGTCTCATCTTGTTGCAAGTCTAACGGCTTGCTATGAGTATGACATGTACAACATTCTCGTGCCACGGGTATGTGTTCTAGAGATAGATCAGTCAAAAATATCTCTCTTAGCTTTTAATGCTGTTTTTCCCGATTGGTTGTTGTTGTTAAGCCCCATTCTTTCTACCAGCCAATGACAACTCATCTTGGACTATGTAGTGCTTCTTCCTCCTTTCCTGAGAGTACTTTTGATTGCCCTGCTCTATTTGCTACAGTTCCTGTTGCATTTGGGACTGATCCTTGCTGCAGACCTGGATTGTTGCTGACCTTGTTTGATTTCTGCCGGTCCCTGATATTTGGCAAGCTCATTTCCTTGCCTAAGCCCCTGGATTTGTTGCTTAGGACTTAGGACCATACTCTGGTAGGATTTCACCAGGACGGCCATGACCCTGTCTCTATATAAAATGTGTTGAAATAGATATTTTTTTAAAGAGCCTTTTGGCTTTTTATTTTAGACTCAACCCAACTAGAACAGATGTTTTAATAATTAACTTTTGCTTTTTGTCCTGATCATATAGAAAGCATTGCCTTTTCAGATGATGTCACGGAAGTTTGATATATAAATAAAGCTTTCAGATGTAATTTACCATGACTTAAATTTGATATTATATGTCAAAAGTAACATAGAAATCGGGAAAATTAAAGCAAACCATGAAATTATTGAGGAGTCATAGCTCTCTCCTCATTAGGACACATTTTTTTGTAAGTTTTAAAAGCTACATTGAATTTATTTTATTACAATACTGATTTTGGAAATCGTACTAAAAAATATAATCCTACTGTATGACTAATACAGTGGCGCTTTAAAAGTGAATTGCAGAGGGCTCAATGGGTTAGGTAGATTTAATTTACTTGATCAACCTAGCAAATACTGTCTTGGATTTGCTTTACCTGAATTAGGCAAACTAATGTAGCAGTAGTGATTTACTTCTGGATTTACTTCTGGAAAGTAAAGTATGTTTCTTTTCTTTGTGCACTGATTGTGTTCAGGTGAGAGGGGAGTGATTTTGCCTGTGTTAAACTTGCATATGTGTGTAACTTATTGTGCAACTTATTAGCAAATGTGATTTACTTTGGCAACTAAATGGTGTTTCTTTTCTGTGTGCACTGATTTTGTACAGGTGAGTAATTATAATCTCATTTAAACAGGGGAATTAGCCACCCAGATATTGTAAAATACCATAATGTTGCTAGATTAGCCCAACCAACCAAATTGTTTATCAAAAACTCGCCTCCAGTATGGGTGGATATAAAAAAACATGTTCTTCAGGAACAAAATATACTATTGAGCCAGACATTGTGGTTAAGTATACACCATAAAATAAATTTGAAACAGCTTCCACAAAGTTCTAGTTATGCCATCACACTGTGGAAACAAATAAACAAAAGATCTCAATCGCTGGAAAAAGGGTCATGGCTCTCGCCGCTTTGGCAACCCCATAAAGACTCCTCAATATACTAAAGCACCCAACTGGTCTGGTGGATTCAAAAAGAATTAACAATTGTAGCAGATATACTGATAGAATGTCAAAATTGGTCCCAGGTGGAATTTAGCACAAATGATCAATTACTACTTACAGAATGGCTTAACCTGATGCTGATTAACACCAACTTAGGAAATATTGCATAAGACAACAAATTAACTAGAAAAACTCCCTTTGAACAATTCTGTTTGTACAACTCAAATGGCAGGAAAAACACCACAGTACTCTATAATCATTTAAATGATCAGGCCACCCCAAACAAATTATCATATAGATCCTCGTGGAAAGCTGAACTTAATATTACCATAGACGATGAGCAATGGGGAACTCTAAAACACATGCTATGGGATTATCCCAAAATTAAGCACATTTGGAATGAAATATGGGATTTGCAAAGATATATGGCTTTGCAAAAAAGCCGTGTAATACAGCAGGCATATGCTTAAAGGAAGATGTACTATTTATTTACTGTACTACTGTATATATATATATATATATATATATATATATATATATATAAATATATATATATATATATATATATATATATATATACATATATCACATATTATAATTGTCCTGCTACGAGTCGTCGTCACGCTGTTTGCGTGGTCCGTACGAATAGCGGGCTTAGCGATGAGCGCCGCAGGCGCTCATCGCCCTGCGAGCCTCGCGAAGCGAGGCGAGCCGTTAACCCGTAGAACTTTAGCGGGCTTAGCGATGAGCGCCGCAGGCGCTCATCGTCCGGCGAGCCTCGCGAAGCGAGGCGAGCCGTTAAACCGTTGCACTTTGGCAATTAACCCGTAGAACTTTAGCGGGCTTAGCGATGAGCGCCGCAGGCGCTCATCGTCCGGCGAGCCTCGCGTAGCGAGGCGAGCCGTTAAAACGTAGTAAAAAAATACGGCCGCAAACCGCCTATCATAAAAATTAAAATTAACAATAACTACACACACCACATACATAAAAACCTAACCGATAGCAAGAGGGAGCATCCACGACCTGCAGAAAGCGAGTTACACATTGATTTACCTTAAAATACAAAAATGTAAACACAAAAAAAAAAAATAAGCGACAGAAAAAATGGAGGCCGAAAAAAATGAAAACGAGGCTACAGCACTCTGAGCACGAAAAAGACTTGCGTAGACACATTACGGATAATCCGTGACGGCGTATAAGACACATTACGACATCGCAAAAATCGGACGCAACCCGCGGACAAGAAAAAAGATAAATCACACTAAATACACAGAACACATAAATAAAAATGTTACCGACAGCAAGAGGAAGCATCCTGGACCTCAAAACAAAAACTATCGCCTTCATTTAAAGCAAAATAAAAGAGTTTAGACACTTTAAAAAAAATAAGCGAGAGAAAAAATGGCGGCCGAACAAAACGAAAACGAGGCTACAGCACTATAGCCACGGAAAACACTTACGGAAAATCCGATAAGACGCACACCACACATTTCCGGATTAACACGGAGTTCCCGCCTTTGTCTCGCGTAGACTCCGATTTCCCGCCTTTGCCTCGCGCCGACTACGATTTCCCGCCTTTGCCTCGCGCCGACTAAGATTTCTCGCCTTTGTCTCGCGCCAACTCCGATTTCCCGCCGAAAACAACACATTGGTCTCGAGCAACAGCGTATTTCCCGCCGAAAACAATGCATTTCGCTCGCGCACCTGTATTTCCCGCCGAAAACAATGCATTTGGCTCGCGCAAAAACCTATATATAGGGCACAATTGACACATTACTGACACCTTTTACTGAGGTGATGACAGTGTGACTGGACATTTTCGGATGCTGGAAAATCGAAAGAGATTGATAGCTCTTCAGGATACTGATTCAGGAACATTGAATTACAAAAGGTACATTTTAAGAAGTATCATTAATTAATTACTATATTATTAGTTACTTAATAAGGACAATTATGTACATTAAATTAATAATTGGTTATGTATTGTGCATTAATTATTAATGTACATTACATTGAATTATTAATTAATAATGTACATTAAATTAATAATTAATTGATTATATATTGTGCTTAAATGTGTGAAACATTGTAAATAATATTTATTATGTATTTTATTTAATTAAGAATTAATCATCAATAAAATATAACCAATTAACTATTAAATTAATGTACATTATTTCATTAACAGAAATATAATATTGAGCTTAACTGTGTGAAACAATTGACAATACTATTGATAATGTACATTAAATAATTAATGAATTAAGCATTAATATAAAAGTGAGTTTGCGTTTAAGAATGTCCAGAAAAAAGAAACACATTTATTCATGAATTAATAAATAATGTACATTAAATTTAATTATTAATTAATAATGTACATTCTATTACAAATTAATTGGTTATATATTGTGCATTAATTAATTGTACATTAGATTACTAATTAATTGGATATTGTAATTACCTGTGTAAAAGAATTGTAAATAACGTTTAGAATGTACTTTCTACAATTAATTAATTATTACTAAACAGTAATATCAAAAATGTTAGCGTTTAAGAATGTGCAGAAAACAAACACATTGATTCATTAATTAAGAATGTACATGATTTTAATAATTTAATTCTCAGATAGACTCATGTTTATGTTTTCAGTTTAAATTGAATTAATAATGTACATTAAATTAATAGTTGCTTATATATTCTGCATTAATTAATAATGTACATTAAATATAATTATTAATTAATAATGTATATTACATTAGTAATTAATTTGTTAGATATTGTGCTTACCTGTGTGAAAGAATTAAAAATAACATTCATAATGCACTTTATTTAATGAATTAATTATTAATAATGAGTAATATCAAAAACAGTTTTGTATTAGATTACTATAGGAACATATTAAAGAATTTGCTTTCAGGTTTTTAAGGAATAAAAATATATGTCTCTTGATTGATGTTTATTTCATGATATGGGTGAAGTGAAATAATACAAAGATTCTAAAATTTAAATTACAGATTATTGATCAAGGAAAGTGAATAAACACACAGTGTGACGTTTGCAGCCTTTGAACAACATCAAGACCGTCTTTGCAGGTAAATATTTAATTTGGTCCTGACACATCAAAACAGCATATGTTAAAAAAATTTATGGAAAGTTGAATAGACAATACGAAGCAATACAAACATTTAACAAAAAGAAGAAGCACTTGCCAAAAAAAAAAAAAAAATGTATGCAGTGAAGTGAATCAAGAAGGATTTAAAATGAATTGAAAGATGAATAATTGATATAATAAATATATATGTCCAGTTATTACCAATTTAATATATGTCAATAAAATACTTTGAAAAATGGTTTCATTTATTTCATTGGAAACAAGGATAACGTTTATTCATCAACTTTAATGTAACAGTCCAAAAAGTAAAAAGACATATGTACACAAAAATAAGAAGAAAGACTAATTAATATTTATATTGACTATTACAGATTAAAAAATGGAAGATAATGGAGAAGACAAAATGGAACGCAAAAGAAGATTGGCAAGGGAAAGGAAGCAAAGGTGGAGAGATGCTCATACACCAGAAACTTCACAACGCTTGAGAGAAGAAGATCAACAGAGACTTTTAAATAAAAGAAAGATTGCTAAGAAAGCCACAAGGGAGTCTGTTGGGCCTTGCAAAAAAAGGAAAAGTAAAAAAAAACATCTATGTGAACCAGTGTCTAATGATTCTATTGTGCAGAATGACTTAAATGTAGACACACATGACAACAATGTACATATAGAAAGTGGGTTTGATATATATGTGGAAAAAATGCATGACAATGTGTTTAATACTGCAGTACATGTAGATACTCATTATTGTGGGTTACTTAATGTGCTTTGTCAGTTTTGTGGGGCCTATCATTTCATAAAGGAAAGACCTACTGATGGAAATTTCATTAGTTGCTGTCAGAAAGGAAAGGTGAAACTTCCACTAAGACATCCATTTCCATATTATTTAGAATGTATTATGAGTGATCCAACATTTCAAAATTATAATAATTTCAAACAAAACATCAGGTCTTATAACAGTGCAATTTCATTTGCTTCAATGGGTGCAACTTTAGCAGAAAATGTACCAGGACATGGTCCTTATTGTTTCAAAATTCAAGGTCAAATATACCACCGAACTTCACATTTACACCCACAAGAAGGAGAGCCAAGGAAATTTGCACAGTTGTATGTCTTGGATACGATGGAAGCTGTGGAACAAAGAATGACACTACCAGAAAATAGACAGTGTTTGCGCATAGTCTTTGAACAGCTGGATAAAATTATGCAAAACAACCCATATAGTAAAGCATACAAACAATTAGCACAGCTGGAAAAAGAACAACAGGAACATGCTGAAAGACATCTATTGCCTATACCAAGAGTAAATATGGTGTTAAAAAGAGATCGCAACACTGATCAAAGAAGATATAATTTACCGACAGTAAATGAGGTTGCTATGGTGTTTAAAAATGAGGATGGTGAACCACCTTTTCAGCGTGATATTAGAATATATCCACGCAATGAAGAACAACCATTTATCAACATCAATATATTAAGTTGTAATTTAGATCCAATGACATATCCCATTTTCTTTCCAAATGGTGAACCTGGATGGGAACCAAAATTAAAATTGGAAACTTATCCCAATACTAAACTTCGAATTAGATCTAATGTTTCAATGCTGGAATATAAAGTTGCACAAACTGCTATCCGTGACTGCTTTAATCCAATTTTACATGGAGGCAAACTCACTCAACAATGGATTATTGATTCATATCTACAAGTTGAAGCCAATAATTTAAATTTCATTAAATTTCAACAAAAAAAATTACGAGTTGAACAGTATTGTGGATTAATGGATTATGTGGCTGAAATAGCTGCAAACAGAGACATTCCAGCTGGAAGAGCAATTATTTTGCCATCAACTTTCCAAGGATCTCCTCGCAATATGCGAGAAAGGTATAATGATGCCATGGCTATTGTCACAAAATTTGGAAAACCAGATTTATTTATTACATTCACGTGTAATCCCCAATGGCCAGAGATCAAGGAAAATTTGTATTTGGGACAAACTACATCTGACCGACCAGATTTAGTGGCAAGAGTATTTAAAATCAAACTGAATTCATTAATACATGATATCACTAAAGGAAAATTATTTGGACAATGTATGGCATTTGTTTACACTATTGAATTTCAAAAGAGAGGACTGCCACATGCTCACATACTTTTAATACTGCAGGAAAAAGATAAGTTGAAAACTGCAGAGAGAGTGGATTCAGTCATTTCTGCCGAATTGCCAGACCAAGAAAAATATACAAAACTTTGGGAGATTGTTACACATAGAATGATTCATGGCCCATGTGGAGAGATGAATCCTAATTCACCATGTATGGAAAATAAAAAATGTACAAAAGAATTCCCAAAACAATTTCAAATGCAAACTTATGCTAATTGTGATGGATATCCTTTGTATAAAAGAACACAAGGAGAAACAGCTATTATCCGGTGCCAAAAGGTTGATAATAGATTTGTTGTTCCATACAATCCACATTTGCTCATCAAGTACAATGCACACATCAATGTAGAAGCTTGCACTTCGATTAAATCAATTAAAAATGTGTATAAATATATATACAAAGGATATGACGCAGCTACTGTTGTTGTACAAGGTGCTGTAAATGAAAACGAAAATCCAATTGTACACGATGAACTATCAAATTATTTAGATGCTCGCTATGTTAGTGCTCCTGAAGCAATGTGGCGCCTTTTGAAATTTGAAATGCATGATCGGTCACATGCTATCTATCGCTTAGCTGTACATTTGCCTCAAAGTCAGATGGTTTGCTTTACTCAAGGAAATGAAAGACTTGCATTATGTCAAAGTGAAGACAGAGATACCACACTTATAGCATGGTTTAAATTAAACTGTCAGGATACGCAGGCCAGACAATTTTTATACATAGAGATACCATATTACTATGTATTTGTAAATGGTCAATGGAAAGAACGAAGAAGAGATGCACAAAAAATTATACCACGCATTTATACCGTCAGTCCAAGGGATATTGAACGTTTCAGCTTAAGATTACTTCTGCTACATGTTCCCGGTGCACAGAGTTTTGAACATTTACGTACAGTCAATGACATAGTTTATGATACATTCCTATTAGCTGCAAGACAGCAAAATTTCATAGCTGATGATACAGAATGGGAGAGGTGTCTGGAAGAAGCAGCGCTATGTCAAATGCCAAAGCAAATGAGACAACAATTTGCATTCATATGCATATTTTGCAATGTACCTGATGCTTTCACTTTGTGGGAAACATTTAAATTAAACATGTCAGAAGACTTCTTGAAACGTTACAGAGAACCAATTGCTCTGTTAAAAACATTGTTGGAAATTCAAGAAATATTGTTTGCTCATGGATTAAATTGTTCAAGTTTTAATTTACCGGATCCAGGACTTATAGATGACATTAATTTTGATGATTATGACACTGAGCTACAAAAACAAAAAACACAAGAAAAACTGGCAACATTAAATACTAAACAGTTAGAAGCATTTCAGGCCATCACAAATGCTACAGATGATGAAATGGTCAAAGACCGGTATTTCTATCTAGACGGCCCAGGTGGATCTGGAAAAACTTATCTTTATAATTGTTTGATGAGTTATATTCGATCACACAGTCAGATAGCTATGCCATTTGCAACAACTGGAATTGCTGCACTTTTGTTAGATGGTGGTAGAACTGTTCATAGTGGATTTAAGCTGCCAGTTCCCATTTTGGAAACATCAGTGTCAGATATTCGACTCAATTCTATACAAGCAAAAAAATTTAAACTAACGAAACTAATTATCATAGATGAGGCAACAATGATGTCATGTCACGCACTGCAATGTATTGACAGATTCTTAAAAGAAGTGATGGATAATAAGTTGCCATTTGGTGGAAAGGTGATGCTGTTAGGAGGAGATTTTCGGCAAACATTACCTGTTGTGCCACACGGAAATAGAACAGAGATCATTGAAACATGTATCAAGACCAGTAAACTGTGGCAAATATTTACACATCTCAAATTAGAATTAAATATGAGATCTGAAGGCCAAAATGAATTCAATGATTGGCTTATTAAAATCGGAGAAGGAAAACATCCAGAAATACAGCATTTACCAAATGATACTATTGAAATTCCATCAGAAATGGTTTGCAACGAATCACTGATATCAGCCATATTTCTAAACACTCTTAATAACGAGGATTACTCAGACATTGCAAACAAAGTGATATTAACATCAAAAAATATCGATGCCTTGAATGTAAATAATGAAATTTTAAAATACATCAATGCACCACAGAAGAATTATTACAGTGCAGATTCAGTTCTGGCTGATGATAAAGAGAGTGAATCGAATTTTAGTATCGAATTTATTAATTCCTTAACACCATCTGGAATGCCACCACATATTTTACAATTGAAAAAAGGTGCAATTGTCATGTTATTGCGAAATATGAATCCAAAAAAAGGACTTTGTAATGGCACCAGATTAATTGTGCATGAGTTAAAAGATCATTTTATACATGCAGAAATTATAACTGGGACCCATAGAGGTGACCGAGTTTTTATACCAAGAATTAATTTAGCTCCAAGTGAGAGTGGTTTGCCTTTTGTCCTTCAAAGGAGACAGTTTCCAGTTATCATGGCATTTGCCATGACCATCAATAAATCACAAGGCCAAACTTTTAAGTCTGTTGGGATTTTTTTAAAGGAACCAGTTTTTGCACATGGACAACTCTATGTTGCTTTTTCAAGGTGCACCAATCCAAACGAAATTAAAGTGACTGTTGACGAAAATGAAAGTCAGGGTCATTTATTAGACGATGGATGCGTTTACACAAAAAACATTGTGTACTATGAGGTGTTGTAAACATAGAGTAGAGTAGTTTCATTTCTATGACAACATTTTAAGGTACTCAATATTATTGCACAAAAACAACATTTCAAGAACAAACTATATACAATGGACAAAAAAATCCATAGAGAACAGTGGTTTGACTTCCAGTACAAGATGTAAGTACTCTGGGACTCTTTAAATAGGGGACCACTATTTCACTTTGGAAACTCTATGTGATATTTGCATAAAAGACAAAAAGAAAATAAAAAAAAAACTTAAACATCCTTAAACATATTGAAATGGGTTACAAGTTTCATGTTCATATGATTGGTCCCACAAAAAAAAAGGTAAAAAACTGTTTGTTAAAGAGATATGTTATAGGCAAACATGTATTGTTACTATATAGTTGAACCATTTCAGAAGATTTGGAAAAGTATTGATTCAGGGAGTAATCCGATCGCCAGTTAATGGGGTCAGGAAGGAATTAATTTTTTTTCCCTCTAAGATACAATTGCAAAAGTTTGAATGGGGGTTTTTATTGTTTGCCTTCCTCTGAATTCAATGCTAATTTAGTTTAACGAGAGTTTAACAAAAATGTTACAAATAAAACAAAAAATGTTATTTGTAAAAAAATGTACTTACTCTAAGTTAATATAGTCTGCAGTTACTAAGTGATAAATATCTATTTAAAAGTGTTAGTATTGTTAAAAGAAGGTTGAAAGATTGTATAATATACAAGTTGCCTGTTACAAAATTTCATGTTACACTTTACAATATGTATGCATTAAAAAGTACAATATGTATGCATTAAAATTAAGATATTATTATATTGTTTTTTAAAAAAAAAATGATTATGAAATATAAGTTGAAAGTTACAAAAAATAAAAAGTTAAAAAAAGAAATGTGTATTTCTTTTTAGAAACAAAAAAGGGACAAATGTAGTAGACTCATTTTGTGTTGCAAATAAATTTCACAACTTTAAATTTTATTGACCGTCATTTTTTGACGGGCAAGTCGCTAGTATATATATATATATATATATATATATATATATCACATATATTGTTGTGAGCATGCAAGTTGTTGCTAACGCTGCAGGCTCGCATAGCGAGGGCCGCGGCTCGCACCGCGAGTCTGCGGCCCTCGCGAACCGAGGGTTGCAGTTGCTGGGAAGTAGCGCTGAAGGCACTCCTTGCCAGCAACTGCGACACTCGCAAAATTTACGTCGTAACGCAAACAAAACGTTACGACCCATCACGACCTCGCAAAAATCGTCCGCACATAAAAACATGAAAAATACAACAAATACACACAACAAATACATAAAAAGCTTACTTACAGGAAGAGGAAGCGTCCAGGACCTCGGAAACTAAAGTTGCACCTCAATTTATGTCAAATTAAAAGAGTTTAGACACTAAAAAAATATCTAAGCGAGAGAAAAAATGGGCGCCGAAAAAAACGAAAACGAGGCTACAGCAGTCTAAAGGCGCAAAACACCACCAAACACCTACGTATTTGCCGAAAAACACCTACGAGTTAAAAGACAAGGACGCAACACGCGCAACCCCAAAAACATTACAAACACAATAAATACAAACAACAAACACATAAAAAGGTTACTCACAGCAAGGGGGGGCACCGAGGACCTCTGCAAGTGAAGTTACACCTCCTTTTAAGCACAAATTTTGGAGTTTAGAGACCCGAAAATCACCTTAGCAAGAGAAAAAATGGCCGCCGAACAAAACGAAAACGAGGCTAAAGGTCCCTAAACACGCAAAACACTACCATAAACACGCAAAACACCACCAAACAGCTACGGATATTCCAAAAACGCCCACCAAACAGCTACGTATATTACGAAAAAGTCGCACGACATAGAAAGCGAACGACGCTACATCAGCCACATTAAATACACCAAACAGCATTAGCTCACTTACAATTTCATTGCCGTCATTTTTTGTTGTCCAGGGAGGTAGCTGGGTTACAGTTACAAGGAGAAGCAGGGGTAACAGGAGGAGGAGGCAGGCCAGTTCTGAGTTGGCAAACACCAACAGATTTGCCAGATTTAGTGATACTGTGGGGATGTCCATTCAAGAATGGCAATGCCCTCTAAAAGCCTGGAGAACAGTTCTACTGCAGGAGAGGCAGGGCAGAATAGGCAGAGAAACAGGCAGGTTGGGGACTCTATTATTAGGAAGGTAGACAGGGTGATTTGTCAGCCAGATCCCAGCAATCAAACAGTTTACTGTCTCCCGGGTGCTCGGGTTCGGCATACTGTGGATCAAGTAGATAAACTATTGGGAGGAGCTAGAAATGAACCAACATTCTTGGTACATATTGGTACCTATGACAAAGTTAGTGGAAGATGGAGAGTCCTAAAGAATGATTTTAGAGATCTAGGGAATAGGCTTAAGGCAAGGACCTCCAAGGTAGTATTTTCTGAGATACTATCTGTCATGAATCAGCCAGTGGCCATATTGGATTTGGCGTGAACTGTGCCGGTGGGCATTTTGTGACTGCCACAGCCATCCTGTGACTGGCAGCAGTGGTCACAATGGGAGCCATATTGGGACTGGCAGCAGAGGCCACACCCAGTGGCCATATTGTGTTTGGACAAAGTTCATGGCTCAGGCGGCAGCCATATTGGGACTGGCAGTATTGGTCACACCCAGGGGCCATCTTATCATGAGCTGTTATCTTCCACATGCTGTGGAAGGAAAGGTTTGGGGCCCACTTGTTATTGTTATATTATGTTATGTGATTTAGGGGATGAAAACTGTTGGTAGGCCATGTAAGAGAGGTGTCACCTAGCATAACCGTTAATAAAGTATAGTTACGCATAAAGCGGTTCTATGTTAGGTGCGCCTTTACGCATTGCCTCAACCAGGGGTTCACCGGATGTACATGTTCTATAGTATTATGTTGTATTGAATTGTAGAGTGGCATGGCTGGTGAGTGATGGGAACATATATGAAAATAAATAAGGAATGTTTCTTAGGCTAAATACCATCCCCCATGTGTGAGCAATAAGCCAGGAGCTTGCCCATATGGTCCTGAAGGTAAACACTTGAAATGATAGTAGTCAGGAACAATAGGGTCCCTTACAGACACTGAGGCACCATAACCCCAGGGGGTCTACAGGGATTCTCACTCAGATAATCAGGGCAAAGTCCAGAGGGCAGGGAGATGTCTCTTTTTTGGGAGCTAGAGCCAAATGAATTAGTTAGCCCCATCTAGTTGGTGGACGCGGGGAGGAGTCTCATGGTTCCCACGTAGGGACCCTGCATGATTGGCCAGAGGTTATTTGGGGCTGGCTAAGGGTAGCCAATCCCCCTATCCTTGAGTGCTGTGTTTAAATATGTTGTTCCAAAATAAAACGTTGTTCATAATTTTCATCAAGACGTGGCGTGTAGATGTATTGTTTACCTGGAGACATATGCTTGCAGTAAGATTCGTCAGACTTACTGTCAATATTGCTCAGTCTAACCCAAGGCTGAGACATGATGTTCCTGTAATCAAAGCTACTTAGGTCCAGAGTCACCCAAATCCGGTCAACAGACCCCAGCCAGAGAGTGGGTCGTGATACTATCTGTGCCACGTCCTAGCCCATGGAGACAGAAGGAGCTTAGGGAGGTTAATGTGTGGCTAAAAAAGTGGTGCACTAAGAAGGGGTTTGTGTTTTTAGAGCTCTGGGGCGACTCACTTCGGTACAATCTCTATAGCAGGGATGGATTGCACCTTAATGATGAGGGAGCTTTTGTGCTAGGGGATAGGATTGTAGAAAGACTGGAGGAGTTTTTAAACTAGTAGATGGGGGGAGTGACTATATAGAAGTAATAGGGTAGAAAGTATAGAGGGGTAAGGAATGAATTAACAACACATGGGGGTGGAGAAGGGGGCAACGTTAGTATAGCCCATAGGAAAGTATTGCTCAGTAACTCAAGTATAGTGGCAGGCACTTCAAAACTACAAACTCATAACAACTGTAGTGGGAAAGCTTTTAGAAGGGTTAATAAGGGATAAGCTACAATAATATATCTATTCAAACAGGATTATAAGTAGGAGTCAACATGGAGTTATGAGGGATAGGTCATGTCAAACAAATCTAATTAGTTTCTATGAAGAGGTTAGTAGGAACTTGGATCAAGGCAAATCATTGGATGTAGTATTTTTGAATTTTGCAAAGGCTTTTAAAAAGGGCCACATGAAAGACTATTGTGCAAATTAAGGGATACGGGAATTGCAGTAACTATGTGATCATGGATTGAGAGCTGGCTAAAAGACAGGAAGCTAAGTTTTGTGGTAAATGGAACATACTCAGATTGGACTAATGTGGTAAGTGGGGTACCTAGGGGTTCAGTATTAGGTCCACTCCTTGTTAACATATTTATTAATGACTTAGAAGTAGGACTGGAAAGTATTTTCTTCATTTTTGATGACACTATGTTGTGCAAGGTAATTTAATCAGAAAATGATGTGCAACCAAATGGCAGATGAGATTTAAGACAAATAAATATAGTTATGCATTTGGGAAGGAAAGATAGCCATGCCCGTTATAATCTTAATAGAGCAAATCTAGTGGAATCAGAAATTAAAATGGATTTGATAGTGCTTGTGGAGAACCACCTAGTCAACAATGCTCAATGCCAAGCAGCAGCTGCAAAGGCAAATAAAATATTAGCATATATGAAGAAGGGTATAGAAGCAAGGGAAGCAAATATAATTCTGCCACTATACAAATGCCTAGAATGCCCTAATTTGGAATATGGAGTACAATTTTGGGCACCACTTCATAAAAAGGACATTTTAGAGCTTTAAAAGGTACAGAGAAGCACAAAAAACTAATAAGGGGAATAGAGGGGCTTATGAACAACGATTAACCAAATTAAGCTTATTTTCTCTAGAAAAAAGGCGTCTAAGAGGGGATATGATTACCTTTTATAAATATATCCAGGGTCAATATAAGGAGTGAACATTTGTGCCAAGAGGTCTTCAACTGACAAGAGGGCATACTTTGAGGTTAATAGTGAAAAGATTCCACCTTAAAGAAAGAAAAGAGTTCTTCACAGTAAGGGTGGCTAGTCTGTGGAATTCTCTACCAAAGAAGGTGGTGACAGTGGATTCAATAGATAACTTTAAAAAGGGACTGGATATATTTTTAAATAAAAAGGGTATTCAGGGTTATCCTGGTTAGTTAGAGAGGGAGTATTGATCCAGGGAGGAACCCGATCGCCAGTATCTGGGGTCAGGAATCATTTTTTTTTCCCTTTTGAGACAATTGGCAATATTCACTGTTTTTTTTTTCTGTTTGCCTTCCACTGAATCAATTAACAATTAATCTGCTTGATGGACTGAAACTGTTTTTTCAACCTAGATTACTATGTACCTAATTAGGATTAACTGCACTTCGAGCAAATTTCCTTTCTGATATTGTATCGGAAATACTGAAGTCTAAGAGGCTTCTCCTCTTAATAAGAAAAAAAGAAACCTCACTTAGAAATCCCACCCACATAATGATTATCTGCAAGACGCCACACTTATTTCTCTTTAAGATTTGCCATATGTTTAAGCTGAATATAATATTTGCTTTTAACCAAAATAATGCTTTTAAATAATAGTTTTAATGGAAAGTATAAGTCCTTTTATTTCCAAGTATGTAGTCATTTAAATTCAATAACTTCTGTCTGGGTTTGCTATTTTTAAAATTCTAGTTGAACAGAAATATACAGTTAGCTAGACTTCTCCAATGTCTAGTTCATTTGTATTCTATTATAAAAAAGCTTTTAGTTAAATTCCATTTACATCAAATCATTTTTTCTTAGACTAATGATTAAAGGGCCACCGAATAATGAAATAAATATGTTTGAGAATTCTGAGACTGACAAAGAACATTGGGCTCCATATAAATAAATTGCTCCAAGATAGGGTACTGCCATAAATCGGCTGCAGGAGTTTCCCCCCCACCCCCTAAATTCTACACTAATTTAAGGTTAGGGCACTCAGTGCACAGTCGTAAATCTTGCCTTAGCCATAACAGATTTCTGTGTAGGGAGCCAAACCAAGCTTTACAGATGAGACAGGGCTCTAGAAACCAATGTGGCTTGTGACGTGTTTTAACCCATTGAGTACTGGATTGTGTGTTACCCTGAATATTGCATAATAAAACGGGCTTAATACTAACATATCATATTTTTAATCACACATATTTGGATATTGGATTGTTAAATGTCGGATTGTTAAATATCAAATAGTGAAATTTCATTATTTTGTAGTGCTTTTTGTGCTATAGCGTCACTTTTTAAATGCTTCTGGTGGACTCCGCAAGGGTTTGAAAACTACTTGCAAGTGGTCTGTGGTACACATAAACCTTTCTTCTGCTTTTTGCAGGTATGGCAGTGCCCTGATTTGCAAGTGATCTGAATGTCTTATTAGCATTGGGTTTCTGTGTCAAAGTGTAATGGAGTAATTTGTAATTTATTGTCAGTGCAAAAATCAGGGCAGATTTTTGCCTTGCTTTTCAGCTTTGTTGTGCAGTTCACTCATAGCAGTGACTCGTAGCAGTTCTCTTGCAATGTTTTAGGGATGGGTCTTAACATAGCTAGGCAGCATTTACTGTGCTGCTTCAGCACTTGTAATTGCTTTTGCTTTTTACATCGGGCCCATACTTGGGAAAAGTCATAAAACTACTCTAACTGTAAAATAAATCAACTGTGAGACATCTTTGATACATTGGTGAAGGTTTATTGTGTGAGAGGAGAGTTTAAATGTTCTGCAGGAACATAGCTTGCAGTTATTGTGGTAAGTGCCTGCTTCTGAGCATGTGTGGGTGCCAAATTCAATAAAATCTCTTGTCTCCCAACCACTCCTCTCTCCACCGATACATTAAGTAATCAAACCTCTATCATTTCAATGAGAAATTTTAAAATGAAATGAGATAGAATCTTATATACATAAACAGGTGTTTTTTTTATATATTCCCAGTTTACACAGGTGGTATATACTTCAGAAACATGTGGGAGGGAGAAAGAGACAAGAAGAGAGAGAGGGGGAGAGAGAGAGAGAGGGAGGGAGAGAGAGGGAAGGAGGGAGAGAGAAAAGGAGGGAGAGAAAGACAGAGGGAGAGAGAGAGCAAGAGAGAGAGAGAAGAAGTGAGAAGGAGAGAGAGAGGGAGGGAGAGAGTGAATAAGAGTAAGAAGGAATAAGAAAAGGAGGGAAGGAGAGAAGGGGGGGAGAGAGGGACAGAGGGAAGGAGCGAGAGAGAAGGAGGGAGGGGGGGAGAAGGAGAGAGAGAGAGAAGGAAGGAGATAGAGAAGAAGAGAGAGAGAGAAGGAGAGAAGGAGGGAGAGTGAGAGAAGGCGGGAGAGTGGGAGAAGGAGGGAGAGTGAGAGAAGGAGGAAGAGAGAGAGAAGGAGGGAGAGAGAGAGAAGGTGGAAGAGAGAGAGAAGGAGAGGGAGCAAGTGAGAAGGAGAGAGATAGTGAGCACAGAGAGAGAGACAGGGTACACATAGTGAAGGTGCACAAAGAGACAGAACATACAATATTATACCGTCATTTTTGACGGGCAATTGGCTAGTATGTATGTATATATATATATATATATATATATATATATATATTTATATTTTATATATATATATATATATATATATATATACATTGGAAAGAAAGATAAAATAAGTGTCATTGTTAATGAAAAATGAATACCATAGTTACAAATTAAAGGCTATATTTATTTATTTCAAACTGTGTAAAAACAGTTTGTACATTATCAAGTCAGATTCTTAAAACTAACATACCCCACTATGCACTCTAGCTCTTGATTTAGAAAAAGCTTTTGATTCCATTGAGTAGCCCTATCTACATGCGGTATTAACTAAATTAGGAATCAAGGTACATTTATATTATATATTAATCTTATTATACATATTATCGAGATCCAATAGAATACCTCAAATTACCAGGTGATTCTACTGATCACATTCAAATTTTAAAGAGGGACAAGACAGAGATGCCCCCTATCTCCTTTATTATTCCCCTTAGCTATAGAACCCTTAGCCCAAGCTATCTGGACCAAATCTAAAATTCACGGTTTTACAGCAGGCCTATATCAATTCAAATGTTGTCTGTTCGCCGACGACATATTGTGTACACTTACAGACCCTGTAAACAATTACAGTCTTAATGGATACCCTTAAAACCTTTGATCATATTTCTGGCCTTAAGGTAAACCTTGAAAAAACAGAGGTTATAGGGTTTCAAATCCCAAACCATATAATAGACCAAATTAAGGAAAAATATACACTCTCATGGTCGAATTCACATCTTAAATACCTTGGCCTAAATATAACCTCGGAATTGTCCGATCTATATAAAGCCAACTACACGCCCCTCTTGAAAAAACTGTCCGCAAATCTGTCTAAATGGAATACATTGACAATCACTTGGGCAGGAAGAGTAAACGCTATTAAAATGAACATCTTACCTAAATCTTATACTATTTCAGATCATTACCCATTCCAATTAATTTAACAGATATAGAGAAACTTCATAAACAAACCTTTATATTAATCTGGCAAAATAAACAACCAAAGATAAACAAAGCTCTTATGCATAGACATAAAAAAATTCATAGGGTTATCGTGTCCCAACTTTTACTAATATTTTAGAGCTGCACAAATTTCCTTTATCCCTCAGGCACATTCAAAGAAACATCAACCATTATGGGTCTTTATTGAAAATCTCCAAATTACAAAATTTCATTGGGATTCATTAATATGGACCCTCACAATTCCTACCATAGGCTCTAGACTTACCAAACTCATGATTAAGTTCTCCTTAAAAAAATGGGCTTGGGCCAACTCAAGAACTCAACTAAAACACAAAATTTCACCTCTTACCCCAACTCTCACTTTACCACAAATACTTAAAAGTATGGGAGAAGAATCCAAAGCATGGTGGCGTATTAATAAACTAGATAGACCAGAAGCTTGGCTCCTAGATTAAGAACTACTCTCAATAGACCAATTTTAAACTAAATTTAAATTGTGCCCGAAAGAATTCTTCAACTTTAACAAAAATCAGACATCATATCACCTCTGATCCGGACTTGGGGAATACCTCAATCCTCCTGGCTATCTCGTATTTGAAATAAAGCCCCACTAGTCAAAGGAATCTTGGGGATCCTTTATTTAATTCTAAATCATCCTCCGACTAACCAAAAAACTGAATTTATTAGACAATGGTACCTTCCATATTCGGTGGAATTGTCGGTTAGCTCAAAACATGTGGTCTAATGTCACCAAAGTAGCATCCAAAACCCTAAACACCACAATCAAGCCCTCAATAGACCTTTGACCTCACTAAAAATCTAAATAAATAGCTACAATTTTGCTGACTACCAAAAAACACCTGGCCAAAAAATGGAGATCGTCTGAATTAATCAGACAAGACATAATTAACAGAGTGAATAATATAATGATTTACGAAAGATTGACCCACACCCTTAACAACACGTACCCAACCTTTCTAGAAATCTGGGGAAACTGGACAAATTCAACCTATACAATCTCTATAACTTAAAAATTAACTAATACTCACCTCTCACATCCACATCTTCCAAAAACTAGCATACCTCGGGCTCTGGTGTAGACCTCAAACCCTTTAACAACATTTCTACTACAATTCCAACAATAGGTATAAAGCATTGAATAACTCAGAGGAAAAGTGTCTTTACTATTGTTTATGTTTATTTGGATTTTGTTGAAAAACAAAAATGGATATGGAAAATTTATGATGTTGTCTGTATTATACAATTAATTAAGAGACCAATACTGTATATAATACATAAATCTACTCTTTGACCTACATATCAGCAGTCCTCTTAAATTCCAGCCTTGTAAATAAAAAGTTTAAACGTAAGGATTGCTTGCTTCAAATTTGACAGTTACAATGTTATTAAATTAGAAATGCTGCGAGCTATGAGCCAGGGACGCTATCTCGTACACCTTTGGCACGCACGCAATTCCTAAGACGTATGTAAGAGCTACGTGCATCTCATTTAATCTTTGCATAGTAAAGTAGTGCGAAAACCATAAAACGCAAGTTTAGTTTAAGTGGTTTTGGTGAGGGGGGCTTGTGTACTTCAATGAAGCTGTGAGCTATACCATTAAGGGCCAGTGTAGGTGGGCAGGTAAAAGCAGAGAGGTCGGACAAATCCCAATCCACAAGAGAAGGAACTGACAACCCACTCCAGTATCTGTGACATGCAAACCTTGTAGAAAAGCACTGGCATAGGCCTAGCTGCATGCGCTGCAGTCAATAGGCTCACAGAGAATCAGACACGACTGAAAGACTGAACAGCAGATATTAAATTGTTCCCCGTGTCCTTGATATATGAAATGTAGATGTGATAAGCAAAATGTATATACAATTATATTGATATTTTAGGTGCCACAATAAAGCCTCTGTGATTAATAAAGTTTAATATTGGATCATTTTAATGTGTTTGTGTTGCTATTTAATCAGGTAGTGTGTCTTGCTTTATGTATGTTGCAGTATGGCTTTTCATATTGGCATGTGCATGACCATTCCAAGATATGATAGGAACTAATTGTTTTTATAATACATTTGTTTTGGGGGGAGGTGGTTATTGTGCAAGTAATTGTAATGCCCTTCCATGCTTTCTCTATATGTTAAACTGCACTGTTGTGTTAATTTTACACTTTATGTTGTCTCTACTTAGTAACTACCCTTTGCGGGCACTATTTTGTGCCTGTAGCGAATCGAGCTCGATTTGAGGTTTGAGCTTGCCTGCCATGGATTTGCGTGCGCGACTTACAACGTTGCACTCCATGAAGACTAAATATTTGTTAGTGCAGTGGAAAGGATTTTTTTTCTTTTTAATTACTACTTAATAATTATTAAATTTATGTACGTTAATAATTAATAAATCAATGAAAGAATAAATGTATTAGTGCAAAGCATTTATGTATTCATAAAGTAGGGGCAGTGTAAAATATGATATTTAGCCTATTTTTATTTTCTATATATATATATATATATATTTTTTAAAATAATAATTAATTATTGAATTAATAAATTAATATACTTTACCTATTTATATATTAATATGCAGCAATCAATATCCTGAAGAGCTAACAATCTCTTTGGATTTTCCTGCAGCATACAATGTACATTTGGACTGTTGGTGACCTGAGGAGAAAGTGTCAGCAATGTGCCAAGTGTACAGTGTAAATAGGCTGCGTGCGCGAGGCCAAACCGCTTGCTTAGGCAAGTAAAGCTCCATTTAAGAATGTCCTACGTTCCTGGCTAACTTGTATGTGCCTGGCGGTGATTTGCCCGCTTTGGCCTCCTTTAGCCTCATTTAAAAAAAAATTGTCCGCTATTTGTTTTCTTGCTTAGCTGATTTTCGAGTGCCGAAACTCTGCAAATTTGGCTTAAACTTGCGTGCAACCTCACTCCCAGACGTCCTGGAATTCCCCCGGTGCTGTGTGTGAGTTTTTATTTTATTTTATTTTTTTTCTTGTTTTTCCTGTTTTTTTATTTCAGCGGTTCGGCTGTTAAATTTGTATTTTTGCGAAGTCAGGTTTTTTTGCCACGGAATTTTTGAGGTCGGAATTTTTTTTTCTAAGTCCTGTGTTCCTCAACTGCTTGCAGCCTAAGTAAGTCCAGCGTTTCTTAACTGCTTGCAGGCTGAGTCCCGCATGCTTCAATCACTCAACTGCTTGCCTCGCTTTGCAAGGCTCGCAGGAGTGCCTTCGGCGCCTCCTATGCCTAAGTCTTGCGTCTTTTAATGCTCAATGGCTTGCTGACTGACTACAGCGCGGGAGAGATCTGCGCGCAGGACCAGCGCCAAGACACAGCCCTGGATCACACGGGCCTGGGTCGCAGAGCTACAGACGTCGTTCATGTCTCCTGCTCCTCCCCTGTCTCCCCTTTCTGGACCCTCTCACTGACCGCTCACTGGCACTTTCACTGACCTCTCTCTTCCATACACCTCATCTGCACGCCATCATATTAGTATAGTATAGTATAGTATAGTAGTATAGTATTTGAGGTTGAATAAAGACTGTTAGTCCATCAAGTTCGACCTTTTTAGATCTCTTTTGATCTTTTTAATATGTGGACTATTTGCCATTAATTGTTATTTGATCCAGAGGAAGGTAAACAGAAAAAACAATATTGAAACTTTACCAATTGTCTCATAAGGGGGAAAAAAAGCAAAATTCCTTCCTGACCCCAGAAACTGGCAATCAAATTTCTGCCTGGATCAATATTCCTTCGCTAGTTATCTAGGATAGCCTTGAATGCCCTCTTTATTTAAAAATATATCTAACCCCTTTATAAAGTTATCTATCGAATTCGCTGTCACCACCTCCTTTGGTAGAGTATTCCACAGTTTAACCAACCTAACTGTGAAGAACCCTTTTCTTTCTTTCAGGCGAAATCTTTTTACTTCTAACCTCAAGGGATGTCCTCTTGTCAGTTGAAAATCTCTTGCTACAAAAAGCTCCCCTGACAAATCTTTATACTGACCTTGGATGTATTTATATAAGGTAATCAAATCCCCTCGTAGACGCCTTTTTTCTAGAACAAATAAGTTTAATTTGATTAGTCTTTCTTCATAACTTAGCCCCTCCATTCCCCTTATTAGTTTTGTTGCCCTCCTCTGTACTTTTTCCAGCTCTAAAATGTCCTTTTCATGAAGTGGTGTCCAAAATTGTACTCCATATTCTAAATGAGGACATACTAGGGATTTGTATAGTGGCAGAATTATATTTGCTTCCCTTGCTCCTATACCATTCTTAATACATGATCACATTTTACTTGCCTTTGCAGCTGCTGCTTGGCATTGAGCACTGTTACCTAGATGGTTGTCCACTAGTACTCCCAAATCCCTTTCATATCTGATACCCCTAGATTTGCTCCATTAAGATTATAAATTGCATGGCTATTTTTCCTTCCCAAATGCATAACTTTACATTTATTCGTATTAAATCTCATCTGCCATTTAGCCACCCATTTCTCTAATTTATGCAAATCCCTTTATAGACAAAGTACATCATTATCTGATTTAATCACCTTGCACAACTTAGGGTCATCAGCAAAAATGGAGACACTACTTTCAAGTCCTAGTTTTACGTCATTAATAAATTGGAAGGAGCGCAGGACGACTTGTTAACGGGACGTCAATATGTAATTAACGTGTTAGTTAGAAAGTGATGATTAGTGACTTGGCCCCTACTGGTGCACAGGCTCATGGTCGGGGCCTCTGATGTTAACTCTTTAGAGCAAGAACGGTCTGCAGTGGGTAGTGAGCAGGTAAGTACACCTGGCCTCTCATACATCTGGCCTCCTATACACATGGCCTGCCATACACATGACCTCCTACACACATAGTCTTTCATACACCTCACCTTGATTCCCAAATACCTAGCCTAATGTACACCTGTCCTCCTATACACATGATATTCCATATAGCTAGGCTCATGTACACCTGTCCTCCTATACACATGATATTCCATATAGCTAGGCTCATGTACACCTGTCCTTCTATACACATGATATTCCATATACCTAGCCTCATGTGTACGTGGCCTTCCATACACCTGCCCTCATGTCTACCTGTTCTCCTATAAACCTTGCCTCCCATACACCTGGCCTGTGTACACCTGTCTTCCTATACACCTGGCCTCCCATACATTTGGCCTCCTATACACATAGACTCATGAACACCTGGCCTCCTATACATCTGGTCTATCATGCTATATGTCTGGCCTCCCATACACCTGTTTTCTCATACACTTGTCCTTCTGTATATCTACCCTCACATATTTGGACTTCACATACACCTGGCCTCCCATAAACCTGTTCTCCTATACACCTGTCCTTGTGCACCCTACCCTCACATATATGCAAATCACACACACACCTTGCCTCCTGTAAAACTGGCCTTCCGTACACCTGGATTCCTGAAACCTGGCCTAATGTACACTTGGTCTATCATAAATCTGACCTACTATACACCTGCACTGCGATACACATGACCTCCTATACACCTGCCTCCCAAACACCCATATACCTGGGCTATATACACATGGCCTATATACACCTGTACCCCTACCCTCATATATACACGTCACATACACACGCACTCACGTCACATACACACTCGCACAAGCTGTCACTTTGGTCAGGACTCGCACATGACGGTGCGCACGCCGCCTCTGCACAAAAGTCGTCATTCCCCATTTTCGTTGTACCCTCTTGGTAGTGAGCAATTAATTATTTTTTCCCTGCTTAATTATGCAGATTGATATAGATTCTCACTATATTTTTTTTGGTTTTGCTTTTCCTCCAACTATAGTTTGTGGCCTGGTTATTGCCACCAGAGAATGGACTTAGATGTAACCGGGCATTTAGCAATATATGCAGTTCTTAATAGCAGTGTTTACAAAATGTACCTTCAGTTTGAACAACTTTAATGACACTCCAGTGTTTTTTTCAGGATTTTGGCCATTAGTTAAATATGTGTATAATCAATATTTCCAGAAAGAATTCCTAATAATTCCCAGTAAGCATCTTTTTGTATCATTACATACTTTGTCCTCTTGATGTTATTGATATCTAATGAGGGTAGTTTACATTTAGACTAGAAAAAAATCTAGGTCCAGGTGTGAAGAAAGAGGGCAGAAGCATGAGGAACTTTTATAGGTGCAGAGATTTAGCTTTTTTTTCTTTTGAAAGAGCTGCTGAGATCATTGCCATGTATGTGCCTTTATTGATATATGGCTTTCACTGTGCTTTACAGTGCCAGCAACAGCATTGTTATAAACTAAAAATAAGTATTGGGTATAAATTCTTTACCTTAAAGCGATACACTGAAAGTTCCAAAAACAGTAGTTTAAATGATAGGTAATAACAGGTACTGGGATTATTTATTATTTTACTTTCTAAAAACATTTTATTAAATTTATTTTGTCTAGAGATCATGAAATGAAATGTTTTGACCACTATGGTCATTTAATGATTTAGGTTGAGGTGACTGGTTTGTTAGGAGTATTCACCAAGCCTTTGCAGCAGTTACAGTCAGCTACATAATAATACAGAGATATTCATTGCAATTATTTACAGGAATCACTAACCTATGTATTAGGGGGTGTTGTATGTAAAACTGATCATATCATTTTATCTCTTCATCACCCACTGTTAAGCCACTTACCAACATTACAATCTGAAAGTTACCTATGGACATTAGAACTAATGTAATGTGATGAGATCTAAGTATCTACCATTATGATATTATAGTCATTTTTTCATAAAAGGTTATTGAGTATAACTTGTTTAAACTTCCTTGAAACTAACAGGAAATGCCTCTCTGTGCCGAATTGGTACTTGCCTGTGTACATCTCATTGACGTACAAGTATGACTCATCTACATCTACATTATTGCTCATTCGCTGACAGGGAAAAGCCTAATAGACAATAACACAATCACAACACTTTATACTGCTCCACTAACTTCATTTTAAGAAACACTCTGTTTTTAAACCCACTTTCAAATGTAAAGAAAAAAAATAATACTTTCCATGGCATTTAACTAATGGCTCATACCATATTAGTCTGTAGTTGCATAAAGACTCACCTAATAGATACAGAGCTAAATAGAAAAAACAAGTCAATCTGTATACTTGGCAGTAATATATATCTACAGACTGCTGCCAACAATTTCCATACAATGTCTCTATGATATTGGGCTTTGGAATTTGAAAGTAAATTGAAATCATTGACAAAATGACTGTACAGAAACCAATTAGATAAACACATCATTATAATTTCCAAATGGATTATTTATAAACAGCATCTCCCAAACAGCTCACACAAATTATATAAATTAAAGAAAATTAATCCAAATGATAAATAAGTACATTAAATATATGCAAGAGAACACAAACACCATGTAATATGAATACTAATGAATGGAGCTGGAAATATAAAAATATGTAAATAATATTTACATTTTACATCTTCATAATTCATGGTGGAAAATATCTACAGGTAATGGCACTAGAAAGAATCAGAAAAGAACCATATCCAAACTTAAATCTGATGTTTAAAGGATCACCGTATAGTGAAAAAAGTATCTAAGAAAATGTAATCTGACAGTATAAAATGGAAAGGATGATAACATTAGTTTTTCTTTCTATGAGGAGGCATTTATATTTTTACATGATTTTGAGAAAGTGTGTATGAATATAGTAGCTGGTCCATGGATGGTTTTAATGTGGCCTCTTTCTGGATCCCACTGCCCTCCTATGGCCCTTTTGGCCTCTTCTGTCCCAGTGACCCCTCCAGCCATCTTGGGGCCCTCTTGTTTTCTCTGTCCTGCCTCCTCTATCGCATCTCCTGTCTCTTCCACTTTCGCTCCCTTTCATTTTCACTCCCTTTCTCCTTTTCCCCTTTTCCTGTTGTCATCATCCTTTCCGCTTCTTCTTTCTCCTTTTATTTTCTCCCCTTCACTTTTCCCATGCGCGTCACGTCATTGGCCAGGTCAAGACGTAGCCAGAAGTAGCGCGGCGGAGCGGAGGAGCAGCTGATGCAGTTGGAAGGTAAGGGAGGGGAAAAGGAGAGGGGGGGTACTTAGAGGGGTAAAGTGATGAGGAGGGTTTAGGATGAGGATGGAGGGTTGAGGATGAGAATGGGGGTTGAAGATGAGGATGAGGCTGGGGGTTGAGGATGATAAGGGAGGGGTAAAGGAAAGAGAGACACAGGGGGAAAGAGAGACACAGGGGGGGGAAGAGAGACACAGGGTGGTGACTCAAGTATAAGCCAGGGGAGCCTTTTCAGCCTTAAAAAAAGCTCTGAAAAACTCGGCTTATACTCGAGTATATACGGTAAGCCAATTACAGACATCCTGTCTTTTTGTCTGGATTAAGCACCTGACACATATTCAGTACAATTTTGGGATTTAATTCCTCATACAAATTATTATTATGAGAATACTTCTCCCTAATCTCCCTTACACTCTCTCCCCATCATTTTCTCTGTATCTACTACTTTTCATGCTTCTATTTCTATCTCTTTTTCTGCACTGAATCCCTCCATTCACTAGCTCTGCTACTGGTGAACAAGGTAGATGTCAAATATTAAAAGCTCCAATTATAAAACAACCCACATCTCCCTTACCCCTCCCTTCACTGATAGATGAGATAAGCACACTCTTCTCGCTCCGAGCTAGCAGGAAGTTCTGAAGGCATGAAACATGCACTTTCAGAGCCTTCAAACATTGACATTTTCTTTAAAAATGCATTTATGCTTATCACATAAACAGCTGCAAATGTTATAACCTTGATAACGATTTCCCTAAGCTCACTGAAATACAGAAAAGGGAAAAATAAAAATCTAAAATAAAGACTGCCTTTAAAGAGAGAAGGTCCCAAGTCTGGTGTATTTAAAAACCTACTGGAAGACTTAAAAAAATTAGAAGGTGCTGTTATTAAAAAGAAAATAAACACAAAAAACATCAGAAAAAAAAGGAACAAAAGTAGCACTATTCCATATACTAAACATGCTATAATGTTAAATGTATTCATAGAAAAATAAACGCCTCAGATATATTTAGATATATTTACACATAATTCGCTAGCAGTTGGAGTGATTTGCAGTCCTTTACATAATTGTATCATATGGTTATGAGTTATCCTTTGATTCTGATAATTATATAGATCTAGTTTTTCTAATGCACAATATTTATTTACATAGCTTCCTACACAGTGATAAATGCATCAACATGATGTTTGTATGTTAAACATTAATATGCTCAGCTGCAGTATTTTCTTTCACTTTTTTTTTCATGTATATCCTTAGAGTTTTTCTTTCTTTATAGGGGTAGTGTTCGCCCTAAAACAGCTTGGTTCTTTATATAGAGTATTAAAAGGCCACTGTGGTCATTTTTTTCTCCATGTGGGTCAATGTACTATGTTTGTGCACTGATTTTCTATCTCTATCTCAAATCACAAAACTAAATCTTTTTAGCACTAAAAAGAAGAAAAATAGCTGTATAAAAAATATTAATTTATATCACGATTCTATAAAAAAAATGTATAGAATTAGTATATATATTCATATTTATTATAAAGCTATTTTTCTTCTTTTTTAGTGCTAAGAAGATTAAGTATATGTGATTTGTTTATCACTATGGAATATTTATTTAGTATCATTACTGAGGTTAGACTATTTATTTTGTGTCTTTTCAGGCATTGGGCATATTGTGTTTCTTTTTTCTAAACCAATTTGATGGCATTCACTTTGTTTCTGAAATGTTTATCCTGATCAAATATTTGTCATAACGATAGTTAGTGTAATGCTATAGTACCTGGAGCTATATTTGAAACATTAGGGACCACCATTTACAAACAAGAATAAATGTAGCTTTCTGAATTTAGTTTATTACCGCTGTTTATTTTGCCAATAAAATTTCCGTAATATTTTTGAACATGTTTAATTTGGTGTAAAGCACCATGGAAATTGATAAATGTATTTTGTTTTATATTTTTAATAACCATCATTAATATATTATTTTCAGATTTGTCGACTGATCCCGATGAGCTAAAAAATGTTGCTGCCCAGTTTCCGGATATTGTCCTCTACATGGAGAAGAAGCTTCATTCGATCCTTGACTACCCAAAAGTGTCAGCCTCTGTGCATCAATACAACAGGGAACAGTTTGCTACCTGGAAGGAAAGTTTAGGACTTAACTACTCAAATGTTATTTCCAACCTAAGATGGCATACAGACTGGAACAAGAGACCAAAGGCCTATGAAATGGCAATTGACAAATGGCTAAAAAGTTCTACCAAAAAATAAGTAAGATTTATATTCAGATCCAAACTGATAACTCCATTACATAGCATTTTATATGACTGGTTCATAAAATTTAAATATATATATTCCCTAAATTAACATTGAGACCAAAATATTAAAATATTAAATAAATGACCCATCTAAATCCAGCACTACAATTTTAGACAGTCAATTGCGATTTGGCCAATTGAATAGGTGTCTAAATAAGCACATAACATATTTTTTTAAATACGTTTTTAGTTAGTGAAAACCTTGCTTTTGGATACATTTTTACTAACTAAAAACTTCTTTAAAAAAATATATTATGTGCTTATTTAGACCCCTATTCAATTGGCCAAATTGCAATTGAATGAGGGCCTATTATATGATTATATACCCTATGCTACCAAAAGTGCCTACAATTGGGTACTTACTAGCCCATCTATAAACTGAATCACCTTTGAAGTTAAAATAAAATAAAAAAATATTTTATTAAATTATTTCAGGATAAAGGAAATACATTGTGTTTTGTGAATAGTATATATATATATATATATATATATATATATATATATATATATATATATATACTAATATGTACTGTATAATGCTGAGATGTTGAGAAAATTAACCTGAACAGTTTCATTTGGATTATTAGATTGAATGGTTCCTACTGTTGACCTTTGTCTGCAATAGTTCTTTGCTGATGTTTAGTTCAAGAAGTCTCTTACCTGATGGTTATTACACCAGAAATCTCCATATGCTATTCAGTAGCAAATATAAACAAATACTAAGAATAAAATGTGAGATACTTGATTGTAAAATAAAACAAAAAAAACTTTGGATGGAGAAAGACACACAAGGAATTACAAGAAATATAAAGGTTTGGGTCATTTTGTTTAATCTCGGTTAAAGGAATAAATCAGTGATATTCTATGTAATAAGAAGTTTAAAAAATACTGGTTCTCCTGAAATGATTTCATTAGAGGTAAAAATGGTTGAATAATGCTCAATTGACCACTACACTAACTAACTTGTTTAATATATTGATATTTACAAATGTACATTTGATACCTGACATTGTTTATAAAGAGATTAAATACAATCAAATTATGTCATAAGGGTTCCACTTATGGAAGTTTATTCCATCAGATATATCCTTCAAGGTGCAATACTTTAGCAAGTGATGCATTTACGTATATCAGCAAGTGCTAAACTTTGTTCAGCAAGGAAAAGGAAGGAGAGAGAGAAGCAGGGGAGGAAACGAGACTTGGCAGAGAGTGCCTTGTATTAATGGAGATGCTGCACTATAAAAGAAAGCCATTACATTTCAACACGATACAAAGGGATTGATTCAAAGTATTATAATTTGACATTATTTATATGTACAGTAGTTTCTATAGGTTTTTGTATGAAAATGTCAACAGTTCATGTTGTTCTCTCAACCTCACCACAGGTACCTGACATTAATTAGAGCTTTAGCAACTTGGCTATGGAAAATGTTCACACTTTCCTACTGACTTTATAATATAAAAAGTAATTTAACTATTTTGTCTCAGTACTATATGGCACTGATATTTAATGAACTCCTTAATATAAATGCAATATACATTTTTTTTAAATAGTTGTTATTGTAAGGCAAAATCACAAAACAAAGGAAAAGTAGGAGACATAATATTAATTACGGTAGTTAAATTGACAAAATACATGATGCAGTCAAAGAATGTCACCTGTTTTTCACACTATTCTCAAAATGTTATTTTTAGTTGTTTAAAAGATGAAACAATTCACAACAATTTGCAAGCAATAGATAATGAGAGTGCAGATGACATTTGTAAATTTGTTTCTCAGGCTATAAGTAATGCATGACAACAAAAGGAAATTGCAAGGATGTATTTGTTCAACAAAAAACAGTATCTGCCAAAGTAATAGTAGATAAGCAGTTGTTTTAACTAATACATTTTGCAGTGTACACAAATCCCTCAGTGTAAAATGGTTTGTTTTACAATTCATAATAACGATTTTTAAACTATGAAACCAAAAATATAAAAAATATGAAAAATGTTCAACTATAAATACCAGATATGATGTAAAGAAACAAAAAAAACAATTAGAGAGGAAAACTTATCCCCATCTACCATCTAAGATAATAACGAATGAGGTGACCAGAGATAAGAGGATGGGTATACTCTGTTTACTTGTTGGGTCACTATTCTACAGTGTCAATTTGTGAGTTTTAATTAAGTCAAATGCAATTAAGAGGGTGGTGATGAGATGTTTTTAGATAGCAAGGGATGTTCATGTAATTTAAATTTAAAAGTAATTACGCCATGAAGCGTCAAATGAAAATGCTGAGGTAGCTGCTCCATTTCCTGTAGAGCTTTAAGCTGTTGTAGAGGAGGATAATTATCCTCATGATCTAATTTCCAATGCCTTTGTAATAAAAGATCAATTCAGAGCCCTAACAATGACAAAAACTTTCAGTTTGGACTTCGAACATATCAAAGTACCGTATATACTTGAGTATAAGCCGAGTTTTTCAGCACTTTTTTAAGGCTGAAAAGGCCCCCCTCGGCTTATACTCGTGTCACCACCCCCATGTCTCTCTTTCCCCCTGTGTCCTCCATGCTATTGGGTTTACTTTATGTACCAGGGAGGTCTTTTAAGAACCTCTGTGGCAAGGGGTTAATTTTAGATGTCCCCATGACAGGGGTTACTTTTAAGTACCATGGGGATCCTTACAGGACCTCCTAGGCACATGGGTTAATTATGGGTTTCATGGAAGTTCTTGGGTGGGGGTTAATACTTAGCTGCCACAGAAATCCTTTTAGGACCCTTGTGGCATATTTGCTCTTTTCTCACGATTGAAAATCGTCTAAGCGAGAAAAAAAATGTCTGCCGAAAAAACTTAGACACTACGAAAACGAGGCAGAAGGACGTAAAACGAGGCCGAAGGATGTAAATACGAGCCCTAAGCAGTAAGACTTAATGCAAACCAGTAACACTTAATACAAAAGAAAGAAGTCAGAGGTGTTCATCAGAGAACAAACTAACCTTAATAGGTTAGTTCTATGGACATAATAACCCACTGTGAGAGCAACCTCTTTTAGCTCACTTGTGCCCTTCACAGGGAGAAATATTGTGTAGTATATCAGTCTGGTCTCACTCAAAAGAGTGACCCAGCTCCGAAATACCAGGCAATTCAACCATGAACAGGAGAAACAGCAAACCACAGGCACGTTTCGGCACTTAATACAAGCCAGTAACACTTAACCCAAGGCAGTAACACTTAACCCAATGCTGTAACACTCATCACGAGGCCCCTAAACTGCACGGGGGGAAAGGCCCGCAATGAGCCCTGAATGCGCTAATTGCAGGGATTGCGATGAGCACTGAAGATGCACAAGTGCAAGGCCTATAAAGTACACAGGGGGAGAGGCTTGCAATGAGCGCCAAAAGCCCTCATCGTGGGGCTCGCGATCAGCCCCGAAGGTGCTCAGAGGGACCATAGCCTTGCATTGTGTGGAAAATATATATCAGAATTAATGCAGCACAATTGATTTCTCAGACTTATACTTGCTGTTAAGCAGCATGGTGATAGAGAACAGAGAAGAACATGTGCTTGTGCACCCAGGGCATGGCTAAAAAGTTTATGCACAGATTAGGTAAGGAATACAGTATCTCAGAAAAGTGAGTACACCCCTCACATTTTTGTAAATATTTTATTATATCTTTTCATGTGACAACACTGAAGAAATAACACTGCTACAATGTAAAGTAGTAAGTGTACAGCCAGTATAACAATGTAAATTTGCTGTCCCCTCAAAATTACTCAACTCAGCCATTAATGTCTAAACCGTTGGCAACAAAAGTGAGTACACCCCTAAGTGGAAATGTCCATATTGGGCCCAACGTGTCAATATTTTGTGTGGCCCCCATTTTCCAGCACTGCCTTAACCCTCATGGGCATGGAGTTCACGGAGCTTCACAGGTTGCCACTGGAATCCCTTTCAACTCCTCCATGATGACATCACAGTGCTGGTGGATGTTAGAGACCTTGCACTCCCCCCACCTTCCATATGAGGATGCCCCACAGATTCTCAATAGTGTTTAGGTCTGGAGACATGCTTGGCCAGTCCATCACCATTACCTTCAGCTTCTTTAGCAAGGCAGTGGTCATCTTGGAGATGTGTTTGGGGTCATTATCATGTTGGAATATTGCCCTGCGGCCCAGTCTCTGAAGGGAGGGGATCATGCTCTGCTTCAGGATGTCATAGTTCATGTCGGCATTCATGGTTCCCTCAATGAACTGTATCTCCCCAGTGCCGGCAGCACTCATACAGGCCCAGACCATGACACTCCCACCACCAAAAGTATACATCTATACTGAGGAAAGGTAGTTGAAATAATACCTAAATGACAGATAAACCCATAAGGCACAAAGAGCTCAAAAACAGTTATATGAGATGAAACCCTGAATTTGAACGTAAACAGCGATACAGAGAGATTGGAGGCAGCATCTGACATCAGCAGGTAAATGCATATAGAGGGATTCAAACAACATATTATAGAAAACATATGTTTGGTCTGGGCCTGCATGAGTGCTGCTGGCACTGGGGATCTACAGTTAATTGAGGGAACTATGAATGCCAACATGTACTGTGACATACTGAAGCAGAGCATTATCTCTTCCCTTTGGAGACTGGGCCGCAGGGCAGTATTCCAACATGATAACAACCACAAACACACCTCCAAGACGACCACTGCCTTTCTAAAGAAGCTGAAGGTAAAGGTGATGGTGTTTTGGATGGATAAAAATAATCCCATTATGTAATATCTGTTCCTGTCCAAATCATCCGTCTGTTGGCCATGTGTGCACACAGAGACAAGAATTTACACAGACCCAAAAGTTCTGGTATAAAACATCTTGTATTCTTCCCAACAAACGAACCAGCGAGCGAGCCCCCCCAAATACAACATAGCAACTTATATAATATAAGTTGATCAGATATAAGAATCATACGACGCATTGTTAGACAGTTAGTGAGTTATTGATTGGTTGACAAGGTAGGACGGGTCCTTCCATATTTGGTCTCGGATGTTGATGTCATTATGGTCAGTTTATGTGAAGCTTCTGATTGGCTCTGGAAGGTGGCGGGGCTCATATCCTTATTTGGTCACGGATATGAATGTCATCTGGTCAGTTTATGTGAAGCTTCTGATTGGCTCTGGAAGGTGGCGGGGCTCATATCCTTATTTGGTCACGGATATGAATGTTATCTTATGACTCCCAGCAGTAGCCATCTTATGACTCCCAGGATACAGTTCAGTAGCCATCTTATGACTCCCAGCAGTAGCCATCTTAGGACTCTCAGGAAATAAAGAATAAAAGCAATTAGTGCCTTATCTTATGATATATTGTAAGAAAAGGAATGCAGCATGGACATAATATACATTTTCATGAATTTCGTCCACAACAGTCCCCCCTAAAATGCTATATTATGATACATACTACATTTATATTCTATTCTTGTAGATATGACAGGTTAGATGTATTATATCTTCCTCTTCTAGAGAGTACTACATAAAATGTCTGAGTAAAGATATAGGTTTCTTCTTAGTAAAACGTATTAATTAAGGTATAAAGTCATATAAACAGCATATAAATAGTAACAGTCCCCCCTAGAGACTATGTGTACAACTGTCCCTGTGGAGGAGATGTATGAATGTAAGAAAGCCCTAGCACATCTGCACCAATGAACGCCCGTTCTTCTTTGTAAGTTAGAGTTGCCATGGCTTGTCCATGACCCCTCTTGCCACTGTCATAGGCGAGTCAGATGCTATCCCTGACCCCTTGTTTCAGGAACATGTGGGACAAGGGGTTTATGTAGAACTTTCATTTCTAGACATAATAGACTGTAACATCTTATGTGACTCCTTACAGTCATCTTCATAAATTTCTTGGTGCACAAAGGTTGGTGTGACTCCAGTAACTGACTTCTTTAAATATATATATATTCAGACACAGGGGATAATACAACAGGTAACAAATGCAAGAATTATCAGTATTGAAAGAAAGACAATTCCAACCTGTGACAATACCTTCTGCCAGTTGTTCATCACCCAAAACATTTATCCCAATAGTCTGTGGTTCCAGAACTCTTCTTCAATTCTTGTGCCAAGTTGTTTAGTTCTTTAATGGCTAAAGTAATCTTACCGTTTGGACCCATATTATCAGGTATGTAGGTGCAGCAGTTGCCAGTGTCGGGGAGCATTTTACACTCCCCTCTTTTTAGCAAGGATCATGTCTAGTGCCATTCTATTCTGGATGGCCATGTGTGATGTGGCTTTCAATTGTTTTGCAACTCCTTGCAGAGCATCTTTTGTGTAATTCACAAACCTTTGTTGGTTATAATATATAATTGATTCAAGCAACATTTTTATTTACACCAATCATTGGTATCAGTGATTCAAATCCTGCTGCTATCTGGTTTCGGGCCTTAAACTCATTAGGCACCCCCCTTGGGACTCTAATAGAGTCTATGTACACATGGGGGTCAAAGCTACCTTGTGGGGAAGACACCTTTCTTTTGTGTCTAGATGTTGTCAGTAGGGTGTGTGGTGAGGTATCAGTTTGTATGGGCACTATGTGCACTGGCATTATGACCTTTATCAGGGTACACTTACCATACCAGATACCCTCTAGTCTTGATCTGAGCTTCATGTCCCCACATATCCAATATATGTCTCGCAATGTTTGTGTCTATTCTGTAAACTGTGAAACCAATACAATATATAATGCAGAACTCTTGCTTAAACCTCTTTAGGTTTCTCCATTGAGGTGTACTCCTTGTATAGCATGTGTAATTACCTGGGTATATGGTTATACCTTCACCTGGATGTAGATTGTCAGGTATAATGGGATACCTGTTTTCCCATTGTTCACAATTTAGATCTTTTAGTCTGTGTAGTTTTATAAAGACTTAAGAAACACTTTTCTTCCTTCATAGTTACCATAAGTGGAACAGTGCCTAGGTGAGGTCTGGCACTTACACAAACATAACAATTAGTCTTATTATGTGACTCTACGTTATATTTCATCCATTCCAGCCATAAATTGAGGTCTGTGAACCCAATTTCATTTGTTAGGGTTCCTTCGTACGTAGGTTCACTGATATCAGTCATTTTGGGTAATGCCTGAGTGTGTTGTACTTGCAATAGTCTTCTGATATGAGTGGTGCATTTAGATCTCTGAACATAAATTTACCAATCCGTCCTTTTGCTTCTCCTCTAACCCAGCCACCCATTAGGTATGTACCTGCGTCTGTGGGTCTAGGGTTCTTGATAGTCAGAGTAAGTCGCATGTTAGCTCCAGTCTTGCCATTTGGCGAGCATTTTCCTGGCTTTATTAGAGTCATACGTTCAAGTAAAGGGCTTCCACTCAGATCTGTTCTATCTGAGGCACTCTGTGGTCTGTAGCCCCAAGCTGTCCCAGTGTTGCATCCTACAGCTTCCCAATGACTACAATCTTTTCCCCAAGTCTGGTCTGTAACACATATGTATATAGATGTGCTGAGAGTGTCTTCGTACAAGTTACATTGTTGAGTCACGCTTAGCTGTTGGCAACATACAACATGACAATAATCAAAGGACAATGTGATCATATGTGTTTTAGATGGATTGTACCAAAATGTAATACCATCCTTCTTCTCGCTAATGAATGCAGAAGGTTCTACTTTAGTTAAGAACAGACAGGAAAGCATATGTGTTATGATCATCATAATGTTGGTTGCTATGGGTCTGGTGCTGAAACTTTATTTTTGCAATGAGATGTGTGGATCCAAGTAGGCCGTCCTTCAAGTTTAACTGACGGTGCAGCAATTAGAAGAACTTGAAAGGGACCATCATATCTGGATTCCAGAGGATTCTTTCTCACAAATCTCTTGACCAGACCCAATCTCCAGGAAGTAGTTGATGAGTACCAGTGTCTACTTCCGGATCTGGAATAGAAGAAAACACTTGTGCGTGTATTTTAGTCAGTGCTTGAGATAAAACAATCACATAATCAACAAATACATCAGATTTAAAATTCAATTGCTGAGGATAATAACACCCTAATCTAGGAGCAGACCCAAATAGGATCTCGTGAGGGGACAGAGAAAACTTCCCTCCAGGGGTGTAATTACCTTAACAGTACTATAGGGAGACTTTCTGGCCATGAGATACCAGTTTCTTGTGCTATTTCAGCTACTGGTTTTAACTTCACCATAACTGGTGGAACCCTAAGGTGTCCATCTTTGTTACAATTAAAACACTTTATTGTTCTTGTTGGCTCTGTCTCCTCCTTCTCAGACGACACCATAATGTTTGTAGACTCCTTATTACCTTGTGAGAACTCAAGTCAAGTTTTAGCAACTAATAACAAAGTCTCTAATGGCAACACCTTGTATTCAGGACGAGATGTTAATAAATCTTTCCTGATGGATACTCTCAATCCCTCCACAAAGGCAGCTCCCAGCATCTGAGACTCGTGTCTGCAATGATATATATTACCACTGACTGTTTTATCCTGTGTAATATCTGACAAATTAATAGCCTGATTTGCTATTTCATCCGGAGCGCATGCTATTAATATCTCACAGAATTCTGTATCAGCGTTGCAGACAGGCATGTAGGAGTTAACTTACATGAGCAGAGAATCTGAAAATAACAGTATATGAGACAGAACATCCTAAAGTAACGTTGAGTTTACTTTTCTTTCGTATACTTCTTGTTCCATAGTAAAGCTTAATAAAACATTGAATGTCTCCTATACCTTCCTTTTAATAAAAAAAATAATAATATTACCAAGGAGTAGTGGATACAGGGCACTGACTCCAGCAGCGGTGGTATAGTAGGTGCTGTTTACCTTTAAGATGGGGTATAGGGGCGTGTCATAGTTCTAAAAGGGGGTTGGTCCTAAAGTTATAGTCCACTCCCATTTTTTTCCTAAGTTGGGAGCCATGATGGGGCGGTGGCTGTGTGTTAAGAGTTTCATTCCACAAACCACTATCTTGTAGCAAACTTTTGGTTCCCACCCAGAACCAGCCACCATTCTTCTGCCTGCAACCTCCCTTCTTCTCATTTCCCCTCAATGATACAGACAAACATTTTTCCACATAAAAAAACTAACACACACACAGAGAAGGGTGGGATGAGAAAAGGGGAGTAGTCTGCTATGCTTAATTGTGAAAAGGGGTGGGCCAAACCCCTAACACATCTTCTAAAAATGCAGACTAATCACCTCACTCTCCAAAGAGTAAAATATCGAGTTACAAACACACAGAAACTTCAGACAAAATGTTTCAAAAGAATACACGCATATACATACATATATACATATATATATATATATACTCACAAATACACAGAAATATGCAAACTGTTACATGCAATGTATTCAAACAAAATAATATCCCATTACATTGTAGGTTTTATGGAGATTATTTCTTGTTCCAATAATCCGAAAACCCAACATACCTGTCTAAGATGTGTTCATTGACACCTCTGATGATTGTTACGTTGTTGTGTTTGTTACACAACCAATTATCAGTCTGCATCATATATATACTGTACGTTTAAAATCCTAAGGTACTGTTTCCTTTGAGATACCTATTTGATGTGCGGTCTCAAAGTCTAACTCAGTGTATATATCTTGAACTATTTTCCTTTTTTTTTTTTTTTTTTTTTTTTTTTTAATCTCCTCCCAGGACACACCTATTTTCACACAAACATTATTTCTTGTAAGCAAAATCTAACAACATCATGAAAACATGAACAGAAACATGACATTCACTTACTGTACAAAATTCATACGACCTTAAGAGAATTAACGAGATGGGAGGAGGGAGTAAATTCTTTTCACAGACTGATTCTTTGACCTTGAATCACACAGTTACAGATAAATCAGCTTTCAGCTTCAGCTTTTACAGGGAGAGAAATTATAAACTACATTTCTCATTAAAACATGCATCACAACCAGCAATTACAGATCACAGTGATATTTATCAATTTCTGCAGAACATTTCTGACTCTTAAAATATTGCAGTTCAAAATCTCACACCGTCGTGTGTTAAAATTGACGCCTTCAGAGAGTTATCGTGTTATCCGGACACAATAAATCCGTCCCTGAAGTCTGCATCCCACATACATGCTCTTACACCTAAGTGTGTGTGATAGATATCTCCCGGGTTCATCACGTTACCAAGGCACGAACATAATGACCCCAAAGAGATACTCGGCTATCCAACATGCATAGACTCTCCAAAAGAAAGGTATGCATATGTACGTCTGTACGTACGGCTATTTCAGGGCTATAGTGTTATTCGGACACTACACAATCCGTCCCTGAAACCTGTCGCATGTATGTCCTTGACTACAATATCTAAGAAATCTCACTCGACCCACACTCTCAACAATCATACACAGGCAACAGATATTATTCAGTACAGATATTTCTTCAAGGTAGACCCTGAGCAAGCAATTTATCTGTACTTTTAGTGCCTTCAGTAGCAGCCCAAGACAAAGTGGCAGATCTATAGCAGCATTATTCATATATATGCAAGGTTTTAAAAAACATTAAACCTTACCATATATCTGAGTTGAGTTGATCAGGCTCCTCTATACCACCACAGACCGTCCCAAAGTCTTCCTTGTCTGCTATCTGTTGGTCACAACCCAGGGCCCCACGTTGGAGCGCCAATTGTTTTGGATGGATAAAAATAATCCCATTATGTAATATCTGTTCCTGTCCAAATCATCCGTCTGTTGGCCATGTGTGCACACAGAGACAAGAATTTACACAGACCCAAAAGTTCTGGTATAAAACATCTTGTATTCTTCCCAACAAACGAACCAGCGAGCGAGCCCCCCCAAATACAACATAGCAACTTATATAATATAAGTTGATCAGATATAAGAATCATACGACGCATTGTTAGACAGTTAGTGAGTTATTGATTGGTTGACAAGGTAGGACGGGTCCTTCCATATTTGGTCTCGGATGTTGATGTCATTATGGTCAGTTTATGTGAAGCTTCTGATTGGCTCTGGAAGGTGGCGGGGCTCATATCCTTATTTGGTCACGGATATGAATGTCATCTGGTCAGTTTATGTGAAGCTTCTGATTGGCTCTGGAAGGTGGCGGGGCTCATATCCTTATTTGGTCACGGATATGAATGTCATCTTATGACTCCCAGCAGTAGCCATCTTATGACTCCCAGGATACAGTTCAGTAGCCATCTTATGACTCCCAGCAGTAGCCATCTTAGGACTCTCAGGAAATAAAGAATAAAAGCAATTAGTGCCTTATCTTATGATATATTGTAAGAAAAGGAATGCAGCATGGACATAATATACATTTTCATGAATTTCGTCCACAACAATGGATGGGCTAAGCATGTCTCCAGACCTAAACCCTATTGAGCATCTGTAGGGCATCCTCAAATGGAAGGTTGGGGAGTGCAAGGTCTCTAACATCCACCAGCTCCGTGATGTCATTATGGAGGAGTGGAAGAGGACTCCAGTGGCAACCTGTGAAGCTCTGGTGAACACCATGCCCATGACGGTTAAGGCAGTGCTGGAAAATAATGGTGGCCACACAAAATATTGACATTTTTGGCATTTCCACTTAGGGGTGTAGTCACTTTTGTTGCCAATGGTTTATACATTAATGGCTGAATTGAGTAATTTTAAAGGGACAGCAAATTTACACAGTTAAACAGGCTGTAAAAGGGCAGCCATCTTTGCATTAAGGGAACATTTTAAATATTGTTTTTACTATGTCTACATTTTCTAGTTTTAGCACATGTATTTGTTTGATGTTTGTGTGGTAATTGCACCAGTCCTTTAAAGGTCGGTCAATGTTCTGACAATGTAATATAGCCACAACACAATTTATAAAGTTGAATACACAGGCGCCTATTCAATTGGAAGCCCGCAGATTACATTATACAGGCAGTAAGTCTGCTGGTTTGAAATTTGCTACAGTTACAGAGCGATTCAATTGAACAGGCCAAAAATGTATGTGTCTAAAGTCAAATGTGTAAACCATTCAATTGTAAGTAGCATTTCAGTGCGTGATCATGATCAATTAATCAAGACTGTAACTACCCATTTAGAAACAACCAATAGTAAATAAGTCATCATTACGTCATCAAAATATGGAGGTTAAACGTCAATCAATTAGTGTTTAGAGGTCCGATATGCGATCGGACACACAATCCGACAATGTACAAAATAATAAAAATTAATGGAGATAATGTTCTAGTGCATGTGGATGGACTGATATGTATGTAACTCCTTGATTCCCGAGATTGATATAACACGGAAATGAAACCTAAAAAATAATCAATATTGATTGCAGATTTGCGAACTTGAGACTGATGTGCATCTTTTAAAGTGCAGTATTATTTTTTTATTTGCTTTTACAGTGCTACAAAAAGGTGTTTAACCCCCTTGTGAGTCCTATCTAGTACTCGTAGGATTTTCTTCTACATTTGCCATTTACAGGTGTAAGAACATTTGCGGGTTCAGGGAATTGTAGCAATTGAATGCCGATTTGTGATTGTAACATTTACGGGCTTGAAAGATCAAAGGCTTTGCTGGGTCGGAGTTACGATTTTAACAATCACAGGGATTTTGAGCTTCTAACCCGCAAATCATTTGTGACTAGCAAAAAGACGCCAATTGAATAGCAAATTAGTTTACGGGCTACATTACGGGCTCCAGTATCTTACAATTGCTCAATTGAATAAGGGCCACAGTGTCGTAGATTGGCAAGTGATAATAGATACTAGATACAAATAGGCATATGTGAACACTATTAAATTGTTGATGCTCATTAGATTTTTCAGCATTTGTCTGAAATTTGCATCAATCGCTCTTTAGGAAATCAGCGTAATAATTATACATAATCACAACAACTAAACCAGGCACTGCATTGCCTTAACTAACTTTTTGATCTGGAACCACCATATTAGGAGATCTAAGCTGTAGTGAGCAGATTTGTTACTGTTGGAGGTAAACTTGGATTATTATGGGCAAAATAGTAAATGATTATTTATTTACTAGTCAATTGCCCATCACAAATTATGGGATACATTTAATTTTTCTGTCCCCCCTCTGTCTCTTTCCCCCTCTCCATACCCTGTGTCTCTCCCCCCTTCTCTTTTGTCTCTTCCCCCCTCCCTCCCCATGGTCTCTGCCCCTTCTCCCCCTCTCACTCCCCTGTGACTCTTTCCCCCTATCCCTCCCCTGTGTTCCTTTCCCCTTATGTCTCCCCTGTGTATCTTCCCCTCTCTCCCCCCAGTGTCACCTTCCCCCTCTCCCCCTGTGTCTCCTCCCCCTATCTCCCTACACTGTGTCTCCTTCCCCCATCTCCCTCCCCTGAGTCTCCTTTCCTCCTCTCTCCCTCCCCTCTGTCTCTTTCCCCCACCTACCTCCCCTGTGTCTCTTTCCCCCTCCCTCCCCTGTGTCCCTTTCCCCCTCTCCCTTCCCCGTGCCTATTTCCCTCTCTCTGTTTCCACCCTTTCCCTCTCCTGTGTCTTCTTCCCCCATCTTCTTCTCCTGTATGTCCTTCCCCCATCTCCCTCCCCTGCATCTCCTTCCCCCATATCCCTCCCCTGTGTCTCCTTTCCTCCTCTCTTTCTCCCCTGTGTCTCCTACCCCCATCTCCCTCCCCTGTGTCTCTTTCCCACCTCTCCCTTCCCTGTGTCACTGTCCCTATTTCCCTCTCTCTGTTTCCACCCTTTCCCTCTCCTGTGTCTTCTTGCCCCATCTTCTTCTCCTGTATGTCGTTCCCCCATCTCCCTCCCCTGCATCTCCTTCCCCCATCTCCCTCCCCTGTGTCTCCTTTCCTCCTCTCTTTCTCCCCTGTGTCTCCTACCCCCCCTCACTCTCCCCTGTGTCTCTTCTCCCCCTTCCTCCGATGTGTCTCTTCTACCACTTCCTCCCATGTGTCTCTTCTCCCCCTTTCCCTCCCCTGTGCCTATTTCCCCCTCTCCCTCTCCTGTGTCTCTTCCCCCTCTCCCTCCCCTGTGTCTCTTTCCCCATCTCTCCCTTCCCTGTGTCTCTTTCCCACTCCTCTCCCTCCTCTGTGTCTCTTCCCCCCTCTCCCTCCCCTATGTCTCCTTCCACCCTCTCCCTCCCCTGTGTCTCCTTCCCCCTCTCCCTCCCCTGTGTCTCCTTCCACCCTCTCCCTCCCCTGTGTCTCCTTCCCCTCCTCTCCTTCCCCTATGTCTCCTTCCCCCATGTCTCCTTCCCCCTCGCCGTGCATGCCCATTGCACGGTTAGTATTGCGAGTTTGTGTGTAAGGCCCGCAACTTGCGAGCGTTACACACAAACTCACAATTACGACAACTATATATGTGATGCTCACATGACAGTAGGGGAAAATGTCAGCTTGATTTCTAAAAGTTTGTGAGGTAAGTTTGCTCTGTCTCACATCTACAGATAGATGTAGGAAACTTTTTTGAACCTCTGTTGTAATGTCCCCACGTCTCTCATTGTCTGAGCATTACTGAAAGGAAGTGAAAGGTTTCAACTTAAATAACATTGATTATGCTGTCTTGTTAAGGTTTAAATTATGGTATCTCAGTTTAAATCTTTCACTTCCTTTCAGTAATGCTTTGGACAATGAAAGAGATGGGGAGGGATACAGCAGTGACCATTAATGAGCTAAACTGTGTTTTTAAATTATATTTTCTGGATAAAGATTTGCTTTGCTGCTGTTTGCCATGTATTGTTATTGTTTTTTAATGGTGAACTAAAATAGCAGTTTAACATGGAAAGTGCGGCCACTGGGCCTTTAAGTCTATTCTTAGTTAACCATTACTTTCCTTGCCTGTCTTATTGTTATCTGGATATTTTTTATGCAGACAATCACAATCACAACACAGGTTGAATTAATTATGCAAGCCAGATTACCTAGAGCATACTCACTTGGTAGAGGCAGCCTTATTTGATAACAACCTTAACCCCTTCTCCTACAGAAGTCTATATTATCTGGCCTGCCTAATTAATGGTTTGTGCTGATTGTGACTGCATATTATTCTCCACATGAGGAAGGTAGTGGAGGAATGCATGGACTGATTGAGGGGAAATGTGGTCTTGCTTACATGCAGCCCCATTTAATTTGAAGCTCGTATCTGCAACGTGAGACCCGCAACGGCTGTGAGCTTGAACAGTTGCGCATTTACGATGCTATTAAATTAGAACAAGCTGCGAGTTACCATTTCTTGCTCTTTGGATGAGCGGCCATGAACAGGATCAATTAGTCAAACTCGTAGTTACAGATTGGGACGGAGCCAATGGCAAAAGAGATCGTCAGAATTACGTCACTGAAAAATGGAGGTGGGTTTTTCAAAGTCCTACGGGGTTCAATTACGAGTTACGATCGGACCCACATTCCAGATGTAATGCAAGATTCATAAAGCTGTAAATTGTATATTCTATTACATGCGAGTTACAGTATATGTATTAAAACATTGATTGCCGGGATCGATATAACACAGAAAATAAACATGAAATAAATATTTTTCAGGGTCGATTTGCGAGCTTGAGAATGTTGTGCTATTAATTCAAAGACTTAACATCACTTTCACGTTTAATAAAAGTACAGTAGTGTGATGATATTTGCATTTAAAGTGCTACGTATCGGACTTTACCCCCCTTGCGTGTCCTTTCTAGCACTCATTGGCTTATTGGCTCTATTTACGAGTTACGGGGTTGAACGCCAGTGATTCCGTTACAATTTAATAGCGTAATTGGAACATAACAGTTCCGGACTTGAAAGAACAAAGGAGTTCCTTGATCCACGTCCTATAGGCTTTTTTTCGGCTTTGCTGCCTCTTAACCCGCAAGTTGTCTGTGGGTAGTGTTAAGAGTCCAATTAAATAGCTCAAAGTCTTGTGGGCTACGTTATGAGCTACGATTTAACACGTAGAGGATATTTAATGTAGCTAATGGTTCCCATAAATACTCCCGTAAGGCTGCATCAGCCTTAAGGTAGTTAGTTAGAGAAAATGTAATGCACTATTGCATTGTCCCTGCAGGCTGACATAGGAACTTACGTTTATGTAGCCAAGGGTTTTTCCAATTAGGGAGATTAGCTTTTGATCACTTACAATGGTTCCTATATGCATGTAAGCAGCTAAGTGATTGAAATCGTGAGTAAGAGTCAATAAAAGCCATAGTCAAGTTAAAGAGCATCAGTAAATATTTCAACATGGAGTCTATGAAGCTACGTGTTTACTGCTCAAATGCTGCGTAAGCTATCCTAGGATAGATATTAGGATGATTGTCTCTACATGTTTATTTACACCCTTAAACCCATAAATGATTTGCATAGAATACATACCCCATATTTTTAATATTTCTAACACTTGATCACTATCCAATCAATATATCTATTACTTATCAATGCACCACACATTCCTCCTGCAATTTACCCTACTAACCTTGAAGTCTACATTTTTAGTATACACATTATAAAACACATAGAACATAGAGAAGGGGGAAAGAGGGTGGATGGGGCAAAAGAGATACAAGGGAGGGAGAGGGGGAAAGAGACACAAGTGAAGAAAAGAGGGGAGAAAGATAGATAGGGGAGGGAGGGGGAAAGAGACATAGGGGAGGGAGAGAGGGGGAAAGGAGACACAGAGAAGGATGGGGTGGGAGGAGACACAGGGGGAGAGGGGGAAGAAACACAGGGGAGGGGGTGGAGACACAGGGGAGGGAGAGATGGGGAAAGGAGACACAGGGGAGGGAGAGATGGGAAAAGGAGACACAGGGGAGGGAGATGGGTAAGGAGACACAGGGGAGGGAGATGGGGGTGACAGTGGAGGGAGATGGGCAGGGGGGGACATGGATACATCCGCAAGATGACAATGTAGATTATGTCAATACCCAGACCCATTACATCATAATTTGCTAATATTGATATTATCACAATGTCTCCTAATCCTTGCCTATGCAACACATAATTGAAAACTGTACATAAAAAACACTGAATGAAGTCATGCTTTTGAGAAATAGAAAAAATACATATGTTATTCTTCTACAATGCTGCATGTGATTCCCTTTCGAAGACACATGATAGGAAGTCATGAAATAAATGCACATGTATTGTGCCAATGTTAATGGATCATTGATAAACAGTTTGCATTATTGGAAAGGCCTCAACAACCCCAGCAGCACAGAATTATATCTATTAGGAAGCAGAGAACATGATGGGACTGATTGTGGACACACCATTAAAATGTGGTCTAAATACTCGTCTTCATAAGAGTGATTTTTCGGGAGTTACTCCACAAAGACAAATTGACAAACAGTTTGCATTATTTCAAGAGTTCATAATTGTCAGTCTCTGATGTCCATATCTGTTTGAAGAGAAGCAAGCTCTTGGATTCTATGACACATCTGAAGAAAACTAAATTAATGGTATCTTCAGAGAACTACCTCAGCAAGGCTTGCATGGAGACCTAAGAAAGAAGCAAGATAATAGAATACATAGAAGTAAAACATAAAAAGAGAAAGGTCTGAACTGCCTTCAGTAATTCTTTAGACTGCAGGTGGTGTGTCAGAGCTCACTAGAAAAGAAAAAAAGAAAATGAGTACTTCTGTAATTCTTTATTTTAGATACAGAGCTTAAAGAAATAGTAAAGATTGGCCAAGCATCCAGATACCACATATAGTGCTTTTCATATCCTTCAGAACCATTTCTAAAGCTTTGAAGGATTAACCCCTCATGATTGCATAACTCCTAAGCTAGTCACTCCTTTGGGAGACAAACTAAATATCAATCTAACGGAGTGGGCAATACATTACAATGTTCCAGTTTACATAAAGCAATTGGAAAGAAAGTCTTGTGAGCCGGTTCATCTTAGATTGATGGTTTGTCTAACACCTAACAATGAATTTGAGATTGTGCTACCGGAAAATGATGATAGGAAGGCATAAAATAAACGCACATGAATTGTGCCAATGTTCATGGACCATTGACAGTTTGATGCATTATTATAAGAGTTCATCATTGTCAATGTCCATATCTATCTACAGAATGTTTCACACAATGCACATTGAACAACGTGGTTTGTTGAGAGCAAGAGTGCTTTATAGTGTCATCCCAAAGTATCATTGTGAGATCACAGATCAATACTAAGCAACATGCTCTGTATTATATTAATTTATGGTTTAACAAATAATACGTTGGAGGCACTGATGGAAATCTTGCTTATTAAATTAACCCATAAATGATTTAGAAAAAGAGGCCTGCCAAATGCACATATACTTTTAATCTTGCAAGAAAAAGATAAATTGAATATGGCAGACAGGGTGTATTCAGTAATTACTGCTGAACTGCCACATCCAGAGAAACATTCCAAACTTTATGAGATTGTAACTCATAGAATGATACATGGTCCATGTGGAGATATCAATCCAAATTCACCATGTATGGAAAATTAAAAATGCATAAAAAAGTTTCCAAAACAATTTCAAATGCAGACTTATGCTAATTGTGATGGATACCCTTTGTATAAAAGAAGAGAAGGACAAACAGCTATTATCCTTGGCCAAAAGGTTGATAATAGATACTGTATGTGGTTCCATACAATCCACATTTGCTGATGAAGTACAATGCACATATCAATGTGGAAGCTTGCACTTCAATTAAATCCATCAAATATGTGTATAAAAATATATTTAAAGGATACGATGCAGCAACTGTTGTTCTGCAAGGTGCACAAAATGAAAAAGACAATCCAATTTTACATGATGAACTTTCATCTTATTTAGATGCTCGCTATGTAAGTGCTCCAGAAGCAATGTGGCGTCTTCTCAAATTTGAGATGCATGATCAGTCACATGCTGTGTATCGATTAGCTGTCCATTTGCCACAAAGTCAATTTGTTTGCTTTACTGCAGGCAATGAAACAAATGCTTTAGCACAAAGTGAACATAGAGCAACAGCGCTTACTGCTTGGTTTCAATTAAATTGTCAGGACACTCAGGCCAGACAGTTTTTATACATTGACATTCCAAATCACTGTGTATTCTGAAATGGTGAATGGAGACAACGAAGAAAACATAATTATAAAATTATCCCAAGAATTTATACTGTCAGTCCACGAGACATTGAACGTTTCAGTTTATGATTACTTCTTTTACATGTTCCCGGTGCACAAAGTTATGAACATTTACGCACGGTCAATGACATAGTTTATGATACTTTCCAGTTAGCTGCAAGACATCAAAACTTTCTGGCATATGACACAGAATGGGAGAGATGTCTCTAGGAAGCAGCACTATGTCAAATGCCAAAGCAAATGAGAGAACAATTTGCTTTCATTTGCATATTTTGCAATATACCTGATGCATTAACTTTGTAGGAAACATTTACATTACATATGTGTGGAGATTTCTTGAAACGTTACAATGAGACCATTGCGCTATTGAAAGCATTAATGGAAATACAGGAAATCTTTCTTTGTCATGGATTAAATTGTGCCAATTTTAATCTGCCTGATTCAGGAATTATAAATGAAATTAACTTTGATGAGTATGACACTGACATTGAATGCCAAAAAACACAATACAAAATTGGAACTTTAAATGCTTTGCAATTGGAAGCATTTAACGCCATCACAAATGCAATAGTAGATGACATGCTCTAAGAGCATTATTTCTATCTGGATGGCCCTGTTGGATCAGGAAATACGTATCAATATAATTTGTTGATGAGTTGCATTCAAGCACAGGGTCAAATAGCACTGCCATTTGCAACCACTGGATTTGCCGCACTTTTGTTAGAAGGTGGTAGATCTGTGCATAGTGGATTTAAATTGCTAGTTACCATTCTGGAAACATCAGTGTCAGATATTCGAATGAATTCATTACAAGCAAAAAAAATTCACAAGAGTAAATTAATTATAATAGATGAGGCAACTATGATGTCATGTCATGCACTGCAATGTATTGATCGATTATTAAAAGGAGTTATGGCTAATGATTTGCCATTTGTTGAAAAGGTGATGTTGTTAGGAGGAGATTTTAGGCAAACATTACCTGTGGTGCCACATGGCAATCGGACTGACATTGTCGAAATGTGTATAAAAAGAAGTAAGCTGTGAAAAATATTTACACACCTTAAATTAGAAGAAAATATGAGATCTGAAGGCCAAAATCAATTCAATGATTTGCTCATTCAGATTGGAGAAGGAAAACAGCCCAAAATAAATAATTTACCAGATGATGCTGTCCAAATTCCACCATAAATGATTTCAAAAGAACCACTAATTTCGACAATCTTCCTCAATACCATCAATTTACGAGGATTACTCAGACACGTTGACATAAAAAAATATAGATGCCTTGAATCTAAACAACGAAATATTAAAATGAATCAATGCACCCCAATGCACTTAGTGAGTCAAATTGATAAATATAAAGTGCACTGTGCACAGCAATAAGATATTAATAGAAATAAATGGGTAAAGTGCCATATGCTTCGTAAAGAAATATCTTTATGTGCTGCATGCTAAATGTGGACATAAAGGGACTGCTAGAGTTCAATAGCTATGATAGGTGTTGGTTCCAAATATTTATCTATTGATTACAATCTTGAATTGTCTCTCATCTAAAGGAGCCTTATGTCTAGTTATCCCATCCCTAATTGGGCATATTGTGCATGGGGTAATTCCTTGTAAAGCCCAAAATAAATAATTGCGGGACGGTATAGACTCGTTCAATGAATTGAAAAGTGTGATACTGGGTGATAAACCCGTATTGATTTAGGAACGGGGATCCTAGCTAACCTTGTGTCCACTATGTGCCTAGAGATGACGTCATAGGTGGGCGATAAGGTATAGCGTAGCGTGCAACCCGACGCACGTTTCTGGAAGATTCCATTATAAAATACTAAAACAACATGAGTACTGTTTTTCGAGAGTATACAGTGCCTTGCAAAAGATTTCACCCCCTTGACTTTTTACCTATTTTGTTACATTACAGCCTTAAGTTCAATGTTTTGTTAATCTGAATGTTATGTGATCATCAGAACACAATAGTATAATTTGGTGAAGGGAAATGAGAAAAATATAAACATAAAACTATTTTTTAGAAATAGCAAACAGAAAATTGGCATGTGCGTATTTATTCACCCCCTTTGTTAGCCCATAAAATGCTAACCAATTTCCTTCAAAAGTCACATAATTAGTGAAATGATGTCCACCTGTGTGCAATCTAAGTGTCACATGATCTGTCATTACATATACATTTTTTGAAAGGCCCCCAGAGGCTGCAACACCTAAGCAAGAGGCACCACTAACCAAACACTGCCATGAAAACCAAGGAACTCTCCAAACAAGTAAGGGACAATGTTGTTGAAATCTACAGGTCAGGGTTAGGTTATAAAAAAATATCAAAATCTTTGATGATCCCCAGGAGCACCATCAAATCTATCATGATGGAATACATCCAAGGGTACTGAGGGAGCTGGGGTCTGTAATAGCCAAACCATTATATCTAATCTTTCAAGACTCACTCACTACAGGGTCTCTACCAGATGACTGGAGAAAAGCAGAGGTGATACCTATATTTAAGAAGGGATCTAGAGCAAATCCAGGGAATTATAGACCAGTGAGCCTCACTTCTGTAGTTGGGAAGCTTTTAGAAGGGTTAATAAGGGACAGAATACAAGAATATGTCCATTTGAACAGGATCATAGGTAGCAGTCAACATGGATTTATGAAGGAAAGGTCGTGTCAGACCAATCTAATTAGTTTTTATGAGGAGGTTAGTAGGAACTTGGATCAGGGCAACTCAGTGGATGTAGTCTTTTTAGATTTTTCAAAGGCATTTGATACAGTGCCACATGGAAGACTAGTGAGCAAACTAAGGGATACAGGAATTGCAGTAAATATCTGCTCATGAATCGAGAGCTGGCTAAAAGACAGGAAGCAAAGGGTTGTTGTAAATGGAACATACTCCGATTGGTCTAATGTGATAAGTGGGGTTCCTCAAGGTTCAGTATTAGGTCCTCTCCTTTTTAACATATTTATTAATGACGTTGAGGTAGGACTCGAATGTAGTGTCTCCATTTTTGCTGATGAGACTAAGTTGTGCAAGGTAATAAAATCAGATAATGATGTACTTTCCCTACAAAAGGATTTGCATAAATTAGAGAAATGGGTGGCTAAATGGCAGATGAGATTTAATACAAATAAATGTAAGGTTATGCATTTGGGAAGGAACAATAGCCAAGCAATCTATAATCTTAATGGAGCAAATTTAGGGGTATCAGATATTGAAAGGGATTTGGGAGTACTAGTGAACAACCACCTAGGTAACAGCGCTCAAAGCCAAGCAGCGGCTGCAAAGGCAAATAAAATATTAGCATGTATTAGGAAGGGTATAGAAGCCAGGGAAGAAGATATAATTCTGCCACTATACAAATCTCTAGTACGCCCTCATTTGGAATATGGAGTACAATTTTGGGCACCACCTCATAAAAAAAGACATTTTAGAGCTGGAAAAAGTACAGAGAAGGGCTACAAAACTAATAAGGGGAATGGAGGGGCTAAGTTATGAAGAAAGACTAACAAAATTAAACTTATTTTCGCTAGAAAAAAGGCGTCTAAGGGGAGATATGATTACGTTATATAAATACATCCAGGGTCAATATAAGGCTTTGTCAAGTGAACTTTTTGTAGCAAGAGATTATCAACTGACAAGAGGACATCCTTTGAGGTTAGAGGAAAAAAAGATTTCACCTTAAACAAAGAAAAGGGTTCTTCACAGTAAGGGTGGTTAAACTGTGGAATTCTCTACCAAAGGAGGTGGTGACAGCGAATTCGATAGACAACTTCAAAATGGGGTTAGATATATTTTTGAATAAAGAGAGCATTCAAGGCTATCCTAGATAACTAGCAAGGAATATTGATCCAGGGAGAAATTTGATCGCCAGTTTCTGGGGTCAGGAAGGAATTTTGCTTTTTTTTCCCCCTTATGAGACAATTGGCAAAGTTTCAATGGTTTTTTTTTTTTTCTGTTTGCCTTCCTCTGGATCAATTAACAATTAACAATAATAATAAATAGTCCACATTAAAAAGATCAATAGAGATCTAAAAAGGTTGAACTTGATGGACTAACTCTTTATTCATCCTCCAATACTATACTATTAATAATTATTTAATCAATAATTTAATTAATAACTAATCCGCATATTGCAGATCAGAGGAGATCTTAACAGGTTGAACTTGATGGACTGAAAGTCTTTTTTCAACCTTAATTACTATGTAACTATACTATGTAACTATCATCATGAAAAGAACATGGCACAACAGAGAGGTAGCACAGAGACCTAAGGTAACCTTTGAGGAGCTGCAGAGTTCCACAGCAGAGACTGGAGTATCTGTACATAGGACGAAAATAAGCAGTACGCTCCATACAGTTGGGCTTTATGGCAGAGTGGCCAAAAGAAAACCATTACTTTCAGCAAGAAAACAAAATGGCACGTTTTGAGTTTGCGAAAAGGCATGTGGGAGACTCCGAAAATGTATGGAGGAAGGTGCTCTGGTCTGATGTGACTAAAATGTAACTTTTTGGCTATGTCTGGCGCAAACCCAACACATCACATCACTCAAAGAACACCATCCCCACAGTGAAACATGGTGGTGGCAGCATCATGCTATGGGGATGTTTTTCAGCAGCCGGGACTGGGAAACTGGTCAGAGTTGAGGGTGCTAAATACAGGGATATTCTTGAGCAAAACCTGTACCACCTGTGCGTGATTTGAGGCTAGGACAGAGGTTCACCGTCCAGCAGGACAATGACCCCAAACACACTGCTAAAGCAACACTTGAGTGGTTTAAGGGGAAACATGTAAATGTGTTGGAATGGCCTAGTCAAAGCCCAGACCTCAATCCAATAGAAAATCTGTGGTCAGACTTAAAGATTGCTGTTCACAAGCGCAAACCATCCAACATGAAGGAGCTGGAGCAGTTTTGCATGGAGGAATGGGCAAAAATCCCAGTGGTAAGATGTGGCAAGCTCATAGAGACTTATTCAAAGCGACTTGGAGCTGTGATTGCCGCAAAAGGTGGCTCTACAAAGTATTAAATTTAGGGGGTGAATAGTTATGACTTTTTCTGTTATTTTGTCCTATTTGTTGTTTGCTTCACAATAAAAAATAAAAAAAAATCTTCAAAGTTGTGGGCATGTTCTGTAAATGAAATGATGCAGAACCTCAAACAATCCAAGTTAATTCCAGGTTGTGACGCAACAAAACACGAAGAATGCCAAGGGGGTGAATACTTTTGCAAGGCACTGTAAAGCTCACATGTTACTATTTTTGATTTTTGTCGCTTGTTGTGTGAAAATCCTTCTATCCATAATCAACACTCAATCAAGGGATGAAACTAGAACGTCAATCAAGGTTTGCCTTTTATTTATTTACTTGCTTGGAGGGCACCCAATACATTTGAGAGAGTTATATGTAGTGGTCTAATCTCATTATTAATTGTACAAGATATTATCGTTTTTTGAAGCACGCAGGGTTAAATCTTCATAGACGTATACAAAGGGCTGATGAGGATATATTAAAGGAACTTGTCCAGCCCCCTTCTGTATACCAGGCTTTGGTAGTTTTGAAAACTGAGTGCAAACATGAATACTATGCTTACTTGTACCAAGCATGGACATAAATGAGTGAATACCGAATGGTGTAAAAATAACATATAGTGAAGATACAACAAAAAAATATGTTTTTTCTCTACGCTCCCTCTCCCGTAGTTGTTCTAATACTAAGAATTGCAAAAAAATTATATTGCAAATTTTATCTTTATTTTTAATAGCCCATTTGGCACACTCCCAGATGGACATCCTGTGTATTACAAAGCCACATGCACATGCAAACCACAGTTTGTTCTGTAATAACACTCTGTTTTTGAAGCATTTTTCAAGTGCTATCACTAAAAGCTATTTAGTGGATTAGACTGTCTCTTGGTTACTGCATGAACTGATTTATAGTTATATATATGCAGACATTTTTTAATCTTAATTCTCAAATGTGCACTAATGTTCGATATACAAAAGAATGTCAGTTGCATATCTTTGAAAATCATGTATTCACACAATATTACACATAACAGACAGCAATGTAAAAATAAATATATTTTTTAGTGCAATAAAAATAAGGGGATGAAGAAGTCTGTAATGGGAGGTAATCAAATTTATGTCATGAGGTTGTGAACTTGTGGGTCAGAACCACAAATAGCACTGCACAAGAACCATAATGACATGTATTTATGTTTACAGTTCAGATATCTACAGGAAGAACCAATTACCTCCAGTGGGCTGAGATAACAATTCTTATGTGTAATGAGTCCTTGTTTGTATTGACGTGGAACCTTGTTGTCAGGAGTTGTGTATGAACATTTATGCCAATGATTTGCACAATTAAATAAGTAATTACATCCAATGACAAATACAAAAAACATTTTCTAAAGCACCTACAATATTTTACCATAATTTCTTAAACATGGGGTATATTTTGGGTACATGGGGTGAATTTTGGGTAGGTGCACTCTTATCCAGTAACATGATACCAGAATTTGTATCCATTTTCTTTATTTTTGAGGTTGAAAGAGATGGTCATTATTTAGAAAAGCTATTTGTCTGAACTAGGTCTTATTCCTGCAGTGTAATTTAAATGAGCACTGTAAAACAATGGTAAGTAAAAGAGGATTTTATGAATAGAGATTATTGAGAAGTACGCTTGGGTAAATTTTATTATTTTAATTTTATGGTGATGGTGGCACGACCACTACTTCAATTGGGCTCACATAGAATCTGATCCACCCAGTGGTATGCGATGGTTCTTGTTGTTATGCCTGCTAGCAGAAATGGAACCAGACCATTATTGGACCCTCAGGATGATCTCAGGAACACAGGAATCCCCAACGAGAGCTTCTTTTAGGCAGATGTAGAATTATTAACTCATTCATCAATAATGAGCACACACATAGTTATGTATGACCACACTGAGAACTGTTTATTAGTCACAAATCCAACATGTGTTAAGCACAACAGTCCCCTTAGCCAATCCACAAGCCTCCTAGTTGTAGACATATGGCCCACCTGTCAATCAAGTGATGTCAGCCTTTCGAGTGACCCCTCAGGTGTGTTGGAGCCTGGTACAGTAATTAAAAAAGTACTCCCTTTGTTATGTATGTCAGGGGAGCTAGCTGGCTAACTAAGGAAGGAGACAATATCTAGGGCCTTTATGACTATGTACTCTGGCCCCACATTGAGATGAAAGCATGGCAAGCCTATGTGATAAGCTCCCCAAAGTGGCAGCAACCATATGTCACAAGGGAACACACTGTATAATTAGATTTCCCCCTAACTAACTTTCTTGTGCTCCTATAAGTATGAACCTTGGAAGCCTTCCCAAACCCCCTCAGCCTGTCACGCCATAACCTTGACTCTATTCCCTGAAGATTCAGGCGATATGCTTTATTTTGTTTCTTGGGGAAAACCTATAATTTTGATACCAAAGATGATATGAGGATTCTTACACTTAACTGTACACATATAAGTCATCTATGTTACAATCATACCACATGCAATGTTAACCAACTCATGCCAACATGGCACAACCAGTCCATGAAACCATATGGTGGGGCAATCTCTTTGAAGAAAAGGGATCAGTTGTGCCACTTTAACCCATGCCCATCCAATGACCTCCATGGCATAGGGGTTAATTATAGGTTCCAGGCTGACTGCACAGTACGTTTGACTGAAAATAACACAAGAACAGCCTAGATGCATGTCACCTATGCTGAGGGGAGGTTTTGGGACACAGTTACAAGGGAGTAATTTTTTCACAAATACAGGTCAGACTGAAATGTGTCTTCTACAACGCTCAGGTTGTTTATGCACCTCCTAGTAAAATAAAGGAGAAGTTAAGGTTGGTAAATAAGAGAGAGAGAGAGACAAAAAACAGAATGAGACAGAGAGGAAGAGACAGAGGGACATTCTTGACATTCATTCTGGTTTTATAAAGGTTTTATTTATCCTACTGGGCAGATGTATGTACCATATTTACTTTTAGCCAGATCTAATTAGATATTAAATTAGAATATACTTGTCGATGTCAAATTGTAACTGTAGTGAGTTTTCCAAGCGTTACTCTTTAGTAATTTTATTTGTCATTTTCTTCAGAATGGAAATTGAAATTGTTCATAAGTGATATTCATAACTAGTATTCATTAGGAAATGCTAAATACTTACTAATGTATTGTCTCCCTAGAGCCCATGATTTTGAGGTTTTCAGCCTCATTCTCTAATATTACTTATGTTGCATAAAAGTTGTGCAAGTAGTGCAAAATGATTTTGCACCAAATTCAACAGCACCCATTCCCTTTCAAACCAGCGTGAGTCAATGCTTCTCATAATTGCATGTGTGGGAAGTCAGGAAATTATCTAATTTAGTTAAAAGGAAAATTACATAGAGGCTTAATGTAGTACCACATCATATAGGCATCTAATTTTAGTAAACATAATTGGAAGATAGCAATTAATGATATTATCTGAGAATTGCTTTATGGGTAATAAACATTAAGGATTACAGTAAGTACTTTAATGTAATTCATATGAATATAAAATTATCATTTGAAATTCAAAAATGCTGAAAAACACATAAATTAAAATAACAAGTCAATTAATCTCTCAATTAGCATTTATGATCCACTTACCAGGCATCATTTTAATACTGTAGATAATTATTGCTTAGTCATGTCTGATTCTCTGTGACCTTATGGACCACAACTTGCCAGACACATCTGTCAGTTACTGTTCTTCTGATATCCATCAAGCTCATGCTCATTGCTTTAATGACCTCATCTATCCATCTTTGTCTCTGCCATTCCCAACTTCATGTGCCTTCAATATTTCCCAGAATCAATCTTCTCTAGGGAATAATGTCTTCTCATGATATGGCCAAAATATTTGAGCTTTTGCCTCATTATCATACCTTCCAGTGAAAATATTGGCTTGATTTCCTTTATGTTTTATTGATTGGATCTTTTTGAAGCCCAAAGGATTCTAATCAGTTTTCTCCAACACCAAAATTCAAAGGTGTCCATTCTATGGCGCTCAGCCTTCTTTATGGTATTTATGGTCCAGCTCTCACATCTGTTGGTACTACTGGGAATACCATAGTACTAACATTGCGGACCTTTGTTGATAATTTAATATCTATGCTTTTTAATAGCTTCTCTAGATATGCCATAGTCCCCCCCCCCCCCCCCCGAGAAAAAGCAAACATCTTTTAATTCCATGGCAGCAGTTCCCCGTTTGCAATCAATAGGCCCTTCAGTTCCTCCTCAGCCATCAGAGTAATATTATCTACATATCTGTGGTCGTTGATATTTCTCCCAGCAATATTAATTTCTGCTTTAGATTTGTCCAGTCTGTCCTCATGCATGATATATTGATTAAACAAGGTGACAATATACAACCTTGTCTCATTCCTCTCCATGTTCTTGAACCATTTAGTTGTTCAATGTTCATTTCTAACCATGGCTTCTTGGTCCATATACAGATTCCTCAGGAGGCTGATGAAATGCTCTGGTGTACCCATCTCTTTAAGAAATTGCAACAAGTGCCCCCCAATTCCTACCTCCAACATCCAGAGACAAAGTGCAGAATATTTTAATTGTTCCCTTGTTTCTCATATTGTAGTTGTTAATTGTCTAATAAAATCTACATTAATTTTATTTTTTGTACTGTTTTAAACATGTGTGAGCGCAGGGAAGACTAGCCCAAATTGAAGCATCAGAGCATTCATCTGGATGTCAATATGCACTGCATCTTCAGCGAAGAAGATTACCTGCTCCAAATACTTTACCCTGAAGGAGATGGAGAAAAGTTTGTTCATCTGGATTGACGACAACTGGAGTATAACATGCCTTCAAAATGGAGAAAGCTAGAAACATAGACGGCCATATTCAGAGCCAAGCACCAAATGTGAGTGAGAGCTTCTCCGTCAGTAGAAGTTTGTTCAACCACTTGAAAAAAAGGAACAACCTCTACAACATAATGATCACAGGAGAAGTGGTGAGTGCTGACACTGACACTGACACTTTGAAGGAAATTGTGGAAAGATATAATTGCCCTTCTTAACTGGAGATGCCAAAATCTTGTCTTTTTAATTTAAAAAAACATTTCCAAAATACTTCACTACCTTACACAAGACACAACTAAGATAAATACTGTATATTGCCTCATCATATCCTGTCTTGACCACTGCAACTCACTGCTGGCTGGCTTACCCCACAACCCGTCTATCCCACCTTCAATCCATATTGAATGCCTCCGCTAGACTCATCTACCATAGTAAACGCTCCGTGTCTGCAGCACCTCTCCCCCAATCACTACACTGGCTTCCCGTAGCCTACCGAATAAAATGTTAAATCATGAACCTAACTTACAAAGTCCTCAACACTACACCCTCTTATATCTCTGCTTTCATCTCCAAATATTCCCCCACCTTTCCTCTTCACTCTGCTAATGATCTTTTTCTTTCCTCCTCTCTCGTCACCTCCTCTCACTCCAGCCTTCAGGACTTTTCTGGTGATGTCCCTATTCTCTGGAACTCCTTGCCTCGCTCCACCAGATTATCCTCCTGCTTCAAATCCTTCAAAATCTCACTAAAAACACACCCGTTTAAAGAAGCCTATAACCTGCTTCCTTAACATGCACACTGCATTTTCACCGTCCTGTATCATATCCAAACCTTTAGATGGTAAGTCTGTGAGTTTTCAGTCTTGTAATATTCTATGGACACTACATTCGAAGCTCAAAGACAAGGCCCTTCATCTTTTGTAATGTGTTAAAAAAAAATTGCCTTGATTACAACTATATATAGCACTCCAGAACATGTTGGAGTGTTAAAAATAAACAATAATAATAATAACGCAGGTTCATATCACAGGAGGAAAAGAGAGCACAGAGTTTCAAAGCGGTCAAAGACTTGCTAACCCTTCTTTTGTGTGGGAACACCAGCGGTAGGAGCATAGGAACTGGGGGGGGGGGGGGGGGGGGGGGAATCCCCCTCCCAGATTTTATGAATAGCGGACACAGAAAATTAGAAAAATTAAACTTAATCATGCATTAACAGATTTGGCCACTGGATGCCATGCTATGGAGCAGTATTTCTTTCCCATGAAAGCTTTCAACCATAATATACATAATAAGTTGTTAATTTTGAAACAATGACTGATCATGCAAAAAAAATGTATTTTATTGAAAGATAGTGATCACATGAAGCCATTTATTATTATATAGTTGTTTGGCTCCTTTTTAAATCATAATGATACCAGAAATCACCCAAATGGCCCGGATCAAATGTTTACATACCCTTGAGTGTTTGGACTTGTTACAGACACACAAGGTGGCACACACAGGTTACAATGGCAATTAAAGGTTAATTTCCCACACCTGTTGCTTTTTAAATTGCAATTAGTGTGTCTGTGTATAAATAGTCAATGAGTTTGTTAGCTCTCACGTGGATGCACTGAGCAGGCTAGCTACTGAGCCATAGGGAGCAGAATAGAACTGTCAAAAGACCTGCATAACAAGGTAATGGAACTTCATAAAGATTGAAAAGGATATAGAAAGATATCCAAAGCCTGACAATTGCCAGTCAGTACTGTAAATCCCTTATTAAGAAGTGGAACATTCAGAGATCCTTTGATACCAAGCCAAGGTCAGGTAGACCAAGGAAGATTTTACAACTGCCAGAAGAATTGTTCGGAATACAAAGAAAAACCCACAGGTAACTTCTTGGTTGTTTCAAGAAGCAAAATACGACGATACTTGAACAAAAATGAATGCATAGTCGAGTTGCCAGAAAGAAGCCTTTACTGCACCAATGCCTCAAAAAAGCTTGGATAAAATATGCCTGACAACACCTTGACACGCCTCACAGCTTCTGGCACACTGTAATTTGGAGTGACGAGACCAAAATAGAGCTTTATGGTTACAACCATAAGCGCTATGTTTAGAGAGGGGTCAACAAGGCCTATAGTGAAAAGAATACCATCCCACTGTGAAGCATGGTGATGGCTGATTAATATTTTTTTGGGGGGGAAGGTGTGAGCTCTAAAGGCACAGTGTGTCTTGCTACCACCATTTGCTGGATGGCCACAGAAAGCAGAGACACATGTCCCTGGAGCAGTTTGTCACCAAAAAAGCCAGTTGGAGGATGAGCCTGTTTTTTTTATGTGCTGTTTCTTTAAATTTTATTTGAAAAAAAAGTAATTTTTCTCTTTTTGATATGTTTGCAGTTTATTAAAAGTTCATTGCTGTAGTTGCCTGATTTGAAGAAAAAAAATAGCCTTTTACTTTTATGCACTCAGTTCATCCGTAGCTAAATGTTTCAATAAGACTTCTATTTATTTCAAAATGAACAAACGACTCAAGACTGAAGACTTAATAAGCCCTTATTAACACAGCAGTGGGCTCAGCAACAGAGTCCACTTAAGGTAGGTCAAGGTGACTGAAACCTTACATTTCCAGAAGATCGCAATTTATGTAATTTTACAATCGCAGCTATTAGAGGAAATGCACAGAACAGATCTTCTAACTTCATTTGTGTGGCTTTAATGTCTCTTGTATTGCACTCAAGTTTTCATAAAAACATTTGAGCTATCCTTTGATGCTAAATATAATTAATGTTTTGACCTTTTATAGGACAATAAATAAAATCAGCACAAATTCACATTTATTCACTAAGCAATTATGTTATAGCACTGGGACTTCACTACACCCTCATGCGGGTGGGGCCCTTTCCAGCTTTTTGTTTTCTTTCTCATAGAGGTGTGGGGAGGGGTCTTGGGGGGTAAGAAAATTAAGAGTGGATCTTTGAGACTCCATATGCAAATGTACAAGCATGTATTGGGCTAGCTACTAAGCAGACCATGCAAAAGTATCCCACATAGTATGAAAAGCAACTCCCAGCATAAGCACCTTATAGCTGAGGTGCTCTAATTAGAAGGCTCTGGTACACAATTCACTCTGCTGGAAATACTGCTAAAGAATAACAGAAACACAGTTAAACTTGCAGACCTATGAAAATGTATAGTGTCATGCCCAGAAGGGCCAACCACTGAACTTTTTGAGCTATGGACAATTGTGGGCCCTGAGGGGAACCTGGTACCTGAATCATGGACTGTTATTTGTAACCCCAGCCTGTGTGATTGCTAAATATTTCAATGGACATGAGACTTGCTAAGGAACATGACATGATGTTTCTATGAATAAAGTAATGCGGGTTACTATCTGATGTCATTTGCGCAGGTCAGTGTGTATGTATTTTACAGGGCAGTATGTGTATTAAATGTATTTTTGTGGACCGTGCTCCTAACCAATGGGGTAGTATTGCTTTCCTGTATTCCTGTACCATGAGGACTGTTCCTGGACTGACTAGGCAGGCTGGGCACTGAGGGTTAAACCCCCAAAACACAGCCTAAAAGCAGGTGGTGTGGGGTGGCACGTAGCCCCTAATCTCTGGGTCGTGAAGTATAGTTAATACGTAATTTCTAAAAAAATGTGTGTACAATCTAGAAATGTAAGTGTAAACGTTAGATAGAATGCTACTGTCTGAGATAAAGAACTGCTCTCTCACTTCCTCTGCTCTTCTGTAAATGGAGGGGACTAGCTCAATTGATGTTGGATATAGTGCTTGAACAATAATGAACAATTGGCCCATCTAGTCTGCCTATTTTATCTACCCGGTATGTTTTACATCACACATATATGCTAGGTATTTCACAGGTAACACTGCCATCTCCAGTAAGGGAGACAGAAGTCAGGGGGGGATCAGTTTTTACAGATCTTGATGGGTCATGTTTTCTGTTCCATCGACTGGATGGACATTGGCTTGTCAGAGAACAAACACTTTGCAACCACTGTTGGAAGAACACAAACTGGTGGTGGCATCGTTATGGACTGGGGAATCTTTTCTTGGCACTATCTGGGTCCACTCATACCTCCGGAAGGCACTGTCAATGGATTGGGTTATCTATCCATCTTTGCAGATCAAGTACAATCATACATGTTGACTGTCTTCCCTGGAGCGGATGGGATCTTCTAGCAGGACAATGCAACAAGTCATATGGTCACAATAGTCCAGGAATGGTTGGAGGAGCACGACAAAGACTTCCAAGTACTTCAAATTCCCCGTACTTGAACCCCACTGAGCACCTGTGGGACCACCTTGATTGCCATGTTCGCCGTATGGATCCTCCACAACGCACTCTTCAGGAGCTGTTGGATGCACTGTAGTCCGCTTCGCTCCAGATACCCTTGCCAACCTTCCATCATTGTATTGTCTCACTACAACATCGTATAGCTGCTGTTCATGCTGCACATGGAAGTTATTCTGGATATTATCTGGTGGTCATAAAAATATGACTGTACCCTGTATATGTGATCTCTTTCATATAAGTTTATAAGTTTAAACCCTCTAAGTAAATTAATTATATGGCATTTAAGCAGAATCAGTATCAGTCTATATTCAATTCCCTAGGCTACTTGCAGTTCCTCCTTCTCCCCCAATATCTTAAATTATACATTTTTGTGTGTTTATGTGTATATATGGTATGACAGAAAGTGTCAAATACTCTTATAGACAGAAATATCACTGCATATAGACATTTCTGTGCATATTCAATGTACTGCACTACATCTTCAGGCAGCTTGCTGCCCCTGAAATTGTGCTGTCCTAGGCCTTGGCATCATGAGCCCAGGCAAAAACACACACTGGTCCCTTTACTATGTCTTCCTGTTAAAGTAAAAAATAAATAGCTTCTTCTGAGCCCTCCTGAAATTTGCTATAATTGTAAGTCTTTAGCTTTGCCAATAAGCTATATTTAGAAACTGAGAAGATGTTATAAGGCTAGTATGTTCCCAAAGGCTGAAAAAAGGATTTCTTAATATTGGATTTCAATGGTATATTTTACAAAATGGTTCAATTTCATCTCCTATTTTTGATAAGCCGTGGGTTACAGACATTAACATGTGAAGCTGTTTCTGTTGTGAATTCTAAATTCTATTGAATTATTAAGGTAAAAACTGTTATATTTTGCGTGGATGCTTGCTCAACAATCTAGCATTCATCAGTTACTCTTAACCAAGAAATGTTTTATTTGTCAACAATGGGGAAATACACAGGTTCCTTCATACATACAGAATAAATGCACAAAAAATGAAAAGTTTGCATTCTAAAAACATTTCGTCCATTATCAATTTAATTTATTCAAAAGATAAAGCATAAAGGAAAATTGAAAACTCTCAGACTTGCAATCTAAAGGATTTAGATATATTCAGTTGACTCAAACTCGCAATTACCAACCTGAAGGCTAAAACCGTAAACCCTTCCTGTGGCTGCAAGCTGTTTAGGGGTGTGAATACATGCTGCTCACACTTAAAAGCCATTCCTGCGATTACAGTGTGTGCCACAGCACTTGGAGCCAAAAAGAAAACAGACTAACGGATAATGATCGACAGGGGGAGATAATAAAGTGGAGAGCTTCATGCCCATGTGTTGACTGTGTTGTAGATTTTTACAAACTAGCATGCAGGTCCTGGAGCTGGTGTTTTTTGTCTTGGAGAGTGAGAGTAGGCAATTTTGGAGAGCAGGTTATTGCGGCTTAATTGATTTCTATTTCTAATATACTTATTTTTCACTTAATAGATCAAAACACATATTACCAGATGACACATAATATACATACACATAGTACAGTGGCGGCTGTTAAACTTTTAGGTTGGAGGGGCGCCAGGGCGAAACGTAGACCCTCCCCTTTTTTCAAACCATACCCCTTTTTATAACTCCCTGACGTCATAATGACTTTTATAAGCCCCGCCCAATGATCTTATAATTGTAAAGCCTATTGAAATACATGATCAGCAATGCAGCATGTCAAGAAGTAAAGTAACAATGTGTTAAATTCATTGGTATACAATATAGATTGAAAAAATTCATGTGACAAGACTACAGCAATATCATAATTGCCCCTATACGCATTAACAGAAAAATTAAAGCATAGTTACATAGTTACATAGTTACATAGTATTTAAGGTTGAAAAAAGACTTTCAGTCAATCAAGTTCAACCTTTTAATATCTCCTCTGATCTGCAATATGTGGATTAACTATTATTTCATTCGTTGTTAATTAATTAATAATCAATTATTTAATGTTTGTTTTTTAATTATTATTATTATTATTAATTAGTCCAGAGGAAGGCAAATAGAAAAAAAAAAAAAAACACAAGCGAGACTTAGCTAGTTGTCTTAAAGGGAAATGTAAAAAATTTGGAACAATACTGTCTCTCTAATTATCCATGATAACCCTGAATTCCCTTTTTAATTAGAAATAAATCTAGTCCCCTTTTAAAGTTATCTATCGAATCCGCTGTCACCACCTCCTCTGGTAGAGAATTCCACAGATTAACCACCCTTACTGTGAAGAACCCTTTTCTTTCTCTGAGGTGGAATCTTTTTACTTCTAACCTCATGGGATGTCCTCTTCTCAGTTGAAAACCTCTTGGCACAAAAAGCTTCCCTGACAAATCTTTATACTGACCCTCGATGAATTTATATAAGGTGATCATATCTCCTCTTAGACGCCTTTTTTCTAGAGAAAATAAGTTAAATTTGGTTAGTCTTTCTTCATAATTTAGCCCCTCCATTCCCCTTATTAGTTTTGTTGCCCTTCTCTGTACCTTTTCCAGCTCTAAAATGTCCTTTTTATGAAGTGGCGCCCAAAATTGTACTCCATATTCCAAATGAGGGCATACTAGAGATTTGTATAGTGGCAGAATTATATTTGCTTCCCTGGCTTCTATACCCTTCTTAATATATACTAATATTTTATTTGCCTTTGCAGCTGCTGCTTGGCTTTGAGCACTGTTACCTAGGTGGTTGTCCACAAGCACTCCCAAATCCCTTTCAATATCTGATACACCTAGGTTTGCTCCATTAAGATTATAAATTGCATGGCTATTTTTCCTTCCCAGATGCATAACCTTACATTTATTCTGCCATTTAGATGCCCATTCCTCAATTTTATGTAAATCCCCTTGGAGGGAAAGCACATAATTTTCTGATTTAGTTACCTTGCACAACTTTGTGTCATCAGCGAAAATGGAGACCCCACACTCCAATCCTACCTCTAAGTCATTAATAAATATGTTAAAAAGGAGAGGACCTAATACTGAACCCTGAGGAACCCCACTTACCACATTAGTCCAATCGGCGTATGTTCCATTTACAACAACCCTTTGCTTCCTGTCTTTTAGCCAGCTCTCAATCCATGAGCAGATATTTACTGCAATTCCTGTATCCCTTAGTTTGCCCAATAGTCTCCCATGTGGCACTGTATCAAAAGCCTTTGCAAAATCCAAAAGGACTACATCCACTGAGTTGCCTTGATCCAGGTTCCTACTAACCTCCTCATAGAAACTAATTAGATTTGTTTGACATGACCTATCCCTCATAAATCCATGTTGACTCCTACTTATAATCCTGTTCAAATAGACATATTCTTGTATATTATCCCTTATTAACCCTTCTAAAAGCTTCCCCACTACAGAAGTGAGGCTCACTGGTCTATAATTCCCCGGATTTGTTCTTGCTCCCTTTTTAAATATAGGTATCACATCAGCTTTTCTCCAGTCATCTGGTAGAGACCCTGTGTTGAGTGAATCTTGAAAAATTAAATATATTGGTTTGGATATTACAGAACCCAGTTCCCTTAGTACCCTTGGATGTACTCCATCAGGACCCGGGGCTTTATTAACATTTATTTTTTCTAACCTCTTTTGGATTACTTCCTGTGTTAACCAATTATTTGGCAAAGGTAATGTAGCCCCATTATGTCGCAGTGTCCCAACCACTTGTACCTCCCTTGTGTATACCGAAGAAAAGAACCTATTTAGCTCATCTGCCTTTTCCTGGTCACTAATTTTCAGACAGCCTGTTTCACATTCTAATGTTCCTATAGCTTCCTTCCTCGCCTTCTTCCCATTAATATACTTAAAAAATATTTTAGGGTTAGTCTTACTCTCTTTTGCAATACATTTTTCATTTTGTATTTTAGCCAGTCTAATCGCGCTTTTGCAAGCCTTGTTGATTTCCTTGTATTCCCGTAAAGCAGTCTCTGTCTCCTCTTGTTTGTAAAATTTAAATGCCTGTTTTTTTACTCCGTATGTTGATCTTTAAATCATTGTTAAGCCACATGGGTTGTGATTTACGCCTTTTACTTTTATTCCCACACGGTATATGCTGATGTGTATGTATATTTAGTAAGGATTTAAATGTTGTCCATTTATGTTCAGTGTTTTTACCTATCAGTTCTCTGTCCCAGTCTATACTTTGTATTGCTGCCCTTAGAACGTTAAAATCTGCCCTTTTAAAATTAAGAGTTTTTGTTGGCCCCTTAAAATGTTTTTTTTTTTAATTCAATCTCAAATGAGACTGTGTTGTGATCACTGTTTCCCAAAGGTTGCCCTATTTAAACATTTGATACTATATCAATATTATTTGTGATGAGTAAATCTAAGATAGCTTCATTTCTAGTAGGCTCCTGTATAACCTGGGCCAGATAATGATCCCTGAGTGTACTCAAGAACCTGCTCCCCTTAGCTGTACTGCTGGTCTCATTTATCCAGTTTATTTCAGGGTAATTAAAATCTCCCATTATTAGAACTTGCCCGTGCTTAGCTGAATTTTATCACTAGGTCCACCATAAATATCTTCTCTGACTATAGCCTTAAATTCAGGCTTAACATACAGACAATCCCTCCTCCACGTTTAACATTGCCTCTATCTTTCCGAAATAGGTTATAACCATCCAGGTTAACAGTCCAGTCATGAGACTCATCCCACCACGTTTCGGTAATGCATATTAAATCACATTTTTCATTAATTGCTAATAATTATAACTCTCCCAATTTTCATGGCAAGCTTCTGGCATTAGCAAGCATACACCTTATGTTATGAGTCTGTAGTTCTGAAGTGCCTGCCACTGTACTTGAATTACTTAGTACTACCTCCCTATTGACTATACTACCCCTCCCCCCATCTCCTCCCCTATGAGTTGTTAATTCATCCCTTATACCCTCTATACTTTCTACCCCATCACTTATATCTAGTCCCTCCCCGCCAACTAATAGTTAAAAAACCCCTCCAGGCTTTCTACCACCCTATCCCCTAGTACAAAAGCTCCCTCATCATTAAGGTGCAATCCATCCCTACTGTAGAGATTGTACCGAAGTGAGAAGTCAGCCCAGTGCTCTAAAAAGCTAAACCCCTCCTTAGTGCACCACATCTTTAGCCACGCATTAACCTCCCTAATCTCCTTCTGCCTCCCTGGGCTAGCACGTGGCACTGGTAGTATCTCAGAAAATACTACCTTGGAGGTTCTTGCCTTCAGCTTATTACCTAGTTCTCTAAAATCATTCTTTAGGACACTCCATCTTCCACTAACTTTGTCATTGGTACCAATATGTATAAAGCAGTGACACTTACCATTAGTCGGCTCTTCTTCTCAGGGTATTCACGTTCAGTAAGTTGACCAACGAGTACAAACAAATCTGCTGCCACATAGGGTTTGCACCTGGGGTTGAAAGAAAACAAGCAAATCAATCAGACCATTCAAGAACAAAACCATACCTTAAAAACCTTAAAAGACCAAGTGTGACCATATAGGCCCCAACCGCACCTTAAAAACATTAAATAACCAAGTGTGACCATATAGGCCCCAACCGAACCTTAAAAACCTTAAAAGACCAAGTGTGACCATATAGGCCCCAACCGCACCTTAAAAACCTTAAAAGACCAAGGCCCTCATTCAATTGCGATTTGGCCAATTGAATAGTGCTCTAAATAAGCACATAGCATATTTTTTTCAAATAAGTTTTTAGTTAGTGAAAACCTTGCTTTTGGATAGATGTTTACTAACTAAAAACTTCTTTCAAAAAATATGTTATGTGCTTATTTAGACCCCTATTCAATTGGGCAAATTGCAATTGAATGAGGGCCCAAGTGTGACCATATTGGCCCCAACCGCACCTTAAAAACCTTAAAAGACCAAGTGTGACCATATAGGCCCCAACCGCACCTTAAAAACCTTAAATAACCAAGTGTGACCATATAGGCCCCAACCGCACCTTAAAAACATTAAATAACCAAGTGTGACCAAAAAGGCCCCAACTGCAACTTAAAAACCTTAAATAACCAAGTGTGACCAAAAAGGCCCAACCGCACCTTAAAAACCTTAAATAACCAATCAAAACCATATAGGCCCAAACTGTACATTAAAAAAAATGAAATAAAAATACAAAAAAAATAATATATATATATATATATATATATATATTGAGATATATATATATATATATATATATATATATATATTGAGATATATAATTATATAGATATAATTATATAGATATAATTATATAGATATAATTATATATATATATATATATATATATATAGATATATATATATAGATAATAGATATATCTATATATAGATATATAGATATATAGATATATATATATATATACATATATATATATATATATATATTTATATATATATATATATATATATATATATTTATATATATATATATATATATATATATATATATATATATATATATATCTTGGCTTCTCAGCTGTTCCCTGGCTGGGACAATTGGCTTCTCAGCTGTTCCCTGGCCAGGTGTGTGTTATTCCCTCATTATCCCATTTACAAAGAGCAGATAAAAGGTCCAGAGTTCATTTCAAGTGTGCTATTTGCATTTGTTGCTAACTCTCAATATGAGAAAAAACAAAACAAACCCAGCAGAGAGATAGCAAAAACATTATGTGTGGCCAAATCAACTGTTTGGAACATCCTTAAAAAGAAAGAATGCGCCGGTGAGCTCAGCAACACCAAAAGACCCGGAAGACCACGGAAAACAACTGTGGTGGATGACCGAAGAATTATTTCCCTGGTGAAGAAAACACCCTTCACAACAGTTGGCCAGATCAAGAACACTCTCCAGGAGGTAGGTGTATGTGTGTCAAAGTCAACAATCAAGAGAAGACTTCACCAGAGTGAATACAGAGGGTTCACCACAAGATGTAAACCATTGGTGAGCCTAAAAAAAAGGAAGGCCAGATTAGAGTTTGCCAAACAACATCGAAAAAAGCCTTCACAGTTCTGGAACAACACCCTATGGACAGATGAGAATAAGATCAACTTGTACCAGAGTGATGGGAAGAGAAGAGTATGGAGACGGAAAGGAACTGCTCATGATCCAAAGCACACCACCTCGTCAGTGAAGCATGGTGGTGGTAGTGTCATGGCGTGGGCATGTAGGGCTGCCAATGGAACTTTTTCTCTTGTATTTATTAATGATGTGACTGCTGACAAAAGCAGCAGGATGAATTCTGAAGTGTTTGGGGCAATATTATCTGCTATTATTCAGCCAAATGCTTCAGAACTCATTGGACGGTGCTTCACAGTGCAGATGGACAATGACCCGAAGCATACTGCAAAAGCAACCAAAGAGTTTTTTTAAGGGAAAGAAGTGGAATGTTATGCAATGGCCAAGTCAATCACCTGACCTGAATCCGATTGAGCATGCATTTCACTTGCTGAAGACAAAACTGAAGGGAAAATGCCCCAAGAACAAGCAGGAACTGAAGACAGTTGCAATAGAGGTCTGGCAGAGCATCACCAGGGATGAAACCTAGTATCTGGTGATGTCTATGCGTTCCAGACTTCAGGCTGTAATTGACTGTAAAGGATTTGCAACCAAGTTTTAAAAAGTGAAAGTTTGATTTATGACTGTTAATCTGTCTTTTGGTCCCTTAAAAAGTGGGAGGAACATATACAAACTGTTGTAATTCCTACACCGTTCACCTGATTTGGATGTAAATACCCTCAAATTAAAGCTGAAAGTCTGCAGTTAAAGCACATCTTGTTTGTTTCATTCAAATCCATTGTGGTGGTGTATAGAGCCAAAAAGATTAGAATTGTGTCGATGTCCCAATATTTATGGACCTGACTGTATATATCAATCAATATATCTATCAATCAATATATAAATCAATATATATATATATATATATATATATATATATATATATTATCAATTATTATATATATCAATCTAAATTGATTGGAATGCCTGACTATCCAGGGCAGAAGGCCACCGCTGGAGGGGTCAATTTGACAGGTATGTGCTGTTGTTTACTTTACTATTGTTTTTTTTTCTTCCCCTTCCCTTATTTTTATTTTATCTTTAAAAGTGACAGGCAATTTATTATTTTTATTTTAACTGCAATGTTAAAGATACATTGCCTGTTACTTCTAAAAATGGAATAAAAATATGAGGGACTGTATTTTTGTTGTGTTTTTTTTTTTTTTTTACTGTAAGGTAGGTGGATTGCTAGTTGGGCCAGGGTGGGGTGTGGGTCACTGGGTCAGGGTTGTAGGTTGGTGGCTTGGCCTGGTACTACCACTCCACCTACCTATCACCCTGACCCAGTGACCACACCCCACCATGGCCCAACTACCAAGTTGGTAGTTAGGTCAGGGTGGGGGTCATTAGGTCAGGCTGGTAGGTGGGTTGATAGTTGGGCCAGGGTGGGGTGTGGGTCACTGGGTCAGGGTTGTAGGTCGGTGGCTTGGCCTGGTACTACCACTCCACCTACCTATCACCCTGACCCAGTGACCACACCCCACCCTGGCCCAACTACCAAGTTAGTAGTTAGGTCAGGGTTGGGGTCATTAGGTCAGGCTGATAGGTGGGTTGATAGTTGGGCCATGGTGGGGTGGGGTCACTGGGTCAGGGTTGTAGGTAGGTGGCTGGGTACTACCAAGCCACCTACCTACCCCCAAGACCAAGTGACCTCAGTTGGTAGTAGCTGGGTCCGACTTAGGTCAGGGTGGTTAGTGGGGTCACACCAGGGTTGACACGGGGCCCCATGGGCCTCCTGTCCTTAGGGGGGGTGATGACCGGGTCTGGGGGGTAGGCGTGACCGGGTCCGTCGGGCTTATGCTGGGTGGGTGACCATATGGTCCGTCGGCGACTGAGGTGGCCAGATGGGCCTACGGGGAAGGGTGACCGGGGTGACAGGGTCATCACCGGGCTTGGCACGAGGCCACATGGGTAATTGTGTGGCAGGCAGGCATAGTGGGGTACTAGGGTAGCCCTAAGTGTATTATGGGGACTAGGGTTTTGGCCAGGGCAGTTAGGACTTACTGTTGTAGGTTGGGTCAGTGTGAGTAGTTTCAGCCAGGGAGGTACTCAGCAGCGGGAGCAGGAAACGAAAAGAGGGCTGGGCCTGGCTTATGGTGGTTTTATTAACAGGGAGCTGTCAATCAAAATTAAACTTGAGGCTCTATTAGCTGGTGGGCGCCCTGGGCTAACGGTCTGGGTGGGCTTAGGTGATTCTCCTGACAACTGTACAGCCTTCCATCATTGATTGGTCAATGATGGAAGACTGTCAGTCATTGAAATGGATACATTATCACTGCCCATGCATAGCTTTTCCCTGGTTGGTGGGCGGAATCCATTAACGGTCATGACTCATTCATAGAGTCTAAAGGTTAGTGTAAGTGCAGTAGTGTAATCTGATCAAACAGCGTGGCGCGTGCAGGGGAAACTACAACAATAGAATAGATAGTGTAGCATTGCACACAGCAGTGACCTGCAATAAAAATATTTAGGGGGGCGCTTGCCCCGACGCCCTTATGGACGAGCCGCCACTGGAGTAGTAACACACATAGATACACATATCCACACACCCCTACCCCCCACCCTATACCATAACATATAATAAATACACATAAAAAAATCATTTTTATTTTATATCACAAATATATAAATACTTATTTTCATTTATACTTATTTTACTTTTGAGATTATTATGGAGTGTGGAGAGAGGAAGGGAGAGAAGGGGAGACGTGAGGAGGAGAAGAGAATAAGAGAAGAGGAGAGAGAGGAGGGAGAGGTGGTCCTGTGGAATGGAGGTGAAGTGGAGGAGAGGAGAGTGGAGGAGAGGAGAGGGGAGTGAAGTGGAGATGAGGGGAGTAGAGGAGAAGTGAGTGGAGGAGAGGGGAGTGGAGGTGTGGAATTGGAGGTGAGGTGAGTGGAGTAGAGGAGATGTGAGGGGAGGTCAGTGGAGGAGAGTGGAGTGGAGGTTAGGTAGAGGGGAGTAAAGAGTTGCCCATAGTGATAGGCACTCCCCGAGGGGGTGGGGCCTGATTCCCAAGGGGAGTGGTAGTGCGGGGGAGGGACGGGCCTCAGGATCAGAGGAGGGAGCAAAGGATTCCCGTCTACAGTCAGGAGGGCACGAGGAGATGGTGGTCCTCCTCATTGCTATCCGTAACCACCCCACTATCCTTGCGGGGGAGAGAAGGACGTAGCAGCCACAGTGACAGCAGTGGGTTTGTTAGAAAGGGATGTGAGGCCTGTGAAGCATTGCTGTGATGATGTCCGGGCCAAGGTGAGGAGGATGATGGCTGATGAGGAGAGAGAAGGGCAACACCAAGTGGTGGCCCCCAAGTGACTGTCAAGTACAGTCAAGTGGGAGAGGGTGCTCAAGGAGATGCTAAGCCAGGTGCCCATCGCCTGAACTCCGGAACTGTTGGTCCAACAGGATCCAGCCTCCAAATCAGGTGAATATCCGATAAACCAACATGCCTCCACATGTAAATCACACACACATACAAAACACACAACACATGTAAAGGATGAGCACCAATGACACTAACATGTCAGCCCCTGGATTTAACAAGTGATTGATGGATCATCCATGCGTCATTAAATCCATGAAGCTCATTAATCACTGTCATTAGTTAGTGGGAGTAATCATCCAATAGAGAGTCCATGAATGGGTATGCACACTGCAGCGTATACAGATACATTCCCGCAGCCTAAATCAAAAATAATGTCATGAGCCAATGACACACAAGCTCCCAAAGAATTGACCACATCTAGCAAATGATAGTTACACAGAGTAGAAATTAAGTAAAACATCCAGGTTCAAGACAACAAGATGCCAGATAGTTAGGGGAAAAAAACAGCAATCAATGTATCATTCAACATAATTAACACACATACCATTCTTCTCTTTATTCTAGCTGGTGGGTGGACTGGGCCCGTTGGTGAGCGAGCGGCAGGGGCATTGGCTCCATCAGAGCAGGATATTTTCTTGACCGTGCCCCCGCCCAACAGGACCTGGCACAGGAGGAGGAGGCAAGGAGATGATCAGAGGGCCCAAGATATGAGGAGGAGCACCAATTAATCTCGGCAATGAGGTCACCTGCTGGACCTTCAGCCACACTCATGCCATTGGACCACACTGTCCCCCTCTTATAACAAATCTGTTCACCACCTGAGCCCTCCTACAGGACAGACCAACTGGCATTTCCCCCCACCACCTCCTCCTCCCAGTAGCGCCACAGCTGCTACAGGCTCCAGCTGAGCGCCAGCCCCTCCGAACTGGGCCATCACCACCGCAGCTTCCTCACCCATGCCCACACAGAGCAGACCCACATCTCAAGGTCCACCATTGGAAGCCGCCGGTGGGAAATGCTGGTCCTGATGTGGCAGCTGGTGGGTGCTACTCAGGGGCTCCAGACTAGTATGTCCTCCAACCTCGCCTCCTCGGACAGTAGCCTTCAGAGGCTTTATAGGGAGGTGAGGAGGCACAACCTCATGATGGAGTACTACCTGGCTAGGCTGCTACATGTGGTGGATAACCAGAGTGGGCTCCACATCCTCCACCCATGATGCCTCCCCCGCACACTCCTCACCTCCCTCAATGCCTCTGACAGCTCCGGTGTCTCTGCCTCCTGTGGGGATGCCTCCCCCTGCAACCCCCCCCCCCTCAACAAGGGAGAAGATGTGCAGCCACGTGGGGTTAGGGCCCTGTGGAAAGGCGGAGGAGGATGTAGGGACTGCACATATTTACTGACCTTCTCAACAGCACTCCTCAGTGACAATCTAAAGGTCCAAATGTTAACGTAATCTAGCCTGGCTACAGAGTATAGGATCATGGCCTATGTGATAGGTGATATTTTGTAAGCAGATGACTACGTCCCATCGCATGGTACATTAACCTCTTCTCTGTGTTTAAGTTTAATATTTCACCAATTGATGGTCACTGAGAAATGGCATTAAGAAGAGATGCTGCAATCCCTATATTTTATAAAACCTTATTCTTTATTAATTTGCCTTTTTTTTTATTTTAGGCACCATTCAGGTCCATGAAGGCATCTTCTTTGTCTGCAAGCATTGTTAACAATTTGAAGTAATCACATATATAGTTGTCGTACTGCGAGTTGTCGTCACACTTTGCGGTCCACGGAGCGTGTTTCGCAACTGCGGCCCTAACGGGCGCTCATCGTGAGCCATGCAATGAGCACCAAGGGCGGTCACTGCAGGGCTTGAGATGACTTATTAGGCACGAAATACTTTAATGCCCGCAATACTTTATCAGGGTTCGAGATGACGCCCGAGGGACTTAGGCTGCAATGAGCGCCTTTGGCACTCATTGCAGGCCGCAACAGGAGACCCGCGGGAGTAAGCTGCAATGAGCACCAAAGATTGCACATTGCAGGGCTTAAGTTGACTTACGAGGCACGCAATACTTTTTTTTAACTGTAATCATATGTTTGCATGTCACTAATCTTCAGTAATTTGGGATATGGTGTTGTAATGTCTGAGTGTTTGGACTTTCAATGTTAAAAGTGATGTTTGTATTATTTTAACATTATTGCACATACTGGTGCACCTAACACCTAAAATCTGCATGAAGTGTGCCATCCTTCTAAAATAATGATCTCTATTTATTGTCCAATACATTGTTATGTGGACATTCAAGCCCATTACAGTGACACAGGTGTGGTTTCCAAATGACCACATGTATTTATCATCACTAGTTTTATTCTAACCGTTTGGGAGATCATGCTTGAAGAACATACTTGGTGATGTTTGTGAGTTAATACTCATGAAAACTGTTGTACTGTTGATTATCACTATTCCCCTGCAGGGATGTTAAACAAATGACAGGTAATAATAAAAAATTATTAATACAATACAACAACACTTGATATGATTTCACAGAATTATTATTGTTAGACATTTTGGCACATGGCCTACAGCAATGGCGTGGGTGTAGCCAACAGCATGGGTACAACATGAGTGTAGCCAAGATTGTCCCTGATGGAGGTGAGTTTGCTGTTGCTTCATGTGCTTCTCCACAACCTCCATATGTGTTTGTGGGCCTTCCTGATGAGTTTAACAACATTAGTGTAGTGTATCTTCCCATGGTACTTGACATATGTCATGTGGCGGTGTAATATTGCAATTAGTTATTTTTCTAACATAGATATGATGACTGACATATGTAAATGAATATATCTATATTTGTCAAGTCCACATTTGAACCTCAGTGAGTGTTACGTATCATTTGTAAGGCAGTTCCATATTTTTTTTCATGCAATTTAGTCATGTACTGTGTCTTTAATAGCTTCATGCATCTTGCAACAACGCTTTTAATATTACAGTATGCATAACCATTCCAAAAAATAAAAATATTTTTTTTTCTGGCCTATTTGTATCTTGGAGATTGATGTGTAATTAATTCCTATGCTTTTAAAGAACAGTGTTGTGTATTATTAGCTGTTACAGCTTTAGATGTTGTTAGGAAAATCCTTTCTGAGTCCTATTTAGTACCCATAATATTTTTGACAGAAATTTTGCAATTTAAAGGTTAGAGTTCATTAGCGAGTGTCTTTAGCACTATTAACTTTGGTGGGCTTGAAAAATCAATGATGGAGATAGGGCTGAGTTTGGGTGGGTAACTCACAACTGGAATGCAAATAGCTCAATGTAGCCAATTGAACATCCATAACCTTTACAAGCTGCATTTCATGTTCAAGTAATTGCGATTTGGGCAATTGAATGGGGTCCTATGTCTTGATAATATTCTCACCTAACTCAACATACATCTTGAATGTCTCTCCATGTTAACCTACGGTATATTTTACACTAATAAAAACAACTTTGCAATCAACTTTGTTTTATTTTCTTCGATCGGTGTATCAGCTTGTATCATTGATTGTATGGCAAAAACACTGACCTAAGTTCCATGGACGTCTAACCAATAGCTTTACAAATTTAAATACCTTTTTAAAATAATTTGGATTCTGAAAAAGATGGAAGGATCGACTCAAAAAAAAATGAAACAAGTAAAACACAATTTAACATTAACGTTTTTGTTTTTGCAGTCAGTGGTTAATTGGATATTTCAAACAGATTGCCACTCTTGTTGGCTTTTCATTACATCCAATTACGATCATATACATGAACATGTAAAGACAAAAAGATAAAAAGAAAAAAAACAACAACACCCAAGTGCAGTTTATACACAAATCTATATTGCATAAAAATGGAACATATGCCATTAGTGGCGGAGCTATTGAGTTCAGGGCCCCAGTACAAAAAAACATGTTTGGGCCCCCCTACGGTCCCAATTAATGTCAGGAGACTGGGATGGCCATTCCACAATCTTCATCTTTTTCTGCTGTAGCAACTGAAGGGTCAACTTTTTATTTTTAATCTGCTCTGTGAATAAGTGCAGGAAGCTAAAGTGTGTTTTCTGACCTGTGCTGTGTAATCAATGTCCAGGTGAGAGTGGGTGTGGTTTGGCCTGTGTAGAGGTATATCTGTGTGCAGTTGTGTGTTGTTCTGTTTGAATCTGCTCTGCGAATAAATGCAGGAAGCTAAAGGGTGTTTTCTGCCCTGTGGGCTGTAATGAGTGTCCAGGATAGTAGGCTGGGTCTATTTTAACAAGGGAAGGAGCAAACATGGGACCTTGAAAACAGTTCTAGTGCAAGGAGGGAGTTCAAAGAAAAAGGGGTTAAGGTGCAGAAAAGCAATCTTTATACAAATACATTGATTTGTTTTCTCAATGTATTTTTGTACCTGGTAAGCATGAGTCAGTCCAGTGGCAACCTCACGTGCATGAGTGTACATCCTGCCACATGTATGCACTACTGAAACAGATGATCCAGAGTCCATACCTCTGTGACAGGTGTGAGCATATTGCCTCTCTGGAGGCTCAATTGGAGAACTGGAGAGGAGAATTACAACACTTCATGATATTGCCACATTGAAAGGGAGTTGGTGGTCACAGAGCACAGTTTAGCTGGGACTAGCATGGAGGGTGGAGATGGGGTTAGTGAGGATGTCAAGGGAGGTAGCTTGGTTACAGTTAGAAGGGGAAGCAGGGGGAACAGGTGGAGGAGGCAGGCCAGTTCTGATTTGACATTTAAACACAAACAGATTTGCCAGGTTGAGTGAAACTGTTGGTGATGTTCATTCATGAATGGCAATGCCAGATAGAGCTGTTCCCTGTAACAGCCAGGAGAACAGTTCTACTGGAGGAGTGGGAGGGCAGAATAGGCAGAGCAACAGAAAGTTTTTGGTGGTAGGGAACTCTGTTATTAGGAAGGTAGATCTCAGCAATCAAACAGTTTGCTGTCTCCCGGGTGCTCGAGTTCAGCATGTTGTAGATCGGGTGGATACATTATTGGAAGGGGCTGGTAATGAACCGGTGGTCTTGGTACATATTGGTAACAATGACAAAGTGGAAGATGGAGTGTCCTACGGAATGATTTTAATGAACTAGGAAATAAATCTAAGGCAAGAACCTCCAAGGTAATATTTTCTGAGATGCTACCAATGCCACGTGCTAGACCAGGGAGACAGAAGGAGCTTAGGGAGGTTAATGCGTGGCCAAAAAAGTGCTGCAGGACAGAGGGTTTTGATTTTTTAGAGCACTGGGCTGACTTCTCACTTGGGTACAATCTCTATAGCAGTGATGGATTGCATCTTAATGATGAGGGAGCTTGTGTGCTAGGGAAAAGGATGGTAGAATGGCTGGGGGAGTTTTTAAACTAGTAGGTGGGGGAGATACTAGATAGAAGTTTTGGGGTAGTTGCTTTGCTAAATGTAATGTTATTTGTTCTGTTTGTATTCACCCGTCAAGAGTATTGAGGAGGGTCTGTAAGAGCAGGTTTCTGTTCTTTAGACTCCCATTTATTCAACACAGGTGGGGGATGTATGTTGTAAACTCGATAGCCGTGTGGGCACTATATGGATTATGGGACTTACCAAGTAAGATACATGAATTCTCAAATTTTGACCTATGCTTAAAGGATTAAAAATAGTTTCTCATAATGTTAATGGATTGAACTCCCCGACCAAAAGGAAAATAGCCTTCCTAAACTATACGAAAATCAAAGCAGACATATTGTGCTTGCAGGAAACTCACATGAAGAAAGATTCATCTAAGTATTTGGCCGATAAACAATACCCCTTTAATATACATTCGACTTTCACAAATAAATCTAAGGGAGTATCTATAATGTTTAATAAAAGACTGCAGGTCTCCGAATTATTCTCAAAAATAGATCATCTAGGGAGATATATAATATGGTCAGGGTATATCAATAATAGTCTGTTTACTATTGCTAATGTCTATCTGCCCAATAAAAACCAAATCAGCTATCTAAAAACCTTCCTGAAAGATCTATATAAATTAAAGAGAGGGCTGCTTATTCTATGTAAAGATTTTAATCAGATTAGGGACCCCCATATGGATAAACAGAGGGCCCACAAGATCAAAACTGAAGTCAAAGAATGCAAAAATGCCATCGACTTCTCCAATATCTTGAATAGTTATGAACTATTCGACATATGGAGGGTCTTCCATCCTAATAGTAAAGATTATACATTCTTTTCGAATCGGTTCGAATCTTTGTCTCGCATAGATTATATATTCTCTGATTCGAACACACTAAAATTGATAGCGAAATCAGATATCATCTTAACACCCTGGTCAGACCACAGTATGAATTCTATCATTCTCATGGATTCATTGGAATCGAAAGTATCAAAAAGATGGAAATTCAATCCTACACTATTTAAAAATATAGACAATCTTAACGCAGTAAAAAGGGATACTCTGGAATTTTTTGAGCTTAATAAAGACACAGTGTCCTCCAGTAAGACATTATGGTGCTCCTATAAAGCCTATATTAGGGGTACTATAATCTCAAGGATGGTAGTCCTAAATAAGCAAAGGGGTCTACCTCTTAAAACCCTATATATCGAACTCAAGAAACTCCATCAGCTTAACAAAAGGAGCCCAAATAAAAATATTGGACTCCAAATAAATACATTAAATAACCAAATAAATCGTATCCTACAATCCCAGGCAGACAACCTCCTTTGGAGACTGCAACAATCCAACTTTCTTTTTGGTAATAAAACAGGTAAAATTCTCGGGAATAGATTAAAGAAACAGCGAAACTACAATAGGATCCTAAAAATAGTAGATAATGAGAAAAGAGTTCACTTGAACCCAGACAAAATCGGTGAGCTTTTCCAGGGATTTTATGAGAATCTATACAACGTAGATAAAGATAAAAACCTGGTGATACCAGACAGGGCTGCTGTTGATTCCTTCTTAGATAAGATCGAGATCCCTAGGATTTCGGATCAAGAATCCCTAGATCTAAATAGGGAACTATCTAGCAAAGAAATTACTATAGCAATAAATTCAGGCAAAACAAATAAAGCACCAGGTCTAGATGGGTTCGATCATATGTTCTATAAAATGCTTCATTCTGAGCTCAAACCGTCTATGCTTAGTTTATTCAACAAAATTAAACAATCAGGCCATATTCCTTTAGAAATGACAGAGACAAAAATTATAAATATTTTGAAGGAAGGGAAGAACCCTGAGGAGTGCAGTAGCTACAGGCCAATCTCACTAAAAAACATAGATGTTACAATTTATTCAAAAATCCTAGCAAATAGATTAAAGAAGATCATTGTCAATCTGATCCATCTGGATCAAACTGGATTTATCCCTGGTCGCCAGATGTCAGATAATACAAGACGTCTTTTGAATATACTATCCTATGTCAAAAATAAAGATATACCGGTAATGATACTTTCATTAGATGCTGAAAAAGCGTTTGACAGGGTTAACTGGGAATTTCTACAGTGTGTACTGGTGAAATTTGGCCTGGGCGACTTCGCTTCAAAGTCAGTCAAAGCTCTTTATAGAAACTCTTTCTCACGTATTGTGAATCCTGACTTTGAATCTAAACAATTTAAAATTGGGAACGGCACCCGTCAGGGCTGCCCTTTATCCCCGCTTCTATTTACACTCTTCTTGGAACCTCTAGCTATATACATTCGTCAGTGTAATGAAATCAAAGGTGTTTGTATAGGTAAAGAAGAATTTAAATATATGGCCTTTGCCGATGACATTATAGTTACCATAACAAACCCTGAATACGCGTGCTACAAACTCCAAGAAATAATTGAGGACTTTGGCAGGCTCTCATTTTTTAAAGTCAATCAGACAAAGTCAGATACCTTAACAAAAGGAATACCACTGGAAACTAAGAATAAATTAAGGGAAGACTTTAGGTTTAATTGGGATTCCAAATATATAACCCATCTGGGAATAAGATTCTCTTTTCGGGTGGATAATATTCTTAATGACAACATTAATGAGGTTATGAAGCTAATTAGACCTATATTAACTGATTGGAGCCATCTAAACCTATCCTGGTCAGCCCGAATAGCATCAATTAATATGAACATACTTCCCAAAATTACATACTGTATGAGATCCATACCCGATATCTTGGCTAATAATTATCTCAAGTGTATACAGGATCAACTAGATAAATTTATGTACGCAGCGAAAAAACCTAGAATTCGGAAAAGCATAACTTACAGTAAATTTTCTAATGGTGGCTTAAATGCACCAAGTTTAAAAGAAATCCATCTTAAGATAATTATTGCCCAACTCATTGGTTGGCATATTACTAAAGATAAGCCAAGATGGCTATCGCTGGAAGAAGCGTTAGTGAAGGACCATCCCATTCAAATTTTGATCTGGTTACCCGCATATGATAAAGCTTTATATAGCGATCTCCCAAAAAACTTAATCAATATCATTAAAATTTGGTATAAATATAGAAGAAAGATGCAGTTAACAAATATACCCTCAATCGTAGCTCCACTGGAATATCTGAGTTTGAGGGCGCAATGTCCCTCAATAAAGATGCTATCTGATAAGGGTTTAAGATGTATCTCCTACCTATATAACAAAGGTATTCTTCTTACTATTCAGGAGCTGCAGCAGAATTTGGAGCTAAATAATAAATTCAACTGGTTAAACTACGAAAGTCTTAAGTTAAATCTAATGGGGAGAGGATATAAACTCTCAGGGATGAATAGTCCTACTAAAATAGAGGAAATCATTCTAAAAGGAGATTTTTCACATCTAATCTCTAAGTGCAGTAGACCTATTGATGACTCTGTCCCCTTTATTAAAAGCCTAGGGGTTAAAGGGTGGGAAATGGATCTTGGAATCTGCCTAGATGAGACAAGTTGGAAGTATAGTCTAAAAACCACAAAAAAGTCCTCGGTTAATATAATATATACAGAGCTATATTTCAAAATTATTCATAGATGGCACTTAACTCCAGTTAAATTGAGGAAAATCAACTCAGAGGAGTCAGATTGCTGTTGGAAACGATGTGGCTCACGAGGGACTTATTACCACATCTGGTGGGAATGCAATAAAATGCAGAAGTGGTGGTTAGACATCTTCCAACTAATATGCAAATTGCTTGACAAACAAATTTTATGGTCTCCTCAAGTTGCCATTCTCCACATGAACTTAGAGAAATTCCCGCCCACTGAGAGGTATCTGATTTGCCATATATTGTATTAGTAGCCAAATACCTTATTGTCAAATACTGGAAGCTACCTACAATCCCAGCTTTTAGCGAATTGTGCAATCTTATCTCTACAAATAGAGAGTTAATGAATAACAGTAACCCTTTTTCCTTTGGAGCGCAAGGTCTGCCATTTTAGCTGGCTGAAATGGGACAGCTACACGGAATCCTTATAACCATAGCAAATTCACTCTTATATTCTGTATTGCTCTCCTTATTTATGACATGGTAAATAAGTTCCTTCAGTCTGATTATGAAATGTATCTAGATTTGTTTCCACATTGATGTCGGGTTTAGGTGTGTTTGTATTTTATGTACTAATCTAGATACTAATGTATTTATTGTACTTTGTAAGTTCTTCTGTTTGTCTTTTCTTTAGTTTCAAATTTAAAAAATCAAATAAATAAAAAAAAAATTAAAAAAAAAGTGTATGCTTGCTAATGCAAGAAGTTTGCCTGGGGAAATGGGTAAGCTAGAATTATTAGCGATACAAGAAAAATGGGACTTAATAGGCATTACTGAAACATGATGGGATGAATATCATGACAGTTAATTTGGATGGTTATAACTTATTTAGGAAAGATAGGGGTAATGGTAGAAGAGGAGGAGGGATTTGCCTGTATGTTAAAAGCCTGGTTTTAAACCTATAGTCAGGGAAGATTTTTATAGTAGAACTAGCAACAACATTGAATATTTGTGGGTAGAGATAAATAGCGGCGGAGCTAAATCTAAAAGAAAATTTGTAGGAATATGTTATAAAACCCCAACTATAGTTGAGGGTGATGAATTGCAAGTATTGCTGCATATAGATAAAGCAGCTAAGTATGGCAAGTTCTAATAATGGGAGATTTTAACTACCCTGAAATAAACTGGATAAATGAGACCAGCAGTTCAGCTAAAGGGAGCAGGTTCTTGAGTGCACTCAGGGATAAATATTTGGCCCAGGTTATACAATAACAACTAGAAATGAGGCTATCTTGGATTTAGTCATCACGAAGAATATTGATATAATATTAATTGTTAAAATAGGGGAACCCTTGGTGAATAGTGATCACAACACAGTTTTAGTTGAGATTGAATTAAAAAAAAAAAACTGTAAGGGGCCAACAAAAACTCTTATTTTTAAAAGGGCTAACTTTAAGGGCAGCAATACAACTTATAGACTGGGATAAAGAACTTACAGGGAAAAATACTGAAAATAAATGGACAACATTCAAATCCTTACTAAATATGCATGCACATCGGCATATACTGTGTGAAAATGAAATGAATAGGACTAAATCACATCCCATGTGGCTTAACAATGGCTTAAAGATCATGATAAGGAAAAAAAAAACATTCACTTAAATTATACAAGAAGGAGGGAACAGAGGCTGCTTTATGTGAATATAAGGAAATCAACAAGGCTTGCAAAAGAGCTATTAGACTGGCTAAAATAGAAAATGAGAAGTTAGTTGCAAAAGGGAGTAAGACTAACCCTAAAATATGTTTTAAATATATTAATGGGAAGAAGGCCAGGAAGGAAGCTATAGGAACATTACAATGTCACACAGGCTGTCTGATAATTAGTGACCAGTAAAAGGCAGATGAGCTAAATAGGTTTTTTTCATCTGTATACACAAGGGAGGTACCAGTGGTTGGGACACGGAAACATAATGGGGCTACGCTACCTTCACCAAATAATTGGTTAACTCAGGAAGAAATCCAAAAGTGGTTGGAAAAATAAATGTTACTAAAGCACCAGGTCCTGATGGAATACATCCAAGGGTACTGAGGGAACTGAGTTCTGTAATAGCCAAACCATTATATCTCATTTATATCAAATTTTTCAAGACTCACTCACCACAGGGTTGCTACCAGATGACGGACTAAAAGCAGATGTGATACCTATATTTAAGACGGTCAGCAAGAGCAAATCTGGGGAATTATAGACCTGTAAGCCTCACATCTGTAGTTGGGAAGCTTTTAGAAGGATTAATAAGGGACAGTATACAAGAATCTTTCTATTTGAATAAGATCATAAGTAGGAGTCAACACATATTTATGAAAGATAGATCATGTCAAATCAAATTAGTTTCTATGAGGAGTTAAGTAGGAACTTGGATCAGACAACTCGGTGGATGTAGTCTTTTTGGATTTTGCAAAGGCTTTTGATACAGTGCCACATGGAAGACTAATGTGCAAATTAAGGGATGCAGAAATTGCAATAAATATCTGCTCATGTATTGAGAGCTGGCTAAAAGATAGGAAGCAAAAGGTTGTTGAAAATGGAACATACTCCGAATGGACTAATGTGGTAAGAGGGTTTATTCAGGGGTCAATATTAGGTCCTTTCCTTTTTAACATATTTATTAATGACGTAGAAGTAGGACTCAAAAGTATTGTGCAAGGTAATTAAATCAGATAATGATGTACTTTGCTACCAAAGAGATTTGCATAAATTAAAGAAATGGGCGGCTAAATGGCAGATGAGATTTAATACAAATAAATGTAAAGTTATGCATTTGGGAAGGAAAAATAGCCATGCAATTTATAATTTGAGCAAATATAGGGGTATCAGATATTGAAAAGGATTTGGGAGCACTTGTGGACAACCACCTAGGTAACAGTGCCCAATGCCAAGCAACAGCTGCAAAGGCAAATAAAATATTAGCATGTATTAAAAAGGGTTTAGAAGGAAGGGAAACAAATATAATTCTGGCACTATACAAAGCCCTAGTATGCCCCCATTTGCAATATGGAGTACAATTTTGGGCACACATCATAAAAAGGACATTTTAGAGCTTGAAAAAGTACAGAGAAGGGCAACAAAACTAATAAGGGGAATGGAGGGGCTAAGTTATGAAGAAAGACTAACCAAATTAAACTTATTTTCCCTTGAAAAAAGGCATCCCCTTGGGCATATGATTACCTTATTTAAATACTTCCAGGGTCAATATAAGGCTTTGTGAAGTGAATGTTTTCTGCCAACAGGTTTTCAACTGACAAGAGGACATCCCTTGAGTTTAGAAGAAAAAAGATTTCACCTTAAATAAAGAAAAGGGTTCTTCACAGTTAGGTTGGTTAATCTGTGGAATTCTCATACCAAAGAAGAGGGTGACAGTGAATTTGATAGATAACTTTAAAAAGAAGTTATATATATTTTTGAATAAAGAGGGCATTCAAGGTTATCCTAGATAAATACCGAAGGAATGTTGATCCAGGGAGAAATTCGATCGCCAGTATCTGGAGACAGGAACTAATTTAGCTTTTTTTCCCCGTATGAGACAATTGTTTTTTTTTTTCTGTTTGCCTTCCTCTTGATCAATTACCAATTATCACACATAATAGTTGTGGTAATTGCAAGTGTTGGTCACTCCAAATTAAAAATTACGGGCTTGCTATTGTGCAATGAGTGGCCCGAAAGATACAGGTGTAATGATGTAGGAATCACAAGGTTGTGGAGACCAGCAGCCAAGGTCAGCAATAATCCAGTTCAGCAACTTGTAGGTGAAACAGGAACAAGCTTTATTGAAGTGATCAGGAACCACACAATAATCTGGCAAGGATACAGAGACAGGAAGTGCCTTATATAGGCCAAGAACCAGACAGCTGACCAGACACAGCTAAAGAGAGTTGTCACTGATTTCATTGCTTTTAGAGTCAAGGTATCAGATCTCAGGCAAATCTGCAAGAGGCAGGCTGGTGTACCGGTAGGGAAGAGGTTTAGCAACATGGAAACCAGGGTTCGAATCCCAGCAGAGTCAATTCCTCCCATTACCCCCACCTCTATAGGTGCAGCCTCTGGATGCCCTATTACCCGGTTTAGCAGGGTACTGTGCATGGAAAGACCGAAGAAGATCAGGAGTGGGAATATTTTCCACTGGTTCCCACGATCTATCCTCCTCACCGTAGCCTTTCCACCGAAGCAAATATTGAAGCTTGTTACGGAAGATCCTGGAGTCAAGAATTTTTTCCACTTCGTACTCATCCTCACCATCTACAAGGACTGGAGGTGGGGCAGGCAGGGCTCGGCCAGGGAAAGTATTTTCATGAAAAGGTTTAAGCAGTGCAACGTGAAACGCTGGATGTATTTTCATGGAATTTGGAAGTTGCAAACGGAAAGTGACAGCATTGATCTGAGCAATGATCTCAAAAGGTCCCATGAACCTTTGACCCAATTTATGAGAAGGAATCCGAAGCTTAAGATTCTTTGTTGACAGCCACACCTTGTCACCAACATGATAGACTGGGGCCTCCTTTCTATGCCTATCAGCAGCTCTTTTGTAACATTCCTGAGCCTCCAAAAGAGTCTCTTTCAACAGTGCTTGGGAATCACGTAAGGCGGTTAGCCGGTCAGTGACAGCAGGAATGGAAGTAGTAATTGGGAGACTGACTAGAAAGGTCGGATGGTAACCATAGTTGGCAAAAAATGGGCTCAAAGAAGTGGAGCAGTGTTGGGCATTGTTATAGGCAAACTCCGCTGTGGGTAGAAAATCCAGCCAGTCATCCTGCAGGTAACTAATATAGCACCGCAAATATTGCTCCAAAGTCTGGTTGGTTCGCTCAGTCTGTCCATTACTTTGCGGGTGAAAAGCTGACGACAGATTTACATTAATACCTAGATTAGAACAAAAATGTTTCCAAAAACGAGATGTAAACTGCACTCCCTTGTCAGAAACTACTTCATCGGGCACTCCATGTAAGCGAAATATTTCCTGAATAACCAGGTCAGCCGTCTGTTTAGCTGAAGGGAGACCACGAGCTGGTATGAAATGACCCATCTTAGTTAACCTGTCCACAACAACAAGAATGGTAGTGTGTTCCTTAGAGGGAGGTAGTTCCACAATAAAGTCCATGGATATAGATCCCCAGGGACAATGAGGAATCGGAAGTGGCTGAAGCAAGTCAACAGGGGATGAGCGAGGAGTCTTATGTCTGGCACATATATCACAAGAGGACACATACTTCTTAACATCCTCATGATACTTCGGCCACCAAAAGGATCGGGCAAGTAGCTCTTGTGTCTTTCGGATTCCTGGATGACCTGCTGGTTTTGAGTCATGGTAAAGACGTAAAAGGTCCAGTCGCACTGACTCCGGAGCAAACAGACGTTGTTGAAAGATCCAAAACCCATTAAGCATCGTCATATGGAGATCACGAAGAACTGGGTCTTCAGCATAGATCAGAGGGAAATGTAACTCCTATAAATATATCCTCCGGCAAGATGGTGGTCTTGGTTACGGTAGTATGGAGGGGGTCAGCTATTCTAGACAAGGCATCCGCCTTACCATTCTTGGAGCCAGGACGGTATGTAACCAAAAAATTAAACCTCGAGAAGAATAGGGACCAGCGTGCTTGTCTGGCTGACAGTCTCTTTGCTGATCGAATACATTCCCGATTTTTGTGATCTGTGAGGACAGTAATTGGATGGGTGGCTCCCTCCAAGAGATGTCTCCATTCGGTGAAGGCAGCTTTTATAGCTTCATTATTCCCTATGTCATAGTTTCTTTCTGCTGGCACCATCTGGCGGGAATAGAAGGCACACAGATGTAACAGCATCTTAGGTCCAGTCCTTTGAGACAGTATAGCACCAACAGCTGAATCAGAAGCATCAACCTCCACAATAAATGGTAATTCCGGCTGAGGATATACCAGGACAGGGGCAGAGGTAAACAGAGTCTTTAATCGGGAAAATGTGGTATCTGCCTTATCGGACCACTGAAAAGGAGTCCCTTTACGTGTAAGTTCAGTGATCGGTGTAATAACGGCAGATAAATTCTTAATGAAACGCCTGTAAAAATTGGCAAACCCCACAAATCTTTGAACATCTTTTTCATTCTTGGGGATGAGCCAGTCCAGCACAGCTTTAATTTGACTTGCGTCCATACTTAAACCTTTGGGAGTTATTACATACCCCAGGAATTGAATTTCTGTTTGTTCAAACTCACATTTTTCTAGTTTAATGTATAGGTGGTGGGTACGAAGGCACTCCAGATCTATACGGACCTGTTTTCTGTGGTTTTCAAGATTATCAGAGAATATTAGGATATCATCCAAATATGCCACAACAAACTGATCCAGGAGATTTCGTAAGTACATCATTGATAAGATGCTGGAAAGTTGCAGGGGCATTACACAGCCCAAATGGCATTACTAGATATTCGTAATGCCCGTACCTGGTTCTGAAAGCTGTTTTCCATTCATCATTTGGTCTTATGCGAACCAGATTATATGCCCCCCGAACATCAAGCTTCGTAAATATTTTAGAGGAGCGAAGTCTCTCCAAAAGTTCAGGAATCAGAGGCAAGGGGTAGCAGTTTTTAACAGTGATGTTATTAATGTCCCTGTAATCAACGCATGGCCGTAGGCTGCCGTCTTTCTTTTCTACAAAGAAAATAGGAGCTCCTGCTGGAGAAGTAGATGGTCGAAGCTCTATCATAAGGCCTGTGGGGTGGAAGCTGATCAGCATTCTTCTTATCACAGACATCTGCAAAATCCAGATATTGTAGAGGAAGCTTAGTCAAGTTTGTAGCAACCATTTCATTAATTGTTGTGGCAACAGGTGTTACCTTAGTGGGTTGACAATTCATTAAGCAGTGTTCTGAAGGAAAGGACAAAGTTCTGATCTTCCAATCAATCTGTGGGTTATGCAGAGCAAGCCAAGTTACCCCCCAAATCACTGGAAACTGTGTTGAGGAAATTAGGTGGAAAGATATAGCCTCATGGTGATTCACTTCCAGAGTAAACTTTAAGGGCACAGTCTCATGTGTAACCGGGCCTGACGTAAGTGGAGAACCGTCTACTGTCTCCATTAACACAGGTGAAGAATTAGGGATAGACTGAATTCTATTTCCTGCTGCAAATTTAATGTCCATAAAGTTTCCGCCTGCTCCAGAATCTATCATAGCTGTAGTTGAAATTTTACGATCACCACATTGCAACGTGATAGGCACCACAAAATGAGGATGTTGAGTCAACATACCCTCTTCGCCATGAGCCAGAGAAAACAAGGGTTGTGTGACAGAATCCAATTGATCTGAAATCTGTGATTGGTGTTGAATCTGTGAACTCTCAGCCGCCATAGCTATTGTTCTTTTGGATTTGCTAGGGCAATTGATTGCATAGTGCCCTGCACTACCACAATACAGGCATAAATTGTGAGTGCGTCACCACTGTTTTTCTTCGTTGGATAATGGCCCTCTTATTAGATTTACCTGCATAGCCTCTGGCACAGAGTCTGTAGGTGTTTGTGGGATCGGAGTAGAAGTTCTTGAATAGGAAATTGGAGTAGTACTTGGTCTAAAAGAGCCCTGTCTTTCCAATCTTCTTTCAGAAAGTCTCCGATCAATACGGATAGCCAAACGCACAAAGGCATCAAAGTCAGCAGGAAGATCAACACGAGCTAGCTCCTCTTTTATAGCTTCTGAGAGACCTTTTCTGAAGTGGAACCTTTGGGCTTATTGGTTCCAGGTAGTATCAGCAACCCACTGTCTGAATTCAGCAGCATATTCAGCCACCGAGCGCCTCCCTTGATGCAAATGAAGGAGAGTGGCTTCTGTTGTAGCACATTGATTTGGGTCATCAAAAACTAAACACATGGCCTCAAGAAAGTCATTTAGATTACCCAAGACTGAACTGTCCTGTTCCAGAAGAGTGGAGCCCCAAGCCAGGGCTTCATCTTTGAATAGTGAAAAAATAAATCCCACCTTCTCTCTTTCAGATGGAAATTGGTGAGGTAACATCATGAAGTGCAAACGGCATTGATTTAGGAAACCCCTAAATCTTTTGCGATCTCCTCCAAACTTTTCTGGCAGGGGCAAGCGGGCATCTTGTGCCGGTGTTACAGTAGCAGCCGCAACATCACGTGCCCTGTAGCTGGTATACTCACTGTGCATTGACTGAAATTTATTTTGCAGTTCAGCTACCTGGTCCTGTAGCACTTAAATGGTCTGTGCCTGGGTCTGCACAGTTCTTGCAGTAAAAGCAACCTGTTGAGCCTGCAGTTCAGCTACCTGGTCCTGCAGCACTTCAATGGTCTGTGCCTGGGTCTGCACAGTTCTTGCAAATAAAGCAACCTGCTGGGCCAATGCAGAATCTGTCCTGGCGGTCTCCATGAAAGGGACAGATTATTCTGTAATTATGTAGGAATCACAAGGTTGTGGAGACCAGCAGCCAAGGTCAGCAATAATCCAGTTCAGCAACTTGTAGATGAAACAGGAACAAGCTTTATTGAAGTGATCAGGAACCACACAATAATCTGGCAAGGATACAGAGACAGGAAGTGCCTTATATAGGCCAAGAACCAGACAGCTGACCAGACACAGCTAAAGAGAGTTGTCACTGATTTCATTGCTTTTAGAGTCAAGGTATCAGATCTCAGACAAATCTGCAATAGGCAGACTGGTGTACCGGTAGGGAAGAGGTTTAGCAACATGGAAACCAGGGTTCAAATCCCAGCAGAGTCAATTCCTCACAACAGGGTTGCCGATGCATGCAATTCGCAAGGCCCGTAATGTAGAGGGGGGGAGACTTGCAATGAGCGCCGAAGGCCCCAAAGTTAGGGCTTTGCCTAGGCTTGCAATAAATGAGGCCTGTAACATAGAGGCCAAGGGGAGAGGCCTGTGATTGCGTGGCCCGAAATTTAGAAAGGGGAGAGACTCGCAATGAGTGCCGAAGGCCCAAAAGTTACATGTTTCCCGAGCCCTGCAATGAGCGAGTCTTGTATCATAGAGGGGAGTGGGGTGAGAGGCCCGCAGTGCTGAAGGAGGTCATCACGTGGCTCGCAATTTATAAGGGGGGAGAGATGGAAACTTACGGGTTTGCTGAGGCCTGCAATGAGCTATGCCTGTAACATAGAGGGTTGGGGAGAGAGGCCTGTGATGAGCGTTGAAGGGGCTCATCACGCACCACGAAATTTAGAAGGGGGGAGAGACTTGCAATGAGTGCCGGAGGACTGAAACTTACGAGTTTGCCGAGGCCAGCAATGAGCTATGCCTGTAATGTAGAGGGTTGGGGAGAGTGGCCTGTGATGAGCTTTGAAGGTGCTCATCACACACCCTGAAATTTAGAAGGGGGGAGAGACTCGCAATGAGCGCTGAAGGCCCAAAAGTTATGAGTTTGCCAAAGCTGCAATGAGCGAGGTCCATAACGTAGAGGGGAGAGCCTCGCATTGTTTGTCAAACAGCATTGTCAGGCTTCAAATCTTTTTGCCGTCATTTTTGACTGGCAAGTCGCTAGTTAACAAATAATCCACATATTAAAAGAATCAGAAGAAATCTAAAAAGGTTTAACTTGATGGACTGAAAGTCTTTATTCAACCACTAATACTATGTAACTATGTCATTTGGCTATGTGCTTAGGGTCATTGTCATGCTGTAAAGTCCAAGAGCGTCCCATGCGCAGCTTTTGTGCAGAAGAATGCAAATGCAAAAAGTATTTTCTGATAACATGCTGCATTCATCTTGCCATCAATTTACACAAGATTCCCTGTGCCTTTAGAGCTCACAGACACCCAAAACATCAGTGAGCCACCACCATGCTTCACAGTGGGGATGGTATTATTTTCATTATAAGCCTTGTGGACCCCTCTCCAAACATAGAGCTTATGGTTGTGACTATAAAGCTCTATTTTGGTCTTGTCATTCCAAGTTACAGTCTGCCAGAATCTGTGAGGCATGTCATGGTGTTGTCAGGCAAATTGTAACCAGGCTTTTTTGTGGCATTGGCGCAGTAAAGGCTTCTTTCTGGCAATTCAACCATGAAGCTCATTTGTATTCAAGTATCGTCATATTGTGTTATTTGAAACAGAGCAGCCTGTATTTCTCTTGAGGTTACCAGTGGGTTTTTCTTTTAATTTCCGAACAATACTTCTGGCAGTTGTGGCTGAAATCTTTCTTGGTCTACCTGACCTTGGCTAGGTATCAAGAGATCCCCGAATTGTCCACTTCTTAATAAGCAATTGAACAGTACTGACTGCGTTTTCAAGGCTTTTAATATCTTTTTATATCCTTTTTTATATCCACGTAAGAGCTAACAAACTCATTGACTATTTGTCCACAGACACTTATTGTAATTTAAAAAGCCACAGGTGTGGGAAATTAACCTTTAATTGCCATTTTAACCTGTGTGTGTCATCGTCTGTGTCTGTAGCAAGGCCAAACATTCAAGGGTATGTAAACTTTTGATCAGGGCCATTTGGGTGATTTCTGTTATCATTATGATTTAAAAAGGAGCCAAACAACTATGTGATAATAAATGGCTTCATATGATCAATATCCTTCAATAAAAGACATATTTTTTTTCAACATTTTACAATTTCTGCCAGGGTATGCAAACTTTTGAGCAAAACTATTTATTTATTTATTTATATATATATATATATATATATATATATATATATATATATATATATATATATATTATTTTTTTTAAGTCACGAAGAATGACTTTACTAAGTGCACTAAAGCACAATGATTAATAATAATGATTTTAAAGTATTCCTTTTATAAAACAAACCATGACACAAAAATAAGAAAAAAATACTTAAAACATTTGTATATGTTTGTGTACTACACCCCTGTCAGGTCAATAAATATTGTTCCAACCATGTCCTGCACATTCGTATATATAGAAATTATAAATGGTAATAATAATTTCTAATTGGATCGTTTATAGTATAGGAAAAAATGGGTTGACACAGATAAACCATATTAACCTATAATAAATACAAATCTCTTGTTACATGAAAAGAGAATACGTGTCTCCAAGCAGGTAGAAAGATTAATAAATTAATATGAGGGGAATTATGTATGAAAGCAATCCTCATCTATGCACTTGCAAATCATCGGATATGCTTTGGGTAACACAAAAAGTTTATCTTAAAAATTGAAATGCATCTAAATGCTTTTTAAAAATAATCACAGTATACACTGGGTATGGATATTAAAGAAAATTCCTAAATGTATTTACAGGAATTATATTAATGATATTCACAAACAAAATGCAATGATTTAAAGTGGTGAAAGAAGAAATGGGGGTTGTGCAACTCCCCTCTTACTTACAGCACCTGGCACGTAGGTGCAATATAGGCATTTGTGCCGCAATAGGCCACTGTCACTTGCGTAGTGAAAAAGTAGTAATCCAAAATTTGTATATAAAGCTGATTTAGAAATCAACCAAAAATATCTTTAAAGCTTTCAAATAAGCCATTATTCCATCCCAGTGTCTGTAATATTAATTTGCATAATTTCAGCCATTTCATCAGCTTACATCCACACATCCGCGTTCCACACTGGAACGCATGTATTCGCAGAAAGAGAAGGACAGATGACTCCTTCAACAGTCTATATTACTACTTCCGCGTTCCACCCTGGAAGGCACATGTGAACAAAAGGAAGGGGGCAGTGGCCTTAAAATTCAGAGAAATTTAAATTTTTACCAGGGATCTACGATACACTTTATAGACAACTGGTCAATAATAAGGGGAATAAGGGAAGGAATAAGAAGTGAATTAGGACACAGGAAATGTATCACTTTGCAATGGGAGTCCTGAGGGGATAAAATATGCTCATGTGCTATATAAAGAAAGTTTAAAATAGTCTTATTAATATTAATAGTTTGTAACTGGTGCACAGGTCATTTATTTATGTCTCCTTTATGAGATATATTTCACTATCCATTTATTTATAAATATTTTAAATAAGTGTCTAACAGTTATATTTAATACTTGATGTGTTGATTTGATAATGCCAATAATGGCTAATTCATATAATTATACTTACTATGAAAATTATTAAAAATGATTTTAATAACCATACTACTTGTGCCATTTGTGAAAGTGAAGCTAAAGACTTAGCTCATAATCAGTGTTTAATAACTAATAAAAATAATAATAAAAACTAAATAATAGGTGTGAATGTGAACCCCTCATTTAGTCCATCAGGCACCTTAGAATTCAAAAGATAAATCCACCTTGCTTCATGTTGTAGTAAGATCTATTTTCTATTGTCCCCTCTCTTAGTTTTGGAAATCATATCAATCACGTGAAGTTTTATATTTTGTACACAATTAGGATGATATCTCCTCATGTGTCTTGCTACTGGCGTGTCCAATTCATTTAGAATTAAGGAAATGTGTTCTAAGATACGTCGTTGTAGCGGTTTCAGTTTTTCCAACGTATAATCTGGGACACGAACATGATATTACATGTACCACATCTGATGAGGAGCAATCAAAGGTTTCCTTTAAGGGATATTTTTGGCCAGTTTCAGGGTGTGTAAATTCCTGTTCCTGTTGTATATATTGACCTGCTTTGCATTTTTTCCATTTCTTTAGACCCTTCTTATTCAGCCATATTTCTTTGGTTTGATTTTCAGAAAATTTGCTATGTACAAGCTGATCTCCGATAGTGTTTCCTCTTCTATATGTTATAGATGCTTGTGGGGATATAAACTTTTTAATTATTGGATCTTCAAGAAGTAGATACCAATATTTATTTAGAATCGACTTTATTTTAGCATGATCATTCCCAAATTTCATTATGCATCTCACCAGTTCTTCCTCCTTTTGTTCAACTGGCTTATGTAGAAGTTCTATTCTCTGGACTTTAACGGCTTTTTGGTATGCCCTTTTGAGAACGCAGTTAGGATAACCTCTGTCACGGAAATGTTGTTTCAAATTGTCAGCTTGTAATTTAAATTCCGATAGAGTTGTGCAGTTTCTTCTGAGTCTCAAGTACTGCCCAACTGGAATTCCCCTTTTCAGCGGTTTTGGATGTTGACTAGTCCAGTTTAGCAACATATTTGTTGCAGTGGGTTTTCTAAAGATAGTGGTACTTATATCACCAGTTTGATCTTTGATGATCTTAAGATCTAGAAAGTTAAGTTCACTTGCATTATATTCATATGTAAATTGTAAGTTAAGATCGTTAATATTGAGAGTTTGTATAAATTCCTGAAGCAGTGTTTCAGTGCCCGTCCAAATGATTATTATGTTATCAATATAGCGGTACCATATTAATACCTTTTCCGTGAATTGCACCATAACTTCAGTGAACACTACTGTTTGTTCCCAAAAGCCTAAATAAAGATTTGCATAATTGGGTGCGCAACTTGTTCCCATAGCTGTTCCACGTTGTTGAATATACCAGCTATTCATAAACATGAAGTAATTAGGAGTCAATGTAAAAGTCAGGAGACAGAGTAGGAAACGATTCCACTCCTCTCTTTCCTTACTCTCTGTTTCAAGAAAGGGTTTGACTGCCAAGATACCTTTCTCGTGCGGAATGCTGGAATATAGTTGTTCCACATCTACTGATACAAGAATTGCATGGGAAGGAACTTGTATATTATCAAGGTGTTTTATCAGATCTGTAGTATCGTTGAGGTAAGCTGGCAGCGATTCAACAAAGGTTTTCAAATTGTGGTCCACTAGTTGACTTATTCTTTCTGGCAGACATCCATTTCCTGATATTATTGGACGTCCTGGTATGGGCATTTTGTTTTTGTGAATTTTTGGCAAATTGTAAAAGACAGCTACTCTTGGTTCTTCAGGATATAAATAATAAAAATGTATCTTGCTAATTAGGCCCTTATCTTTTGCCTCTATTAAGATGGCATATTAAGAGAGGGATCTCTAGCTATAGTTTTATATGTATTGGAATCTCTTAATAATCTTAGGCACATTTCTTTATATTCAGTTTTATCCATTAAGACAAGGTTTCCACCTTTGTCGGCAGATTTAATCTCCACATTTTTAACCTTTAGTACTGTCAATGCCTTAGATTCTTCCTTGGTCAGATTATATTCTTGGTAATGTTTTTTATTACTCATTTGCCATTTTTTAAGGTCCTTAGAAACCATACTCGTGAAGACTTCAAGATGATTAAAGTTTTAAATTTCTGGAGTATACCTACTCTTATTCTTACAGGAAGTCTTTAGAAATGGGTCTTGAATATCCGATTTTCCCATCTCATTTGTGCTTAATAATGATATCAGGTCCTTTAAAGTAGCAGAATCCTCCATTGAGAGCCCTAATCCTTCCATTTGTTTCCGTTCTTTTTCATAATATTCTTTTTTAAGAGCTAATTTTCTTATAAAGAGATTAAGATTTTTTACGTTCTCAAAGCAGTATGATGGAGACGCTGGCTCAAATTTGAGCCCTTTCTCCAATAATGATACATGGGCCTCAGTCAACGTTAGTGATGATAAATTGATCACTCTTTCATTGGACAGTACAGATATTACTTGTTTTGGTGGTGCCAAAATAATGTTCTTTGATGCCACAGATATATTCTTTAATGAGCTATTTTCTTGCTCTTTTGGAGCTAAAATCATTTTCTCTCTTTGATATAAAGGGCTGCCATCCTTTTGCCCAGATCTAATATAATTGGACCTTTCATTAGTGTCTTCTTGGGGTCCATCATTTGTCCTTATGTTAATGTTCATTATATTTTGAGTGACACTTTTTTTCGCCAGTGCTCTTTGCGGTTGCTCAATCTTGGACTCCCTCTTGGGGTCTGATTTATTTGTCCTTGGTTCCCTCTGCCTTGTTGTCGGTCTTGATGTCTTTGACCCTGATTCCTCTGGCCAAGTAGTAATGTTACTGTAGACTGTTGAAGGAGACATCTGTCCTTCTCTTTCTGCGTATACATGCGTTCCAGTGTGGAATGCAGATGTGTGGATGTAGGCTGATGAAATGTGGCTTTAGACCCGAAAGACGCCATCTTCTATCATGCGTTCCATTCTGGAATGCAATTAACGTAATATCCAGTTTAAAAGCGGATATGACGTAAGCGGCGGCCATCTTACGCCCTGCGTTCCACGCTGGAACGCATCAAACGCAATCTGCATTTAAATAGATTTACTTTGATGTTGGCTATGCGTTCCACGATGAAACGCAATCATGCATAATCCAATAGGAGATTAACCTCTCCTGCATACCTCACTACCCATAATGCTCCTGTCTTGGGACACATGATGCTGATAAACCAATTATGCTCTGGCAGGAAGTAAAATCAATGGGAAACACGCGAAATTGGGCCCAATCTCTTCCTATAAATAATGCCAGGCAAATAAGATAAAATTATGCCCTGAGGAAGCCATATTTTGGTGAAACCGGTTGGCAAATTAATATTACAGACACTGGGATGGAATAATGGCTTATTTGAAAGCTTTAAAGATATTTTTGGTTGATTTGTAAATCAGCTTTATATACAAATTTTGGATTACTACTTTTTCACTACGCAATTGACAGGTGGATAATGAAGTCAGTGGCCTATTGAGGCACAAACGCCTATATTGCACCTCCGTGCCAGGTGCTGTAGGTAAGAGGGGAGTTGCACAACCCCCATTTCTTCTGTCACCACTTTTGTATGTGAATATCATTAATATAATTCCTGTAAATACATTTAGGAATTTTCTTTAATATCCATACCCAGTGTATACTGTGATTATTTTTAAGAAGCATTTAGATGCATTTACATTTTTTAAATAAACTTTTTGTGTTGCCCAAAGCATATCCGATGATTTGCAAGTGCATAGATGAGGATTGCTTTCATACATTATTCCCCTCATATTAACTTATTAATCTTTCTACCTGCTTGGAGACACATATTCTCTTCTCATGTAACAATAGATTTGTATTTATTATAGATTAATACGGTTTATCTGTGTAAACCCTTTTTTTACTATACTATAAACGATCCAATTAGAAATTATTATTACCATTTATAATTTCTATATATACGACTGTGCAGGACATGGTCGGAACAATATTTATTGCTCTGACTGGGGTGTAGTACACAAAGATATACAAATATTTTAAGTAATTTTTTCTTATTGTTGTGTTGTGGTTTGTTTAATAAAAGGAATACTGTAAAATAATTATATATATATATATATATATATATATATATATATATAAACCACACACACACACCTACAGTACCAATTAAACATATATATATATATATATATATATATATGTCCAGGTGATCCTGGAATTTGTGGGAGGAGCCTAACACATATATACCCTGACATCGTTCCTTCATAAGGACGTTGACCGCCGTGCTTCCTTGCTGTGCCTCCAGCCTGGTGAGTCCTCTCTCCTGCCTTGCTACCCCTCCCTCGGCCTGTGCCATACTGCTGCTGGCGGCCTCACTCTCCATGCTGCACTGGGCAGCTTTACTCCTCAAGCTGCACACGGAAGCCTCACTTTAAGCTGTTGCTGCAAACGGTAGCTTCTCTCCTCACGTTCATTCTGCTCACGGCAGCCTCACTTTATGCTACTGCTGCAAATGGCTGCTTCACCCCTCATGTCCTGCTTCTGGCGGCCTCACTCTCCATGCTGTACAGGGCAGCTTTACCCCTCAAGATGCACACAGCAGCCTCACTTTCTGCTACTACTGTAAATGGCAGCTTCACCCCTCCCGTCCTGCTCCCCGCAGCCTCACTCTCCATGCTACACAGGACAGCTTCACCCTTCATGCTGCACACAGAAGCCTCACTCTCCACGCTGCATACAGCGGCCTCACTTTACACTACTGCTGCAAATCAAAGCTTCTACCCTAATGTTCATGCTGCTCCCGGCAGCCTCACTTTACGCTATTGCTGCAAATTGCAGCTTCACCCCTCACGTACTGCAAATGGCAGTTTCTCTCCCGACACTTTTCGCTCACTCTCCTTCCTCTCCCCCTCCTGCAGCACCTGTGCTCATTGCCCACTCTCCCTCCCCTCCTTTGGACTGTGCTGCCTCCTCTCGCACTCCTGCAGCCTCTGTGCTACCTCCCCTCCTCTGGCCTGCACTACCTCCTTGCTCCCCCTCTGTGCTGTCTCTGCCCAGTGCGGCCTTCCCCTGCCTCCTCCGGCTTCCCTCAGTCTCCTCTCCCCTCCTGCCTACCACTCTGTCTTTTTGGGCTTCTATTGCTCCATACAGCCAGCCATTTTGCTGTTCTCTCTGCAGCTTCCAATAAAGACCTCATGGGTCACCTACATAGAGACCTCATGGGACACCTGACACATAGATCGAGACCTCATGGGATACCCGACACCTAAATAGAGACCTCATGGGCCACCTGTCACCTAGATAGAGACCTCATGGATACCCATCAATAGATGGAGACCACACGGGTCACCTGACACAGATTAGAGACCTCATGGGTCACCAGTCAGTGGATAGAGAACTCATGGTTCACCTGTCACCTTCATAGCAACCACATGGATCACCTGCCACCAAGATAGAGACTTCATGAGTAAGCCGTCACTAGATAGAGACCTCATGGGTCACCTTCATAGAGACCTCATGGGTCACCTGCCCTCTAGATAGACATCTCATGGGCCACCAGTCTCAAGAAACCTGTCGCTGGGAGCAGTACATGAGGGGTGAAGCTGCCATTTGCAGCAGTAGCAGAAAGTGAGACAAACGTGTGCAGCATAGAGAGTGAGGCTGCCATCTGCAGCATGAGGTATGAAGCTGCCGTTTGCAGCAGTTAGAGTAAAGTGAGGCTGCCATGTGCAGCATGAACGTGAGGTGAGAAGCTGCCGTTTGTAGCAGTAACATAAAGTGAGACCGCTGTGTGCAGCGTGGAGTGTGAGGAGGCTGTGTGAGGCATGAGGGGTGAAGCTGCCCTGGGCAGCATTGGAGAGTGAGGCCGACAGGAGCAAAACGTGAGGGGTGAGGCAGCAGTAGCATAAAGTGTGGCTGCCCCTTTTCCCCTCCCCGTGTCTTCTCCCTGCCTCTCCCATGTGTCTTACTCCCCCTCTCCCCTGTGTCTTCCTCCACCCCTCCCCTGTGTCGTCCTCCCCCCTCCTCCTCTGTAGCTCGTGCCTGTTGCTGCAATGCGTGCACACTACGGACTTAGGAAGTACTGGTAAGTGTGTATGCTCCCATGGAGCGTTACACGCTTACCAGAATTATTATAGTTGATATATTACTAGCCCCGTGCCCGTCAAAAAATTACGTCAATAAAATTTTAAAGCTGGAAATGCTGTTTGTGACACAATGTGATTCTCTGAGACTCTTAACCTTTTTGTTATCTACAAAGAAGTACAAAAATGTATAATAAAGTTTTTTATTTTTTTAACAATGAACTGTTAAACCATATTAAACTTTTTAATTGCCATGTATGCAGTGATAATATAAGAATACAGGAAATGTGTATGAATACGTATTGTGAACTATTACATAAAGAAAAAAAAAAAACAGTGAAACTTGGTAAATTGTTTGAAAGTGGGCAAAAAATTAAATTCCTTCCTGATCCCATTACCTGGCGACCAGATTACTCCCTGGATCAATACACTCTATATTATGAAACATTTATATTTTGCTACAAATGATGATCCTGCTACTAACATTAAACATTAATTACAAAGAATGAAACAACTTTTCAGTCCTTTGAAAACAGAATTTTAACATTACAAACATGAACTTAAAGTATTAAAATGGAAAAAGTAAAGGTAAGAAAATTCAAGGTAACTGTTTTGTGGGGCCAATCCTGGCAAAAGTCACTTTCAAGACATTCAATTTTTTGTTTGTTTTGTCTGTCAAAGTGGTTCCCTTTAAAAGAGCCCAGCAGGCTTGTAATTGTGTCTATGGGATCTAACCACTGTTTATTGTTGTTTTGTTTTTTTTTCCCTTTTTTTGGTTATTGTTGTAGTTTTGTAAAATTGTAAACAGAGTTTTTATGTGAAACAGTGGTCCTCTAAGAAAAGGCCAAGTGAAATTTCGTCCTGGAAATGAAACCACTATTCTCTATGTTAACAAAACCTCATAGTTCACAACACTTTTGGTAAAAATGCGTCCATCGTGTAATAGATCACCCTGGATGCAATTGAAACTTTAATATCATCTGGATTTGTGCACCTTGAAAAAGCAACATAGAGTTGTCCATGTGCAAAAACCGGTACCTGTAAAGAAATATTAACAGACTTAAAAGTTTGTCCTTGGGATTTATTGATGGTCATAGCAAATGCCATGATAACTGGAAATTGTCTCCTTTGAAGGAAAAAGGCAAACCACTCTCACTTGGAGCCAAATCAATTCTTGGTATAAAAACGTGTTCACCTTTATGGGTACCAGTCATCATTTCTGCATGTATGAAATGATCTTTTAAATCGTGCACAATTAATCTAGTCCTTTTTTTGGATTCATATTTCTCAATAGCATGACAATTGCCCCTTTTTTCAATTGCAAAACATGTGGTGGCATTCCAGATGGTGTTAAAGAATTAATAAATTCTATACTAAAATTCGATTCACTGTCTTTATCGTCAGCCAGAATTAAATCTGCGCTGTATTGATGAATTTTATAATTTCGTTATTTAGATTCAAGGCATGTATATTTTTGGATGTTAATATCACTTTGTTTACAATGTCTGAGTAATCGTCGTTATTGAGAGTGTTTAGAAAGATTGCCGATATGAGTGATTCCTTGCAAACCATTTGTGATGGAATTTCAAGTTCATGGTAGCATTGGGTAAATCATTTATTTGTGGATGTTTTCCTTCTCCAATTTGAATGAGCCAATCATTGAATTCGTTTTGGCCTTCAGATCTCATATTTAATCTAATTTGAGGTGTGTAAATATTTTCCACAGTTTACTTGTCTTGATACATGTTTCAATGATGTCAGTCTTATTTCCATGTGGCACAACAGGTAATGTTTTCCCCCCCTAACAACATCACCTTTCCACCAAATGTCAAATTATTTTCCATCCCTTCTTTTAAGAATCTATCAATACATTGCAAGGCATGACATGACATCATTGTTGCCTCGTCTATGATAATTTACTTTTATTTTTTATTTTGGCTTGTAAAGAATTCAGTCAAATATCTGACACTGATGTTTCTAAAATGGGAACTGTCAGTTTAAATCCAATATGCACAGTTCTGCCACCTTCTAACAAAAGTGCAGCAATTCTAGTTGTTGCAAATGGCATTGCTATTTGACCCTGTGCTCGAATGTAATTCATCAAACAATTGTACAGATATGTTTTTCTTGATCCACCAGGGCCATCTAGATAGAAATAAGAGTATTTGACCATTTCCTCAGCTGTAGCATTTGTGATGGCATTAAATGCTTGCAATTGTAAAGTATTTAAAGTTGCCAGTTTTTCTTATGTTTTTTTTGTTGTTGAAGCTCAATTTCATAATCATCAAAGTTGATGTCATCTATAAGTCCTGGATCATGCAAATTAAAACTTGCACAATTTAATCCATGAGCAAGAAATAGTTCTTGAATTTCCATTAACGCTTTTAAGAGTGCAATGGGCTCATTGTAACGTTTCAAAAAGTCTTCAGACATTTAATTTAAATGTTTCCCCCAAAGTAAATGCATCAGGTACATTGCAAAAGATGCAAATTAATGCAAATTGTTCTCTCATTTGCTTTGGCTTTTGACAGTGCTGCTTCTTCCAGACACCTCTCCCATTCTGTATCATCTGCTATGAAGTTTTAATGTCTTGCAGCTAATAGGAAAGTATCATAAACTATGTCATTCACTGTCTGGAAATGTTCATAAGTTTGTGCACCGGGAACATGTAAAAGAAGTAATCTTAAACTGAATCATTCAATGTCTCTTGGACTGACGGTATAAATTCATGGTATAATTCAATGAGTATCTCTTTTCCATTGTCGCCATAGACCCTTTACAAATATATAGTGATATGGAATCTTAATGTATAAAAATTGTCTGGCCTGAGTGTCATGGCAGTTTAATTCAAACCAAGCAGTAATTGTTGTTTCTCGATGTTCACTTTGGGCTAAGGCAGTTCTTTCATTGCCTGCAGTAAAGCAAACAAACTGACTTTGTGGCAAATGTACAGCTAATCGATACACAGCATGTGACCGATCATGCATCTCAAATTTCAGAAAACGCCACATTGCACATTTTTGCTTGCTGCACCTTGCACAACAACAATTGCTGCATCATATCCTTTCTATATATATTTATACACATATTTGATAGATTTAATAGAAGTGCAAGCTTCCACATCTATGTGTGCATTGTACTTTATCAGCAAATGTGGATTGTATGGAACAACATATCTATTATCAACCTTTTGTCCACTGATAATAGCTGTTTGTCCATCTCTTCTTTCATACAAAGGGTATCCATCACAATTAGCATAAGTTTGCATTTGAAATTGTTTTAGAAATTGTTTTTTAATTTTTAATTTTCTATACATGGTGAATTTGGATTGATTTCTCCACATGGCACATGAATCGTTACAATCTCATAAAGTTTGGAATATTTTCTGGATGTGGCAATACAGCACTAATGACTGAATCCACTTTCTCTGCAGTATTCAATTTATCTTTTTCTTGCAGGATTAAAAGTATGTGTGCATGTGGCAGGCCACTTTTTTTAAATTCAATGGTATAAACAAAAGCCACACATTTTCCAAATAACTGTGCTTTAGTTATATCATGTATTATTGAATTGAGTTTTATTTTGAATACTCTTGCCACTAAATCTGGTCGGTCAGAAGTATTTTGTCTAAGATTCAAATTTTCCTTGATCTCTGGCCATTGTGGATTACACGTGAATGTAATGAATAAATATGGTTTTCCAAATGTTGTGACAATAGCCATGGCATCATTATATCTTTCTCTCATATCGAGAGGAGATCCTTGGAAAGCTGGAATGTCAATATTGTTCTACTCGAAGCTTGTTTTGTTGAAATTTGATAAAAGTTAGATTTTTTTACCATTGTTGTTTGAGTTTGCCCCACATAAAATAGGATTAAAATAATCCTGAATAGCAGTTTGTACCACTTTATATTCCAGCATAGAAATATTGCATCTACCGTCTTAGATCAGTGTAGTGATCTCTTTTTAAAACCATATTTACTCTTGGCATTGTCAATTGATGTCTTTGAGCATGTTGCTGTTGTTCTTTTTCAACCTCTGCTAATTGTTTGTATGCTTGACTGTATGGGTTGTTGCTCATCATTTTATCCAGCTATTCAAAGACTATGCGCAAACACTGTTTATTTTCCGGAAGCGTCATCCTTTGTTCAACAGCTTCCATTGTATCTAAGACATATAACTGCAAATTTCCTTTGCTCTCCTTCTTGTGGGTGTAAATGTGAAGTGCGGTGGTAAATTTGTCCTTGAACTCTAAAACAGTAAGGACCATGTCCTGGGACGTTTTCTGCTAATGTAGCACCCATTGAAGCAAATTAAATTGCACTGTTATAAGACCTGATGTGTTTTTTTTTAATTTGTATAATTTGGAAATGTTGGATCACTCATGATACTTTGTAAGTAATCTGGAAATGTGTGTCTTTTTAAAAATCTTACCTTTCCTTTCTGACAGCAACTAATGAAGTCTCCGTGAGTTGGTCTTTCCTTGAGAAAATTATTGGCCCCACAAAACTGACAAACAACATTGAGTAATCCACAATAATGAGTGTCTACTGTGCTGTAATGAAAGCAGTATCCTGAGCTTCCTCAACATAGATATCACTACAACTTTCTATATCTACATTGGTGTCATGTGTATGAACATTGGTGTCAATAGGCAATATTGGATCATTAGGCAATGTTTCACAGACATGTTTTTATTTGCTTTTTCTTTTCTTTGAAGCTCCAGCTCTCTCACAGTGCTTTCTTACTCATTTTTCTTTTATTTAAAAGCCTCTGTCGGTCTTCTTCTCTTAAGCATTGGAAAGTTTCAGGGGACTGTGCATCTCTCCACCTTTGCTTCCTTTCCCTTTTGCGTTCAATCCTGTCTTCTCCGTTGTCCGCCATTGTAAACTGTAATTGTAAATACAGGTGTAAGATGTAATGTTTTTTTGTATTGTACATATTGTTTGTAGCTGCTCTCAATGCAAAGCTAAATAGCATTAATGGAAGAATGCAATGATATGAAAAGCATTTTGAATTTTTCCATGAAATAAATTAATACATTAAGTGTTTTTTTATTGGCATACATTAAAAAGGAAAGCACTGCACATATACATATATATATATATATATATATATATATATATATATATATATATATATATATATATATATATTGATAACTAATTAACCTAAAGAGGTAATTATGTTTTCCTAAAGAAGGGCAAACAGAAAGAGCTATGAGTATAGATTGGGCTTAAAATAATGTGCAATTTTCTAATTTTCTTAATGATGAAATCAATTGACTTATGAGGTATAATTCTGTTTTTTTAAAGTTATGTAGGTAAGCATATATGTATGCATAATTTTTTTTTGATTATTCTTAATGAATAATGAAATACTAAGGGCCTCATTCATTTGCAAGTTGTACAATGCAATAGGGCACTATATAAGCAGATAACATATTTTTTGGTAATGTTTTATTTGGTGACAACCTTAGTTTTGGTTAGATGTTCATTAACTAAAAATGTATGTAAAAATAATATGCTAGGTCCTTATATAGAGCCCTATTCTGTTTTGTAAATTGTAATTGAATGAGACCCTAAATAAATATAGGTTAATTAATTAATCATTAACTGTCATCAATGCAAAACAATAAGTGCATCATGAAATCATATACCTGTGAAATTGATGTTATTTCAGAAAAAAATCCTTCAGAATTTACTCCCTGTCTTCAGTCAGGTGCAGAAATGAGTAATCTGTGAAATGACATGAGATTCATTTTTAATGTTTGTTTTCAATTAATTTGTGAGTCATGAAACTATGATGTTTAATTGGCATAGATGCAAACAAAAATGCATAATCATAAATAAAATCATTATAACATTTTAAATGTAGCACATGTCAGAATCTAAGAAAGTGCTTTAAATATTTAAGTGCTTTGAAGGTCCTATCCCTGTCAGGCAATTATAAGCACTCCAGGGGCCTCATTCAATTGCGATTTGGCCAATTGAATATGGCTCTAAATAAGCACATAGCATATTTTTTAAAAGAAGTATTTAGTTAGTGACTACCTTGCTTTTGGATAGATGCTTACTAACTAAAAACTTCTTTAAAAAAATATGTTATGTGCTTATTTAGAGCCCTATTCAATTGGTCAAATTGCAATTGAATGAGGGCCCAGATATATAAGTGCTTTGTAAAATGTACATATTTTTTTAGATATTATACTTTTTTATTATTATTATTAATTAATAGTTCCAAAAGCAATGTACATGAATGAGCAGTAAGGCAGATATACAAGTGCAGGTTAAAAATTGTTATTACTTTTATTGCAGTATAAAAAAATAAAAAAATGTTCGTAATGATTACTAATTATTAATTAATATATTAATATACGTTAATTAATCAATAAGTGTCATCAATTCAAAATAAAAAGACTTAATCCTTTTTTGTTCCATAAGAAAATAATTAAATGATATACCTGTAAAGGTGATCTTTATGCTGTTCAAAGGCTGCAAACGTCACACTCTGTGTTTAGTCAGCTGCAGAGACGATGAAACTGTCAAATAAGATGGAAAGCATTTGTAATATTTGGACAGTCAGCAGCAACACAGATATATTGGCATTGATGCAAAACATAAACACATAATCATCAATATATTCATAAATAAAAGCATTATTTGTGTAATGATTACTCAGTGCATAGTAAAATATACATATTGTTTGTGGTCCTTTTTCTTTTTATATAATATTACTAATTAATATTTAATAAATTAATTTACATTATTAATCAATTAATCAATGACTAAATGTTTTCTAAAGAGCTAAGCATTAATATATTAATAAACTAAACACATTGTAAAATAAAGAATATTTGTTGTTCATAATGACTATGAATAATTATTTCATAAAATAATGTACATTAATAATTCATGAATCAATGTCTAAATATATTAGAAAGAGGTAAGCATTAATGTATTAATAAACTTTAGGCAGGTTAAAATTTTATATATTTTTTTCCCTAATGATTACTAATTACTAATTAATAAATTAATGTACATTACTAATTAACTATTCAAGGAATTAATATATTACAAACAGCTAAGCATGAAAGTATTGCTAAACTAAAGCAAGCGTAAATTATATGTTTGTTGCTCAACTTTTTTAACTAGTAATATATACCTTTTTTTAAAGAATAATGAATGTATTAATGATTGTTATTAATACTTTACCTATTTGTATTTAATATTCAGTTTCCTGAAGAGCTAACAATCTCTTTAGATTCTCCGGCAGCAGAAAATGTCCACTCTGGCTGTCATCACCTGAGGAGAAAGTGTCAGTCCTGTGGCAAGTGTGCTCTATATATAGGCTGCGTGCGCAAGACAAAACCGTTGGTTTAGGCGGGAAATCCCCATTTCAGAATCTTAATGTGTAAGTTAGTGTTGTAAAATGGCGGCGTAAGTCTATGTTTTAAGCGTTTTGCGAGGATTTTGCGTCCTTCCTATAATTTTTTTCTACTGCGTACGTTGCTGGCTGTGTTTTGTGCAGTTCGTGATCTTGTAGCCTCATTGCTATTATTTCCGTCCGCAATTTTTTTTCTCGCTTAGCCGATTTTCAAGTGCCGAAACTGCTTACATTCTACATAAATTCACGTTTCACCTCACTTCCAGACGTCCTGCTGTTCTCCCGTGCTATGTGTGATGTTTTTGTTGTTGTATTTTTTGTGTTTTTCTTGACTTTTGGTTTGCGCGATTTGGCCGATAACTTTGTATTTTTCCTATGTCAGATTTTTCCCGCGTCCCGTAATTTTTTTTTTTCTAAGTTCCGCATTTGTCAACTGCTTGCAGTCTAAGGCGATCCCGCGTTTTGTAATTGTTTGTAGGCCAAGTCCCGTGTTTCACTACCTCCACTGCTCGCCTCACTTTGCGAGGCTCGCAGGCAATGAGCGCCTTCGGTGCTCATCGCCTCTGCTGTGTGCGTTTTAGTGGCTTAACGGCTCGCTTCGTAGGCAATGAGCTCCTTCGGCGCTCATCGCCTAAGTGCTCCGATTTAACGGCTTGCCTCACTACACAAGGCTCGCCGGTGATGAGCACCTTCGGCACTCATCGCTAAGTCGTACGCACCACGCAAATCGCAACGACGTCTTCGACAATTATAATGTGTGATATACAGTATATCCCATATATAGTTGTCGGAATTACGATTTGTCGGCCACGCTGTGTCAAAAGTTACGGGCTTGCGCTGATGCAATGAGCACCAATAGAATGCCTTGACGGTGCTGCAATGAGCGCCAAAGGTGCTCATCATGAGGCCCGTACATGACTGACTTGGCGGGGCTGCAATGAGCGCTGAAGGTATTCATTGCGGAGCTCGCAGATGAGCGCCAAATGCGCTCATCGCGAGGCCTGTACATTAATGGCTTGAGGGGGGATAGGCGCCAAACAGCTTACGAGTTACAGGCATCAAACAAATTACGGCTTTAACACCCGCCATTTTTTTCAAGCCCTTAACTCGGAAGCTGTTGGAAGACCACCAAAGGAAGCCAATAAATTAAAAAAATAACTTACAACCTCACACACAGCACAAGGAGAGATGCAGGGAGCTGTAAGTGAGGTTGCAAGCTAATTTGATATTTAATTAGAATTTTTGGGAGGTCTGAAAATGGCTAAGGGAGGAGAAAATGGCGGCCGTAAAGCCGTAACTTTTTATCAAGCCCGTAAATTGGAAATACATTTCGGGCTTTGGGAAAATGATCAATTTAAGACACAGGGGGGGCTAGAGGGTGGAAAGACCCACAAAGGAAGGAGTGGGGTGGAAAGAGACACCAGGGAGGGAGTGGGGGGGACACCAGGGAGGAAGTGGCGGGGACACAGGGGAGGGAGATAAGGGGGGGAAATCAGGGGAGGGAGAAGGGGCAAAGAGACATGGGAGTGAGCGAGTGGGGAGAGGCTCGCGATGAGCGTCAAAGGCGATCATCGTGGGACTTGCGATAAGCACTGATGGCGCTCATTGCAAGGCCCGAAAGTTGTGAGTTGGCCGATGCCTGCAATGAGAAGCGAAGCCGTAAAGGCCTGTATAGTAGAGGTCAAAGCCACTCATAATTAGTCCGGCAAATTAGAGGGGGGAGAGCCATTTTGTGGAAAGCCGCATTGCCAGGCTTAAAATGTTATTGCTGTTATTTTATGACGGGCAAGATGCTAGTATATATGTATATATATATATATATATATATATATATATATATATATATATATACTGTATATATACTAACAAACTTTGGCTTTGCATTAAAGCATGCATAAGCTTAAAGGAAGCCAAGTTTGATAATGGCTACGGAATGAAGAGCGAGGCATTTGTGGGCACATTTGTGTGTCCCAGCTCAACTTCCCTGAATGCAGTATAATAACTGCTTTTCTCGGAACTCTGAGCTGGAAGCAGGTTTTTTAACTTGCTTTAGACGTGTACACAGATGTACTTTGTATTTACTGTATTTTATTTAGTTTTTATTTACTGTACTACTGTACGGTGGAGGGCTTCTATCGCTCTTTTGCCCACCATATTATAAATGATTGTTGTGGTGAACTACCTACTCATTATTTCCACAACACAGGCTGAGATCCTGCTGCATGCTGATGATATCCACTAAGCTTGAAACAGCTGTACATAGATAGGATACTCAGCCTGTGTTTATTTCAACATTGGCTTTGCATTAAAGCTGTGTAAAACAGCATGCATAGGCTTAAAGGAAGACATGTGTGTAAATGGCTACAGAAAGAAGAGCAAGGCATTTGTGGGCACATTTGTGTGTCCCAGCTCAACTTCCCAGAATGCAGTGTAATAACTGTTTTTCTCGGAACTCAGAGCTGGAAGCAGGTTTTTTTAACTTGCTTTAGACATTCAAGTGTCAACACAGATGTACTTTTTATTTACTATATTTATATATATATATATATATATATATATATATATATATATATATATATATATATATATATATATATAGTTGTGCTCAAAAGTTTGCTTACCCTGGCAGAGATTGTTTAATGTTGACATTTATTTTGAAAATGTGACTGATCATACAAAAAATATGTCTTTTATTGAAGGATATTGATCATATGAAGCCATTTATTATCACATAGTTGTTTGCCTCCTTTTTAAATCATAATGATAACAGAAATCACCCAAATGGCCTTGATCAAAAGTTTACATACCCTTGAATGTTCGGCCTTGCTACAGACACAGAAGATGACACACACAGGTTAAAAAGGCAATTGAAGGTTAATTTCCCACACCTGTGGCTTTTTAAATTACAATTAGTGTCTGTGTATAAATAGTCAATGAGTTTGTTAGCTCTCACTTGCATGCACTTAGCAGGTTAGATACTGAGCAATGGGGAGCAGAAAAGAACTGTCAAAAGACCTGCATAACAAGGTAATGGAACTTCATAAAGATGGAAAAGGGTATACAAAGATATCAAAACCCTTGAAAACGCAGTCAGTACTGTTCATTTGCTTATTAAGAAGTGGACATTTTGGGGATCTCTTAATACCAAGCCAAGTTCAGGTAGACCAAGAAAGATTTCAGCTACAGCTGCCATAAGAATTGTTCGGAATACAAGGAAAAACCCACAGGTAACTTCAGGAGAAATACAGGCTGCTCTGGAAAAAGACGGTGTGGTTGTTTCAAGGAGCACAATATGACAATAGTTGAACATAAATGAGCTGCATGGTCCAGATGCCAGAAGCCTTTACTGCGCCAATGCCACAAAAAAGCCCAGTTACAAGATGCCCGACAACACCTTGACACGCCTCACAGCTTCTGGCACACTGTAATTTGGACTGACAGAACCAAAATAGTGCTTTATAGTCACAGCCATAAACTCTATGTTTGGAGAGGGGTCAACAAGGCCTATAGTGAAAAGACAAGATAATTGCAGCATCTTATCAGAAAATACTGGCAGTCAATTTGCATTCTTCTGCACGAATGCTGCGCATGGGACTCTCTTGGATTTTCCAGCATGACAATGACCCTAAGCACAAGCCAAATTGACCCTCCAGTGGTTACAGCAGAAAAAGGTGAAGGTTCTGGAGTGGTCATCACAGTCTCCTGACCTTAGTATCATTGAGCCACTCTGGAGAGATCTCAAACATGCGGTTCTTGCAAGACGAACAAAGACTTTGCATAACCTGAAGGTATTTTGCCAAGACGAATGGGCAGTTATAACACCTGCAAGAATTAGGGGTCTCATAGATAACTATTACAAAAGACTGAATGCTGTCATTTGTGCTAAAGGGGGCAATACACAGTATTAAGCACAAAGGGTATGTAAACTTTTGATCAGGGCCATTTGGGTGATTTCTGTTATCATTATGATTTAAAAAAGAGCCAAACAACTATGTGATAATAAATGTCTTCATGTGATCACTATCCTTCAATAAAATACTTTTTTTTTTGCATGTCACAATTTCTGCCAGGGTATGCAAACTTTTGAGCACAACTGTACATTACAGCTGATGACCATGAATGACTGATAAGGTTGTCCTAGAAAACACAAAAACTGGGTGATGTCATAGTGTAATCAATAATATTGTAAAAATGGGCCATATCTTTTACACATTTCTGAGGCCAAACTATGAACAGCAAGATAAAAATGGAGATTATGACAATCACTGGACCCATCACATCTTAATTAACTGATATCATTAAATTGTTTCCTAATCCTTACCTATGCAACCCCTAATGGAATTGTGTATATCAAAACACTGAATAATATATATAAGAACTAGAAACGTAATATCTGGTATTTCTACAGCTCCAACACAATCTTCTAACACAGCTGCATACACAGCTGCTCTCCTGCAGCATTATATTGTTTACATATCCGCAATAGACAACTTATAATTTACTCTCATTTGTCTTATATAATTTGAATATACTACCTTAGGAATCTCACCAATATGTTGTTTAAGTTAACGTACCAGTGTTTCTGTAACCATTTTAATGCCATTAGCTCTTTGATTAAATATTGTGATGAATAAAACTTAATCTTCTCTCTTAAGTTTTTTATTATTATTTCTATTATCTGGGTATAATAAGCTCCACCATCTGTTTGGTTAACTTAAAAAAAAAAAAACTCTTTCACTATCTGTCTGCTGCAATTTCTTACTCTCATCATTTGATTAATTGTAACATTTTTAAGCCAAGGTCAATAATGTGCACCATTGGCTAATATAAAATTACTAGTGATGTGCCCGTCAAAAAATGACGGCAATAAAATTGTAAGACAGGTAATGCTGTTTGCCACACAATGTAAGGCCTTTAGTCGTCTGAGTACCTTTGGTGCTCATTGCGAGCCTTTCCCCTCATGTACTTTTGGTCGTCTGAGCACCTTCGGTGCATATTGCAAGTCCTTCCTAATAGTGTATTTTGTACCTCGTACGTTCCTGTCTAAAAGTCGTATGTGCCTGGCAGTGTCTTGCGTGTTTAGGGTTTCGGGGGAAATTTTTTCTCTCGCTTAGGCGATTTTTGAGTGGCGTAACTCTGCAAATTTGACTTAAATTTGCATGCAGCCTCACTCCCAGAAGTCCTGGCTGTCCCCCTGTGCTGTGTGTGTGATTTTTTGGGTATTTGTTTTTGGATGTGCGCGGTTCGGCCGTTAAGTTCGTATTTTTTGTGGGTCGTATTTTGTTTTATCTAAGTGGCGGTTTCCTTTTCAAAGTGTTACAGGCCGTAATTTTTTTCAAAGTGCTACGGGTCTCGCGCTGTGACTTGTGTACTTTGAGTTTTCTGTTGTTCTGTAGTCCCGCGGGTCCTAGGTATGATGCTTAATGCTTGCGGGGTCGTTGGGATAAGCGCCTAAGATGCTTATCTCCACCAGCAAAGTGTGCGCCTTTGGTGCTCCCTGGCAAAGTCGTGCAGGGTCGTAGGGATGAGCGCCTGGCCGTAACCGCGGCCCGTGCTTTGCGAGGGCCGCAGTTGGAGGCGGCTCGCTTTGCGAGCCCGCAGTTTTATAGTGGGTTACCAACGTTTTTTGGCAAGCCTGCACTGCTGAAAACTATATATGTGATTGCAAGCTACTGATTTCAAATGAGTACTAGTAATCAGTGTCTTCAACTGTAAGTTTTAAATCCAGATATTGAACTTTATTTTTGCTACATTAACTAGTGGACACCAGATTCATGCTATTATCATTAAAAACAAAGTAAATTGTTTAAACTTTCCTCTGAACTCCCCAATATTAACAAAAAGTAATTAATGTACCAACAATAATGAACAAGATTCTCCCCAAGCCCAGCCTCCCATGAAGAGTTTAACATAGCTCAGGATGAACCTAGTTCCCATCACAGTAACCCTAGTTTTTATATAATAAAAATACATATTCCAGAAATAGCTGCTAACAAAAAAAATGTATTCCTTCTAAAATTGTTTTTGTTTACATGACATCTTAGAATCTTCATCTAAAATAAGCTCAAAGTTTTTAAACCATCATCAGGGGCAATTACAGAATATAACAATATTATACCTTATTAATGTAAAAATGTTCTTCCCACACTAATTCTAAAAGTGTAAACAGCTCACATCTGTGGTAATTGTACCTATTTGACAATGGGATGTTTGCTACAGTCATCTCCTCTAGTTTGTCACCACAAGAATAAAGGTGTGGCATCTTCTACAGTTACCCACTCCTGTTTGTCAGTGTACCAACGTATTCACACTAGAATGCCAGCATGGCAACTTCAGCAGTAACTGCCACTGTGTACCAATGTGCCTTTTCTCCTGGTTGTCCTTTTGGACAGACCTCCATGTTTATGGACTTGTGCTTGCCATTGTTTATGTGTGAACTTTGCCAACCCCTGGCTATGGATGATTTTTTGCCATTGGCCCCTAGTACCACGCATGTGTTAAGCTACTTGTGCCCTCCAGTAGAGTACGTCTAGTATCATTGTCCTGTATATACACCTTCTAGTTATGAAACCATGTGCCTAAAAATACAATTAACCTTAACAGTTCTTCTTATAAAGATCTTTATCACAATAATAACTTTAACAAAAATAAACACAGAACTTTTCCAAACATTTGTTTGAGGTTAGTGAATAAGGGACAATTCACTAGATGGTACCTGTCAATACAAGATTATACGGGCAAAAACATTCTAAATAGAAAGGGCCGTGAATAATAAAATTGATTGAGTGATAGATTTGCTAACAAAAATAGATCAAATATGAAGATGGCATATTGTTCTGTATGGATGAGAAAATAGAGTAAGATTTGCTTGTGTAGAGTGTTTTTTTCTATATAAAATTGGAGATATAGAAAGAACACATAGGGTAGAGCCAATTACAGACATAAAATGTCCTCTCTCGGGGAGTGCATTCTGATTCACAAGGCACAATTGTGTAATTGTTTTTTGAGATGAAAGCTTGAAATAGCTTGTTGTGTTTTGTGTGCTCTCTATGGTACTATTCGGGTGCTGTATTAACACATTCAGTACCATTTGAAATATATACCTTTGTGAGAAGGAGCGGATTTACCAAAATTGAATTAAGACTGTTTTAGGAGTTAGCTGATATTTTGAATATCTAAAAATTAATAAATATTAGCGCTAGTAACGTCTGCAGTAGTTTGTAAATGCTTTTATCACAGCATTATATTGTTGCTTTTAATTACTGAGCAGTATTGATTGATGAGTGTGGCACAATGTATAGCAGGCATTAAATACATCTCAAAGTAAAAATACAATTATAATATATAACCTGCATGCATAAGGTACTCTTATAAACAATTAAAGTAGATTAGGCTGCTGTGTTTTAGTCTTTTTTGTAAAATATTTTCTAGAATCCATCTCTTCCTTTTGGTTTTGATCTTATAACTATAGTGAGAAAATAAAAAACAAAGAGAAAAAAACAACCCTTATTCAATACCTCTTGTTTCCTCCATCTTTGTATGTAAAAAATGTTTTGCACTGGGCCCACATATACACATATATAAACATCATCCAGCACCCACCCCCTCTTAGTCTCCATCCCTACATAGCACCCAGTCCTTGTCAGCAGCCATCTCCGCACAGCACCCAACCCCTCTCAGCACCCATTCCTATCTCTTTTGTTCCTCCCTCATAGAACTCATCCCCTGTACTTTATGCAACTTTCAGCCCTTGATCTTTTATGTTCTTCGCTGATACACATCCCCAGCTAAACAAACTGCTCCACACTGCCACCTGTTGGAGCTTCAGTACAAATTATATTTTTTCATCAGGAGCACAAAAATGTCAGGCTGGGGAAGGGTGTGGTCCAGGAGTCACAGGGGGGTCCAAGTGGGGCCTTGGCGGCTTTGACCAGGGTGGGAGGCCCCAGGGGGCCCCTACACTCCCCCAAAAATTAAGTGCAAACCAATTTTTTTATTTTTTTTTAATTACACAGCACTAACCCCCACAGAGAGGGCCTGGGTGCACTGCACCTTCTGCACCACTGATAGATCCACCCCTGTATTTATACTCACATTCATTTATTGGAGTGTAACATTATGTGGCTCATTGGCATTATTACCAAAGTTGATGGTATTTCTGTATTATCTGACTATAATAGAAAACATTAATGCATAACACTTTAAAAAAAAAAATCAACCAAAATCAAGTTCAGTTATTCAAAATACCATGTAGAAAAATTGTGATCTCAGTGGTACTATAATCGGCCATTTATTTTAGTTATTCTTAAAAGGTTCAAATTTAAAAAAAAAATTAAACATTTATATACATTTTTTGTTTGAAAAACTAGTGCTAGAATGTTAAAATGTTCTTTTTTTCATTTTTTGTGATAAAGTAAGAACCTCCTCACATTAACTCTAATTATTGTCTGTCACTATGGCGCACTATGGAGATCTAAAGACAAATCAGCTACTGCCTCAAGCTTTGAACAGCTAAACGGTTTTATTGATTTATACAGTATTTCTTGAATACCTATTTTACACTTAATCTTTGAAAACACATATCAGCTGATAACACATAATATAAATACACACACAATATAAATACCACACACATATGCACATACAAAGAGGTCGCTACAAACACACACACCCACCCAATACCCCAACAATTTAAATGATTCATAAAACATTTCATTTTTTACCTCATAAATATATATAGGGTGGAGGGAGGGGGAGGGAGCAGTGAGGAGGAGATGAGGACAAGTGTAGAGGAGAGAGAGGTGGCCCTGAGGAGTGGAGGAGAGGAGAGTAGTGGAGGGAAGAGTAGTGGTGAGTAGAGTAGTGGTGGGGAGAGGTGAGGAGTGTGGAGGAGAGTTGTGGAGGAGAGAGGAGTGGAGGAAAGGGAGAGGGGGGGTGGAGCTGCCTATAGTCATAGGCACAACAAGTACAGGGTCAGAGGAGGAGGGGCCTGATCCCAGGGGGGGGTGGTAGCACGGATGAGAGACAGGCCTCAGGGTCAGAGGAGGAAGCGCAGGATCCCCGTCCACAGTCGGGAGGCCAAGAAGCTCAGGGCAGAGGCAGGGCCCTAAACTACACTCACAAGGAGATGGAGGTCCTCCTCCATGGCATCTGTAAGTGCCCTGTTATAATTTCAGGGGGGAGGGAAGCTAGGCCTGGGCCCAGGCCTGGAAGGAATAGCGGCTGCAGTCACAGCAGTGGGCTCAGCAGAAAGGGCTTTGAGGTCCGTGAAGCACCGCTTTGATGATGTCAGGGCCAAGGTGAGGAGGATGATGGCCAAGGAGGACAGTGCAGCCACAGCAGCAAGTGGTGCCCCCCAAGTGACTGTTAGATAAAATGTATGAGAGAGGGTGCTTAAGGAATTGATGAGCCAGGAGCTCCAGGCCTGGTGGCCCAACTGGATCCAGCCTCCATGTCATGTGAAAAATCATATATTGTAGATAAAAAAAATGTATTTTTGCTGAAAAGCTTTACACAATAAATAATAATAAAAACAGCATCAAGCAAATTGAAGCACTGCATGAGAGTTACATTAAGTCACTAACAAAAGCAGTACAGTTAGTGATTCTCAGAAAGATGTAACTTCATTAATTGTGAAGTAACAATATGTGTAGCAATATGGAGTGATTGGCTTTATTTCTGGATACAAACAAGCAGTTTGAATACAAATGTATACATTATTTATTAAGCAGATAGAGAAAAGGAGGCAAAGTGTCTGCTAAAGGAATACAATTTAAAGTGTCCTATGTTTAAAGATATAAAGGAATTAACTAATAAAAACTAACTGAACACCTGGAACAATGATGTCAAACGTATAAACTGAGCATTAAGTTGCTCAGGAAGTTCTTCTCACATAAGCAAATTTTAAATGTTTTTAGAAGGAATAACTAATAAAAGCTAAATTTTATAGAATCAAATGTGGGTACAAAGATAAAATGCCAAAAAGGTATTTTTTTCTGTTGATCTAATACCCAGTGGAAGACTGAGAGAAGATCAACAACTAGTAAATTAATGGTAGTTATGCAGTATATAGGGATAGGATATGATGCATATCCTATATGAAGTGCCTCTAATTAGATTAAATATATAGGACTGATGATTGAGAAGTTAGTTATGTCCTGTTGTGAGTAAATTCAATATGTCCAGGAGAAAGAGGCTGTTAGAGGGGGGTATAATAATTCTCAGTGTTATGTACAGCGTTAAGAAATAAAACAAAATTGGAGATCTTTAGTCCGTTGACAGGTTGATGTTAAAATTCAAGTGTGAGGGGTAATGATGACTGCCATTAGTCAGTTCAGGTAGCCCTGGTGAGGCAGTAATGAGTCACTAATTCAACCTTTGCCTGAAGCATAGAAATATAGATCTGACAGGAGATAAGAACCAAAGGAACATCTAATGTGTCCATTTTACCTGAAAAGCTTGGCTTGAATTGATTCTCAGAATTTTCAGATCCCAGGCATGCTTGACTCACTCCAAATGGAACACTTTTTACTCATGATGTATTCTTCTTGTGTCCCTCTTTCAATGGAAGGTACTTCCCTCCTGAACTCTATTAAATGCTTTGGTATATTAAAATTGTCTGTCAAAAAACACATTTCCATTTTGGGCTCTGAGCTATACATTATGTTCATGATGTCTCTGTCACTTCCCAGTTGCTGGGAGATGAATTTAGTCTTCAGTGGTGCAAAATCACCACAATAAGCAAAGGGAAAATCACTCAAAAAAAGAAAATCGTCTTCAACTTTATTCATTTTTGTTTTTGTCAGTAATTAAAATGATATCAGTATACTGAGTTAATAGAATCAATTGGCATCAAGGCCTATATGGTATTAGTACAGGCATTCAACTATAGAATTGGGAACATAGTATTCCCACCACAACATACTTTTTTTAGGAGGATAGGAAAGAACCTCAAATTGTTCATATATTATGGGACAAAGAAATATTCTTTTGCCAGTCCATTATGATATCTGCCTATTATCTTCTACACCTTGCCCCAATTCTAATCTCTTTACTTTCCTTACATTAGCCCTTCTGTGATATCAATATCTTGTTAGCCACACACTAATATTGTTTGCTATTGCAGAACATAAGGAATATAGGCTGTGTTCAATACCACTTGTGATATATCACCAAGTCAGTACAGTATATATTTCTTGGGTTTACCAAGTCTCCTTAACATATTCCTTATAAACCCTATATGGATGTTCCCGTCTTTTCTTTCCCTTATTAAAATAAGGAATATACAGGATATTGTTTGATATTTTATGTGTGTCAGTATGCTTATTGATAAATGTATTTCTAAAGCTTGAATTTATAAATGCCCTTTTCGAAATTTCTCATTTTTCCTTTGAAGTTCCTCTTTCCTCAATGTTGTCTTATAAAAAAAATAGCAACTTGCTTATCGTCATTACTACCTGATCAGAGATCATTGATAATTGTTTCACTTGGTCAATAAAGAGAGAAACATGGGAGGGGGGATGATAGAAAAATTAATCACAAAAGGGTTAATTTTCCTTGCTTTGCTCTGTAGAAATTCCCAGAGCCATGACAGCCTGGGGTTATCTTGGTTGAAGCAAACAAGACGTTTTACTAAGATAACCACAAGCTGCTTTCCAAGGATATGTTTAAATCACAATTGCAAGAGTTTAATGATTTATGGTAACTCTGCACTGCCCATCTGTGTATAAAAGAGCTTCTTAAATTATATTAAATCAGAGATACTTTAAAAGGCATTTGTGTAAACTTGTCTCACTGTTATCTCTGTTGGGTATCAAGTATTACCTTATGATTTGTGTTTTTGTCTCACACATGGTTTTTGGACCTAACAGGGGAGAGCCAGGGGGAGAGAGATAGGGGAGAGACACTGGGGGAGCGAGAAAAAAAGAAGAAGGGGAGGGGGTAGATAGAAGAAGGAGGCGGAGAGAGATGGAGTGATGGAGAGATAGAAGGAGGGAGGGAGATACAGAAACATGGAGAGAGAAGGAGGGTGGGAGAGACAGAAGAGAAGGAGGGAGGAAGAGAGAGAGAAAGAGAAATAGAGCTCGGGCACAGAGAAAGAGGGAGAGAGCATAAATACAGAGATATGGCTCACAGGGAGAGGCTGAGAGCGCATAGAGAAAGAGAGGGCGCACAGAGAGAGAGAGAGAAGGCCCAGAGAGAGGGAGAGGACGCACAGACAGAGAGGGAGAGGGCGCACAGAGAGAGAGTGTAACAGAGCAGATTATATAGTATAGCATCATTTATGATGGCAAATGGCTAGTACTATATATGCTCTGTGCTTAAAGAAAACCAACTTAGTAATGTCCATGGTTAACCAGAAGCGATTTTCCCTATCTTATAGTATGGGGAAATAGTCCTGTAATTCTTAGGATTTTCCTTATTGTATAATACAATATATAGGAGAACATGTCTTATGAGACTATGCAAGGATTTCCCTCATCTTAGGTTGTACCATAAGGCACTTCTGCCCTCTATCAATATCAGTATATAAGATAGCTTCTGTCCAGCCGTGAGAGTAAGAATTATTTTGCACTTCTTTCTGAACTTTTTCAGTAAAATATTTTATACCTTCTATTAATCAAAGAAAATTCATTAAAGGGCCATTTACCTCCCGTAGATTGTTCTGCAGCATGTTGCAAGAATTGCATTAGAAGAGTGGCAGACCGTCTTGATGGGTATTTTTACATTTTGTGGTTGTTCCCCCTTGTTTCCTCCCCCTAGAGGAGATGATGGTGTGTGCAGGAGAGCCAATGGCTGTAGCGCAACAGTTGTCGCACTGTATGTCTATGGGAAGTATCAGCCAATCCGATACTTCCCCTGTCATGCTGGAAGCACAGCGTGCCTGAGTCAGAGAGCTGCAGGCGAGAGAGAGAGAGAGAGAGAGAGAGAGAGAGAGAATATTTGTGGTTCCTATGTTATTATATGGAGCCACGATGAAAATCTGGAGATGTCAATCTAAAACAGCTTCCTTGTTATCAAGGTTTGAAGCAGTCTCAGCTCACGAGTAGCAGGCTTTCTGAGAGAGAGATCCCTTGTGTGACTCACACTACTGCAGACACAGAGGGAACTTCCTACAAAGAGATCTAGCCTCTATGATGTCACGGGCACAAACACCCTGTCACTCAAAATCATTCCCATTCACTTTAATGCACACACCCCTCCATCCTGATTGGTGGAAGTCACTTAGGAGAAGGAACAACACTCTGTCTGAGCTGTGAGTTAGAGAGTGGGGAGTCTGAAAAATGTAAACAGACAGAAAAGCATACATTTTTTAAGATGAGATATCTTCGCCAAAAAGGCATGTATTTAATTCAGAAAGTATTTCAACCTGCCTTCATGAGATCTTTCCACTGGTATCCTCCAAATGTTGCTGAATTAGCTGTCCATTTAAGCTTATACTCCTTTTGACTGATCTTTATTGCATGAGAATCACTATTTAACAGTAAAGTGTCATTTACCCATTTTAGGGTTTCATAGTAAAATACTGTTTTTAGGGCAGTCTATGCAAAGATCTCTCTGACAGTGTAAGATCAATTAGGGTTTCATAAGGTTTCATATGCTTTAGGGTTTCATATTCAAATGCTACTATCTCACTTGGTAAAGTGTGTAATCTCCACTTGATTATGCCTGTTGGTTGTGACCCATTTGTGACATAGTCATGATTGTGTCTGGTTTTATCCGATATGTTTGCTGTATTCTAATATGTATTACTTATAACCCATTTCTAACCATCATTACTGTGTATACATTGATGTTAATGCCAGGTACATTTTTTTATAGTCACTTGCTTTGCTGTTTATTGTGTATAATCCCTTTACTAAAACAGTATCAATCTAATATTTGTATTTAGATGCAATTTCTCATCATGTCCTCTCAAAAACTTGTAACAGTACAGTATATAACACAGTCTGACATTTGCTTTATGACATAGTCTCAATTTTACTTTTTTGTTTAGAACACAGTGTATTCCCATATAGTCCACTTTATACCTAGGGCCTCATTCTATTATCGGCCGCAGCCGCTGCGGGGCCGCAAGGACCGGCCGCAAGCTATTCTGCTATTCTATTCCCTTACGGCCGGGGACTCCGGCAGGCTTGCGGCCGGTGCCTTGCTATCTCTTGCGGCCGATCGCGCCGGAGGAAAGCCTTTGATCTAAAACGGCCGCAAGAGATTTGCAATTCAATTGCTCCGGGAAACCTCTCTGCAAGGCTAAAAGCGAGCCGCAGTTACTTGCAGGAAAAAGGTCTCGCTAGCACCAATTAAGCACATAAAATAGCTCAAATAAAGCCATCCTGCACTTTGAGAAGACTATAAAGGGATTTTAGGTGTTAGAAAAAATAGCACATAATTATCCTGTACTCAAATCCGTAAAATATTTTATTTTTAATATCCGTAAAATATACATGTAAAAAGTCCAGAGTGCTTGGAGCACCTCAGACACACCCCCGCCGCAGCCGGCAAATAAACAGTTAATTTGAACTCGGGTTTGGGCAGATGTGCAAGCTTGAGAGTGGGTTCCTTTTATTCCTCATGTCCCCCAATATGATCCCTAGCATTTACAGAGCTGTACAGTGCAGGCTTGAATTTATTTTTGAGTTTTTATATTTCACAGTTTACGGCCGGTTCCAAGATATGCGGCCGGCCGTAAGGGGAGATCCTTGCGGGGCCGTATAATAGAATCGCGAGTTAACTGAACCCTCGCAAGGAATCGCAGCCTTACGGCCGATTTACGGCCGATAATAGAATGAGGCCCCAAGTATGGATTTTGCTCAGAGAACTTATGCCAATATGGCTTTCACTTTATGCATGGTCTAAATTAGACTCTGAGAGCCACATTCAATTGGCCGAATTTGAGATCAGGGAGCCGTAATTGAGTTTGCAGGCAAATTTGCAATTCAATTGGCATCTTTTTGCGGGCTCCGATCAGGTTACGAGTTATGGGCTTGAAAATGTTGTCAAACTCGTAATTTACATTTTTCAGAAGCCTTTGATCTTTCACTTTCGCTAGGCTAAAATCCGAAATTACTATTCAATTGCTTAATTTCTCCAAGATCGCAAATGTATTCACACCCTTAAACCGCGAATGGAGGAGCAAATCCTACGAGTGCTAGAGAGGGGTTAGACACCAATTCGTAGCACTGAAAATGCAAACAAAACATGAATACTGCACTGTAAATAATGGGGAAATTGATGATAGACATTAGAATTAATTGCACAACAGTCTCAAGCTCGTAAATCGGCAGGAAATAAATGTTATTTTTATGTGTCATTTCGGGGTTAAAACGATCTTGTGTATCAATGAGTTAATACATATCAGGCCACCCATATGGACTAGAACAGTATTGGCATTCATTTTCATAATTCTTTAATTTGCATTTTTTGCGAGTTTGATCGTAAACTTGGACCCCGAAATCTAATTGAATGACATGTAACCTCCTTAATAGAGTCTTCTTCCATGCCCTGTATCCTAAGTAAAGTTAGCTCATTCCCAAATGGTAAACATATTGATTAATGTGAGCTAGTTGCTTAATTTTGTAGATGCTGGTTAATGCAGCTATATTCAACAAGCTTCTAAACGGACCCCAGAGTCTGACGTCAGACCCAGAAGTCCTGTATTGCGCTATAATGACAGAGTTGATCTTATTAGAAGTTTTATTTCAAAAATGTTTTCTAAACTCTGATTTAATACTTTGAAGCACTACATATGCTTCTAAGTGAGCTAAGAGTAGGTGGCAATGGGTGTGTTTTTTGTTTTTGTTTGTTTTTAACCCATTTCCATATATATATCTGTATGCTCAGTTGATTCAAGTTCTTATAAAGCCTGTTGTATGTAATAAAATCCTGGTTTTGGCCCTGTGGTAATAAGTTACCACAAAATTGAGGATAAGTAATAAAAGAGAAAAGTTGCTTTTGGCTATAAAGAGTTATTTATAGTCCATCAAACGTGTGATCGATTCAATACTGTTTTTTGTAAGCAATTTGCTTCCATACTCAAAAATTTATTTTTTTCCCTTGTTTAATTTTGTTGCCCTGAACAAAAATGGTTGCTATTTAAGTTAATTAATGGGGCATACAATTGCAATTTAGAGATTTTGAAGTAGCAACTGTTACAATGTGAAACAAATTGAGTCCATTTATTCAAACTAAAGTTTGTAGCACATAAGAACTAAATCTCATAAATCCATATTCTACATTTAGAGATTGGCCACAACAAATCTGTCTTTTATTAACAAGATATTTGACAAGAATATAAAAACTATAAAACTATTATTTATGATCTCAGATAAGGTAGGGGTGAAGATAATACTGCTGTTTTTTGTAAGATAATATTGATGAAAGAGGAACTTCAAAGAAAAAATTAGAAATTTCTAAAAAGTACTTTATAAATTCAAGCCTTAGAAATAAGCATACTGACACACATAAAATATCAAACAGTATCCTGTATATTCCTTGTTTTCATAAGGGAAATACAAGATGGGAACATCCATATATGGTTTATAAGGAATATTTTAAAGAGACTTTGTAAACTCAAGAAATATATATGTACTGACTTGGTGATATATCACAAGTGGTATTGAACACAGCTATATCCCTTATGTTCTGCAATTTTCTTTTTTTTTTGTGTTTTCCATTTTCTTATTGCAGTGGGTTATTATTTGGTGTCAAGCACCAGGAAACTCAAATTTGGCTGCAATTTGAACTCAGTGGTACAAAGACATGAATACAGTGCTGTGCAAACATATTCACCCCCTTGGCAGTTTTCGTGTTTTGTTGCCTCACATTCTGGAATTAACATGGATTGTTTGAGGATTTGCATAATTTCATTTACAGAACATGCCCACAGCTTTGAAGATGTTTTATTTTTTTATTGTGAAGCAAACAACAAATAGGACAAAATAACAGAAAAAGTCAATGTGCATAACTATTCACCCCCTAAAGTCAATATTTTGTAGAGCCACCTTTTGCAGCAATCACAGCTCCAAGTCACTTTTGATAAGTCTCTATGAGCTTGCCACATCTTACCACTGGGATTTTTGCCCATTCCTCCTTGCAAAACTGCTCCAGTTCCTTCAAGTTGGATGGTTTGCGCTTGTGAACAGCAATCTTTAAGTCTGACCACAGATTTTCTATTGGATTACGGTCTGGGCTTTGACTAGGCCATTCCAATACATTTACATGTTTCCCCTTAAACCACCCAAGTGTTGCTTTAGCAGTGTGTTTGGGGTCATTGTCCTGCTGGAAGGTGAACCTCCTTCCTAGCCTCAAATCACGCACAGATTGGTACAGGTTTTGCTCAAGAATATCCCTGTATTTAGCACTATCCATCTTTCCCTCAACTCTTACCAGTTTCCCAGTCCCGGCTGCTGAAAAACATCCCCACAGCATGATGCTGCCACCACCATGTTTCACTCTGGTGATGGTGTTCTTTGGGCAATGAGATGTGTTGGGTTTGCGCCAGACATAGCATTTTCTATGATGGCCGAAAAGTTCAATTTTAGTCTCATCAGACCAGAGCACCTTCCTCCATACATTTTGTAAGTGTCCCACATGCCTTTTCGCAAACTCAAAACATGATATTTTGTTTTTTGCTGAAAATAATGGCTTTCTTCTGGTCACTCTGCCATAAAGCCCAACTCTATTGGAGTGTATGCATTATTGTCATCCTATGTATAGATTCTCCAGTTTTGGTGGGTGTCCATCTCTTGGCAGGTTTGCTGTTGTGCCATGTTCTTTTCATTTGGTTATGATAGTTTTGATGGCGCTCCTGGGGTTCATCAAAGATTTTGATATTTTTTTATAAACTAACCCTGACTTTTACTTCTCAACAACATTGTCCCTTACTTGTTTGGAGAGTTCCCTGGCCTTCATGGCAGTTTTTGGTTAGTGGTGCCTCTTGCCTAGGTGTTGCAGCCTCTGGGGCCTTTCAAAAAAGGTGTGTATATGTAATGACAGATCATGTGACACACAGGTGGACATCATTTCACTAATTATGTGACTTCTGAAGGTAATTGGTTGCACCAGAGCTTTTTATGGGCTTCATAACAAAGGGGGTGAATACATACGCACATGCCAATTTTCTGTTTTCTATTTCTAAGAAATAGTTTTATACATACAGTATATTTTTCTCATTTCACTTCACCAACTTAGACTATTGTGTTCTGATCCATCACATAGAATTCAGATTAACAAAACATTGAACTTAAAGCTGTAATGTACCAAAATAGGTAAAAAGTTAAGGGGGTGAATACTTTTGCAAGGCACTGTAGATGTGGGGTTTCAACTTCTCTCAGTGTTACACCAAGTCTTTGAAATAACCTGTTTTTGTTACCTTTATTTGTTGTTTGGGACTGTAGTGATGGATTATGTGAATCTCTTTTAATATCAGATTTGTCAATTAACATAAAATTTAAAGATGTTCACAATAAGTATGTTAAGCCTGCATATGCAAAGAGGTTCTTAAGAAAACCTAAAATATATAATGAGAGTGTCAATGAACATAACGGCAGATAGACTGAGGAATGAAGCGCTGACTTAAATGGAATATTGTGGCAATTTCTAATATGATCTATGACCAGTAGATGGTGTGGAATTGAGTTGAATACATTTCTTTTTAATATAAGAGAGAGTGCTGCAATATGTAAAAATCACATTTAAGACTCCAGAAACCAAGACTAGCCTTCTCACCATTCTACCCTATGTTTATTTTTGTACCAGCTGATGGCAGAGCTAGTGAATACAGTATATATATGTAGGGTGATCAAGTCACCTTTCTATAAGAGACATTATCTGCCCCTGTGTCCTCATGTATTAAGATTCCCCCTTTACTCCATGCTGATGCTAGTGGTAGTAGAGAGCCCCTACCCAGTTGTGGGCCTTCTGCACTAACAGTGACTCCACCACTGGTACCAGTCAATCAGTAGGGTCATCAGTTTTATCTGACACTAGTGTGTGTTTCAAATTTAAATTCTGTTAACAAATGGGGTTTTGTGAACGCCCTATCAGCTCCTAATGAAGGATCACACAAAGTGTTATTTCCTCTTTGATAAGACTTGTCACAGTCAAATTTAAATTTTTTGATCTATTTTTAAATGAAATGTCAGTAAATACATTTTATACCCTCCATCTATGATAGTTTATTGCATGCATGCTTTAAATGAATGCAATATTTTGAAATGCAATGTTTTACATAGTTACATAGTTACATAGTAATTAAGGTTGAAAAAAGACTTTCAGTCCATCAAGTTCAACCTGTTAAGTTCTCCTCTGATCTGCAATATGCGGATTAGTTATTAATTAAATTATTGATTAAATAATTATTAATAGTATAGTATTGGAGGATGAATAAAGAGTTAGTCCATCAAGTTCAACCTTTTTAGATCTCTATTGATCTTTTTAATGTGGACTATTTATTATTAATTGTAATTGTTAAGTGATCCAGAGGAAGGCAAACAGAAAAAAAAAAACATTGAAACTTTGCCAATTGTCTCATAAGGGGGAAAAAAAGCAAAATTCCTTCCTGACCCCAGAAACTGGCGTTCAAATTTCTCCCTGGATCAATATTCCATTGCTAGTTATCTAGGATAGCCTTGAATGCCCTCTTTATTCAAAAATATATCTAACCCCTTTTTGAAGTTGTCTATCGAATTTGCGGTCACTAGCTCCTTTGGTAGAGAATTCTACAGTTTAACCACCCTAACTATGAAGAACCCTTTTCTTTGTTTAAGGTGAAATCTTTTTTCCTCTAACCTCAAAGGATGTCCTCTTGTCAGTTGAAAATCTCTTGCTACAAAAAGTTCACTTGACAAAGCCTTATATTGACCCTGGATGCATTTATATAAGGTAATCATATCCCCTTGTAAACGCCTTTTTTCTAGCGAAAATAAGTTTAATTTTGTTAGTCTTTCTTCATAACTTAGCCCCTCCATTCCCCTTATTAGTTTTGTAGCCCTTCTCTGTACTTTTTCCAGCTCTAAAATGTCTTTTTTATGAGGTGGTGCCCAAAATTGTACTCCATATTCCAAATGAGGGCGTACTAGGGCTTTGTATAGTGGCAGAATTATATTTGCTTCCCTTGCTTCTATACCCTTCCTAATACATGCTAATATTTTATTTGCCTTTGCAGCCGCTGCTTTGCTTTGAGCGCTGTTACCTAGGTGGTTGTCCACTAGTACTCCCAAATCCCTTTCAATATCTGATACCCCTAGATTTGCTCCATTAAGATTATAGATTGCATGGCTTTTGTTCCCTACTAAATGCATAACCTTGCATTTATTTGTATTAAATCTCATCTGCCATTTAGCCGCCCATTTCTCTAATTAATGCAAATCCTTTTGTAGGGAAAGTACATCATTATCTGATTTTATTACCTTGCACAACTTAGTGTCATCAGCAAAAATGGAGACACTACTTTCGAGTCCTACTTCAATGTCATTAATAAATATGTTAAAAAGGAGAGGACCTAATACTGAACCTTGAGGAACCCCACTTACCACATTAGTCCAATCGGAGTATGTTCCATTCACAACAACCCTTTGCTTCCTGTCTTTTAGCCAGCTCTCGATCCATGAGCAGATATTTACTGCAATTCCTGTATCCCTTAGTTTTCTCACTAGTCTTCCATGTGGCACTGTATCAAATGCCTTTGAAAAATCTAAAAAGACTACATCCACTGAGTTGCCCTGATCCAAGTTCCTACTAACCTCCTCATAAATACTAATTAGATTGGTCTGACACGACCTATCCTTCATAAATCCGTGTTGACTACTACCTATGATCCTGTTCAAATAGACATATTCTTGTATTCTGTCCCTTATTAACCCTTCTAAAAGCTTCCCAACTACAGAAGTGAGGCTCACTGGTCTATAATTCCCCAGATTTGCTCTAGATCCCTTCTTAAATATAGGTATCACCTCTGCTTTTCTCCAGTCATCCGGTAGAGACCCTGTAGTGAGTGAGTCTTGAAAGATTAGATATAATGGTTTGGCTATTACAGAACCCAGCTCCCTCAATACCCTTGGATGTATTCCATCAGGACCTGGGGCTTAATTAACATTTATTTTCTCCAATCTCTTTTGGATTTCTTCCTGCGTTAACCAATTATTTAGTGATGGTAGTGTAGCCCCATTATGTTGTGATGTCCCAACCCCTGGTACCTCCCTTGTGTAAACCGACGAAAAGAACCTATTTAGCTCATCTGCCTTTTCCTGGTCACTAATTTTCAGATGGCCTGTGTCACATTGTAATTTCCTATAGCTTCCTCCCTGGCCTTCTTCCCATTAATATATTTAAAAAATATTTTAGGGTTAGTCTTACTTTCCATTGCAACTGACTTCTCATTTTCTATTTTAGCCAGTCTAATAGCCCTTTTGCAAGACTTGTTGATTTCCTTATAGTCACATAAAGCTGCCTCTGTTCCCTCCTTCTTGTATAATTAAAATGCATATTTCTTTTTCCTCATCATGATCTTTAAGTCATTGTTAAGCCACATGGGATGTGATTTACTCCTATTCATTTTATTTCCACATGGTACATGCTGATGAGTATGTTTATTTAGTAAGGATTTGAATGTTGTCCATTTATTTTCAGTATTTTTCCCTGTAAGTTCTTTGTCCCAGTCTATATGTTGTATTGCTGCCCGTAGCCCATTAAAGTTAGCCCTTTTAAAATTTAGAGTTTCTGTTGGCCCCTTACAACTCTGTTTTTTCTATTCAATCTCAAATGATACTGTGTTGTGATCACTGTTTACATTTGATATTATATCAATATTACTTGTGATGACTAAATCCAAGATGGCCCCATTTCTAGTAGGTTCTTGTATTACCTGGGCCAGATAATGATCCCTGAGTGTACTCAAGAACCTGCTCCCCTTAGCTGAGCTGCTGGTCTCATTTATCCAGTTTATTTCAGGGTAATTAAAGTCTCCCATTATTAGAAATTGCCCGTGCTTAGCTGCATTTCCAATCTGTAACAATAATTGTATTTCCTCACTTTCAGCTATATTTGGGGGTTTATAGCATACTCCCACCAATATGCGTTTAGAATTAGCTCTTCCACTATTTAGCTCGACCCACAAAGATTCAATGATGCCGTTAGTTCCAGCATAAATATCTTCTCTGACTATAGGCTTAAATTCAGGCTTAACATACAGACAGATCCCTCCTCCTCTTTTACCATTTCCCTTATCTTTCCTAAATAGGTTATAACCATCCAGATTAACAGTCCAGTCATGAGATTCATCCCACCATGTTTCCGTAATGCCTATTAAGCCCCATTTTTCTTGTACTGCTAATATTTCTAGCTCATCCATTTTCCCAGGCAAACTTCTTGCGTTAGCAATCAAACAGTTTATGTTGCTATGGCTCTGCTGTTGTGAAGTGCCTGCCACTGTATTTGAGGCCCCTATTAATACCTCCCTACTTTCTATTGTAACCCTCCCCCTTCTCCTCCCCCATGGGTAACTAATTCATCCCTTTCCCTCTCTACCCTATTTACCCCAATACTTCTATATAGTCCCTCCCCCCCACCTACAAGTTTAAAAACTCCCCCAGCCATTCTACCATCCTTTCCCCTAGCACAAAAGCTCCCTCATCATTAAGGTGCAATCCATCCCTGCTATAGAGATTGTACCGAAGTGAGAAGTCAGCCCAGTGCTCTAAAAACCCAAAACCCTCTGCACTGCACCACTTTGTTGATATTGACCTCTTTACAATAGGATGTTTTTATATTTTTCATCTTTACTTGCTTTATATACATGGTGAAATATATATGAGGTATTAGTGGTGTGCTAATGAGTGCTGCAACACTCTATAGTAGTATATTTGTAGTATAACTGCCCTGTTTTTATATCTGGCTGTGAGTCCTTTATATCTGAATTGTTGTTCTTTATATTTTTTATTGTGCAGTATAATTATTCTACTATGGTAGCTTAACCCCAGGTACTCCACAGGTACAAATCAATTAGAAATTACTATGTCCAGCTAATAGGATCAGCAAATGTGTACTGAACAAATTATAAACTCTAGAGAACTATAATTAAAGAGGGACCCCAGAGATGCTTCCACATAACATTTGTCAAACAATATTACATATATTTTGCCATGGTTTTATTCATAAAGCGATATACACTTGGAATGTATGTACAGGAAATGCAGCACCAATAATATCCAGTCACTTTACACAACAATATTTACCAACAAGCATGATTCTCACCAACAGCCACATTAAATTTGAAGCCAGTAGCAGCATCGGGAAGCTCGCAAAGGCTGCAGGCTTGAAATTTGGCAGAGTTACAGAGCTATTAAATTAGAACATGCTACGAGTTACGGGCTTGAGACGTAAACCACTTGTTGAACGTTGGATGTGAGTGATCAATTAGTCAAACCCGTAGTTACAAGTTTAGATGGAGCCAATGGCAAATAAGATTGTCATAATTACATCACTGAAAAATGGAGGTGGGATTTCAAAGTCTTGCGGTTGTCAATTACGAGTTACGATCAGACCCACATTCCAGATATAATGCAATATTAATAAAGGCAGCTGTAAATATGATATTCTATTATATGCGCGTTCCATTATATGTATTAACACATTGATTGCCGGGATTGAAAGAACACGGAAATCATAAACATAAAATAAAGTATTTTAAAGCTTGAGAATGTTGTGCTATTAATTCTTAGATCTAACATCACTTTCCCTGTTAATAAAAGTACAGTAGTGTATATATATTTGCTTTTACAATGCTACACATTGGACTTTACCCTCCTTGCGAGTCCTCCCTAGTACCCGTTGGCTTCTTGGCTCCATTTGCATGTTACGGGGTTGAAGGCCAGTGATTTCGATGCAATTTAATAGCATTATTGTAAACGTAGTGGTTACGGTCTTGAGAGAACAAAGAATTTGCGGCCGCAAAGTTTCACGTCCCAAGTCCAGTAGGCTTTTTTTGCTCCAAACCAGCATATCAGCAGCGGCTTGCTTTACGGGGCCAATTTAATAGCCGTAAGTGTTACTGGCTTACAGGCTATGGTTTTACACGTATGGGGAATTTAATGTGGCTGCAAGTCTTTAGCAGTGGCAGGTGTATTTGTTCATATTACTGCCAGTCCAGGGGCAAGTTTTAATCTGGGATCAAGCATATTTCCAGTCTGTGATTCAGTGGATCTTCTTAGTAATTAAGACTGGGACTAATTAAGACTGATGCATAAATTACTGTTTAAGGGAAATATTGCTCCCCTTTTCCAATGGTCAGCATACTTCTGAATGTCACAAATACAATGCTTTATCCACCATATAAGCATGGATACATATGGATTAGTATGAATAAGTACCCTTATAATAAGAATATCAGACAGCTTCACATGCTTACAGACTGTACATGCCAATGTCCCCCTGTTCCTATATCAATAAAAATCATTATTCTACAAAACATACAGGAGAAAATGCATAATAATTAGAGATGGGTATTTACACAGGTAGTTTATATATACAATCTCAGAACACACCTTTCTATGAAAGGATATCATGCAGACAGTAAGGATACCTTTGTGGAGCAAAAATACAAACAAGAAACACAATAGACTATATCTAAGTAGTTGGCATATGATATATTACAATGTACAAATTATAGAAAAAACATGGTAACTCTCAAATGTCATATATATAATTGTATATATGTATAGATTTGTATAGGTATATTTATATACTGTACATATAATGTATAATAACCATATAAACATCATAACAATCAAATCAATATTACATTAAAGGGACACCATCACTCATGAACACAGTAGTGTGTATTTATCAAATGGCATAAGAAATGGAAATAAGTGGGTTTCCATGAAGATGAAGAGATAACAGAATATCAAAATATTGTTGCACTGTAACTCATTTTGTAAACAGGATCCATAGAAAAAAACAGAGGGGGGTAAATGAACCTCCATGTGTAACCCAACTGGATATAGGATGCATTATTTGTTTCTGATATCTATACCCTTGTCTCTGTGTGGCATTTGTATGGCAATATGTGGTTTCATTTCTAGTAACAAAAATGATTTACTCTTGTGTTCTTGTGCCCTCCTCTACATACTAAGCATACAATGTAATAATTTGCATAGGATGTCACATGGATACAAGTTTATTTTTTGTTAATGGCTATTTAAATGTATATCCATTTTATAGATGGTAAAGACTAACGATAGTGACACAATACCACCAAACCAAAGCATAGCCACTTAAATCTATAAGTTGTATCTAACATAATGAAAGTACAGATAGCCAAACCAAATAATGGTTTACCTGTAATTGCAATATCCCCTTGCTACTAGTAATTAGTAAGGCATACAGTATGTTTCATGTCTGACTTGTTTTGTTCAGCTGTGTACAGTCACTGAGGCTCAGTCTGATACAGTGTTTAAGCTTTTTATTGATATGAATATATCTATATGTGTGTGGTCTCCAACAGGTAGCTTAGGGGCTACAGATATCCACCCATCAGCTACTAGAGCTAGGTCCTTAGTGTTGGCAAATACAACCAGACACAATATAGAAATAATTTAGCACACACTGCATTGACAGCAAGTAATCAGTTTTTAGTTCTCTGTTTGGGCAAAAAGAGCTTGCAGTCTGCTGTTTGTGTGTAAATACAGTATGTATTTGCAGCTTGACATATATTGTGTTAATCAGTAGTTGCTCTCTTTACTACAGGTAAAGACCCCTATTGCAGATCATTATTTCTCTCTGGCTTGCAGGGTGTGTCCTTTGGTCCTTAGTAGAAATATACATACTGCCCTAGGTCACATTTAGTGACTATATATATGTAGAATATGCAATAGATTACCAATGGAGTTAGTTAGCTCTGTATATTGGGACATATCTGCATGAAAGTGACAAAAATACATTTGTAAGTTAAATAAATAACACAAAACTAAATGTCACAAAAAATATATAAAATGGTGACAGTTTGTGATTGTCTTGCTGTAAATACAAATTTACTACACATACTATACTAGTGGTCCCAACATTAGTATATCTCAATCAATAACATGTACTTATATCTTTATTACATGATAATTGCAGCAGAGTCAAGATGACTACAAATTAGAAAAAAATGATATCAATGTAAAGATCAACATACAGTATTATGTTACTGCTCATTCAATTTACTCATCCTTCCTCCTCCTGTAATTGAGTTGCTATTTAATTCCAAACCCATGTCTTATTACACAATCACAATATACACAATACAGAATAGTATACTTTACATAAGAATGATCTGGGCAGGCTGTAGTTATAGAGTACATATATGTATCTGTGTAAACTGTTTCATCCATCACCTGAAATGTAATGTCTCATTCCAATCACATGTGTCAGTACCTTTCTGTAATACATACATGGCATGTGTCTCTGTATGTGAAGTAATAATCTGATTTACTGCTGGTGAATAGTGCCCAGTGTTGGATTTACATTACAAGGTCTTTGTTTGCCATCCATCACATGCAGCTCTCACATGAAGCACTGGTGTCTTTCTCTGATGGTCCCACAGGTTGCAAGAAGGACACCTCAGAGGTGGTGGTACTGGAGCGCTCTCTTCTAGGAGTAGGGACATATGAAGGGAAGAGCTCCCTATGGAAAGTGATCTCTCTGTACTCCTTCAGACAGCAGGAGAAACACACATTCTTTTCTAACCTCCTGAGGTGCACATTATTGGTCCTGAAGAACAAGTAGACATATGGGTTCACTGCACTGTTGGTCACCACAAAGATCCCCAGCACTGCCATAACTTCACCATCCAGCCCTGTGATGGTGCCAAATGCCACTTTCATCTCTACAATAAAATAAGGGAGCCCACACACTATGAAGAGGATGATGATGACCAGAGTCATTTTCAGAGTCTTCACCTTGGCTCTGGGGATGCAGCTGTTGGTGGCTACAAGCCTCAGAGGTTTCTTGGTTACTGATTTCTGGCTTAGGTTGTGCTCACAGTTACCATTTTGGGGTTTGGGGGCTTTAGCTCTCTGCCCCTTCCTCCAGATCACCCATAGTATGCGGCTGTATGCCAGAACCAAGATGCAAAACGGTAAGAAGAATACTGTCACAGAGCTGTATATGATATAGGCTTGGAAATGCCACTTGGGAAGCTGACCAAAGACATTATGGCATCTATAACCATGTCCATTATATATAACTTTAAATACAAATGCCTGTGGTATAGATAAGAGCAAGGAGAGTAACCAGCCCATAGCTGCCATGCATCGGGTGGGCAGAGGGGTATTTAAAGGGTTCATTATAACATGATGCCTCTCCAGGGCAACTATGGCAATTATGTTTGAGGATGCCATAAGTCCTGAAACCTGCAGAACTTTGAAGATCTTACAAGCAACATCTCCCAAGAGCCACTCATCATCCAACAGCTCCCACACAATCTGAGAGAGAAGAGTCACTACAGACACATAGAGATCAGCCAAGGCAAGGTGTGTAATCAGAAAGTTAATCTTCCTCTTCTTGTCTTTGCCACTACAGATCTTGTACAGGACTATGACATTTCCTACCAGTGCCACTGCGAAGATGATGGTCATAGTGATGATCCGGAGCTGCCTGTTGTAGCTTGGAGGCTCAGCTGGCTGCACTTTGTCTGAGGATATAGAGGAGTTCATTGGTCCTTGTCCTGGGATCTGGCTGCTGTCAGTAACAGAGGAGTTACTGTCTGATGAGAAGCTCCCATAGATAAATAAATCATCCATGTCACAAGATGAGCCGACACATAGACAAGAAATACCCAAGTTGATAGGGCACAGGGGAGCTGTCCAGCACAATCCTCACTGAGGAATCATCCAAAACCACAATAACTTGTTGCTACAAATCTAATGCTGTGCTAGATTATATACATACATGCAGTGCTAGATTATATACACACATGCAGTGCTATATTGTATAAATACATGCTGTGCTGCATTATATACACACATGCAGTGCTACATTATCTCCAACCTAGACAAGAACTGAATGGGATTCTCTGCAATGTGAGGGTTTATAGGCTACAGGTACTCATGACGAGCACATAGGGGTGGTCTGAACATGCCCCCAACATCACACTGCTCATTCACTGTGGATTTCACATAGAAGGAAATATTATTTTTTTCTGGTATCCAGCACCAGTTTGTTGCTCAAAATTCTCAAATGGAAATACAAGAATGTCCCCCCTCCCCTCCCCAAATCAATTCAGCAGGTAAAGTACCATAAATCACAGGCTGTTTGTAAATGTCCTTATCTGCACAAATAAATGTCAGCATTTGCTTGTGGTTCACATCGCATATTACCCCAGCTTTTTATGTTGTGTATATAATATTTATTATAGCCCTTTTTACTTCTATAATTATATGCATCAAATGTCATTCACTACATATGCAGAGAAAACATTGTTTTGTGTGTGTGTGTGTGTCTGTCTGTCTATCTATCTATCTATCTAAGTATCTATTTATCTATCTATCTATCTGTCTATCTATATATCTATCTTCTATTGAAACAAGTGAAGACTGTATCTAATTCCAATTCCATACAGCCCATAATATGCATATGCAATTGTTTGTAACTTACTAAATGCAACACATTTTAATGCAAAATAAAAAGATGAACAAGTGTTTTTTCTAAGTGATTACCCCTTTCTAGTCCTAGCTTGTCACAGATCTGTATGTGCTTTCCATCAGATTCTGCATGAACCATTTAACTCCTTTGCTGCCAATTGACTGTTGTAAAGTATGATCTGCAATCCCACATCTACATGTAATGTAATGATCTTATGAGAGACAATACTCTGACATCTCAGGGGTTATTTTGTGTTGTTCATAATTATAGGGTATCATATATTTACTACATAAGTGAAGAAGGGCACCAGAGAGTATTATGGAATAAAATAAACATTTATATACAAGTACATTTCCAAGGCACACTTGTCACAAAGTAGATCTGATAAAAAGTATTTTTGATTTTCCACTGAATCAAACTATTGCTTAATGGACCATTAAAGTTATATGGAAGTATCCCTGTTTTAATATTAAATAAACTACCTAAGTGTTTGTTTGCATATCTAAACATCATTGTATTAACAAGTTTCACTTACTCAAACAGTCCCTGCAAAGGTCTGCCCCCACTGCTCATGTATACAATGCTTCTATTGGTTAGAGATGTACTAGCCACATACAACAGTATTTTCTGAAAGGCTGCGAACAGACAACCTGTGAGCAGCTAGTGCATCTAGTTAATAAAATGATGTTTAGCTCTGCAAACACACACTTAGGCAGATTATTGTAATATTAAAAACTGGGAATCTTCAGTATACCTTTAAGAATGAAGTTTGATGTTTTCTAGGACTGGTTCACCTGCAGTGCTGTCCCAGTGGCAGTAATATTTCACTTTTATAGGATCATTCACATTGTCACTAAGTTTGAATCTGATGATGTCATAGAAGCTTAACCCTGTAAACCAATAAGCACCCCATACTCATTGTATAAACTGAACAATCCCTTAATATTTCAATTCAATTATCTAATGACACTCTTGCCTGCTGACTGAATCTGACATTCAGGGACATTTATGTAGAAACATTTAACCACATGACAAATGTATCCGTCAGGGGATTGTCCCTGGAAATTGGGACATGTGATCACCCTGTTATGGTATGAATAAATAAATCATGTATACAGCGGACCCATGGTACCCAACCTTAATTTGTTCTGGGGTACCAAAAACAATGAGTACCAGACTCCCATAAGGAGTAATGTAAATTGGTTTTAGCAAGCGTGATGAGTACCAAGGTTTTTGCTCATCCAGACATGTTGAATACTGAAATTGACGAGTTTGGTGGTAGTCGAGTACAGAGGGTCCACTGTATTGTTTGATAATGATAAACAAAGCAATGCATTATTTGAAATAGCTGTTGTTGTTATAAGAAAATGTATAATCAGTCCATTTACAGATATGCTTCACATTTTCATTTCCTCACAGACATTTCAGCGTACAACTCCTAGCTCTTACCTTGTCTTCTCTGCAATATCCTCTGACCCAGCTCTGTCCATCATGTCTCACATTGTCACATAAAAGCCTTAAGAAATACAATAAAAATGAACACTTTCCCACATATTATACTTTCTGTGCAAAGGGACCTGTATAAAGTATAAGAATATGCGGCTGAATGGCAGATTAGATTTAACATTGAGAAATATAAACGTATGCATCTGGGAAATAAAAATATGTATGCAATTTATAATCTAAATGGAACAAATCTAGGGGTATCAGACATATAAAAGGATCTAGGAGTGCATGGGGTCACCAAATATCTAACAGTGCTCAATGCCAAGCTGCAGCTGCAAAGACAAGAAAATAATGAATATGATAAAATGGGTTATACAAGTAAGGGAAGCAAATATCATTCTGTCACTATGTAATACAACCTGATCTGTAATTTGTAGTACAATATTTGGCTACAATTCAAACATTTTCAAGCTAGCATAGGTATAGGGAAGGATAGCGAAATTAATAAAGGCTAGAAGGGATTAGGCTATCAGAGACTAATCAAATTAAGAAATATTTTCTTTAAATGAAAGTGCCTAAATTGGCATATGATTACCTTATATAATGTAAATACATCCAGGGTCAGCATAAGGTTTTCAATGTAAATCTGTTTTAATCAACTACTGAAAAGCGCTATCATAAAGGGAATAGTCCTCAAACAATTTTGAAAAAAAATAGTTTTAATGGATTATTACGCATCAAGGTAGTGCTTGTAATTGCAATAAATGACAAAGAAAAAGAGCAAATAGCTGACCATCACTTTCCCAATAATTGCTACAGAAGGTATCTATGCCTATAGATTATAGTTGTGTAACTGAAAAGCTATTCCATTTAACAGAATAAAATACAGGGCACTTTCAGGACACAGGCATTGTTTTAATATAATTAGTAATTCTAAAATGCCCTAACTAAAATATTATAATGTAACTATTTGTAACAATTTATCATATGATTGCAGGTTTGAGGAATTACACTATATCAAATATATTGTAAATGTATATGAGTATGTCTCTATGTAAAATAACATTCTAAAATTACACTACACATCATTGACAAGTTTGTGGTGTGTACTATAACCCTTATCAACTCTTAATAAATATGTTTTGAAAATAATAAAAACAAATCTATAAATTGTCCTAGACTTTTTCTCCACTGCAAATTATTCCTGAGATATTTAGCATTGATTGTTTGGCTCCATTATGTAAATGTGTGGCTTCATATGCTAATGTGTGCCTTGTGCTTTATAAATGTAGGGGAGAGGATATAACTGCATGATAACACTGGGGCAGATTCTGCTTGATTGTATATATCATTTTAAAAACATTGAGCCATTAATTAACACATCCAAGCAGCTCAGTTAACTGGACATTAGCATAATATTGCAGCACAAACAATGGCGAATTTCAATAATTATTTACTGTTGCAAAAATGGCTAGTGAAAGTATGGTGAGTTTTTATGATGTTCAAGAAGAACTTGTATGCAAAACTACTTTATTTGGAGGTTAGAGAGTCTCTTTAAACGGTTTTATTTTATAAACCTAGTTGTAAAAAGCAGCAAAGAAAATATCACATATATCCAGTGCCGGATCTACCTTTTTGGAGCTCCTGGGCAGTGCAGTGAAGGAGTACCTGCGAGTTTGTGCACACGGTGTGCACCCACCTATTTTTCCCTTTTCTACACATGGATAACGCTCTCTTATTGCATGAGCAAATCACAGAAATTTCCCTATAACAGGAATTTCAACTGGTGCAGTTTCTTCCTACACTCAGCTGGAAACACATGGGATGAGGGAACTCTAGAATCTAATTTGAGGCGGGCCACCTAATGGCCAGTCTGTGAACTACAGCAATTCCTTTTTAAGCCAGAAAAGTATTTTCAGGATTTTTTAAGCTAAAAAATGGGTGGACCTAACAGGGAAGGGCCCCTAGGCAGCTGCCTACTTTGCCTAATGGGTAATCCGGGCATGCATAGATCTCAAATTTATTTTCAACGCCTTATCTTTGGTGAATATTTTTACATCTGTTTCATCTGTTTATATTTTATCATATTTACGAATTTGGTTTCATGTGTAGGGTTATATATATATATGTGTGTGTGCATAAATATATTGTTTGTATATAGTGTTTGTTTACATCAGAACCACCTACCTATTTAAAAAAATTTAAAATAGTTTGTTACAGATGTATAACTAGTCAATTCAAAATGCCCATCACCCAACGTCAGTCAGTGTATAAAATCCTTATGGTATTAGTGTGTGGTCCTCCTTCTATATCACATAAAGAACAAGTTGCTTCTCAGTTGTTGTTTTTTTTTTTTTTTTACTTTGATATTAAAAACTTTCCACTCCTGATTGTAAAAAACACATTATTCCATAGGTGCCAATTTCCTGGTTACACATCCTTATATATATTTTTGACTTTATGTAAATGCAGACTGGTTGAAGGAATAGGTATTGAAGTTCCATATGTAATATATTAATTTCTTCTTAACACAACTAGAAGGAATAGCACATAGGAAGCACAGACAGGAGACAAATCTATTAGAAAGTTTCTTCACAACTTTATAATCTAAAAATCTTCTCCCACCAGATATCCTGTATCTGTTATTCAGGTTCTTCTTGCTATAACATTTACATAACAATGCTCACCTGACTAGGTTTTTCCTCAACTCTATACCCCAGCACTCATTCCAGTGTGTACGTATACATATATATACAGACGCACACATTTCTTGATGTTGTTCAGTCATGTCTAAGTGCCTGTGGTCCACTACACACCAGGCACATCTGTCAGCCACTGCCCCTCTGAGCTCCATCAAGTTCATGTTATATTACTTCAATTACCTCATCTATCCATTTCCGTCTATGCCGTTGCTTTCTTTGTGAGCCTTCAATCTTTCCCATCATCAGAGTCTCTTCTCTAGGGAAGCCTGTCTTCTCCTGATATGGCCAAAATATTTGAGCTACACCCTTCTGATCAGACCTTCCAGTGAACAGTTTGTCTTGATTTCCTGTAGTACTGTTTTTTTTTGGATTTTCTTGCAGTCCAAGTGACTCTAGGCAGTTTTCTCCAGCACCACAATTGAAAGGCATCAATTCTACGGCCCTCAGATTCTTTATGATCCAGCTCTCACATCTGTTTGTTACTACTAGGAATACCATAGAGCAAACTATGCAGACCTTTGTTGATAGTGTAATATCTTTACATTTTGATAGCTTGTCCAAACTTGCCATATCTTTCCCCCTCAGAAGTAACATATTTTAATTTCGGTGATGCAGTCAACATCTGCAGAGATCTTGGACTCCAGGAAAGTAAAATGTATCAATGTCTCTAAGTCTCCTCTAACTATTTGCCAGGAGATTGCTGTTTGCAATGACCTCTGTCCTTTTAATCATGAACAACAGGCCAACTTTTGTCCTCTCTTCTTTCACACAAAATGTTTCTTTGTTTGTTTGTTTTTGCATGAAAAAAATATTAAGTATATCTTGTAACTTCTTTGAAACTAACATGAAATGCTTCTTTGTGCACAGAACATACTGTTGTATAAAGATCTTATAGCTATATAGCTATATTGTTTGACTCATACTATAAGTAGGGAGTTTCCAATATTGTAGGGTGCTTTGGAAAAAAGATTCTAAACTCAAAACAGGGCCCTACATTTTCTGTAGTTTGTTCACTTTATATTCTTCCATGTTCTTATCCCCTGTACAGCGCTACAGAATATGTTGGCGCGTTGCAAATAAAAGTTAATAATACTATAGCTGTATCCATAAATAATAACTAAGAGAGACAAGCTAATAGCCAACAGAGACAAGCGCCCAAGAAATTTTAGTCTGCAATAAGACTTTTACCCTCCTAGCTCTAATCGCGAGCGTGGCTAAGGGTTAATTTTCAGTACCTAAAGCAGTAATCCCAAGCCACACTCGGGATTACAGCAGGGAGTGCAGGGGCGGATCTGGAGGGGGCCCAGTGCTGCGTAATTTGCCTGGGTCCCCTCAGCACACCATTCCTCCTCCTCCCTTCCCCCCTTATCCTCCTCCCTTCCCCCCTTATCCTCCTCCCTTTCCCCCTTATCCTCCTATTCCTTCCCCTCCTCCTCTTCCCTCCTTCCCCCTTATCCTCCACCTTCTCACTTTCCCCCTCTCCATTCACCTCCCTTTACCCTCTACCCTTACTATGATTTGATGTTTATGCTTCCCCTGCGGCACCTCATCTGGCTGTGACCAGGACTGACGGGGAGAGGGTAAAGGGAGGTGAATGGAGAGGGGAAAGGCAGGAGGAGGAGGAGGAAAAGGGGGAAGAGGGGAAAGGGAGGAGGAGAAGGGGAAGGGGGAAAGGGAGGAGGAGAAGGATAATTGGGAAAGGAAGGAGGAGGAGGATAAGGGGAAGAGGGGAAAGGGAGGAGGAGGAGGAGAGGAAGGGGAAAGGAGGGAGGAGGAGAATAATCGGGAAGGGTGAAAGGAAGGAGTAGGAGGACAAGGGGGGAAGGAAGGAGGAGGATAAGGGAGAAGGGGGAAAGGTAGGAGGAGAAGGAGAAGGGGGAAGAGGGAAAGGGAGGAGGAGGATAAGGAGGAAGTGGGAAAGTGATGAGGATAAGGGGGATGGGGGGGAAAGGGAGGAGGAGAGGGGGAAGGGATAATGGTGACCTGCGGGGGCTAGGTTGGATGGCCCAGAATATAGAAAAAGTTTAAGTGTATATACTTTATATACTTAAACTTTATATATATATATATATATATATATATATATATATATATATATATATATATATATATATATATATATACGGTATATATATATATATATATATATATATATTATCCCTTACCTGCAATCGTAGGTGACACAGAGGGGCGGAACAAGGCGTTATGATTATGTCAGTATTTTTGAATGTACCCGTTTAACATTTTAAATACTGACATAATCATACCACCAGGAAGGTTAATTAAAAAAATTATGTGAAATATTATCAAATACCCTCTTTAAAATGCAAACCCAAACAAATATTACATTGTTTAACAGGCTCATCAACCTATGCAGCTAAACCTAGTATTTTGATAAATTTTATAATTTTTAAGCACTTTTGGAGAAAGCCTGGAAACCTTAAAATCAGTGGTGTACCTAAAGAATTAGGGGCAAAATAAATTGGGAGTCCAATTGTAACTCCCATCACATATATGGTAGGTGCCTATGGGAGTCAACAAATACAACAAATACAACTAATCTTCTCCCCTTGTCCTAATAAATGTACAGTCCCCCTTTACCAGAGGCTGCTGCCATTAGCAGGGGGCCCCTACCCTGTAGTGTACAATGGTGCTTTGCACCTGCTGAACCAGCAATAGTTCTACTCATAAACTTGAGTAACGTTTGTGTCAGAATTTTTTTATAAAAAACAAATTGAAACTCAGCATTGTTGCAAATGTATTGCTATTTCACTGCAGAAAAACAGATCTGCCCATTTTGATTAAAGATATTAGCTCAAAACATGTATTATTGAGGTTTTCCTGAAATTAACATTTTTTAACACAAACTTTTTTTGCAAAAACACAAAAAGTGCATGATGAGTGCAGCAGGGATACTATATGGAGATGGAGACTGGATATTTTTTATTTAACAGGAAGCTGCAGCAATATTTATTGAACATAGATCCAGTAGGGTCAACATGGTGACATGTTGGGAACTAAAATGTTTTTATGTTTTTTTTTTTGTAATAGTGCATTATGACCAAAACAACTCCACGCAGGTCTCATCTGTCCAGAACACATTGAAGCATCTAAGCTCTGGTTTGCAAACCTAAACTGTGCAGCAATATTCTTTTTTGGAGAGATTCTTTTATGCAAATCCTACCACAAAAAAACATAACTGTGTGTGAAAAATAATGAACTTTTACTGTATTTATAGACTCCTGTAGATCCCTTGGATGTAACTATAGGATTCTTTGTGATCCCTATGTGCCGCAAAGTGTCTGATCTTGGGGTGAATTTGCTGAAATGCCCACTTTGGGTAGAATTCAATCTGTATTCAACATTCTCCATTTGTTACTTATCTTTCACACTGTAGAATAATGGACTTGATATTGTTTGGAAATATTAATGAGCAGCATTGACCCTTTTTCTCTGAGACTAGCACACTTATCTTTTGACTTAGGTATGATGTGTTATCACAACCCTGAATACACCAGGACAAGCTGAAAGACTTTTTGATTTTTTATAGAGGTGGTAGTGGTCCACTCCAGCATCTTTGCCAAGAAAACCATATGGATGAGCAGAACCAGACACAAATGTGCCTGGCGTCCTGTGTCCATATGGTAACTGAGAGTTGGACACGACTGAAGGACTGATTAACAACAACAGGTGGTAGCACTTTCTGATTGTGAAGTAACCAGGTACTTCTTAATGGTTCCCTGGTAGCCCAGTGGTTAGAATGCAGGTGCTTTCACCACAGCCTCTGGGGTTCAAATCCAAGAACTGGTCAGTACTTGGATGGGAGACCACTGTGCAATACCCGGAGCTGTATGCTATGGTCCACTGGTGAAGGAACTGGCAACCATCTCCAGTATCTCTGCCATGAAAACCAAATGGATCAGCATGGTGTGTTGTCCATGAGGTCACTTTACATTTACATTTTTACTTCTTTAAGAGCACATCTGATACAGAAGCACTAAGCATGCACCTAAATTTCACACAGCTTCTGAATGCTGGTTGGTTTGTTTATGCTATTTGTCACATTAGGTTAGCTTTATGTACTGTTAGAATTTGGTAACGGTCAGATATATCTGAATATATAAAACCAAATCTTAAGAAGTTGAACTTTTTTTTTATTCTTATAACTACTACCAGCATATATTCTCTAATGAAATTACAAAATTGTTTTAACATTATATATGATTTAAAAAGAAAAATATTAATCCCATGGGTATAATTCTCATAGTATTCGCATAGCATATTATAATAATAATCTAGGCACATAGCTTTCAAGGACCACCATGATGAATTTATATATAACTAGCGTATTGCCCGTCAAAAAATGACGGCAATGAGATGTGTATGTTTGGAAAGTTGTTTAGTTATTAATATACAAATGGAATTGTAAGGTAGCTAATGTTGTTTTGTGTGTACTACTGAAATATATAATACAAATTAATAAATGAATATACTTTACCTATTTTTATGCATTGTGTTGAAGAGCTGGCAATCTGTGTTGGTGTTGCTGCAGTATTAGTGGTGTGGAGGTGCTGTGTAAGCGTGATGAACGTGTGCAGTGTAATAGTGTGTGTGCGCGGGCCGAAACCGTTAGCGTAGTTGTTTACTTCCGCATTATCGTAAAATAGCGGGTAATGTGTGGTATGCGTCTTAGCGGATTATCCATACGTGTTTTCCGTGGTTATAGTGCTGGAGCCTCGTTTTCGTTTTGTTCGTCCGCCATTTTTTCTCTCGCTTCGCGAATTTTTTACTGTCTAAACTGTTTTATTTTGAGCTAAATGAAGGTGTAACTTGTTTTTTTTTAGGTCGTGGATGCTCCCTCTTGCTGTCGGTAAGCTTTTTATGTATGTCCTGTGTGTATTTTTTGTGTTTTTGCTTTATTCCTGTCCGCGTGTTGCGTCCGTTTTTTGCGATGTCATAATGTGTGTTATGCGGATTATCCGTAAGTGGTTTTCGTGGTGAGAGTGCTGAAGCCTCGTTTTCATTTTGTTCGGCCGCCATTTTTTCTCTCGCTTACCGTTTTTTTTAGTGTCTACATTTTTTTATATTGAGGTAAATAAAGGTGTAACTTGCTTTTTTGAGGTTCTGGATGCTCCCTCTTGCTGTCGGTAAGGTTTTTATGTATGTGCTGTGTGTATTTATTGTGTTTTGGTTTTTTTTTGATGTTCACGAGGTGCGGACGTATTTTTTTGCTACGTTGCTAGCGTTTTAACGGCTCACCACGCTACGCGAGGCTCGCCTGCAATGAGCGCCTGTGGCGCTCATTGCCAAAGTGCTCCGTATTAACGGCCTGCGGCGCTCATTGCCAAAGTGCTACGGTTTAACGGCTCGCCTCTCATTGCCAAAGTGCTCCGTATTAACGGCCTGTGACGCTCATTGCCAAAGTGCTACGGTTTAACGGCTCGCCTCGCTGCGGTGCTCAACGCTAAGCCCGCTAAATCATACGGACCACGCAAACAGCGTGACGACGACTCGTAGCAGGACAATTATAATATGTGATATATATATATATATATATATATATATATATATATATATATATATTGGGGTTTCAATTGATTAGCAATAAAATCAGTATTTAATGAAAACAAGTCAATGTAGCTTTTAAATTTAAATGTGACCTATAGTATTTTGCACTTGGCCAGATCTGCTTCTCTCCACTCCCTTCTCAGGTATCAAGAAGACAGGGAGGATCTTCCTAGACGGACTGCCCTTTATCAGTTGTCCTGATAGCAGTCTTTATCTGCCTACTTCCCTACTGTGGCTATTGCAGATAAAGCTACACTGATTAGAAAAAAAGTGGGACAGCCTCCTGGGAAGATCTCGTTACAGCCCCCTCTGGACATCTAACACAGGATGAAGACAAGCACAATCTGCTAAATTCAAATAAAATTTTTAAAAGCTGCATTGAATGTATGTGATTGCGATACTGATTTGTGTTGTAACCAGTTATTATATACCTTCCAAGATTGGTACATTCCCAGCCTCACTTGCTGCATTATTATAAGCAGGTAGACTTAGATAAAAACTTGAAGATACACCTGAAGTACAAAATGCAGAGGGGTAGATTCACTAACCTATCTCTAAAACCCAATTACAATTTTAACCACAGGAAACAGACATTGTAGACTTGTCATCCCCTGCGATACTTAGTGCATCTAGCGGAGAAGTTCATCTGTCTTCTAAAGCAGGAATATGCCAGAAGGCCAGGAAAGGGCCAGTAGCCCACAATCCGAGTAATAAGACATGACCATGCATTAATGCACAGGCTTCTGATACTGAAATCATTTCCAACAAATAATGTAGCAGAAGATATTCTGCCTGGTCTGTTTAATGTAATGTTGGCAGACATAGGGCCTCTATCAAATGCAATTTGGCTAATGGAATGGGGCTCTATATAAGCACACAGCATATTTTTTTACAGAAGTTTTTAGGTAGTGAACCTCTATCCAAAAGCAAGGTCTTCACTAACTAAACATATTCTATGTGCTTATATAGAGCCCTATTCAATTGGCCAAATCGCATTTGAATGAGGACCATAGAGTTCAACCAATCAGCAAGCTGTGAGGCACATTTAGAAAAAAATCAGACTCTGCTACTGGTATCTACCACTGTGGGGGAGATAGCTTTGTCTACCAGGAAACAATGTTTACTACCCCCACAATGAAACGAAACATAATATATACTGGCAGTTCAGTTAATTCACACAATGCTATATAAATGCTAGGTTCTAAAATGCACGTTAATACACTTCTAAAGTATGTGTTGTTCAGTTGTGTCCAACTCTCTGTGACCCTATGGTCCACAGCACACCAGGCCCATCTTGTGCCTGGGTTTGCTAAACCATAAGATTTTTATGGCAAAGATACTGGAGTGGGTTGCCAGCTCCTTCTCCAGTGGACTGATACTTGCCTGATCTCTCTACTATAACCTGCCCATCTTGGGTGACCCTACATGGTATAGCTCACAGCTTCACTGAGGTACACAAGCCGCTTCACACGACAAGGTAGTGATTCAGAAGATGTTCTAAAGTATAGTATAGTAATGAGCGGCACACAAAGGGTTACATTTTCCAGTCACATATCTCCCAGCAGGCCTTTTTCATACTAAATATAAATCCTTCTATTCCAGTCCAACCATGTCCATCTTTTGCTTCATTTCATCTTTAATATTTTTATGAAAGATTCAAAGAAAAAGAGAGATACCAGGAGCGTGCCTGATCAGTAATAGATATATTTAAGCAGAAAGCTGCTGGAAAACCTCACAAGAAAAGCTTGCATTAAAGCTAAACCGGATGTTGCTTTTTTTAAAGTAAAAAAATTATGGTTTAGCGTGACGGCGTCCATTTAATTGAGTTTATGAAAAGAAAAAAGTAAAACAAATTATTATCACTAAAACAAATATGGGAGGGTGTGCACACTGTATAAAGACTCTGAGCAACAACAGATCAGGAATGTAAATGTACTCTGTCATCCCAAAATCAAGTTGTTGTTTTTTTAAGGTTATTCTTAAAGAGCATGAAAAACTGTGGACCTTTCCTGTTAGATGAACGCACACAGTAGCAGCCATCGGCCATGATTTGAGTCAATTTCAGCAAAGATTTTAGCCAGTTTCCTAGCTTTAGGGTTAGGGTTTAGTTTTAGGGTTAGGTTTAGGGTTTAGGTGGTAGGATTTAGGGTTCGGGTTTAGGGTAAGGGTACTGGCAGATGATAAGCTTTACACTGACAAGAAATTCACAAAAAATCTTGCCCGCTCTACCTAGTAGCCGGTGGCTGCCACTTCAGGCAGACAAAAAACAGGAAAGATCCATTGTTGTGTTATCCATTTTTTTCTATAGAGAATCAGGCCTGGAAAATTCCACATTGTAGCTGCTGTAATTATATACGCAAATGAGCGGCTCAGCATATTAATTATCTGCTTTGATGTGCTACTTAGGATTACAGTCTGCTTGTCTGTCTCTGTAGTGGGCAAAAATCAAGACCTGCAATGTTATCTAGCAGTTAGACCCCTCTCCCACCATTATAAAGCACTCTGACCCACATATTTGCATACTGAACCGCACACTATTATACAGGAACCACAAAATCAATTCTAAATGTTTCTGTGATGATTTACTGTAGAGAAAAGCTGCTAGTACAATGTGTAGCAGTTTAATGCATTTTCAAATGAAATCAATTTCCTGTGTACTTGGGGTGACTTTTGAGCTTTCATGGGATAATGATAAGGCTGTCTTTAAGGCTAATTATGCCTACATTTTAGGTTATTATAAAGGGCATAGTAAATGTGCATGATGGTTATTCTGTTTATCACAGATCTCATATACAGCCATTATATCTCAGTCCATAGTTGTGCTTTGTGAATTGCCCTTATTCAATCATATTATCATTCAGCACAATGCGCCCCCTGCTGCACCAGCACTGAACTGCTCCTCTGCGCCAGCTCTGACTCCTGCACACAGCCTAATGAGCTAGTCACTGATTGGTTACTGGAACGTCACGGGGCGTGACTTGTGTTACGTGACAGTAACCAGGAAGTCACTGGTGCTGAGTTATTGAAGACTCTCATTGTATAGAGCCAGGTATGACGTCATCAAGTTGTGCTTATTTGGGACATATAACCTCTCAGGGCCTTCTCAGTCTCTAATTATATTCTTTATATGTCGCACAATATTTCTTTGTTCATTTCATATTTGCTTATGAAGCCATATGTGCTCATACGGGTGCTTATGAGGAGTTAATAGGTTAGAGAACTACTGAAGTATTATATTTATAGTTTGTTCATTTTAATAACATGAATAATAATGGACCACATGTGTTTATATGGTGTAACATAAGTTATAACAGTATTTCGTTTGTAACTGTTGTATTCCGTTTTGCTTTAGTGATGTCATTAGAAATCTGGGAGGAAAAGTAGTCACAGTTGTTCAGTCGTGTCCGACTCTTCAGGATTCTGTGGACCGCAACACGTCAAGCATATCTATCTGAGTTTCTGGTTGTGCTTATTAATAAGGTTTTCTTGGCAAATATATTGGAGTGGGTTGCCAGTTTCTTCTCCAGTGGGCTGAGATTTGTCTGAACTATCTGCTATTACTTGCCCACCTTGCATGACCCTACATGGTATAACTCACAGCTTCATTGAGGAACACAAGCACCTTCATCATGACAAGGTAGAGATCCAGAAGGAGCCTCTTCAAATATTCCCATGACAATAGTAGTCAGTGGCAGAATAATCAGAAAAAGGCTTCATAACCTGCCCCTCTAGTTACTGACAAACCAGCAGTCTATGATGGATCCACCCATAGCACAGTCACAGTCAACCAGTTATATTTTCTCTTATGGTTTATCAAATCCTGAGCAACTACATTTGTGGGTTAGGGTGGGTATTTCTAGATTAAGGATAGGCATCTGGGAAAAGTTAATTCCAAGATCTTTCCTGTTTTGTCCCTGCCAGCAGTGGCATGCAGACGCCAGTAGGTGGCACGGATCGTTCCGTCTGGCTGGCTGCTCGCTCACAGTGGCGGCCATCAACCACTAGGTGGCGCAGCCGAGATGTGAGTGAATTTATTGCCGGTGTAAAGTTTATAATCTGCCAGTACACTAACCCCTAACCCTAATACACCTAACCTACGTAATCCTAGCCTACTTAACCCTAACACACCAAACCCCTAGCACCTAGTGGCCGATGGCTGCCACTGCGTACGACCAGCCAACCAGAAAGGTACGGTGGCACAACAATGGCTCACTGAGACTTTGTTCAATCCCTTAGGGTTAGGGCTTAGCGTTAGGGTTCCCTGGTGGTCCGGGATATAGAATTTGGCACTTTCACTGCTGTTGACTTGGTTCTAGTCAGGGAACCAAGAGGTCACACCGCCCTGAAGCCAAGCAGGGTTTGGCCTGTTCAGTACTTGGATTGGAGACCACCTAGGAATACCATGACCTGTATGGTGTGGTCCACTGGAGAAGGAACTGGCAACCCACTCCAGTATCTCTGCCATGAATACTAACTAGATCAGGATGACCATGAACATAAAGATGTGTCTGGTGTGTTACAGTCCATGAGGTCATGGAGAGGCTGAACGACACAAAAAAAAGTGAAGGATGATAAGTTTTACATAGTAAAGTAATGAACACTATGAATTAAATGTTAGTTTGTAATGTCAGCAGCTGGTTATCATGTGGTCCAGCATATGTTACAGTACCTGTTATGGTTATGGCACCAGTTCGCTGCTGCAGTGCGGTGACCAACCTCTAGATGGCGCTTTCCGATATTCCAGTGCCATATTATAGAGTCAAGGCTTAGGTAAACTGTTAGGGATAAGCTACCATTCTAAACTTAGAACTTCTCTAACATATAGGCAGCACTGCAAAATATCAGCAGTGCCATCTATTGATTGGTCGTTGCACTGCAGCGGCTGACCTGTGCCGTAACTATAACAGGATAGATCCCAGCATTCCATGGCTTTATCATTTCATTATGGGCATTATACCTATATAACAGAGAGTGCCGTTTTCTAGAGGCTCTTTTTTGCCACTAAGAAAAAAAAAAAAGTATTTTTATGTGCCTACAGGTCTAGAAATAGAACCCTTTTCTCAAGGGAATTTGGTTCCTCCACTAGTTTTGGCACTAACCTACTCCTCTGACTAATATGTTTTTGTATGGTTATGTTGTAATGTGTTGCCATTGAATTAGTTGAGTTGTTTAGATATTTAAATAGGGGCAAGTGTACCAAAAAAAATAATCTCAAAATACAGCACCCCTCCTTCAAATCTGAGTTTCCACACATTTTTTTCTTCCAGAATAACAATTACTGCATTGAATAATGTTCCCAACACATGTGCAGACTGACGGACACAGTGTCTCTGGTGTTAGAGAATATGATCAGACGATGCCTCCACCCAGAATACCACATAAGCGTGTGAGACCAGCACACACTGACAGTAAGTATCATGTTATATGATAAGTGCATCTGTATTCAAACAGCATAATCCCTGGCCGTACAGGTGTTCATTGGTAAATGCTTTAGGAGCTGGTGTGTTATTCTTTGCTGGGCAAATTTTAACCTAGGTGCACAATAATGCCCCTTCTGGATCGCTACCTTGTCGTGGTGAAGTGGCTTGTGTACTTAATAATAATAATATTAACGCACCAACATATTCCGTATCGCTGTACAGGGATTGAGTACATGGCACCTTATAAAGAATGGAGTGCACTGTTTTTGAGTTTAGAATCAAATGTACATAGAGCTTGTTTTCAAGGCACTGACACAAGATTGAAAACTTGCAAACTTACAATCTAAGGTGTGATACAAGAGGGTGACAAATGCAAGTGTGAAAGCAATTTGTTTAGTCAAGTGTGTAAGTGTTATTGGGCTGTGGAGTGTGCCGTTGTACATATTAAGGCTGAAGGTGATAAGATTTTTTAAACAAGTGTGTTTTTAGTGATTTTTTTTAAAGATTTTGAGACAGGAGGATAGTCTAATGGAGCGGGGCAAGGAGTTCCAGATAGTAGGGGCAGCATGAGAAAAGTCTTGAAGACAGGAGTGGGAGGAGGTGATATGAGAGGAGGAAAAAAGAAGGTCATTAGCAGTTCAAAGGGGGCGGTTGGGAGAGTATTTTCAAATGAGCATAGATATAAGGAGGTGCCCTATTGTTGAGGACTTTATGTGTTAGGGTCATGTTTTTACATTTTATTCAGGAAGCTATGGGAAGCCAGTGGAGTGATTGACAGAGAGGAGCTGCAGACACTGAGCGTTTAGTATGGAAGATGAGTCTAGCTGAGGCGTTCATTATGGATTGGAGGAAAGGCAAAAGATGGGGAGGCCAGCAAGGAGTGAATTGCAGTAGTCGAGATATGATGAGAGAGTGTATTAGAATTTTAGCTGTGTCTTGTGTAAGATAATGACGGATTTTGGTGATGTTTTTTAGGGGAAACTGACAAGATTTTGTTATTGATTGTATGTGAGGAATAAAAAGAGAGGGAAGGGTCCAGTAGAACCCCAAGCCAACTGGCCTGGGAGGTGGGAGTGATGATAACATTGTCAACAGTGAGAGATATTTGAGGAGTGAAAGCTGTAGTAGAGGGTGGAAAGTTAAGGAGTTCAGTCTTAGACATGTTGAGTTTGAGTTGACGGGCAGACATCCAGGAGGATATGCTAGAGAGGCAGTTGGAAACCTGAGCTAAAAGAGAGGGGGATAGATCGGGTGCAGAGAGGTAGATTTGTCATCTGCATAGAGATGATACTGAAATCCAAAGGATTTTATAAGGGTACCAAGGGAGGATGTGTAGATGGAGAAGAGGAGGGGGCCTAGGACAGAATCTTGGGGAACGCCAACAGACAGAGGGAGAGGTGAAGAAGTGGTGCCAGAGAATGAGACACTAAATGTACGGTCTTCTAGATAGGAGTGAGCCATGAGAGAGCTGTGTCATGGATGCCAAAAAAGCGGAGAGTTTTTCTTAGAAGAGGACGGATCAGCTGTATCAAAGTATGCAAAAGATCCAGGAGAATTAGAATAGATAAGCGACCCTTTGATTTGGCAGTTAGCAAGTCATTGGTGACTTTTGTGAGGACTGTGTGTACTTCAATGAAGCTGTGAGCTATACCATGTATGGTCACCCAAGATGGGCACTTCATAGTAGAGAGTTCAGTATGCATAAGCACAACCAGAAACACAGACAGATATGCCTGGCGGGCTGCATCCGTATGGTCACCGGGAGTCGGACACGACTGGGTGACTGGACAACACAATGATACCATGACTTACTTCTGCCCATGTTTACAAGGGGAAATGAGGAGTAGTAACTGGAGCATTGGAACATACAGGTTTTAATGTGCCTAGGACCTCATAAAACCTAGGTAAGGCATGCGATAATATTTATTATAAAATTATATATATATTATAAATAAAAAAATACTCAAAATAATATTGTAGATAGACCTATACTATGCATTTGCTGTCGCTTCCAACGTGTGATATGCAGTAGTTTATTCCAGCTCTGCCTGTTGATTGTCACCCAAAGGCTGGTTATAAGAATAAGTGAATGTTATGAAACATTTATATTTACAAAAAATAATAATCTGGTATAGCTACATCCACCCTCAGTGATCCAAGACACATGTGTAGTACCGGTGCACTGGGATTTGTTCATTTGAAATGGAGAAAAAAGAGAAAAGTAGCAAATAAATCCCTTCATTTAGTTCACTCTCGGATCTAGGGATTATAAGAAAAAAACGTAACTGTTATTGATAATAGTAAAATTGTACCAGTGATTAAAAGTACTTATTGTTAACGGCTGAGGGTGGGAGTTCACAGGTCACCGGAAGTATGTAAAGGAAATAAAAAGTATTATCAAATTACCTTATGAAATGAAATGCTCATTTCTTTCTCATTAAGAGATTTATTCGCTCTATTTTCTCCATATGAAACATTTATATCCCTAGGTACTAAAACATTATGAAAAATAAATATTTATAATGATGCAGACATGTTCCAGGTCTAGGTTGTGGGGTGTGAAGTAAAAATAATTGTATAAAATTCATTGTAAAACCGTTGTATTTTTGTGGGTCCTTTCCTGTTAAAGTTGCGCCGCGCATGTGTGTCCCTTCCGCCGACGCGAATGCACCGGCGAGAGTGTTCGCCATGCAGGTCCACCTATTGCTCACAATACTACGAGCACAGTTTAAAATAGATTGCTCTAGGGGAGAGGGATTAGGATTAGGCATAGGGTTAGGGGTTAGGTTTAGGCATAGTGTTAGAGGTTAGGATTAGGCATAGGGTTAGGATTAGCTTCAGTTAGGGTCCTGCCATTACTTCTTTAATTTTTAACGTGTACATTGCAAACACTATGTAGCTCATTCTTGCCACTTGGTGGTGCTGTGGCGCAGAGTTCAGGCGCTCTCACTGTACTTACATCGATGTGGCGTAGTCATAAAGGGAAAGATCCTAGTTGCATTCTGTATGTTAATTTGATGCTTGAGTACAATTTAAGTATTTTACTCAAAAGTATGATATCACTGCACAAATATTACTTTTCATATTACAAGGGGCATGCACCTTTGTATTATGGGACTTATTTCATATCAGAGTTAGTGGCATGAAAGAATTAACAGCATTTAAATATCTACATTACAACACCATATTCATCGATGATAAGGATAATAATAAAACTCCTCTCAGCATACTGGTGAACACATTATGGAATAACTTAATGCCTGTTACTGTGTCACATCCAAATCTTGTCATTAATGACAGAAGTAAATGGAAATTATTATACAAAAGCAGGCCTGTTAGTAAACACACAAAAAAAGTGTGTATTTTATCATGTCGAGCAAGCAATACGACTGTCAGAAGGCAGATTTAGACGTCCTGCCCTCCTTATCAGCTGGGAGTTACCCCTTTTCTACAAGACTGTGTAACATGCTGGGTTCTGTCTTTATTCTGCTTTACATTGAGCACCAGTGACCTCCTGCTGATCACAGCTTGGGTAAGTTGGGAAGCATTATAGATAATGACATGTAACTTCTAACATCTTGAATGTACAACTGTATTTAGATTATGACACTAGCTTTCTAGGGAAATTAATATTTTTTTAGATAATGATTTATGTACAAACCAAACTTTTAATGTGTTATCTTCAAATAAGGTGATCATTTTTTTACATTTTGACTGTAATCTTTATCTTTTTATTAGTCTCTGGCACAAATCTAATTGGCTATCTTCAATGGCCTGTTGGACAATATATAATGTAACTTAAATATGTACATATTTTTGTTATTTTTATTATTATTGTTTATTTGTAACACGCTAACATATTCTGTAGCACTATACATAGGTTAAGTTACAGGTAAAGACAAATTAACACATGGCAAAGAAAGCAGGGCCCTGTCTTTGAGCTTGGAATCCGGTGTCCATAGTGCTTACCCTAAAGCACCTTGCAAGATTGAAACTCGCAGGCTTATCTAAAGCATTTAAAAAAAAAATGTTGTCCAATGTTCATACTTTATATTGCAAACATTACCATTATGTATTTTTAGTAATTTTATTTATAAAGAGCCCAGAAAGTGCAAAATAAAAACACATTGTTACCCCTACAACAAATTGGCTTAAAATTAAAGAGAAATAAAAACTCTCTTGTGCTTTATGATAATGTGCGGCTTAGTATGCCAGTTTACGACTAAGAATGCTTGAGAAGGAAGGGATCTAAATGCATGATCCCTTAGGTGGCATTGTGTTTGTCAACACAGAGAGAGCACTGCAATCCTAACTAGCACATCAAAGCCGCTAACTAATGTTCATGAGCTCCTAATTTTCATAAGAATACTGCAGAAACAATGCTGATTATCTCAGAGTGATTCACTTTAGAAAAAAATGGGTTGTAAACTATAAAGCTAATTTCCCTTTAACTTCCCCCTTTTTGTTTATTAATTTTTTCTTATATCATTATATACCACTACAAAAGTTTTCTTTAATTTTAAGCACTATTACTATTGTTTTACATAACTTTGAGCTGTATTTTAAAATTAGCCATACAATCTTTTTAATTAAAATGATACACTGTAATGCTTAAACTTTGTTTGATGTCAACATTTCTTAATCTTAAATTCAAGTATTTCTTGTGTATGTGCTTTTTAATGTGTATTAATATATACAGTACAGATTATTTTATACTAGCGAATTGCCCGTCAAAAAATGACGGCAATGAAATTGTAAGGTAGCTAAATTAGTAAATGAATATAGTGTACCTATTTTGAAGCATTGTGATGAAGAGCTGGCAATCTGTGTTGATGTTGCTGCAGCATTAGTGGTGTGGAGCTGCTGTATAAGCATGCTGAATGTGTGCAGTGTAACACTGTGCGTGCGCGAGACAAAACCGTTAGCGTAGTCGTGTACTTCCGCATTGGTGTAAAATGGGGAGTAATGTGTGGTATAGGTCTGTATCGGAATATCCGTAGGTGTTTAGTGGTGTTTTGCGAGTTTCTTGTGGTGTTTTGCGAGTTTACAGTGCTGTAGCCTCGTTTTCGTTTTGTTCGGCGGCCATTTTTTCTCTCGCTTCGTTTTTTTTTTAGTCTCTAAACTGTTTTATTTCGAGTAAAATCGAGGTGTAAGTTGCATTTTTGAGGTCCTGGGTGCTCCCTCTTGGTGTAGGTAAGTTTTTTATGTATGTGCTGTGTGTATGTATTGTGTTTTAAATGTTTGTATGTCGGCGTGTTGCGTCCGATGTTTGCGAGGTCGTAATGTGTGGTAACGTGTTTCGTACGTTGTTTGCGTGCCTCGTAAAATTTAGCGAGTGTCGTAATTTGTGTTTCGTGTTTTTTGAGTAGCGACGTGAATTTTGCGAGGGTTTGAGGCCCTTGCCCAGTGACCTCGCCAGCAACTGAGTCCCTCGCTTCGCGAGGGGCCTCAGTTGCTGGCATGGAGCGCCTTCGGCGCTCCATGCCAGCAACTGAGGCCCTTGCCCAGTGACCTCGCCAGCAACTAAGGCCCTCGCTTCGCGAGGGGCCTCAGTTGCTGACATGGAGCGCCTTCGGCGCTCCATGCCAGCAACTGAGACCCGTGCCCAGTGACCTCGCCAGCAACTGAGGCCCTCGCTTCGCGAGGGGCCTCAGTTGCTGGCATGGAGCGCCTTCGGCGCTCCATGCCAGCAACTGAGGCCCTTGCCCAGTGACCTCGCTACGCGAGGGCCGCGGGCTCGCTACGCGAGCCCGCAAGCATGAGCAACGACTCGTACGCTCACAACTATATATGTGATACCGTATATACTCGAGTATAAGCCGACCCGAGTATAAGCCGAGGCACCCATTTTACCACAAAATACTGGGTAAAATGAGTGACTCGAGTATAAGCCGAGTGTGGGAAATGTGCTGCCCCCTGTGTCCCTCTTGTGCCCTCTGTGTCCCCCTCTCTCTCCGTGTCTCTTCTCCCCTCTCCCTTCCCTGTGTCTCTTCCAACTTCTTCCTTCCCTGTGTCTCTCCCCCTCCCTTATCACCCTCCACAACCCCACTCCTCAACCTCCCTCCTCAACCTCCCTCCTCATCCTCAACCTCCCTCCTCATCCTCAACCTCCCTCCTCATCCCCAACCTCCCTCCTCATCCCCAACCTCCCTCCTCATCCCCAACCTCCCTCCTCATCCTCAACCTCCCTCCTCATCCTCAACCTCCCTCCTCATCCTCAACCTCCCTCCTCATCCTCAACCCCCCTCCTCATCCTCAACCCCCCTCCTCATCCTCAACCCCCTCCTCAACATCCCTCCTCATCCTCAACCCCCTCCTCATCCCCCCATCCTCAACCCCCTCCTCATCCCCCCATCCTCAACCCCCCCATCCTCAACCCCCATCCTCAACCCCCCATCCTCATCCTCTCTCCTCAACCCCCCATCCTCAACCTCCCTCCTCATCCTCAACCTCCCTCCTCATCTTCCCTCCTCATCCTCAACCTCCCTCTTCATCTTCCCTCCTCATCCTCAACACCCCATTCTCAACCCCCTCCTCAACCTTCCTCCTCAACCCCCCCATCCTCAACCTCCTCCTCAACCCCCCTCCTCAACCCCAACCCACCTCCTCAACCTCAACCTCCCCCCTCAATACCCCTCAACTACAACCCCCTCCTCAACCCCCCTCCTCAACCTAAACCCCCCTCACTCCCCTCCTCCACCTAAACCCCCCTAAATACCTCCCCCCTCTCCCCTCACTTACCTGCTTGTGCTCTGGCCTCCGCTCCTTGACCCAGCGCGCATATGACGTCACATGCGCGCAGCGTCATTAGCATATACCGTGTGCGGGCGCCGGGTTAAGGAGCAGGTTAGAGACACACGGGGGGGGGGGGGGGGGGTTAGAGACAAATGGGGGGGTTAGAGAGACACGGGGGGGTTAGAGAGACACGGGGGGGGGGGGGGAGTAACTTGAGTATAAGCCGAGGGGGCCCTTTTTTGCCTTAAAAAAAGGGCTGAAAAACTCGGCTTATACTCGAGTATATACGGTACTTTAAACTTGTCAGCGGTGGCAGAATGCCTGGAAACTTTAACATCTCTCTGGGTGTGAAGAGGTTCCACTAGGATTTAATTTTTATGCTCAGCAAGTGTATTTAATCTGGTCTTTTTCGTAAAGAACAAAAGATTGTTGGAAATTCAGTCCCATTTCACTGCAGCATAGCAAAGGAAAACTTCTAATCTTGCTGGAAGTTATTCGCTGAAATTATGAATGAAGGATTTAGTTTATATAAATTGGCATTTTTGCGTTCTTCCTTTTTTTGGAAGCCTTTTCATTGCAAATCAACCCATTACCTAATACCAAATTTGCCAATTACCTAATCACATTTTTTAGTGGGAAGAATACCCATAATTAGAAATATTAGAAAAGTATGAACATTTGCAATTTAATGTCCATTAGTCTGACATCCAAATTATTATATAGTCTAGGGGTGTTTTAGATTTTAAGAACTTGAGATATTTCACAAAATAGAAGTAGTATTAAGGAAACCATATTTTTAACCATTTATATAAAGTAATGTTATTGTTTTTGCACATATTCAGTGTACTGGAAAATAAAAACATTTTCAGACTGTTTTTCTATATATTTCTGGAATCTCAAAAGTTTACAGATTTTTATGAAACACCTATATTGTCAACAATGTATATAACTTAATGATGCCTGTTTTTTGTGAATCTCCACATTCAAGTTATTGCGTGTATTTGTAAATTTGTAATTTTTCATATTTTACCATCTGACTTAGGGAACATGGGCCAGCAGCCTTCAGTCAACTCCCTTCAAGAGGAAGATGATTCCTCTGTCCTTGTGGCTAAGGAGGAGGACTTTAAGAAGTCAAAGCGGATCAGAGCTACAGTGAATGACAGAGAAATTGTAATATTTTACCATAAGGGGCAATACCACGCCATGGATCTCCGCTGTTACCGTAAGCATATTATACCTTAACTTTTGACCAGCACTGTGGTTTTAAAGTTAAAGGGACATGGAAGTCAGAAATGCTTACTGACATCCTGTATATAAATACAATAAAGATTAGCATTGTACAAATACCTTAAAAATTAGCAGTTTTAGTAAAAGTGTTAAAACATATGTAAATGCATGTCTAGGCAAACTTATACAGATTCTTAATGCTTATTGACTGGCATAGACAAGCCCCACTCCAAACCCCTAACTTTTAGTTTATTTAGCATTGGGATATTCATTTGAAAAAAAAAAAAGATTCACTTTCAGATCTTCTATTTTAGGTGCAAGAAAATACAGATATTTTCTAGTTTATTTAAAGGACCGCTGATGTATCTTGAATTTGCCTTCATAATGTTCCAATTTTTTTTTACAATTAGTGAAATAAATAAATATAACCTTTAATATTTTATTGTTATATTCAGTTAGACACCTGGAAGGACTATGAGGAACAATTGATTCACAAGATGTCTCTGAATAGCACAGTTGACCAGAACTCTGCTGTAAAGTAAGCCCCATAGGTTAACCTTTCCCCAAGGCTACAAGCAGCCTAACAGTCTAAGATGGAATTCCCTTTGCCACAAGAAGAGCCAGCTAAAAATGGTTTTCTATAAAAAAAAATGTATGTCCTTGTCTTGCATAGCTGCTGATGTCATTAGTTTGTTACATACTTTCCAAGCATGTGAAGCCTTTATCAAAGCTACATCACTTGCCTTACTTTTTTCTACCTTTTCTAAATAAATTACAGATTCGGGAGGACCATTACACCTTGGAGATATTGAGGTCAGTCCATGTATTTTTCACCCATAATTTGCAGCAGTGAACTATTTTAATTAAGTTTTGTTTTTTTAAACTGTTATATAGATTTTTTGAAGTGCATGTTTACATTCATTGTCATTGATTACAAATAATTTTGATATCATTGAGATCATTTATATTTCCTCAAGTACTTCCAAGTTTGACACAGAAGTATAGTCCTCTTGTTTCTTTTCTTGTTACTTGACTTTTTAAAGCTCAATGCTGAGAAAGGTAATATACTCTGTCTCAGAGACTTAGGGCCTTATTAAATTGTTCAAATGTAGTTAATGTAGCCTGTAATGTAGCCTGCAAAAGTTACTGATAATAAATTGACCACTTTTAGCTACTCACAATCTATTTTCGAGTTACAGGCTGAAAATTCCTACAGGCTGCCAAAATCATAACTCCGACCTAGCAAAGCCTTTGATCTGTCAAGCCTGCAAATGTTATGAGTGCTAAAATGGCAAATCCCTATTAAATTGCTACAATTCCCAAAGCCTGCAACTGCTTTCAAACCCATAAATGGCAAGTGGAGCAAAAAAAAAACTAAGAGTACTAAATAGGACTTGCAAGGGGGTTAAACACCTGTTCGTAGCACTGTAAAAGCAAATATAAACACACTACTGTACTTTAAAACACAGGGAAAACAATCTAAGGCATTAGAATTTATTTCACAACAGTCTATCCTGGCAATCAGTGTGTTAATTCATATCATGGAACCCGCATGCACTAGACCAGTAGATATATTGATTTTTATACATTTCCGGATTGCGAGTCAGATCGCAAATTGTACTTCTAAACGCAAGTTTAAACTCCATGTTTTATTGACGTCATGATGACGGTGTCATTTACTATTGTCTCTGTCTAAGCTGCAAGTTAAGCGTTTGGCTCTGTCTAAAGCAGCAAGTTACAGGTCCTGAAGTGCTACATATTCATTTACTTATCTGCCATGTACTTACGAGCTTGAGTCAATTTATTTGATCTGTAACTGTTGCAATTTTCAAGTCCGCAACAACTGCTGCCCTAAGGCACTAGTTCTGGTTGGATGATTGTATTCTACATACATTGTCATATATGCAATTAGGCTTGTTACATTATTGCAACAAAATATTTTTATTTTATATTAAATGTCCACTGTGGTCATATAGTTAAAGGAACTGCACAACATTTTAAAAATGTTCTTACAATGGAAAATAAGATAATACAGGGCCATAATATATTACATTTCATGTTACGCTGCTGTGGGATCTTCAATTTTGGTTTCTTGTGATTAGCTTCCAGAGGTTAGACGAGACTTTGATTTCACAGCATCTGGACAATGAAATGTGGCATCTAAAATAGTCTTCATTAGCAACAATGGGAAGCTCACCCTTCTGAGAAAGTAAAGGAATCTGCTAACAAAAGAAAATGCTTGTTGACCTGCAGTAAAGAATAATTGCATATACTTGTATGCATGTACTTTCTACATTTTACCCATTATCAAGTTATTCAAAAAATCATACAGAAAAAAATGACCTCAGTGGGCCACACCACAAAAAAACTTCTGTTCATTAGTTTAGTTATTTTACTCCTTAAAAAAGGAAGTTCCTAAACTCAAGTTGTTCTTTTATGAACAAGTTCACCTATAGAAGTTCATATATAAGTGTAGCACTTGCATTTTATTGCCACAATATGTATTTATTTTAGCAGCTGTGAGCTGGTAAGAAACATTGAACATGAATGTAGCTGTCACCGCTTAAAACTCAGCTGCAGTCTGATTGGCTCTTGGGCTGGCTCTTGAACTTTTGACCTACTTATAGTCCATGTCAGTGACAAAAATACATGTTAAAAATGGTAGCTTCTGCTCTACACAAACATGTAGGAGTAACTGGCAAGCAAGGCAAGTTCAACACATTTTACATAGATAGTGTATCTTCTTGATCTTTAATATAAAACAAACCTATTTTTTTGTGAGAAATGCCATTTTGAAGAAAATGCTGTGTTTATTTCTTTTGGACAGAGTTTTTCTTGTGTAATAATAGTAGTCCTCATGTCGCATGATCTATTACAGTATTAACATGCTGTTTAAAGGAAGCCCTTCAATACCTATAACCTCTCCAATGAGGTTTTCTGATGGGCTTGCACAAATGAAGGTAATCTATAATAGGATAACCCTCCCAGCTGACAAACCAGGCAAACAAACAAATAATCGCCATCCCCATAAAAATAATTGCTATGTGTTTTCATTTTATGCTCTAAAAACATTTTATCCATTATCATGACTCCTTCCTCAAACGAGAATATTAAGGGTCGTAATTATTACATAATTATAACAACTTATATAAAATCAATGTGCAGTTGTTAATGGGAGTATGTTGGGAGATGGCAGAGTGGATAGTGTGGTTAGTAGGAAAGAACATCCCTTATCTATGTGACCAGGCTCCTTATCTCTTGCACATTACACTTTCCTACGTAGTTGCATCTTGGAGTTGATGACTTTTCATTTTTTTAAATGCTTGTATTGAAACAAAAGATGTTGAGCACATAGCTTTTATGCTTCTGTTTCCTGTGATTTTATTTTCAATATTATATATTTTTTTAATTATTTATTTAAATTCTTAGTTTAAAAAAATAGTTGGATGGAGTACAGTGCATTTATAAATACTGTGTACAGTAATGATGTTTTTTCAGCTTTTATAAAATCTAAATTAATAACAAAAATGTGTTAAATATGCATGCTGATGGAGTTAGAGACCCTAATGTCACAAATTTGTTGTCATGCATTGTAAAAAGCATGTTTTAAACATTACAAAAACATGCTCTGGTATGAAAAGCAAGAGAGCTGTATATTTTTTATAATGTATGCTGCAACATAGCTCCACTTTCTTGAGAAAAGTTGATTTCATTCTCTTAAGTCAGTCAGAAATTCTAAAGCTTTTTGTAAAGCAATCCAGCTTTGTCAGTCTGCTGTTTTGTGGCTTTTATTGCTACATAAAAAAATAGGATTTTTGAATGTCCAATTAATAAAAATGTGGACATTTATATGTATTGTATTTCAGTTATTTAAAATTATTCCAATCAAAACGATCATACTACAAATAGTTTTATGCAGTGGTTGAGGGTACATTCATTTAAATATATTATAGCAAATATGTTTAGAAAGAAACAATATTTTAGGAGCCAACTGCCCACCTAGTGCACATAATGTATAGGCCCCCCCAAAAAAGCCTTTCTACAGTAGATATATGATCTTAAGCAGCATTTTGCACCTTTTGCATTCAAAGAGAGTCTTAAAATGAATTAATAATTAATGTTGTTTTTTTTGTTGTTTTTTTTCCCCTGTATGTAACTATGAGTCCACCATTTTCCAGAAGCTATTACTTGTCAGTAATTTAACTTGAATCTCTTTTTAATGTACTTGCTTGAAGACTTTGAGTTCACTGATATGTTTACATTTGGAATTTAGAATTTTTGTTTGTTTGCATGCATGGGATATAGCTTTAATTTGCAACACTATAAAACTAGGGAATTGCCCGTCAAAAATGACGGCAATAAAATTTTAAGCCTGGCAATCCTTTGGCGCTCATTGTGAGCCTCTGTCCCCACTACTTTATGGGCCTTGCGATGGGCGCCTTCGGTGCTCATCCCGAGCCCCGCAATGATCGGCTTGGCCATCCTTGACTAACCCGCCACTTTCATGCTTTGCAACGAGCACCTTGGGCTCACGTTGAGCGCCTTCGCCGCTTATTGCGAGCCCTACAATGAGCGCCTTCGCCGCTTATTGCAGGCATTATCCAACCCGCAACTCTCAGGCCTCGCAATGAGCGCTTTCGGCGCTCCACACAAGGTCCGCAATGAGCGCCTTCTGCGCTCATTGCGAGCCTCTCCCCACTCTCTCAACCCTGTCTCTTTATACCCTCTCCCTCCCCTGTGCCTTTTTCCGTCTCTCGTTGTCTCTTTGCCCCCTTTCCCTGGCCTGCATTCCCCCCCCCCTTCTCTCTCCCGCCTCTGTGTCTCTTTCCATCCTCTTTCTCCCCTGTGTCTTTCTTCCACCTCTCCCTGCTCTGTGCTGTACGAGTCTGAAACCATTTTCGTGCCTGGGAAATTGATCAGTTTCCCCAAGCCCAAAATTGTCTTCCGATTTGCGGCCTTGAAAATAAATTACGTCTTAATAGCCGCCATTTTTATTTTTCACTTAGCCCTTTTCAGGCCTCCCAAAAATGGCAATTGAGGAACAAATTAGCTTTCAACCTCACTTACATGCTCCCTGCTAACCCCCCCCACACCCCCCCCCCCACAACTATTATATGTGATAACTTATTATTACGCTTCTAGATCTATTGCCATCCTCTAATAGGTCAATACTTGTTGAGGAAAATATATGCCCATTCAGTTGACATTGTCTGAACTAATCTTAATAAGTAGAGTACTGTTTCTTTGTGTATTAAAATGTAGAAGTAGGCTTATTTGTATCACACATGAAAGTAGCACGCATATACATATAGTATAGTGCTGTGATGCAGCCACAAAGCTTACATGGCATCCCAAAATGTAGAGAACACAGTCAAGTATATGGTAATCGGGAAAGCTACAGATCAAGTAACAGGCAACCAGTTTCACTTGTGGGGATGCATATATGGCCCAGTGTCCATAAAAAGGCAGAAGAGTCGTTTTTCACTTTAAGGGTGGAGACATGGTAAAATCACTGTAGGAAAGAGGTAGAGCTGGATTAATTGGTAATAGAGGTATAGACAATAAAGAGAAGTATTTTGGATTGCAAGATAAAAGAAACATGGGAAACCCATCAATTATAAGGCTTTTCAGGATGCTATGGTTTTAGTTTATTACTGTAGATGGTTATTGAATGTGAAGACTGTGAAATATTAATGTCTAAGGAATTTTGACAGTACAATACATTTGAATGAATTAATGTTCCATGTTAAAAAAAAAATACTGAAAGAGAACTGCTTTTACACTAGTGTACTATATAATATATATAAGGGTTGGCCTGAGTCTGAATCACGACTGCCAGCCCCTTTCTTATGGATACCAGTACATCATTAAATCTATCATATATCTCAATTAAAGTTCCCAAATGCTTAAATATGCAACAAGATACATCCTGGTTTGCTGAATGCCCTTCTCTATGAAGACATCTTTCATGTGCGCTTCTGAAGGCCATATTAAAACATTTTGGTGTATCTTAAAAAATAAAGACTCTGAACCTTGACATTTTCATGAAGATATCATGTGTTCAGAATATGGAATATTGATTAAATTGTCAATTTTTCTAATGAAGAATGTGTTTATGGTTAACATACCAGTTTCCAACAACATACAAATGCCTTGGCTGGATTCTGATTGTGCCTCACCCCAGTTCCAATAAATTAAGAAATAACCTTTTTGATTCAAAACACATCAAAATAACATCAGGGCAGCTTCCTGTGAATTCATCTGTTCCCTTCACTTGTCCGTCTGTTCTCCATGTGTTTATGTATTGTGATTATTGATACTGATTAAGGTTTAGCACTAACAAAGTGTCCTCAATAGTTTGAATAACAGTAGAGTCATAATCTGTCGCCTAGTATATTATGTTATGGATAGCAACACTTTGCAGAGAAATTATTTGTTTGTCCTGGTCATTATAATTTCACTAAAAGAATGAATATTGAGATTTTATTTGTTTTAAAACAGTTTATCTTTTTACTGTCATAAATCTTTTGTTATACAATAAAAGCTATTTAACAATAATTTCTGACTTTAGTAGTGCTTTGTAGAAACCATGTAAATAATGGGGTCAATTGTGTGTGTGTGTGTATATAAATATATATATATATATATACATGCATACATACATTCCTGTTTTTTTCTAGTGTATAGCCTGTGGCATGTTAAGAGTTTTCAATTTGTTTCTGTTTCCATCACTAAATTATTACTCAACTGTCTTTGGTTGCAGGACTTCAATGGGCAGTCGTGCATTGTCTGTCCATGGCACAAGTATAAGATTACTTTAGCCACCGGTGAAGGACTATATCAAGGAGTTGACCCTCATGCAGCCAACAAAACCCCTAAGTGGCTCTCCAAAGGAGTGAAACAAAGAATCCATAAGGTGACTGTGAGAAACGGAGGTGTCTATGTAACATTGTCAGATAACAGTATAAGCTGTGATTCTGATTACTATGCAAAGAAAAAGTTTGAAGATGCTGAAGACTCTGGAGCAGACATCTGATATTACACTACCTCTTATCAACTACTTATGAACTGTTCATTTTGCTGCTACAATTGTTTTCTACATAAATGAAAGTGACATTACACAGGGCCAAAAATATTTGCATATTTTACAAGTTATATGAAATATAACCACACTAATATTATGTTCACTCAAGTTTGAAGAATAGCTAGGTAAATATGTTATCCTTTTTCCCGTCTCTTGATGCTCTGTATTGGTTGTATAGCATCCACTACTGTTGCAATTCTCTCACAGCATAGTAAAAGGGTGCTTAGTGTCTAATGGGGCAAGGGATATGGACTGGTGATCTGTGGCATGTCCAATGCCAGGACACACACGTAATGAACAATGCATACTGAAAAGCGTGTTGGAGAACTCTTATAGATGTTTATTGTTAGTGTGTGCAATAGAGACTAACATAAATGAGGCTCCAAATATGGTATAAATTAAAACACTAGGTAAAACATTCATTTAGCCTTTTGGATGCAGCCACTAATAATAAAGTGCAATCTCTATTGGATAATAATGCATATCCAGATGAAAACCCTGAGCATGCCAGTTATTGCCAATAATTACCCATTACAAATAGATTTTACTCTGTGGATATAGGAGATAGATTGATAGATAAAAACTGTAACCTTCAATTTAAGTTTACTGTATAAATATATATATTTTTAAAAACATTCAACTTAATATTACCTATAGTTTTACATTATACCATAGTTGGAATGTCAGATGTATCACCTTAAATATGGAACTCCATGTATTTTAGCTAAGATTTAAGAGCATGTTTTAAACATTGCACAAGGTTTTAAAATAAAATGAATGTTCTAAAGGTGAAAAAATATCTCATCTTGTACAAACTATCTTGCATTTATTGATATTCTCATGGCTTGCCATTTATAGTTGTCAGTGTATGTAACGTTTGCAATGTTGGTCATGGCGCTGTCACACATGCGAGCCTCGCAAAGCAGCGGTGCAGTACTTAGGCTGCAATGAGCACCAAAGGCGATCATTGCAGCCAGCGGCGCCATTGCAGCCAATGGCGCAGTACAGTACTTAAGCGAGCCTTGCAGCACTGTTCAAGCGCGTTACTCAACCCACCAAAACAAAAAAAAACATGTACAAAAAATTGTAACACACACACAGCACAGGGGAGACACAGGAAGCCTAAGAGTGAGGTTGCAAGCGAATTACACCCATATTTGGCGTTTTTCGGCACTCCAAAATCGCATAAGCGAGGAACAAAATGGCGGATGAAAAATGCTAAATTTCAGAAACCGCATGAAAACGAGGCTCAGCAACGCCAGGCTCGCAAAACGTACAAAATGCTTTGTAACACTTAAACGAACGCCAGTCACGGGGACTTTGAAAATAAAACCATCGGCAGTCAACTCGCGCCACGCTAACATTCACCACACACAGAGGAGGAGAAAGACACAGGAAAGGGACGGGGAGATACTGCAAAGAGACACATGGGTGCTCATGAGAGGGGAAATTGGGGAAGGGGAAATGTGCTCAGATGGCCCATAGTCTCGCATTGTGTGGCAAGCAGCATTGCCAGCCTTACAATTTTACTCCCATCATTTTTGACGGGCAATTTTCCTGAAGGCGCTCATTGTGAACCTTGCGATGAAAAAGCCTTAAAATATTATTCCCGTCATTGTTGAGGGGCAAGTTACTAGTCTCTTATATAGGTGTCACAGGCTGCATGGTGGACCAGTTCTATAGAGATAGCAGCTGCTTCCTCTTATCTTCATCTGCAATTTGAAAATTATTTCTGTACTAGCGACTTGCCCATCAAAAATGACGGGGCAATAACATTTTAAGCCATGGCAATGCTGTTTGATACACAATGTAAAGCTTTTTCCACTCTGAAGGCCTTTGGCGCTCATAGCGTGGCTCACAATGAGCGCCATGTTAATTCCAGGTTGTGAGTCAACAAAACACGAAAAATGCCAAGTGGGTGAATACATTTGCAAGGTACTGTATTTTTGTCTTTGTGATGAGCACCAAAGGCACTTAGAGGAGCAAAAGTAAACGAGAGGAGAGCGGCCAGAGGGACGCAGTTCTGCAAGATCTCTTCGCAAGCTTGCAAAGCGTGATGACGACTCACAGTTAAACAACTATTATAAGTGATACAACAGCTGGTGCAGCATTTGATTGGCTGCATTTGCCATGCTTAAATATGAATTTGTTAGAGAGTAGTACATGGGGATTCAAAAGTTGTCATTGCTCAGGGATTTTTATTTAAAGCAGTAAAAATTGCATTGTTTGAATGATGAGCTTCGTGTTCTGTGTCTGTTTAGCCAAGACCAAGGGTGCAACACACTATTCTTTTATAGGAATAATTGTATGGTTATCTTCTAATCAGTCTTCTGTAATATTTGTGCTAATAACTGGTAGACTATTGCACATCTAACATATTGTCCAGTACAATTATTTATATTTTCTAGCTGCTTATTTAACTAGCTCAGTGCATTTATTCTCCATCCTCATTTTTCTAAAAATAACCAGTCTGTAAGTGCAGATTAAATTGACTGTTATGTACAATGTCTCCAATTTTATAATACTTGCTATTACTTGTGTCAGATTACCTGTTAGTACTGTCCTTTAGTACATGAAATATGTATTGACCCTTTTTGATCCTTTTATTAAAATAACTAAAATGGATTTAATTTCATATGGAAATGTATTATTTCGTAAAATAATAATAATAATGGGGAAAGTAAAATAAAATAGTGATAACATTTTAAAATGTGGAATTTAAAATACAAAAAATATTGCTTCCTATATGTATTAAAGGCCACTGTACTTATTTATTAGGTAGAAAGTAAAGAAACAAATAATGCATCCTTTAAGTTATTAACTAATATATGCAATTATCCTTTATGGGGGAAACTAGTGTCTTGTTTGAGCTCCGTTCTTAACAGGAAGGGGCTGTGGGAATGAATGAAATTTCCATTAGCCCTTTTGAATCCACTGATCCTGTGGAGTGCCACAATTCACATGAAGCAGCCAAAAGCTTTTCTACATTCAAAGTTTCATCTCTCCTATTATTTAAATAGATGATCAGAGACAATGGTTATTGGCATACTATAATTTTTTGCATATAATAGTTGATACACTGTGTTTATTCTTATATTTTAAAAACATTTTGCCAACTGTCTTGTGTTTTTGATTAGGAGTGTATTTAAAATATTGGCTACAGTGTTTTTAAGAACATGTAACATATCTGTTATTACACATTTTGGTAATCATTTTGGACCTGGTATATTTTTATTTTATGTTCATTTAAATGGCTGGTTATACCAAGGTGCTTACACCTTATTTCATGTTATTACTTATAACAGCCGTACAATTAGCATTTTATGTTATTTTCCTTAACCTTGGAGACTCTAGAAATATTACGAGTAAAATGTGTTAAGTTATTATTAATTGAATAATATCTCTTATTGTTGGTTGCGTGACTTTTTGTACATTCATCTCTTAGGAGCAGTATGCGTCACAAACATTTGATTTGTGCTTGTCCGATGCAGTATAATAAAACCAAGGTCTAGCGCACAAAAGCTCTCTGGTCCAACCTGCTGTATTTTATAGTGATATTTTTTTTGTTAACTGAATGTCCCAATACAGTGAAAAATAATGTCTAGAAATTGTTGGAAAATCATGTACACATGGCAATAGTGTGCCATTAATAATAAATTGAATATATGTAAAATAATTCTGTTATCTGATGTTTTTATTTCAGAGTTCACCTTGCCTTTGATGCTGTGGGTATGCACCCCTGGATATATTTTTTAACCCATTTATAAAGCTGTTGTTTTATCTGTCAGTAACGGAGGGGTGAGAATGAGGGAGAGGTGAAGAGGACTTATTTTATAATTGGATCTTACAGAATTTTACATCATCCACCCTTCTGCAAGCTCTCATCTCCAGAAATTTAAACACCCCTCCCACATACATACACAATCTCACTACACTATTATAGGTGTCTCCAGGGTCCAGCACAAGCATCACCATTTATATATAAAATTCAAAAGTAGCTTTGTGACTTTTTCTCCTGCCTAATTATGCTGTTTGTCAGACTTCATGAGCCCGATTCAACTGCAAGCCGCATCTCACAGGATCTAGGCCTTATGTCTGCGGGCGTGCTGCTCTAATTCTGGAACTATTCAATTGAGCAAGGCCTCAAGTTACGGGCCGAAACCTCAAGCACGTAAAACGCTCCCATGGCGCAAACTGTTAATGGGCTGGCCGAGATGCGATCCGCTTTTACGATCCTATCACTGTATAACGTAGTGCGACGTAGGCCTCTCAGCCAATAAAAAGAGGTCTAGCCACAGATGATTGATAGCGGGGGAATATAAAGTTGCGTTCCATCCGCCCATGCGTTGACTGTGTTGTATTTTCTTCCGAAGTAGCACGCCGGTCCCGAAATTGGAGGTTTTGCAGTGAGAGTGAGAGAGTAGGCGATTAGTGAGAGCAGTATATTGCGGTTTTGTTTATTATTTACGATTTTACATTTAATCCTTGATTACACAGATTTATAGGTTACATATAATAGCAATACACATAAATTAAAGAACACACATAGAGGCGGAGATGAGGAGAGGCTAGGAGGAGAGAGAGGTGGCCCTGGGGAGTGTTGGAGGAGAGAAGGAGGAGGTTGGAGTGGTGGAGGAGGAGAGTGGAGAGGAGGAGGTGGGTGGTGGCGGGGCGGCCCTAAAAACAGGCACATGTAGATCAGGGGGAGGGGCCTGATCCCAAGGGGGTGGTAGTTCGGGGGAGGAACAGGCCTCAGGGACAGGTAGGGGAGGCAAGTATCCCCGTTTACAGTCTGGAGGGCAAGAGGCTAAGGGCAAGCACAGGGCCCTGAACTACATGTACCAGGGGAATGTGGGGCTCCTTGGCGCCATCCGTGGCGGCCGTGTGATCCTTGTGGGTTTGAGGGAAGTCAGGCAAGTGCCTAGGGCCCAAGCAGCTGAGGTAACAACAGTGGGCACAGCGCAAAGGAATGTAAGGTCCGTCAAGCACCATTTTGACAACATCAGGGCCAAGGTGAGGAGGATGATTGCCAAGGAGGACAAGCAAGTGACTGCGCTATAATGAGTGGGAGAGGGTGGCCAAGGACCTTTTCAGTCAGGTACCCGCTGCTGGAGCTTCAGGCCTGGTGGCCCAGCAGGACCAAGCCTCCATGTCAGGTGAATATCACATACACCAACATGCAGCCACATGTACATGACACTTAACACGTATGTACATGATGACCAACAAGGACACTGACATGTCAGCTCCATGGAATTAACAAGGGTTAGATGGATGCATCATTGAATCCATGAAGCTGACAAATCACTGTCATTCCTGGGCACAACTACAGTAATCAACCAATAGAGAGTCCATGTATTTGTGTGCCCACTGCAGGCTAAGCAGTGACAGACCGCATCCGGAATCAAGATAGCGTTAGGATCCAAGAACAATCGAGACCAAGAACGAAAGAATAGATCATATTTAGGAATGAACACAAAACAATGTATGGTTTATCATACTAATAACACCCACACCTCCTCATCAGGCCACGGCCCAGGGGCCTCCATCCCCAAAATCAAGCCAGGCTGCTCAGGCAGAGATGCAGGCCCTCATGCGGCAGTAGATGGAGTGTCTCCGGGAGATCCAGGCCAGCATCTCTGCCAATGTTGTGGAGGTCATGCGCAGCCTGACCAGGCGCAATAGGAAGTTGAGGAGGCACCACCTAATGACTGAATCGTACCTATCCGCACTACTCATAAAGGCGGCAGACTAGAGTGCATTCCAGGAGGTTACTGCAGATGTCATGCAATGCGCTTTGGTGCCTAGCCCCACCTCCTCCACCCCAGAGGCATCCACTGTCCACCCGCAGCCTAGCCCCTCCTCTTGCCTCCCCGTGCTCAACGCCTCCATGGAGACATTGGCTGGCCAAGGGGGGTTGGGGCCCTGTGGCTAGGCGGAGGAGGACCTAGGGGCTGCATATATGTTTGTGCTTTCTCAACCGCACTCGTCAGTGACAATCTATTGGTCCAAATCTTAATCTAGCCTGGCTACAGAGTCTTGGATCTTGGCCTATGTGATGGTGATATTTTGTGTGCAGATAGATACCTCCCATCACATGGTCTATGATCCTCTTCTCTGTGGACATGTAGGGTTCTGTTTAACATTTCACCAATTGATGTCACCGCAGAAAGCTGCTAAGAAGAGATGCTGCAGTCCCTATCTTTTTTAAGGCCTTATTTTGCAGGTGTAATGTTTTTTTGTTTTTTTTTTAGGTACAATTCAGGTCCATGAAGGCATCTTCTGCATCAGCAGGCATTGTGAAGGAAATGTATGATGTTTAAGGTTTTCACAGTGCCTCTCAGGTATACATTCCTTCATTGACAGCACCCCCCCCCCCCTTAACATGTAGTTACCACAATTCTAAAGCTATCATATAGCCAGATATCTAAGACATGATTGTTGTTAGCTTAAATGTAGACTAATACTGCTATGACAGAGGACTTGCAGAGTCTCACAATGACATGTTAATGAGAGCCAGCATTAATATATGCACTACTGAAGCATGCAATCCTGACCTCAATATCAGTCTGAGAACAGATACTTGGGTCTGAAGTAAGTAACATTGAATCGGGCTGCTGACCTTTGTGTTCTCTTTGTATTAATAGGTATTTTCCCCTATTGCTGATATCATTGTTATCCTTTAACATGTGCTAACAACTGTATAGCTGATGGATGTGATATCAATGTTGATGAATAATATCATATGGAGAAGGTGATAGTACACCTTGACCACTGACGCTGGTCAAAGCTAAGCATTTATTGTGAGATGACACATCATTATTAATGGTCATGGCCAGTGAGTTATCCAGAGAACTAGCTAATAGTAATGCTTGCAGATGGGAATCAGGTGAGTTGGTATATTGTTACAGTTACAGTATTTAGCACTGTGCATATTGATTTTTTTTTACCACTTTTTTCTGATTTTTGTTTTGTCACCAAACTGTATGTGTGAACCTGGATCGGATTACACAGTCCAAAGGATGAATCATCTGTTTCATTAAGCAGATCTAGACAAGTTGTAAGTATTTTGTGCACATTAATGGTTTCTTCAGTTAAATGGAGTGATTTCTGATAATACCTTTTTTTCACCAGGTTCCGGTTGCAGTGGTGTAGTGACCACATGTGACCCTGGTAGGTGCTATGCATTATGCTTATTCTAGACTATGACATTAACCCCTGTAGGTATCCCCTTTTTTCCAACAATAGCCTCTTGCTCTCCCTGGATCTGCCCACACCACACCCATGAAATTAATGCACAGTCTTGTCTATTTCTGATTGTGCTCTGTGTATGAAATAAAGCTTTGTTATACCGTTCTCACCATGTCAGTGTGTTTTCAATGGGTGAGGTTATGGGGCATCCACATACATCACATTTGTGTCGCATTCCAATATCTGTAAACTAATAAGCCCTAGTTGCTATGCTATAGATTAATATATAATAATAATAGTAATAATATCATTAGCTATCATATAATAATATACATCATAACATAGTAAAGGGTTAATACACATGCAAAGTCCAATTTGTGATACTATGGAGTATAAATATTCCCCAGAAGGCCTGATAACAATATGACAGGTGATAATGGAAATTGATTGATAGCAAAACACTTAATGGGGCGTCAACAAATGATAATGGGTATACATCTTGGCATATGGCCACCAGCAATGCTGTGGGACTATCCAGGATGGGTATAGTGGAAAATACCCCTGATTGAGGCGAGTTGGCTGATGATCCACGTGCCTTTGCACAGCCTACATGTGTTTTTGCAGCCCTTCCTGATGGGTTAGAGTAGATTAGTGTGGTGCATGTTCCCCTGGTTCCCATCAGGATTGCTAGGTGGTGGTGGGCCAGGGGCTTGTGAACCTGAATGAAGCTATGAGCTATACCATGTAGGGCCACTGTAGGTGGGCAGGTCATAGCAGAGAGGTCAGACAAATCACAGTCCACTAAAGAAGTAACTGGCAACCCTCTAGTATCTTTGTCATATAAACCTTGTGGATACGCACAGATGGAGACATGAGTAAGTGTGCTGCAGTCCATAGGGTCACAGAGAGTTAGACACAATTGAGGGACTGAACAACCAAATGTTCCCCTGGTACTTGATATATGTGATGTGGCGCTGTAATTAGGCCACTATTTGTTGTCCCAATGTAGATGTGATGAGTGAAATGTATATAAGGTGATCTTTGTATTTTTAGGGTCCACATTAGAGCCTCTGTGAGTGAGAAAGGGTTAATATGTCAGCCATTTCCATATATTTGTGTTGCAATTTAATGAGGTAGTGTGTCTTTAATAGCCTTCAGCATCTTGCAACATGACTTTTCATATTGGCATATGCATGACCATTACAACCTATGAGGAAAATATTTTTTTTTGCAATATTTGATAGTTGGGAATTGTTGTGCAAGTAATTATAATCCCTTTCATTGCTTTCCCCATATTTTAAAGTGCATTGGTGTCTTTTTATTATGATTTGCAGTATTACAAACTAGTCTGTAAACCCTTTGTGGCTCCTATTTGGAAGCCGCAAGCTTTGGGTTGCTGCTTACGGGCCTGACTCCGGGTGCGGTCTTGAGCGATTTTTGCAATTGAATAGCGACTTGCGATTTTAGCGAGTCTTGCGGCCGTGAAAAATCAAAGGCTTTGGGAGGCTGTAAGTTTTGGGTTTAAACATCGCAAAGGTTTCAAGGCTATAACCCGTAACCCTTTAGGTGCCTGCAAAAAAAACGCCAATTGAATAGCAAATTAACTTACGGCCTTACTTGCGGGCTCCAGTAACTTACGATTGTTCAATTGAATGAGGCTCCATGTTTATATATATATATATATATTATACAAATATTCGTTTTACATTATTTCTTTTTTTAACAGGCAGACTTGGTTTCATAGAGAGGGTGAATGCTGACACATGACATGTAAGTTCAGTGACAGTTTGCATTTAGGTAGCATTTTTTATTGGGCTGAAGAATCTATTTAAAAATAACCTATTTATAATGATATATTGAGCATTTTCAATATATTGCAGCAGGCAAGTCGTTGTTTCAATCCTTTTTTGTTACATCTGTTCTCATCAAATAGAACAGACATGACACAAGATAAAACAAAGGGACCTGTGACTATTCTAATCTCACATTACAGATTGCTAGTAGAAGGAGCATAAAAACATGATACACGCTGCCTCTTCCCATGTGAGTGAAGTCATATGTATATTCTAGACTGTGTGAGTAAGTATATGTTTAAAATGGTAATGGATTACAAGAGCAAAGCCTTTGTGGGCACATTTGCATGTTCCTGCCCAGGTTCCAAGAATGCAGTGTAATAACTGTATTTCTTGGAATTTTTGGCAGGAAACAAGTTTTCTTTAACTTGTTTTATACATTCAAATGTGAACACAGATAAACTATTTATTTAATGTACTACTGTACTGTGTAGGATTCTATCACTCTCTTGTCCACCATATATTAAATGATTGTTGTGGTGAACGACCTACTCAAAAAATCTACTACATCAATTTGGAACAGGACCCCTGCTGATGAGAGGCAGTAACCTTGAAACAGCTGTCCGTGAGTTTCCTGGCTTGTGTATCCATTAAAAATATTTTGAATACAGCGGGCATAAAGGAAGCCATGTTTAAAATGGTATTGGATTACAAGAGCGAAGCCTTTGTGGGTACATTTGCTTGTCTCTGCGCAGGTTCCCAGAATGCAGTGGAATAATTTCAGAATTCTGAGCAGGAAACAAGTTTTTTTTTACTTGTTTTAGACATTTAAATGTGAACACAAATGTACTATTTATTTACTATATATATTTATTTACTATATATATATATATATATACATACACACACAATTATTTCAGTTACTCTATATCATATGGGGCCTCAATCTGTTACTCTAATCTATTGTCAATGATCTATTTGAAGAGGACTTTCTAAAACCGTAAATACAGATCCTGCATATGTCTACTGTTCTTTGACTCTAAAGGTAATTTGCTCTTCTGAGTGGGACCAGACTGATATACTACAGGATATTTCTCCCTGTGAAGGGCACAAGTGAGCTAAAAGAGGTTGCTCTCAGAGTGGCTTATCATGGTCATAGAACTAATCTATTAAGGTTGGTTTGTTCTCTGATGAGCGCCTCTGACTTACCTGTTTTTGTTTATGCAAATTACCCTTAGGGTTTAGTCTCCCTAAGGGTAATAGGGGACTCCAGACGTGGACCTCTTGCTCACTGTGCCTTGGGGAGTTCAGCTGCACCTCACTGACGAGGCCCATAAAGGCCAAAACGCGTCTGGGGTTTGCTGTTTCTCCTTTTCAGGGTATAATTGCCTGGTATTTCGGGGCTGGGTCACTCTTTTGAGTGGGACCAGACTGGTATACTACAGGATATTTCTCCCTGTGAAGGGCACAAGTGAGCTAAAAGAGGTTGCTCTCAGAGTGGCTTATCATGGTCATAGAACTAATCTATTAAGGTTGGTTTGTTCTCTGATGAGCGCCTCTGACTTACCTGTTTTTGTTAAAGTTCCTTAACAGTTACTGTAAAAATGAATCTTTAGTGGTCCTTTAAGTTATTAAGTATATTATAATAAGTTTATTAGGCATATTAACGGGCTACTAAACTCACCAGTTGTGCTCTCTACCATAAGATTGGAAAGGTTGGAAGACATGAGGGAAAGTGTTTTATTTCTTGAAATTGCTGGTTTGCTGATTAATTGATGAAGTAATTGGGATATTAGTTTAATGTTGTTTTAATCTCTCTCCTAGCTGCTCTATACATGATGAAACTGCATCCTATGAGTCACTGTAACATACTGTGCAGGTTTCAGGAATTCAGCTGTTGCTATTTAATGTATTCATCATCCACTTAAAATGCTTTGTGGGTAGAGCATTACGCAGTAATGTAGTAGTTCAAGGGTTCAGCACCAGGTGTTACCGCAAAACTTTTTTAAAATAACTTTCACAGTGTAAAATAAAATATTTCTTATAGAGAGGTGGGGGGTTAAGGAGGGAGATTGAGGTTGAGGAGGGAGGATGAGGAGGGGGGTTGAGGATGGGGGAGGTTGAGGATGGGGGGTTGAGGTTGAGGAGGGAGGTTGAGGATGGGGGGGTTGAGGATGGGGCATTAGCATATACCGGCAACCGGTATATGCTAATGACGTGGCGCATGTGACGTCACAAGGAGGGGGCCTGAGGATGAGGAGGGGGTCTGAGGATGAGGAGGGGGGCTGAGGATGAGGAGGGAGGTTGAGGATGAGGAGGGGGGTTGAGAAGGGAGGATGAGGAGGGGGGTTGAGGATGGTGGGGTTGAGGATGGGGGGGTTGAGGTTGAGGAGGGAGGTCGAGGATGGGGAGGTTGAGGATGGGGCATTAGCATATACCGGCACCCGGTATATGCTAAAGACATGGCGTGCATGTGACGTCACATGCGCGCCACATCAAGACCCGGAAGGAGCGGAGGCCGGAGCAGGTAAGTGAGGGAAGAGAGGGACAGGGGGGAGGGAAAGAGACACGGGGGTTAGAGAGACACGGAGGGTTAGAGAGACACACGGAGGGGTAGAGAGACACACGGGGGTTAGAGAGACACACGGGGGTAGGGAGAAACACGGGGGGCAGAGAGACACACGGGGGGGGTAGAGACACACGGGGGGAGAGTGACTCGAGTATAAGCCGAGGGGCCCTTTTTAGCCTTAAAAAAAGGGCTGAAAAATTCGGCTTATACACAAGTATATACGGTAATAGCAATTTGCGAATGTAACAGTTACGGGCTCGACAGATCAAAGGATTTGTGGCAACAGAGTTCAGATATCGACATCCCGTAGGGTTTTGCCACATGTGACCCGCAGGTCGTTTGCCGGTAGCTTTAAGAGGCCAATTTAATAGCTGTAATAGTCTTGCGGGCTCCGTTACGTGCTACGGTTTTACACATTGGGGAAATTTAATAGGGCTGTAGGTCTCAGGGTGTGTAAAATAAACACGGTCTCAGAAAGCATAAACAAAGGTAAATGCGGTGTGAGGGGATTTTTTTTATCATTAACCTACACTGCTAGTAGGAAAACTATTTTTTATGGAATTATTGGGGGAGGTCGTCAGAATTAAGTAAATTTGGGATGATTTATTCTCAGTCCAAGTTGGGAATGTCCAAGAGATGGCGAGTCCAAGTCCAGAGGGCCAGAGGAAGAAGTCCTACAGAACAATGGTGTAAATAAGCCCAGTCCTGACCAGAGGCCTTCATAGAGATGGATTTTAAAGAAAATGGGGTAGTATGTAGCAATATGCTAACAAAATGTATCTTTATATAACAATGTAGACTTCATATACGTTTCCTTTTTGTAAATATCAATTTTATCCTATTGTCCATTATATGTTTATCTAAACTCATCTTGTAACAGTATTTTTATTTATGCATAATATCTTTTTAATTATATCTTATATGCCTGTTTGATTATTCAGCAGCCCCAAAAAATATTGTATTTGTAAAATTATATTAATTTCTTACAACAGTATAAAACAAACAATAAACAGTTATACATTGTATAAGACAACCATGGACTGTACAGTACAGTGCAGACACTCATTCCCATGCTCAACATATTCACTATCCATCATTTTTCTCCTGCAGAGCTGACACAATAAACTCTATAAATTATGAAACATACCCTGATGCAGATGAGGAACACTGAGAATGCTCTGACTACTGGCCTCTCTCGCCAACTATCTCAACACAGCTCTATTTCCTTTACTGACTGTTCACAATAAAGGGTCTCTGTCACCCCAACAGGGAGTTAATTTTATCTTAAAATGCATTAAACCTTCCTATGCATTGTACTAGGCTTTTTCTCTCTACGGTAAATCATTGCTGGGTTATACAGCATTGTTATTGCAGCTTACTATGTGAATATATAATCTATAATAGAAATTAGGGCTGCAGTAGATTTTGAGAAACGGTACAAATATGTTGTGTAAATTGGTGAAGTTTACATTAAATGCTGTGCACAGTAGGGGAAAATGATGACGCAGGCAGTATTTACTAATTCTTGGAATTCATATGACTGATTTTCTTCCTAGAAACCGTTCAAAGCTTCACTGGAAGAAAAATATACATACTGTACTGTAGAAAAATAGTATTGGGAACTAATAAGAATTCTGTGTACCAGCTTCTGGCCTGTTTCTGTTATCTGTGTGTGCTGATATGGGCGTTCCAGCTTTTCAGGCCAAAAGAATTTAACCACTTCCCTTCAAAAACAACAACCCATATACGGAGTCTGTTTTGATACTTTTGTGCAGGCACATCTGGGGTTGCAGTTTTGTAATTGGTTCATTAAGGTCTCAGACATAGTCTGGAGAGAGGACTTGGTGTAGCTCCTTTGATTTGAATTTAAGCCTCAGACATCTCTCTTATTTGAATATTTTTTGACATAGACAAAGGTGTTTGTTGTTTCAATGGTTTGCTTTAATCAGTAGATTTGTTTTGTGCAGCTCACTCAGACCAGGCCTGCCCTGCTTCATGTCACAAATCCCCTTATCCCTTTTTTCACCAACAGTACATTTTTTTAAGATAAAGACAAGCCATAACAAAATGGAGAGAACATACTCAGAGTTTTAAACACTATGGATATGGACGGAAATATTCCAAATTTCACTAACATCAGCTGACATTGTCATGTTCCACGTCAAGTGTGAGGCTACTTACACTATGGTACAGTGACAATATTGTAATACAGTCACCAAACCATAATCCCTGTGTCTAAGAAGCAGTCGGTAGAACCACCTTCTAGCAATTGCATTGCCATGCCCTTTATCCTTTTAGGCTACTTGTTGGCCCTTGCCTCTTCTTCCCTTGCTCAGCATCTTTGAGTGCACTTGTTCCAGGTTCTTGCAATATAACTTTAGTTTTTCTGTTTCCACATCTGTTTTGTGCCACTCTGAGAACCTGTTGTAACCCTATGAATCACAGTCGAGCATGCCATAATATTGCTGTTTGCCCTGGTTGATCTTTAGTTAGAGGTTGAGAACTTTAATGGTTTTATTTATTTGTGTAATATCTATTACGATAAACATAGTGAGACTGAGATGAGGACAGGGGGTGGTTAGAGTTTTTATTATTTATTTTGCAATTTAAAAAAAATTAACCTCGTCCATCATTTTTTCAATCAAAGTCATTTCTAATTCTGAACACCACACTCAAAGGTGTGTGTGCTTCTGTAGTCATCTATAGAATAACAGGCTGCACTTTTGTAGGAGGCCTAAGAGTATTACCACGTAAACAATATCCCCAAGCCAGTGAAGAGGTTTAATTGTTATTTGCTTTATATTAGTTTTTTTTATAATTATGAGCATATATGAGTATTGTGTTCTAACATAATGAACATGTACACAAATATTAAATGAATACAGTAAATGTCCCAGTTAATGACAGCTGGTTTTAAGCATGTACTATCTTGTCATGATGAAAGGGCTTGTGTACTTCAATGAAGCTGTGAGCTATACCATGTAGGCTCATTCAAAATCAGACAAATCATAGTCCACTGGAGAAGGAACTGCAACCCACTCCACTTTGCCAGGGTTACCTTATGGATCAGCTCAACCAGAGACATAACTATATGGCACCAGAAGATGTGCCCCTCTATTCTGAATGTGCCTACCACATTACTGTGGAAGAGCAGAGAGCAAGTATGAGTAGCGCTAGATCTAGTGAAATTGTTGGGCCAATGTCGGGGGGGGACTCACTGCGACGAATGTGTCTGGATGGTAAGTCTGGAAAAGGAAAGTCTGCTGCTGCAAAGAACAATTCAGCATAGAAAACTGGAATGTTAGAACTATGAAGGCAAACTGGATGTGGTCAAACATAAGATGACAAGATTAAACATTGATATCCTCGGAAATTGTAAACTCAAATGGACTGGAATGGGACATTTTACAATAGACAACCACCAGATATTTTACTGTGCTCAAGGATCCTACAGAAGAAATGGAGTTGCCCTCATAAGCAATAAAAGGGTGGCCAAAGCAGTGTTCGGTTACAACCCAATAAATGACAAAATGATTTCAATTTGAATTCAAAGCAAGCCATTTAACATTACAGTGATCCAAGTCTATGCTCCAACCATGGTTGCTGAAGTTATCCAATTCTACAAGGATATTGAACTCCTAGATATAACACCAAGAAAAAAAGGTTACTGTCATCATCGGAGTTTGGAATGCTAAATCAGGGAACCAAAATATACCAGGAATAATTGGCAAGTTTGGCATTGCAGATCAAAGATTAGCAGAATTCTGTCAAGATAATTACCTGGGCATTGCAAACACTCTCTTCCAACAGCTTCAGAGTTCAGTCTGCAAATGGACATCACCATATGGACAATATAGAAATCAATCAGCTTGACTATATACTTTGTAGCTAAAGTTGGAGGCGCGCTATACAGTCAGCAAAAACAAGACTGGAGCTGACTGCGGCTCAGGCCATGAGCTTCTCATTGCAAAGTTCAGAATTAAACTGAGGAAAAGAGGGAAAATCATCAGACCAAGCAGATAAATGAACAAATAATATCCCCAGTGAATATAGTTACATAGGCCCTCATTCAATTGCAATTTGGCCAATTGAATAGGCCTCTAAATAAGCACATAACATATTTTTTTTAAGAAGTTTTTAGTTAGTAAGCATCTATCAAAAAACAAGGTTTTCACTAAATAAAAACTTATTTAAAAAAAAATGTTATGTGCCTATTTAAACCCCTATTCAATTGGCCAAATCGCAATGGAATGAGGGCCATAGTATTTAAGGTTGAAAAAAGACCTTCAGTCCATCAAGTTCAACCCTTCAAGATCTCCTCTGATCTGCAATATGCGGATTAACTATTAATGAATTAGTTGTATAAAAAAAATAAATCCCAGACACCAGCGACCCAACTTCTCCCTGGATCAATACTGCCTCTCTAATGATAACCCTGAATTCCCTTTTTAATTAGAAATAAATCCAGTCCCCTTTTAAAGTTATCTATCGAATCCGCTGGCACCACCTCCTCTGGTAGTGAATTCCAACGATTAACCACCCTTACTGTGAAGAACCCTTTTCTTTCTTTAAGGTGGAATCTTTTTACTTCTAACCTCAAGGGATGTCCTCTTGTCAGATGTAAACCTCTTGGCACAAAAAGCTCCCTTAACAAATCTTTATACTGACCCTGGATGTATTTATATAAGGTAATCATATCTCCTCTTAGACGCCTTTTTTCTAGAGAAAATAAGTTTAATTTGGTTAGTCTTTCTTCATAACTTAGCCCCTCCATTCCCCTTATTAGTTTTGTTGCCCTCCTCTGTACCTTTTCCAGCTCTAAAATGTCCTTTTTATGAAGTGGTGCCCAAAATTGTACTCCATATTCCAAATGAGGGCGTACTAGAGATTTATATAGTGGCAAAATTATATTTGCTTCCCTGGCTTCTATACCCTTCTTAATGCATGCTAATATTTTATTTGCCTTTGCAGCTGCTGCTTGGCTTTGAGCACTGTTACCTAGGTGGTTGTCCACAAGCACTCCCAAATCCATTTCAATATCTGATACACCTAGATTTGCTCCATTAAGATTATAAATTGCATAGCTATTTTTCCTTCCCAGATGCATAACTTTACATTTATTCGTATTAAATCTCATCTGCCATTTAGATGCCCATTCCTCAATTTTATGTAAATCCCTTTGGAGGGAAAGCACATCACTATCTGATTTAATTACCTTGCACAACTTCGTGTCATCAGCGAAAATGGAGACACCACACTCCAATCCTACCTCTAAGTCATTAATAAATATGTTAAAAAGGAGAGGACCTAATACTGAACCCTGAGGAACCCCACTTACCACATTAGTCCAATCGGAGTATGTTCCATTTATAACAACCCTTTGCTTCCTGTCTTTTAGCCAGCTCTCAATCCATGAACAGATATTTACTGCAACTCCTGTATCTCTTAGTTTGCACAATAGTCTCCCATGTGGTACTGTATCAAAAGCCTTTGCAAAATCCAAAAAGACTACATCCACTGAGTTGCCTTGATCCAGGTTTCTACTAACCTCCTCATAGAAACTAATTAGATTTGTTTGACATGACCTATCCCTCATAAATACATGTTGACTCCTATTTATAATCCTGTTCAAATAATCTTGTATATTATCCCTTATTAACCCTTCTAAAAGCTTCCCCGCTACAGAAGTGAGGCTCACTGGTCTATAATATAATTTGCTCTTGCTCCCTTTTTAAATATAGGTATCACATCAGCTTTTCTCCAGTCATCTGGTAGAGACCCTGTGTTGAGTGAATCTTGAAAAAATAAATATAATGGTTTGGCTATTACAGAACCCAGTTCCCTTAGTACCCTTGGATATATTTTATCAGGGCCAGGGGCTTTATTAACATTTATTTTTTCCAACCTCTTTTGGATTACTTCCTGTGTTAACCAATTATTTGGCAAAGGTAGTGTAGCCCCATTATGTTGCCGTGTCCCAACCACTGGTACCTCCCTTGTGTATACCGAAGAAAAGAACCTATTTAGCTCATCTGCCTTTTCTTGGTAACTAATTATCAGAAGGCCTGTGTCACATTGTAATGTTCCTATAGCTTCCTTCCTCGCCTTCTTCCCATTAATATACTTAAAAAATATTTTGGAGTTAGTCTTACTCTCTTTTGCAATTAATTTTTCATTTTCTATTTTAGCCAGTCTTATCACCCTTTCACAAGCCTTGTTGATTTCCTTGTATTCCTGTAAAGCATTCTCTGTCCCCTCTTGTTTGTATAATTTAAATGCCTGTTTTTTACTCTGTATCTTGATCTTTAAATCATTGTTAAGCCCCATTGAATGGGATTTACTCCCTTTACTTTTATTCCCACACGGTATATGCCGATGTGTATGTATATTTAGTAAGGATTTAAATGTTGTCCATTTATGTTCAGTATTTTTACCTACCAGTTCTCTGTCCCAGTCTATACTTTGTATTGCTGCCCTTAGACCGTTAAAATCTGCCCTTTTAAAATTAAGAGTTTTCGTTGGCCCCTTAAAATTTAGTTTTTTCAATTCTATCTCAAAAGAGACTGTGTTATGATCACTGTTTCCCAAAGGTTGCCCTATTCCAACATTTGATACTATATCAATATTATTTGTGATGAGTAAATCTAAGATAGCTTCATTTCTAGTAGGCTCTTGTACAACCTGGGCCAGATAATGATCCCTGAGTGTACTCAAGAACCTGCTCCTCTTAGATGAACTGCTGGTCTCATTTATCCAGTTTATTTCAGGGTAATTAAAATCTCCCATTATTAGAACTTGACCATGCTTAGCTGCATTTTAAATCTGTAACAATAATTGTATTTCCTCACTTTCAGCTATATTTGGGGGTTTATAGCATACTCCTACTAAAATTATTTTGGAATTTGCTGCTCCGCTATTTAACTCTACCCACAAACATTCAGCTTTATCACTAGGTCCACCATAAATATCGTCTCTGACTATAGGCTTAAATTCAGGCTTAACATATAAACAAAAAAAGGAAAGTGAAAGATAGTGAAGATAGGAAAAAATGTGTCCAACTGAATGCAGAATTCCATAGGATATCAATAAAGAGACATTCTATAATGAGCGCTGTAAAGAGATTGAAGAAGATAACAGAATAGGACAGTAAGAGATCTCTTCAGGAAAATTGGGATTTCAAAGGAACCTTAACAGCATTGGAAGGATCTTAGCAGCATTGATAGCCTCAGTAGTTTGTCCAATGAGCTGGATCCAGATGTCACGGACCCCTTTCCAGGCCCTGGATCCTGGTCGATTGAGTCTCCGTAGAGGATAGACTGCTGCATTGGAAAATGGGTAGGGGAACTATATTGCCACATGGGAAATGTGGGCAGGTGGGTGGTAGGGGGAACAGCTTCAAAACATATTGTCATAGTGTACCACCAAGCTTCATGTGTTCTTATGACATATGCACCTACTTTATCCTGCATAGTGTGTGTAATTCCCTATGTAATATTACTGTGTTCTGTGTTATGTTTAAACTGTGACTGTGAGTGATCATGATGCAGTTAAAACAGGGTGTGCTGATTCTGCTGTGAGCAGACACCTCTATTGTAATGCTATCTGTTCTGGCCCATTGTTAGCAAATTAAGTCTGACATGTTCACATATCAAAGTACATCTCTGATGTGCTAGACAGGATGTGTAGGATGTGACAGGATGTGTATTAGAAGGTAGCCCTATTGTTCTCAGGTGCCAGCCATCAAGCTTCTGCTAGACCCCATGTGGGGTCATCTCCTGTAATTGTCTGCAACGCCCTCTCATTGTTACATTATGTACAACCAACTCTGTATCTAACATATGAGACATATAGAAATTGTGGCTTCTCGTATGTGCTTCTGGGTGGCTGTGCTCCAATCCTATCTCTACTCTGCAAGTAACTTGTCCTGGTCACTACCACAGGAAGGTTACTGAGGACTCCTAGAAATGCTGTGTCCTGATGGAGAGACCCTGACTGATACAGAAGCCAGATATCAATTTCCAAGAACCCAACGTTCATTATGGGTAAGTAACCTGTAGTCTATAGCTGGTGGCCATGGGCTGTAATAGCCCCTAGGCTTGGATCATCATACAGACATCTTGGAGAGTGAATTTAGATGGGCCCTAGGAAGCCTTGCTGATAACGATGCTGCAGGACTTGATGGAATCCCAGCTAAGCTGTTCAAAATTCTGAGAGATGATAGTGTGAAAGTGTTGTTTGCATGATGCCAAAAAACTTGGAAAACTTAATTGACTGGAAAAAGCCTGTTATCCCAAAGAAATGTACTGCTAATTATCATTTCAGATACCAGCAAGGTAACGCTGAAGATCCTGCAAGCTCGGCTTCAACAATATATGGACTGAAAGGACAGGAAAGCACATCCAAGACAGATAAGAGATCAGCAGAAAAGATATCAGTAAAACGTAACTTTTATTGCCATCTTTAAAAATTATCCATGAAATTCCAAAATACAACGCACCAAAAAAAATAAATTTCAGTCATATAGTTTTACGGTGAACTAAGTGTATTCCTTAATTATGACCACAACAGCTGTACATAAACTTACACCTATATCCAAAAGTTATATCTTTGTAGCATTGGTCCAATTTCAACATATAGTATCCAATATAGTACAAATCAGGGCAAATATACTTCATATACCCCAGACTTGAATACAATGAAATATGCCCCATTTAATGAAAACATATATACTACAAAATATCATCTATTCTGTAAAAATAGAGATATTTGTACACTAGGTGAACTCACAGGTTCTCGTCTATAAGTATGTAGGGTAGTAGGCAAAATTCAGCACTGATGGTTGTGTCATGTAATAAAATCACACCCCTAAATACCAATGAACATGAATTTGAGGGATCTGAGACATTGACATTGACTGACAGATGTGCCTGGTGGTCCATAGGGTCACGGATAGATGTGCCTGGTGCTTGCTGGCCAGTTGTTTTTCTCACCAGGTACCAACTCCCATAGTTCTTACAGTAAATGATGATATCACTTCCGGAAAGGTTGTCTATATTTTTTTTTAAAAGCTTCTACATAAACATGTGTTATTTGTGCGTTACATTAATGTGTTTGATTTTAAAAAATTGCAATTTTTTTGCACCTAGTGCAGCAGATTGTAGAACCATCCAAAGCTAGGATTTCATGATTTCCTTGCTGTGCACAGGCAAACCAGTCAGAATAGCCAGAGTAATGACAAATACGCATGAGCACAGCAGGAAATTGCTGGGGAGTATTTTAAAATATACCTGCAACTATTTATGTCAATTTTAAATATGTTCAGGTTTCCTGAGCCTGTCACCCACACAAGTACTAAATTGATATGTACACTGTTGACTGAAATACATATGGCTGATAAAGTTCCCCATAATGTCAATTCATTTTTTATTATTTTTTTCCATGAAAATGACAAACTGTGTGTTCACAGAAACTGTAATCCTTTAATAATTCTGGAAAAATTATAGTAAAACTAAATCACATAAGTGGTCTCTACTGTCGTAATTGTATTAGTCATAGGCTTTAGAATAAACATTTAGGCGGAATCACCTGAAAGCAATTGAACTGAAAAATTGGCAAAGGAATTCCTCTCTAAACCATGTGTGAGTTTCTGTTAAGGATGTGCAATACTTAATGAAGTTCCAACAGCTTCTTGTTAAAAACAAGTATATAGAATTATCTTTATTGCTAGTCCTTTAAATAATAAGGATTTGACCATGGGCGTAGCTGCCCCCAAAATCTGGTGGGGGATAAAGTTTAAAGAGTGGCCCTAAGTGAGTGGTGCAATTCAATTTTACTTTCAGCACAGGATTTTGTATTTTTTCTTTTTTTGTTTATAATCTCAATACCATTGAAGAGAAATCGAAACATTTCAGTGAAGAATGATTGGATATTAAAGATAAAAATGTAATTTTTTAAAACATTTTGCCCATTATGAAGGTTAGTTATACTAAAGATCCTAGGGAAATTAAAAAGTGATAATGGTGATCCTTTACGCTATTGTGGTTCATGGATTGTAAACAACAGTGCAAGATTTAATTTAATAAATATGAATGAATATTAGCATACAGATATGAACAAGATATGAACAAGCAAATAATCTTAATCAGGAATTTTAGATTTTTTATTGTCTTCAATAGAGTTTCTGTTGGTTAGTAGGTATTAGTGGTTGGTATCAAGTAAATAAACAAAACAGAAACCCTAATCTGACCTTCAGTTCTATCTCTGCTTCTGTTACATATACATTGCTGGAAAGATAAGGTACTATTTTACCTTAACTACAATTCTGCACACATATTGGAAATGATTTGTTTCAGGGAGAGACTTATGCAGTCACTTCTGGAGGTTTGTTATCTACACACACACACATATATATATATATATATATATATATATATATATACCATATATATATATACCATATATATATATTTATATATATATATATATATATATATATATATATATATATATATATATATATATATATACTATATATATATATATATATATATATATATATACATAGCTTGTTTTTTACCCTTACAATCTGACTGATTTTTTTGTTTAGTTTTTATAGAATGCTCTTTATAAGTCATTGGGTAGTCTTAATTCTAATTAATATTATTATTATCTTTGTTCTTATTATTATTCTTCAATGTAACAATTAATGAGCTTGAGAAAAGTCTTAAACACTAAAAAAAACATCTTATAGTATAAATAACTGTGCAATTTTGAAATATATTCTTTGCACTAAAGTCAGGGTTGTATTTCTGCCTAGGCCCATAAGGCACAAGCCTAGGGTAACACATTTTCAGGGGGCAGCAGGCTGCTTGAAGATGCAGTGCATTACACTGAATATGTTCGCATATGTACAGAAATGTCTATATGCAGTGATAATACTAATATATATATATATATTTAAATATAAACCACAAACTTTTAAATTGAGATATAGAAAGGGGAAAGCAGGAGCTGCAAGTGGCGTGTGGGACGCACACACCTGAATGGCCTAGGGCAGCATAAAACCTAAATATGCCCAAGACTAAAGAACTTACACATTTTAGACTAATAATTGCAGGAAGATGTCAAACTGTACAGGTGTAACAAATGGAATAAGTATTAAGTATTGGTCTTTTTGTATGCACAAATAATGAAATGCAGCAAATCAGTTTGCCATTCAATAAAAGTTGTTGGCTAGAAATGTTTAACAAACATTATTGAAGTTATTAAGCTTTTTCAAGTAATAAAAGAAAGCATTTCTGACTTCAGATCACCAATTTTCAAATACACAAACAAAACGTTTGTAATATTTAAAATATGCACTTTTAAATACACAATATGAAAGTCCACACTGTAATTCTGTAGTTTGAATCAAAAGCAAAGAAAATATGTTTCAGTTGTAAACTGAAGTGGAAGCTTCAGGATAGATATCAAGCAATAGATGGACAGGAAGCAATGCATTACTGCTACTGGAAAAGTAATTACCTTCACATTCTGAAATGAATCTATTTTCAGACCAAGTGCGAAAACAACTGAAAAGCTGTTGCTTAAGTACATTCTAAATAAATGTTGCCTGGTGGGGAAATAATGATATATGGATCTGTGTGGCCTATTGCCAATATAACTGTAATACGGAGGAGATAAATAAGGGGGGGGGGGGAGGGGTGAGGAGGCTCAAGGGGGAACTGAGTAGGCAAAGGGGAATTGGGGACTGAAGAGGTACAGAGGGAGCTGAGGAGCCGCTTGGGGAACTGACGAGGCACAATGGGGACTGGGGAGGCACGGGGGCTGAGGAAACATGGGGGCTGGGGAGGCACGGATGTGTGGGCCCAGTGATGCATATATGCCTAGGACCATGAGAAGCAGGCCTAGGTAATTTTCATCAAGCTACCTTAAGTTGCCATTGCAGTTCTGTGGAATCGTGTGTCCATATACACAGAAAGGTGTATATATGGTAACATTTTTGTCTGGACGTGTGCCTAACACTTCCTCACATTTTATTTATATATATATATATATATATATATATATATATATATATATATATATATATATATATATATATATATATGTTAAATATGGCTTATATACAGGCAATTTTTAACATGACTTCAATGTGTATTTTATAAATATAACTTATTATATACAAATCTAGTATTAATAATTGGTTATTACAATTGTGTGTTTGTATCAAGACATTATACCTCCTGTCTATTTACAGTGGTCTTATTTACAGTAAAAACAAAAAGCCTTAGGACAGTGTAGTAAATACTTTTTTTTAACATTAGACAGCTGAAAACAAGACCCTAGATGGGTGTAGTATTACAACCTGTATGGAAACAGTCTAAATCAAACTTATTACCATGTATGACGTATAGAGAAGGTGGGACATAGGCCAAAATATAAAAAGCCAAGAAACTATGGAAGAGAGGGCACAGGGGCACAGAGACAGACTGACGGACATGGGCACACACAGTCTAAAGTCCAGAGTGCCAGGAGAATGCCATATGAGCCCAGCTGAGCAGAGCAATCCTGACCAGAGAACCTGATGGAGAGTGAACTCTAAAAGCTGACCATAGGGGGGTAGTATACTGTATCCTTATATTACATAATGTAGAATTCATCTAAGTATTATATTTGTAAACTAGCCACTTGCCTGTCAAAAATTACGGCATAATATTTGCAAGCCCACAATTCTGCTGCACATTGTGAGCCTCATCATGCACCCCCCTGTCTGTCATGGACCCCTTTTCCCCAGCATGGGTGTTGGCCCATTAAGCCTATCAAAGCACATACTTTTTGGCTCCACTACTGGATTATTGCAAGGTACAAGGTATTGCTTTCCTCAGCATGCGCCATGCGCATGTACAAACCTGTAACTTTGTGAGTGTTACACGCAAACTTGCAATTACCACAACTATATATATGATATCGTCTTAATACTTAATACTGTCTAAACCCATTGAGCAACCGCATTTTGATTTATGTAAAATATATATTTTTCATTATACCTTATTGGTCTGCTCATTTCTCTCTCTCTCTAAGATACAGTGCAGTACACTGAAATATGTTTGCATATGTACAGAAATGAACTTATGAATTTAGATATAGAAAGGGGAAAGCAGGAGCTGCAAGTGGCGTATGGGACACACACATCTAAATGGCCTAGGGCAGCATAAAACCTAAATATTCCCAAGACTGAAGAACTTACCAATTTTAGATCAATAATTGCAGGAAGAGGTCAATCTGTACATGTGTAACAAATGGAATAGGTATTAAACCTGTTCATTTTAGCTAGGTGACTTAATTTATTTTATCCTTCTTAATGCAATTGTCAGAAAATTAACTTTTTACTTTCTTCTAAGAAGTAACATATTTCTACCGTCTGGGCTCTCTCTCTGTCTTCTAGTTCTCTCTCATGTAGGGTGCCATGTTTCCCATCTGAAATGTTAGACAATGCCCTCAGGGAGGGACTTCACACTATCCATCACAATATTGATATAACGCTATTTTGACCCGTAATTCCCTGTTTAACGCACTGCCAAACCGCTTTTAATGCACTGATTCTCAAAAAAAGATCCAGAATCCAAGATGACACAGAAGCTTCAACATCATAAATTTAAAGTTTATATTTCTGCTACTGTTCAGTTTGTGTTCGTGTTATGTTTGCTGTTTGTTTGAAGTTCATATAAAACAAAAAATGTTTAAAGTTTAATTGCAATTGTGTATTTTTTTCATGAGTTCCTCTAACCCATTCTGTCTTATGTTAAAATGACCCCATTTATAGCTGTTTTGCCTACCACTCCTATTGCTTGGAACCTATCTACAGCATTAAACAAGGTATAGCTGTACCCTACTTCCTTGAAAATAACACCTAACCGGAAAATAAGCCATGGCATGATTTTTCAGGATGCTTGTTATATAAGCCCAAACCCAAAAATAAGACCAGTTAAGATTGTCATCCAGACGAGTGCATTTAGTACATCCGTTGCATGGGAGGAGCAACCGCTGGTGCAGATGGTGCAATGCACCTCCTCTATGTTTTTTTAATATTAGTTTTTTTTTTTTTTGCCCATCAGTAGTTTCCCCGTCCCCCACCATGGCCCATGCCCCCTTGACCCCCCGGGCCCCCTCACCCTCACCAGGCTCTCCCCCTCTCTTAACCTGATCTGCAGTAGTGGTCTTCTATGCCTCTTCGGCATCTCCCTTTCTGGAGCATCTATTTGCTGAAGCATGTTACGTGATTTCAGGATTTCTTGCTTCAGCAAATAGATCCGCCAGCAGGGGAGGCAGAGAAGACCACTACTGTGGATCAAGATAAGAGAGGGGAGAGAGCCTGGTGAGGGTGAGATTGAGGGGGCCCAGGGGGGTCAAGGGGACATGGGCCAGGGTGGAGGAACGGTGGGGGACCTACCCAATGACAAAAAAATAAAAACAACAAAAAGCCAATATTAAAAAAACATACTTTTTTAATACATAAAAATAAGACATCCCCCGAGAATAAGCCGCAATGCGTCCTTTGTAGTAAAAATTTATATAAGACCCAGTCTTATTTTCGGAAAAATACAGTATCTCTTTAAGCTGATTGTGGATATGTGCAATTGCAGTTGTTAATGAAACTCCGCCACAATTTTAACTTGTTTTCCGAGACAAGATTTTATGGTGTGCTGCAATTTACTCAAGTCTAGCACTCATATAACATTAAATGCCATGACTGCTCTCAGCTCTAACTACTTGACATGATAATTGAAAAGACATCCTGATCTGGTCACACAGACATTGAAAATATACTAGGTTGCAAACTCAATTTTTATCCTTTTATTAGTCTCCATAAGGGTATTTTTGTGAGCTCAATTTTACATATTATGTCATGGTACAACAAAGAATGGTTGGTACAGTCTTAGCGAGTAGAATAGATAGTAGCACATATATTTTTGTACACAAAAGTAACAGAGGCTTGAAGAACCTTTGTAGATTATTAAAAACTTCACATGCTTTGTGAAGAATGTAACAAAATAACATTACCAGGTATAAGTCATGCAAGACTGAACATAAAAGCATTTATATAGAAAATCTTATATTTAGATAACACTGATTGTGTCATGGGGTATTGCATTTTAGACTACAAGTCTGTCTGTATCTTGAGGTGGATGGTTACCCTATGCAGGCTTACTCTTCCACTGAGTTCTGTTATCACGTGTGCTATTTTGATTTACCATAACTGAATAGAGATCCACAGCACCTCACACTGTTTCTAGGTATCTAATCCTTCTAAGAACAAACAAGACATATCTGTTATTATTAAATCAAAATTGAATACAATTGTTAAAATGCTGTAATTATTTATTTTAAACTGTAAAAACATTTTGCACGTGATCAAATCAAATGACACATTCTTTTAAACAGACTGGTGAAAGTGGTGCTCCAGGGCTCTCACTTCACGCAGCTCTTTCTGGCTCCCATTGGCTCCCTATGGCTTTTCTATGGCCTTCTCTGACCCCTTCTGGAGATAAATTCTCAATTGACCTGTTCCAGGCTCCTTGTTTCTGCCCTCCTGCTACTCCCACTGGCCTCTGTTACCCTTACTAGCCATTTTTTGTCTACATAACCCTCTGGACCTGAATTGGCCTCATGCAGACCCCTAAAACCCTGCCACACCTTGAAACCTCCTCTCACTCTCTTCCCCTTATTTATATATTTCTTTCCACTTTCCTTTTCTTTGTTTCATCCCTTTCTCTACTGTCTTTCCTCCATCTCTTCTTTCCCCTGTCTTCCCCCTCTTCTTTCTCTTCCCCTCATTTCTCTCCTCTATCCCCCTTTCTCCCCTCTCCTTTCTCTTGCTACCATTTCCTTTCCTCTTTTCCCTTTCTTCTCTCTTCCTTCATTTCCTCACTGTTTATTCTCCACTACTCTGTCTCATCTCCCCCTTTACTTTACTCCCTCGTCCCTCTCTTCCTTCTCTTTTCCTTCCCTTTGCCCTTCTCTTCTTTCTCAATTTTTTCACTCCTTCTCCCCTGCTCTCTCCTTATTTTCTTCCATGCTTCCTATTCACCCTCTTCTCAACTTTGTCCCACACTGTCACTTTTTTCTGTTTTTCTTCCTATTCTTCTCTACTCCCCATTCTCTCGCTCCTCTCTTTTCTTTTATTTCATCTCTATGCACTTACTTTCCCTCATTTCTCCCTATTCTCCTCTCCGCTTCTCCATCTTTTCTCACTCTCATGTCTCCTTCCCCCTTTCCCCCACTCATCTGCCCCCATTTTCTCATACTCTTCACCTTTTCTCTTTTCCATGAATAGTTCATATTCTCCACTCTTCTCTCTACCCATTCCCCTCTTCTCTCTCCCTCTTTTGTCTCTATTTTTCTTTAACTCCCTGCTCTCTCTTCATTCTCCCCATCCCCTTTTCTCTCTTCTCACTTCCCTCCTCCCCCTTTTCTTCCACTATCCTCTTTCCCCTTCTGTCCTTATCCCCTTCCACTTGTTTCTTTCTCTTTCCACCTTTTTCTTCCCATTTTTTATTTTTTATTCTCCTTCCCTCATTTCTCTTATCTTACTTGTTTTATGCCTCCTTTTTTCTCATCCCTCCTCTATCTCACCTCTCCTCTTTCCCCCTCATCAATCTCACCCCTCCTTTACATTCCCTTTCTCCCCTTTTCTCACTCTATCCCCATTTCTTCTTCCTTTTTACTTTTATCTCCCCTCTCTCTCTCCCTTCTCTTACTGCCTCTTTTCCCTCTCATCCTTCTTTCTTTCCTATCTTCTCCATCCTCACCTCTCATTCCATTTATATAGATAGTTAGATAGATAGATAGATAGATAGACAGATAGATAGATAGATAGATAGGTAGATATATATTTATATATATATATATATATATATATATATATATATATATATATAGATAGATAGATAGATAGATAGATAGACCGTCTGTCTGACAGACAGACAGATAGATAGATAGATAGATAGATAGATAGATAGGTATAGATAGATAGATAGATAGATAGATAGACGGACAGATAGATAGATAGATACATTTTAGCTTGTTTCTAGACAATGTTCTCAACTGACTGGAAAATTGATAGGCTAAACTAGTCTCACTTAGTAACCATAAGCTTAACAGCACAGGCTGTGAGGCGTCCAATAAAGATCACTACCTAGGTAAAAGCTGGCATCTGGCCATTCAGACCATTTTGAAATCCATATAGACTTATTTTACTTAAGCAGCTTTTCTGTCCCTTTCATATTTTTTATTCTGAAAATGTACTGTAATCACAAATCTGCTTTCTAATAGGATCCATTAATATGGGGAAGCATTGCCAGTTACTTATACAGGTTTACTGAGAATGCAGTTTATAAATTACAACCATTATGTGTGTTGAATATTTTATCAATGTTGCCCAGATATGAAGCACAGTCCAGACAGCGTTGGGTTTTTAACAAAAATAACCTCACTTGTCATTTTAAAGTTAACTTGCAGCTAATTATTTTATGTGAAGGAAGGCTCAGGACGGCTTGACCCAGCTACTGCTATCAAGTATTTCAAATTCATGTGAAAAAAATAACAGTGTCTGCAACCGTTCCTGAGGGTTACATTGTGTAGAAGAATGGTAGAACAAACCCATGTTTGGAGTAAGACAAAACAAGAGTAAGACAAAAAAATCAAGTTTGATTTCGACCATTACATTTTACACTATACTGCTTAGGCTTACACTGCTATTCCATATTTTTTTAATTAATAATAAAAAAATATATTCTAAAATGAAGCATGCCGGAGATAAGTATAGGGCTCTACTGAGATGAAATTAAGTCAAGGATCTTAGGTAGATAAAATTCTTGTGAAGTATGTAACAAACTTTAGCAGCTATGCAAGACAGGAACACAAAAGCATTTTAGAGAGATTTTAGAGAGATATAAAAATAATATTATTAATACATTTATATAGCACTTGTTGCTGACTCTGATTGTGTCATGAGGGATTCCAACTTCCAAGTTCTACTACTTTGAGATACTGTTTTCAAAAGAACTGAAAAGACCCTACAGCAATCTGTAGAAATATAAATATGAATATAAATAGTCTTGATGGGAAGGGGCTTCATTTATTTATTTTAAAGTTTGTAAAAACATTTTACAAATTATCAAGTCAAGTTCTTCAATGACAATACTAGAAATATGAAATTTCAATGTCTTTTAAATGTAATCTGAGAGGTGGATCCTATTGCATACAGCACTTCAATGTAATCCTTCTTTTAAGTTCAAGAACATTTTGCTAGCCTTTTAATAAACCTGAACAGGGATTATATCTGCATACAAAGTACGGTAAGTGATTAATTAGATTACGGCAAAAACAAACTTTTGTTTCCCATAGAGAAAAATAGAATATTGTAGTTAAAACTTAATGGTTGGATATTTTTACTTCCTATAATGCTCTGTCCATTATCAAGTCACGTTCTTCAAAAGTTGTATATGAGACTTCGGTGGTCCAATAAATTTGATTAGACAAATATATAAGTTCCCTGTCCATGTATGTGACAGAAGCACAAGTTGTCATGAAGGGGAAGGAACATTTAATAAACTACATTGTTGGGAGAAATCTGCTTACAAGACATTTATAGCAAAAATAAATTGCTTTGAGTCCAAGTTAAAATACTTCTGTTTGTCATTATGACAGAGAGAGCACATAAAATACAACATAGCAGAAACATAAGTGATAGCTATTATATTACTAGCGACTTGCCCGTCACAAATGACGGGGCAATAACATTTTAAGCCATGGCAATGCTGTTTGACACAATATAAAGCTTTTTCTACTCTGAGGACCTTTGGCGTTCATTGCGAGCCTGGCGCTGAACGCCTTCGCCGATCATCGCGTGGCTCTCAATGAGCGCCTTTGGCGCTCATAGTGAGCCGCACAATTTTAAGTTATGGCAATGCTGTTTGACACACAATGTAAAGCTTTTTATACTCTGAGGACCTTTGGCGTTCATTGCAAGCAATAAGAGCCTTCGGGGGTCATAGCGATCCGCTCCTCTCGTTTACTTTTGTAACTATGAGCGCCTTCGGCTCTCATGACAAAGACAGATATATATGTAAATGTTGCTAGTATAATTTTTAATTAATTTACCTAATAAATTAATATACTTTACCTATTTGTAATTTATATATCCAGCAATGATTAGCCTGAAGAGCTAAATATCTATTTTTATTTTCCTGCAGCATACAATGTACAGTTGGCCTGTTGCTGCTGTGAGGAGAAAGTGTCATCAATGTCCCAGCTGTGAATTAGAAATTTGCTGCGTGCACAAGGGCAAACCGTTGCTGTAGTTGCGTAAATCGCCATTTTAGATTCATAGTGTTAGTGCTGAAAAATGGCGTTGTATGTGCTACGCGGGCCGGCAGCACTTTCCGTGCTGCCTAAGTGTGTATTTTAGAACCTTGTACGTCCCTGCCAAAATTTGGATGTGGCTGGCGGTGTTTTTCGCAATTCGGGGTCATATAGCCTTGTTTTTATTTTTTTCGTTTGCCATTTTTTTCCTTGCTTAGGCGATTTTACATTTTGTAAACTATTTAAATTGGACTTTCATTAGCGTGCAACCTTTGTGGCACATGTCAGGCCCCCCCCCCCCCCCCATGCTCTGTGTGTCTTTTTGTTGTTGTATTTTGTACCGTTTTGTGTTGTTTTTGAATGTACTCATTTCGTCCGTTCACCTCGTATTTTTGCGACCTCGTATTTTTTATTTTCTAAGTTCCGCTGGTTGTAATTAAAAGTTGTACGTCCTTGTCAGTGTTTTCTGCGCTTTGGGGTCGTTGAGCATCGTTTTTATTTTTTTCCGCCGCCATTATCAAATGTTGAAACTGCGTAAAATCGACTTTAATTTGCGTGCAACCTCACCCCCAGAGGTCCTTACTGGGGTGTGTGATGCCAAAGGACAAGTGCAGGTCCCTGAGAACGTCTCTACTGACAATCAAGTAGAGCCTAACGTTTAATATAGACCACAACCTTTATTCCTTTATTTATATATATATATATATATATATATATATATATACAGTATATATATAAATATATATATAAATATATATATATATATATATATATATATATATTGTGGTAGATTAGCCTGTTACCTTATAAATTAACAGCCAGGAATTCAGGTATTCTTTAAAAATGTTATTAAAAGTAATATTTAATATTTGTGTGAAAATAATACACACTATCTTCATCTGTGGGGAAAAGGGGAGCATTCGGCCCGCCTGTCTCTCCGAAATGCTCCAACCTCCATGGACCCTTTAAATAGTCTTTTGAAAAACTGTAACACTTACAGTTATACTGTTGTCTTCTCCCTGGGGTTAAATGTCCACAGTCTCTAAACAGGAAAACTGCTTTCTTTCAGCAGATTAACTTGCCTTGTAGGCCTGAGTTGCTCCTGTAGACGGTTCTGCTCTGGGAACCAATGTTACTCCTGCAGACAGCTCTGTTCTGGAAACCAATGCTGCTCCTGTAGACGGCTCTGCTCTGGGAACCAATGTTACTCCTGCAGACAGCTCTGTTCTGGAAACCAATGCTGCTCCTGTAGACGGCTCTGCTTTGGGAACCAATGTTGCTCTGCAGACAACTCTGCTCTGCACTCCAGACTTTCTCCTTGCAGCTAAACAATATTTACTGTTACTCCGAGGATCAGGTGCAGTGGCTTGATTGAGCTTCAGTTCCAATTAACTCTTGCTTGTCATGCCTGGATATATCGCTGTGCTCAATCTCAGGCTTATGTACACTCCTTGCTTGACTCTGTTACAATATATATATATATATATATATATATATATATATATTATAGAGGATCTTATCTGCAATTAAAATGTACTCTATACAACTAAGTTCAGAAGATTTTTTTTTGTTATAGTACATAAAGTATCATCCTCTCAAATGAGCATTGGAAGATAATCAGCCAGTCCAATGGTTTCTAAACTTTTTATTTCCTAGACCCCTTAAATATTTTAGAGGCTTTTGGCGTACTACATTATGACTTTTCTATCGAACTATTGTGAAGTAGTTTGTTTTATTGGTGTATAGCAGGTGCTTTCACAAACAAAATAACCTAGTATATTGTTGTTTAGTTGTTCAGTGGCGTCCGACTCTCCGTGACCCCGTGGACCGCAGCATGGGAGGCACATCTCGTGTCTGGTCATGCTAATCCAAAAGATTTTCCTGGCAAGGATTCTCAAGGGGGTTGCCAGTTCCTTCTCCAGTGGACCCAAACCTGTCTGACCTCTATGCTATGACATGCCTATCTTGTGTGACCATTCATGGTTTTGCTCACAGCTTCACTAAGGTACACAAGCCCCGTCACCACGACAAGGTAGCGATCTATATAAAACCTAGTATATAGGACTCGCTTAAAACGTCATAATACATTTTCAATGAAAAATTATCTTCTAGTGCCATTTGATCTGTGGGCTACACACATTTTGTATGTGTTGTCACATTCAAGTGAATGAAGAGATTGGCATAAATTAGATTCATGTTTTCTTTGAGGTTTTTAATTACTGTGTACAAGGGTATTTGTGCATTGTGGCTGTCATTCTCATTAATTTAATTTGAGTTGCTATTGTTTACATGAGTTTTGTAGTGGTTATAGGACTCCAGGCTCAATCAATATGGGCCAGATAAAATCCATATTAATCCTACTAAACTGTACCTACCAAACCAGTAATAAAACAAACATGATTAGTCTACCCTATTCCTTACTAGTCCATGGAAGCCCCCAAGCTAGTCCATACTTACCCCTCTAGCTTCCACTGTGCAATGGCTTAGAGGAAGAACCTTCAATACGGAACACTACCCTCCAACAGCCCCTGCCTCACATGATAGAGCTCCATAGACCCCCTGGGTAACATCCCTTTTCTCAATGGGTGAGGGCTGGTAATTTTTAGGAGGGCTAGTGCATACCTACAGTGATTTTGTCTGATGAGGTGGGGACACTAGTTATGCAATCAAATCTCGTCTGTAGACAATTACAGGGTCTATGGCTTGTATATAAATATATTACATGGCCATTGCTCATCAATGAAAGATGTTACCTTTATTTTCTGCATTGAAAATGAGACATCCTAAAAAATACACCTTGTTGTGGTGAAGGGGCTTGTGTACTTCAATGAAGCTATGAGCTATACCATGTAGGGTCAGACAAGATGGGCAGGTCATGACAGAGAGGTCAGACAAGTCACAGTCCACTGGAGAAGGAACTGGCAACCCACTCAAGTATCTTTGCTAAGAAAACTTTTATGGACAGGCACAACCAGAGACATAACCATATGGCACAGGAAGATGAGACCTTCAGGTCAGAAGGTGCCTACCACTTTACTGAGGAAGAGCAGAGGGCAAGTACAAGTAACACCAGATCTAATTAAGTGGGCCAAATTTGAAAAGACACACAGCTGCGGAGGGGAAAGGAAAGTCAGATGCTGCAAAGATCAATTCAGATTAGGAACCTGGAATGTTAAAACTATGAACCAAGGCAAACTAGATGTGGTCAAGAATGAGATGACAAGGTTAAACATTGATATCCTTGGAATTGGTGAATTTAAATGGACTGGAATGGGACATTTTACATCAGACAACCACCAGATCTTCTACTGCAGAAGAAATGGAGTAGCCATCCTAATCAATCAAAGAGTGGCCAAAGCAGTGCTCGGTTACAGCCCAATAAATGACCAAATGATTTTAATTAGAATTCAAGGCAAGCCATTTAATATCACAGTGATCCAGGTCTATGCTCCAACCACGGATGCTGAAGAGGCGGAAGTTATCCAGTTGTATGAAGACATTCAACACGTCATAAATATAACACCAAAGAAAGATGTTACTATCATCATAGGAGATTGCAATGCTAAAGTAGGGAACCAAATGACACCTGGAATAACTTGCAAAGTTGGTCTTGGAGTACAAAATCAGAGATTAGTAGTATTCTATGGTCGTAGCAAACACCCTCTTCCAACAGCCTCTTAAACAACTCTACACATGAACATCACCAGATGGACAACATAGAAATTAGCTTGACTATATACTTTGCAGAGATGGTGGAGATCTATACAATTAGCAAAATCTAGACCTGAGCTGACTGCGGCTCAGACCATGAGCTTCTTATTGCAAAGTTGAAAATGAAACTGAAGAAAAGAGGGAAAACCATCAGGCCAAGTAGATACAAAATCAATAATATCCCTTCTGAATATGCAGTGGAAGTAAAGAATAGATTTAAGGAACTAGACATGGAAGATAGAAGGTCTGATAACTTTGGACCAAAGTTTGCAGCACAATCCAGGAAACAGCAACAAAGAATATCCCTAAAAGAAAGAAAAGTAAGAAGTCAAACTGGCTGTCTGATGAGGCTTTGAAAGTAGCCCAGGAAAGAAGGAAAGTGAAAGGTAGTGGAGATAAGAAAAGATTTGTCCAACTGAATGCAGAATTCCAGAGGATAGCAAGAAGAGACAAGGAGACATTTTACAATGAGCGATGTAAAGAATATGAAGAAGATAACCAAATGGGTAAATCAAGAGATCTCTTCAAGAAAATTGGGAACCTAAAATGCACCTTTCATGCAAAAGTGGGAGTGATAAAAGAAAAAAATGGTAGGGACTTAACAGAAGAAGATCAGATAAAGAAGAGGTGGCAGGAATACACTGAAGATCTATACAGGAAGGATCTTAACAACAGTGATGACCTCAATAGTTTGTCCAATGAGCTGGAGCCAGACATCTTGGAAAGTGAAGTGAGATGGGCCCTAAGATGTCTTGCTGATAATAAGGCTACAGGAGGTGATTGAAGCCCAATTGGACTATTCAAAATTCTACAGGATGATGCTGTGAAAGTGCTGCTTGCCTTCTGCCAACACATTTGGAAAACTCACCAATGGCCAATAGACTGGAAAAGGTCAGTCTACATCTCATTCCCCCAAAAAAGGCAGTGCCAAAGAGTGCTCCAATTATCGAACAATTACACTCATTTCACATGCCAGCAAGGTAATGCTTAAGATTCTACAAGCTCGACTCCAACAATATATGGACCAATATATGGACCATCAGATGTGCAAGCCGGGTTCCGCAGAGGAAGAGACACAAGAGATCAAATTGACAATATCCGCTGGATTATAGAGAAAGCAAGAGAGTTCCAAAAAAACATTTATTTCTGTTTCATAGACTATTCTAAAACCTTTTGATTATGTGGATCACAACAAAATGTGGCATGTCCTTAAAGAGATGGGAGTACCAGATCATCTAAGCCTCCTCCTAAAGAATCTGTCTGTCAACCAAGAAGCCATGGTCAGAACCGAACATGGGACAACAGAATGGTTCAAGATCGGAAAAGGAGTGCGACAAGATTGTATATTGTCACCTTATTTTTTCAACTTCTATGCAGAATACATCATGCGTAAGACTGGACTGGATGAATCCAAAGCTGGAATCAATATTGCTGGAAGGAATATCAACAACCTCAGATATACAGATGATACTACTCTGATGGCTGAAAGTGAGGAGGAACTAAGGGACTTATTGATGAGGGTAAAAGAAGAGAGTGCAAAAGTTGACCTGATGCTCAACGTTAAAAAGACGAAGAGCAAATGGCAATCTCATTTCCTGGCAAATAGACAGGGAAGAAGTGGATCCAAATCTCTGCAGATAGTGACTGTAGTCATGAGATTAAAAGATGCTTGCTTCTGAGGAGGAAAGCTATGACAAGCTTGGACAACCTTGTAAAAAGTAAAGATATTAAACTATCAATAAAGGTCAGCATAGTTCGAACTATGGTATTCCCAGTAGTAACATACGGATGTGAGAGCTGGACCATAAAGAAATGTGAGCACCATAGAATTGACGCCATAGAATTGTGGTGTTGGAGAAGACTGCTAAGAGTCCCTTGGACTGCAAGAAGATCCAATAAATCAATACTTCAGGAAATAAAGACAAACTGTTTACTAGAAGGTATGATCATGAGACTGAAGCTCAAATAATTTGGCCATATTATGAGATGGCAGGATTCCCTAGAAAAGGCTCTGATGCTGGGAAAGATGGAAGGCACAAGAAGAAGGGGACGAAAGAATCGAAGATGGATAGATGAGATCACTGAAGCAATGAACATGAACTTGATAGAGCTCAGAGGGTCAGTGACAGAGCGATGCACCTGGCGTGCTGTGGTCCATAGAGTCACAGAGAGTCAGAGGCGACTGAACGACTAAACAACAACAAAGCTCATTTATATACTGAAAAAAGATGTGTTTTTGCTTTCAATTACATTTAGCATTGATGATATATAAAAAAAAAAAAAACTTCAACATTTTAGAAAGGGCGAAAAGTCGCTTGCTCTACCGTTTCCAGGCAATGCATTAAGGCTACGAGTGGGAGTCAGCTCTTGGCAGCCATGTCAGTTCATTAGTATTTATTTTCTGCAAAACATATCAATTAGTATTTTTTTAGAATTCTGGTCTGCTGCACCTAACACACAGAAATACATGTGACATTGTCAGATGGAGCTCTTAAGATTTCGGAATATTAGTTTTTTAGACATTTACTTAAAAAAGATGTCTATAAAAGAAAACATTTATTTATACAAGAAACCTAGATTTATTTCGTATGATACTCAAAGGATATCAGGGATATCAATGTATGCACATTTTTTAACAAGTAAATTCTATATTTACATTATAATTTTTCATAACAGAGGTTGCAATACATACAGACAGATGCTGTGCTGCATTTAGACAAACTCTGCTCTATGTGCTTATATATACACATCTGTATCACATGTCTAGATTGTCAGGCGCCCCTGTAAAGTAAGGAGCCTATAGCCTATATTGCCTTGATTGCCTTTTGACACACCCATCACTATTACTATGATTTATGTTTGGATGTTAGGTTGACACAAGATTTATATTGTGTTTAGAGGCAAACTGTAAAGTCATAATCAGCTTGTTGCTAGAAATTATTTTTATAATATTTTATGTACTTCAGGCATCAAAATATTGGTTTTAATTGACACTTATAATTATTTTTATATTATTTTATGTACTTCAGCAAAATATTTGTTTTAATCGACACTTATAATGCAGGATGATAAATAGTCATGTGAAATAAACTGTTCTAGGAATTGTTCCATGACTCTCTTTTGCTACCACCTGTGAGGTTTACTTGTTCCCATGACTTAGTGTTTTTAATGCCTTCTTTAATTTTTCGGAGTATTTTTCACACACTTCATTGGTAGCCATGGAAGCTTTTGGCACTAGCTCTTGTGTAACTCTGGTGTTGTGCCAATGTCAGACTACCTTATACCTACTTGGGTTAGATATAGATTCATCATTCATTGCTATAATGATCTGAAAAAATATAATTTTATAATTATCTAAACATTTATATTAGATGTTTTTTATAATTAATATTCAATACAAATAACAAATATGACATTTTCATACAGTATAGTATTAAGTAAGTACAAAATAAACAATATTAGTATGAAACATATGGCAAATGTATAAATGAACAAATCTAGATTAAGGATTTTTCAAATGATGTTATCTTAATTTTTTTTTAAAGAGTTCGAAATGGAATATCTTTATAATATATTAATATAAGAAAGCGTAAATATTGTTAGTATGGAATATCAAGTAAATAAATATTTTCAGTGCATATCAAATAATATTTATATTGAATGAATACAGAAAGTGGCATTTACATTTGGTCTTAGATTTCTTCATCAGTACCTCCTCCCAGAAAAAACAGCAGCTTGGGATGCAGGATTGTTAAACAATGTATGTGCATGTTCTAAAAGCTTTTTTTGGATGGGTTTTGAGGACTATATTAAACATGTTGTTATTTTTTTATATTCAGGCTGTTAATTAGGCAGTCAAATAGTTGTTTTATATATATATATATATATATATATATATATATATATATATATATATATACATACAGTGCCTTGCAAAAGTATTCACCCCCTTGGCATTTTTCATGTTTTGTTGGATTAACTTGAATTGTTCGAGGATTGGCATCATTTAATTTACAGAATATGCCCACAACTTTGAAGATGTTTTTTTTTTATTGTGAAGTAAATAACAAATAGGACAAAATAACAGAAAAAGTCAGTGTGCATAACTATTCACCCCCCTAAAGTCAATACTTTGTAGAGCCACCTTTTGCGGCAATCACAGCCCCAATTCGCTTTGGGTCGCTTGCCACATCTTACCAGTCAGATTTTTGCCCATTCCTCTTTGCAAAACTGCTCCAGCTCCTTCAAGTTGGATGGTTTGCACTTGTGAAAAGCAATCTTTAAGTCTGACCACAGATTTTCTATTGGATTGAGGTCTGGGCTTTGGATTAGGCCATTCCAACACATTTACATGTTTCCCCTTAAACCACTCAAGTGTTGCTTTAGCAGTGTGTTTGGGGTCATTGTCTTGCTGGAAGATGAACCTCCATCCTAGGCTCAAATCACGCACAGAGTGGTACAGGTTTTACTCAAGAATATCCCTGTATTTAGCACCATCCATCTTTCCCTCAACTCTGACCAGTTTCCCAGTCCCGGCTGCTGAAAAACATCCCCACAGCATGATGCTGCCATCACTGTGGGGATGGTGTTCTTTGCGTGATGGGATGTGTTGGGTTTGCGCAAGACATTGCGTTTTCTTTGATGGCCGAAAAGTGCAATTTTAGTCTCATCAGACCAGAGCACCTTCCTCCATACATTTTGGAAGTCTCCCAGATGCCTTTTCGCAAACTCGAAACGTGCCATTTTGTTTTTTTCTGAAAGTAATGGCTTTCTTCTGGCCACTCTGCCATAAAGCCCAACTCTATGGAGCATATGGTTTATTGTCGTCCTATGTACAGATACTCCAGTCTCTGCTGTTGCACTCTGTAGCTTCTCCAGGGTTACCTTAGGTCTCTGTGCTGCCTCTCTGATTAATGTCCTCCTTGCCTGCTCCGTGAGTTTTGGTGGGCGGCCATCTCTTAGCAGGTTTGCTGTTGTGCCATATTCTTTCCATTTGGTTATAATAGATTTGATGGTGCTCCTGGGGATCATCAAAGATTTGGATATTTTTTTATAACATAACCCTGACTTGTACTTGGAAACAACATTGTCCTCCACCTGGTTTGGAGAGTTCCTTGGTCTTCATGGCAGTGTTTGGTTAGTGATGCCTCTTGCTTAGGTGTTGCAGCCTCTGGGGTCTTTCAAAAAAGGTGTGTATATGTAATGACAGATCATGTGACACTTAGATTGCACACAGGTGGACATTATTTCACTAATTATGTTACTTCTGAAGGTAATTGGTTGCACCAGAGCTTTCTATGGGCTTCATACTGCACAACATATGTAAAACATACATACCAGAGCCAGGACCAAATTTACATATTTGGCGTCCCTAGGCGCAAACTCCACCATGTTGCTTAACCAGCAGCTATAGCTCTAACAAATCAATTGTGCTGGAATAATTCTAGTATAGATATGTAAATATTGTGACAAATGTCTAGCCTCCTCTGGATTTGTGCCTTGTTTCTGGCACTTTGAGGAAGGAACACAACACAATAGACTAATACTTTTCTGAGTTTACAAAAAATGTAACCAGTGATGCAAAAAGTCTAATAGTTTGAAATCTTTCTTCATCTGCTGTCTTTCTGCCTGTGTCTTTCTCCAGCTTCAGACAAACTGCAAACACTATATATATATATATATATATATATATGTGTGTGTGTGTAGAGTGAGGTAGCCGTGAATGTCCAATAATGTAGATAAATAATCAGAGTATTGCAGTATATATTGATACCTTTTATATTGGACAGACATATTCATAGTTTTCATGACAAGCTTTCGAGAGAAGATCCTCTCTTTATCAAGTCAAAAGCAATTCTGATAAGATATGAGACTCATATCTTATCAGAATTGCTTTTGACTCTGTCTGTCCACTAAAAAGGTATAATTTAATATATATATATATATATATATATATATATATATATATATATACACAGTATATATATATATATATATATATATATGTGTACTACAATATATAGATCAAGGAGAAATATTCAAGCTCGTGCCTTTTAGTGACTTATTAAATGTGTTGAAAACAATAATTCATACTTTTGTATAAAACATCTTAAAATTCTTTTTAACTTGAATTTTACATCAGCAAAGGGCACAATAACAAGTACCACCTGTGGTGACATTCCTACAAACCACCAGTCAGATATGCTTAAAATACAGAAATAAACTTTACAGTACATGCTGTAACAAATAAATTACCCACTGCTCTATAAAGCTTTGTCCAGATACAAACATATCCTCCACTGACATGCTAATTTGCAAAGTGAGTTTGAATAACATGGCAACCAATGTGAAATATTAAAGCCCATAGCACTTATATGACAACTAAATTGCTGCCTTCTTGTGCAATTTTGTGAGTCTTTATCATTCTGTGTCCAAAGCCTTGATTGTATTAAATGTAATGGATTTAGAGGAGTCCAGGATAGTGCCCACTATTACCTGTATTAGTGCTTTTAGTGTGCATGCATAATTATCCTGATTAAACACAAATATACATATTGGTCCAGAACCAAGCTGGGAAAGTCAGGATCCAATAGTTATTCTGAGATTAGTCATTTCAGTTTGGGAGATGTTCATATGTTTTCAGACTAGACTGTTCTGGAGGTAGACAATATAGTCCTCAATAGTCTGAAAAATAAATAAAACAAGTTTTGAACAGTAAGTAATAACTAGAGGTACAAGTAGCATCCACAATCATAACCACTGGCATTGCACAAAGCAAGGTAGGTCACACCTGGGTGCTAATATAGAATCCCTGCTACATGTAAGAACATCTTTCCTGATAATACTGCAGTGATTTTAATTTTAGCTTCAGTCAGCACAGGGGATGTTGTGCCTGTATACTCAGTGGGGACACCATGTTTTAGTGGATCAGGCAGATTCCTGAAAGAAACAAAACAAAATGAAAAAAATCAGCTTATTGTGAATGGCAATAATACATTCTCACTTCTTGAGCAAATTATACATGTAAAAACGCTTGAATACTGTCTTAGAAAACATATTGCTTAAAAAGAGTACTGACATGCCAAAAACACAGTGATATATGTGTGTAATATTGGCTCTGGTCATGGCCAGATTTAAAACTGGGTGAGTAAACCAGCCACATAAAGGTGAGTGTGTAGTGGCAGGCATGCAGTATGCTACTCTATAGTAAAACAAGCAAGACAAATAAAAACAGTGTGTCTTGACTTTACCTGTAAGATGAATCATGTAAATAAATAAAACAATCTCACATGTATGGCTATTTCTACCCCATATTATTAAGCAGCCTGCTCTATTTGAAAGAGTATATACTATATATATATATATATATATATATATATATATATATATATAAATATATATATATATATATATATATATATATAAATATATATATATATATATAAATATATAAATTTTTATATATATATATATATATATATATATATATATATATATTGACAGAAAAGATATACAAGGGGTTTATGTGGCCACAGATTTTGCAAAGCTCTCTTTCCCTTGTAGGACTGGAGATAAAATTTAAGACTGCTCCTGGGGTATGGGTGGGGCTGCTGATTGACTGAGCGTTTGCAGTTTGTCTGAAGCTGGAGAAAGACACAGGCAGAGAGATAGCAGATTGCAGCTTATGATATTTTGGAGCAGAGTGGAGACCTGGAAATCTGAAGAAAGATTTCAAACTACGGGACTGTTTGCATCACTGGTTAAATTTTTTGTAAACTTAGAAAAGTATTAGTCTATTGTATTGTGTTCCTCCCTCAAAGTGCCAGAAACAAGGCACAAATCCAGAGGAGGCTAGACATTTGTCACATTATATACATATCTATACTGGAATTGGTCCAGCACAATTAATTTGTTAGAGCTATAGCTGCTGGTTAAGCAACATGGCGGAATGGAAACAAAGATGCACATATGGCTGTGCACCCAGGGAAAACTAAGGAGTTTGCGCCTAGGGATGCCAGATATGTAAATCTGGTCCTGGCTCTGGTATGTATGTTTTACATATGTTATGCAGTATGCCTAATCTGCGCTGAGTGTTTTGTCTAGTTAGTTGCTGTATATGTACTATGTAAATCTTGTGTATACAGTCTAATTATTTACCTTTCATATGATGTTTATTCCATATGAACAAAACACATTAGTAGTGTAAGTATAGTATGGTGATTAGCACCAAAGTAAATAGAATGTTAAGAAAAATACTAGTTGGAGACCAATATAATAAAACCTTAACCTTTTTTGTTACAAATTGAAAGCATGAGACAACTAACACATGAGGTGTATTGAGATAAAAAATAAGTAAAAATAAGCAGGAGAAGGATAGGAGGCCATAACCAGGTAGATAAAACCAAATAGCTAGTACTGGTGTTGGGAATACTGCACAGGTGGACTGTGATGTAAGTGGGAGATCCGACAGTCTATGGCTGTAGACCCCCAATACTAATGGAGACAGCGCTATCCCCAAGTAAAGGTGTAATATAGTCTCCGCATTACCTAAGTTCTGAACTGTAATGTAGCTGTGTGGATACAAGCAGCAAAAAAAGTAAATTATACTGTGCAGTGGACCGCTCTAATAGGTAATAGTGCCAGGTAGCTTATAATAGTATGCTGGTAGGAATGGAGTAAGAGCGACTGAACTGTGTCAACAATATACCCAATGATTAGTCTGTATACTATAAATGGAGCTACATGAGCAATCACACATAGGTTATGTCCTCATATCAGGTGCCATTTTGTGGTAAGCAATGGTAACAATCAGACATTTGTTTTTTGCTGGTGACATTCCTAATAATAAATACAGCAGTGTGGGTAGTCCAAGCAAAAATAATTCATTGTTGCTTTCCTCTGTACTGACATCTCAGGCCTTGCCTCGTGTGATGAGGTGTTGTCTGATAGCCTTGTTCTAAAGAATAAGAAGTTCAAGACGCAGAGTTAGAGGAAGTTTTTGGATACTCTACTGCAGGAGTCGCCATATAATTAGTATTTATTGATCTTGTCGTAGGTTCAGCCTGTTTTCTCCTTGTCAGAGTTCTAATCGGATATCCTCTGTTCCTCTGTGTCAGGGTGTCAGTATATGAACCGTCGTTTTCTGAAGATGACTCCCTTTCTCTCGGTTCGTTCCTGGGTGCACGTGAGTGCCTGCACACGTTATTAGTGTCAAAGTCTTTTTTATCCCTTTTAAACTTCTTATGTTTCCATTCCTTCAGTTACATAGTTACATAGTTACATAGGCCCTCATTCAATTGCGATTTGGCCAATTGAATAGGGCTCTAAATAAGCACATAGTATATTTTTTTTAAAGAAGTTTTTAGTTAGTGAAAATCTTGTTTTTGGATAGATGCTCACTAACTAGAAACTTCTTTAAAAAAAATATGTTATGTGCTTATTTAGAGCCCTATTCAATTGACCAAATTGCAATTGAATGTGGGCCATAGTCATTAAGGTTGAAAAAAGACATTCAGTCATTCAAGTTCAACCTTTTAAGATCTCCTTTGATCTGCAATATGCGGATTAGTTATTAATTAATTAGATGTTAATTAATTATTAATCAACTATTAATTTATTTATTTATTTTTATTTTTTATTATTAATTAATCCAGGAACGCAAACAGAAAAAAAACCCAAGTGAAATCGTCTCAAAGGGAAAAAAATAGTTATTTTTTGAATTTTTCTATCAGGTTATCGAAGCATTTCTTCAGCTCACCATTCCATGCCTGATGAAGCTGTCGGAAATCAAGAGGGATGCTGGAGAAAAGTTCACTCTGAGTCCTCATGGAATTAGTGATTTTTCAAGATAAATCTGGAGACTTTTTATCTCTCTTGCCTGCTGCTTACAGAGCTTGGTAATGTCACTGAAGGCACTTAGAATGTTGTTCTCACTATCGTGGGTGCTTGTAGCTCCACTTGAGAAAACATCTGATAGCTCCTTAAACCATCGTTTCTGGATCACTGGTTTGAGACAGAAATCCTGCCATGCAGTGTGTAACCGATACAAGGGATAGAGGTGCAGCCACTACACAAAAAGGCTGGCAAAAAGGCTTGTGCACCATCCTACGCAAATCTATACCTAGGATGGTGGGAGGATATGATAGTAATCACTGAAGATGCTTCTTTGCTCTCCTAACTGTTGAGTGCCAAAAGGGTAGGAAACCACCCCATTTATCACCTCCCCAACCCCACCCCTAAATCAAATTACCCAATAACTTCCCTGCACTAGGCCCGGTCAAAAGCCCCCTTCACCCATGTTGTCTCCAGGGGCTGCATAACCATAGAGACAATGAATATCACCACCCACCTTCAGTGTAGACACTAGATTTTGGTCTCCGGACATGATGGCATCAGGCTCAGTGGAGCTTTTCACAATCTTGGGTCACCACTAGATTAGGGACACAGAGAGGTGATGTCAGGTACAGAGCCCTTTGCAAGCAGGTTGATATCCCTTTCCTTTACAGCAATTGACAAGAAGTGCACAGAAATGCACATGATCACTGCAAAACATAACCAGGGATGTTTATAGGAGGTAGGGGGCTACAAAACAGCCATTGTTGTTGTTGTTGTTCTGTCCTCCCTTCTGTGACACAGTGTGTTTTCTTTCTTCAAATACATGAAATACAGAAATGAAACAGTTTTGGGGGTTTTGACCATTGTCAGCTAAAAGTATGGTCTCTATAAGTTTCAATGAGGTTTAAACAGATTTTACTTATTAATTTTAAAACATGCTTTTTTAAATGCTTGGGTAAAAAATATACATTTAATTACAAAATAAAAATTCTGCAGTAAAGTTCATAATTAATGCTCTGTCGAGAGCTACAGGAAAAATTGAATTCATGTCTATGAATAATAACAGAAGCCTAATTACATTACTTACAGCTTAGATTGGAGCGTTTGTTCTTATACCTATGGCTATGAAAGATTTTAAATATGAACTGACTGTTGATGGGAAACTGTTCATTCCACTAGACCCAGGGGTTTTGGGATATAGCAATATAGCTGGAGAAGATTAACTCTATAATTGCGACACTTGCCTAGTTTACCAATGATTACTATTTGATGATAAAGGCCAATGAGAAATTCAAAATTGCAAAATTAGCCTAATTCAATTGCGAGCCCACAATTGCCTCCAAATTGAACTTTTGGCTATGGGGCACATCTTTTCAAAACATTTAGATGTATTCAATTGTCTCAAACTTGCAACTGCCCTCACACAGCCAGATACCTTGTTTATTTTGACCACCCCTTATCTCTCTATACATTATATTCATAGAGGTTTAGGCAGAAGTCAGATTAATTTATGGGCTACAATTAATCTCCAGAAATGTGAAGAGTTTAGTTGTAAACATCAACATAAACAGTTTTTACATTCACTATAATTTAAAAAATATATATTTAATTAGAATATCACCTAGTATGTCCTCGCCACCCCAATGACTTGTGGCAGCCTGTGATAACATAACCCTTGACTTATCCAAGATAGCTTATTTCATTTAGCATTAGTAATAACACTTCAAGAAAGAATTTAAAAAAAAAGAGACATGACAATCACAGAGCTGTTAGACTAACTAGACTAACCTTTTGGCCTCCAAAAGTACTGACGATTTTAGGGATCTAAAAATAGTGCAGATGAAACCCCAGAACTACTACCTGGTACCTCATTGTACATGAACCAAAAAAAGCAAGCTTCTGTAGAAACTTAGTCTTTCACATGCCTCATAACTCATATACATGACTCTTACAAGGACATCACACTCTCTTCCACCAAGAGAAATCTGGTGGTGTAATTTTCCTGTAGAACTCTTGGTCATAGAAATGGAATCACACAATTCCAGCATTCCAGTTTTTTAAACATCAGAAATGGTTAATTTTATGTTAAAAACAAGTGGTCTATAGTATAGAAAATCCCATTAAAGTGAGACACATGATTACTGTCACAGGAAATGGTGAAGCAGCCCTGTGCATTTCTGCAATACAACAACCTTGTACTTCTCTGCCAATATTTTGAAATTTTTGTTTCAATAATTTTATTAAACATTAACAGAAAATGTCTTGGATGATCAAAATAGATTTAACGACAATGAGGTAGAGATTGTCTTACATTTATACAAACATTAGTGTGATTGGCGATTTAACATTTTTTGTTTTTCAAAGGGAGAAGAACAGAAAATGTTCAGGTTATTTGGTACTGTGGGTTGAACAGCAGAAGGTTTTTTAAGGTATAAATGAGTCATATCTCTAGTAAATTGTTAATCTAAAATTGTGAGATTAGCTTGTTTACATTAGCTTAATTACTTTGAGGATGAGCATATACTAGACAACCACTTCTCATCCCACAGCAAGAAGAGGGGAGTAAGGGTGGAAGGGAAAAGGCAAATCCCCGCTCTAAGTGTAGGTTTAGAAAATACGTTTCCAACTTACTGTCTGGTTCTGTCTTCAGGGTCGGTGCAAGGCCAGAGGTCTCTCAGTCCGCACCATCCTAAGCATTTTGGGAAATTAGGAGATTTAGGAAGGGTACATTCCCCTTAACGTAAGTTAATGTGGCAAGGGGATTCAGCCAGGTTTCCAAAGTTTTCAAACATAAGGAGCAGGTATCAGAAAGTGCATGTGCATCTTTCATTGATTATGATAAAATGTACTTTGTTGATGATTTCTTGGAAGTTCAGGTTTGTGTCTTTCCATTTCCTAGCGATGTGGCTCTTGGAAGCCAGCATAATAAATTGAAGTAATTTATTTTTGGATTTGGAGAGAGAGGGGTTGTAAGAGCCCAACAGGCATAATTCAATAGAAGGAAGGATTGGAGTATTGAAGAGATTAGAGATTAATTGTTTTGCTTTATACCAAATGGATTTAGTTTTGGGGCAGGACCACCAAGTCTATTAAAATGTCCCTAAAGTTGAACACCCTCTAAAGCAGAAAGCACTTTCTTGGGGTTTTATTTTGTGGAGCCTATCCGGAGTAATGTAGGTTCTATGAAGTATTTTTTAAGGAGGTTTCCAAAATACTATAATTTAAGTAACTATGGATAAATTGCTGCAGATTTTCTCCAATTTCTCTGAATTCCACTCTTGGGCCAGGGCAAACTCCCATTTACTCATGAAATTGAGTTTGTGGTTTTTAGTGTATTGAAAATTGTGTATAGTGAGCCTAAGATACCTCAGGTTAGGTTAGTATCTTTGCATACTGTATGCTGGAAAGCCAACTCGTTCTGGGCGGCCCAAAAGTCCTCACTGAGGTGGTAATAAAGGGTCTACGCTTGCAAAAGTTGAAGTGTTCTCTTAGTGGTAATCCATATATGTATCTTATCTGTTTAAACAAAAAAATTTAGTCATTTTTGAACCAATGTTCTAGCCTGTCTAGGCTATTAGAGGTCCACCATAGTTTTGATTCTGGGTGTAAGTCTCTGGAGATTTGGGGGGAGAAGAGGACTGGGGTAAGAGTAGAGTTGTTAATTGACACCTGGAGTTTGCCCCGCATTGAGACGTTTTGAGTGTGGAAGTAGGGTTTTAGGGAGCCAGATTATCTTATCCCACTTGAGGGGGCCTATTTGATAATTCTCCATGATGAATCCATGATGAATACCCATGCCGGTTGGTGACTAGCTGAGTATGCTGGAGGTAGAAATGAGATTTGAAATCATTATTATTATCATTATTAACTTTTATTTGTATTGCGGCAACATATTCCACAGTGCTATGCTCTATAGTAGAGCTTTAAGTTCGGGCAAGAGAGCCAACCTTGCTTATGTGCCTGAACATTAATGATTTAGCAATCCCATGGGGATTATTGCACCTGATGAACTTGAAGATTTGTTTTTTAAATTTGTCGAGATCTTATATTACAACTGCTGTTGGTAGGCATCTAAAGAAATATAGTATCCTGGGAAGGATATTAATTGTTATCGTATTGATGCGGCCTGTCCACGAAATTTGAGTTTGGTCCACTTGTTAATATCTGCTATCAATTCTTTGAAGAGAGGGAGATAGTTCGCTTTGTATAAATCTGAAAACTTGGGGTGATGTTTATCCCAAGGTAATTTATATTTGTTTTAGGCCAGGCAACGTTGTAAGAATATTTTAAATAGTCTAACTCAGAACCGGAGAGATGAGAACTGAGAGCTTTTGTTTTCTTGTGATTGATCATGAGGCATGAAATCTGACCAAAACTACTTAGCAGGTTCATAAGGGCTGGAACAGCGGTGGTATGGCTGGTCAAATTGCACAAAAGGCAATCAGCGCATAAACAGCATTTATAGTGATGGAGACCTTCCATTATTCCCTGAATATCAGGAGTGGACCTGATTGCTTGGGCTAGTGGCTCGTTAGGCAGGGCAAAAAGAAGCGGGAATCAAGGGCATCCGTGTCTTGTAACTCTTTGGATATACAAAAGCCCCGGAGGAACCTGGAGATTTCAGGTAGGCTTTAGGCAGGTGGTAATAGGTTTCTAAAAGGTTTAGGAATTGGCCTCTAAAGCCAAATTTTTACAGAACTTCATACAGTATAATATAAGTACAGCAATTTGATGGAATCAAAAGCTTTCTTGATGTCTAATGCTAATGCCTATTCAGGGTAACGTAGGTTCCATGAAGTATTTTTAAGGAAGTTTCCAATATACTATAATTCAAGGTACTATGGATAAATTGCTGCAGATTGTCTCCCATTTCTCTGAATTCCGCTCTCGGGCCATGTCATACTCCCATTTACTCATGAATTTGGGCGGTTTTCTTGACCTCCAGTGAGTCCCAGCCTGCTTTAGGATACAAAACTCAGTCTGCTTGATTAAACTAAGGAAGCATTTGTTCACCTCTCAGAATAGCATTGAATAATTTTACCAACTGGGGGATGAGAGGATCCGCAAATTACTTATAATATAAATTGGAGAAGCTGTCAGGCTGTGGGGATTTGCCTCATTTCATATCTTTGCCGGTAATTTAGTTCTAGTTCCTTCAGAAAGGATATGTCGAATTTATCAGGGAAGTTATGTAACATAAAATTGCTAATTTGAGTACGGGAAGAGTAAGGAAGGTTTCTTGAATCTGCGTCTGGCTCGCCATTGTTTAGCCTGAGGCTGTTTTTACCTGGATTATCCTAGTTTGGCTTTACTTATTTTGGGTTCTTCTTAGGTATTTCTCAGTCCAACCTGATATTATCAATACTTAGGCGGATTTTGTCAGTTTGGTGGGATTTATTTTGTTTTTAAAGGACATTTACAGCCTTATTAAATTCCAGCCTCGTAGATATGAGGCTTCTACTTAAATCCTACGTACTGCAAATTTCTCAGAGTTACGACGCTATTAAATTAGCCCTGCTGCGAGCAACGAGTGAGCTACGCAGCAGGGCCGTCCGTATGAACACTGCGATAATGTACATGAGGCGTGACAGCCTGCGAGATGATCTTGGAGGCTCCCACACCTCATCAATTGCTGCGGGGGTCCTAAACCTCCGCGGCAGTCCCCACCATAAGCCCTGCCATGGGGGGTACTCCAACTACCCCCCTTGCGCCTAAAATTAACCCCCTTTATGCGGGGGTCGCCATCGGGACCCCCGAAGGGTCCCCACATTAACCCCTTGCTGCAGGGGTCCATAGGGACCCCCGCAGCCCCCCCACATTAACCCCTTGCAGCGGGGGTCTCCGAACGGCACTGATCGTGACCCTGCTGCATTTAACATTTAAAATCTCTTACCTCGCGGGTCCTTAAAGGACCGTAAAGGTCGGGAAAGGACTCGCGCGAAAAAATATTAACCCCGGCCAACTAAAATTAACTTCATAACTCATGGGGGTCAATAAAGACCCCCCATAATCACTTAATTAACCCTGTCACTCATGAGGGTCAATACAGACCCCCATAAGAACTTAATTAACCCCATAACTTATGGGGGTCAATACAGACCCTCATAAGACAATAATTAACCCTATAACTCAACCCTTATGAGGCTGTTAAAACCCTAACATTAACCACGTAAGTGCCATGACGGTCCTCAAGGACCATCATGACACTAACTACAAACACTACACTATAACCACCAATAAACCATTAAATCTAAACTAAACCCCTCTAGGATTTATTGTATATTAAATAGGTTGTCTGTTAGATTGATAGGGGGTATTGTATTTTATTTGTATTGTATGTATTGTAATGTATTGTATGTAACGTATTGTATGTATTGTAATGTATTGTATTGTATGTATGTCTTTTCTTATTCCTTTTCAGGTGTGTAATTTTTTTTCTGCAGTGACACCCCCCCCCCCCGGTTATAATGTATTATTTTATTTTCTGTAATGTAGATTTTTTTATTTTTTGGTGAGGGGTTTATTAGGGGGTAGGTAGGTAGTGTAGGTAGGTAGTGTAAGTGTTAATATATTAGTGTAGAGGGGGTTAGTTTAGATGTAATGGTTTATTGGGGGTTATAGTATAGTGTTTGTAGTTAGTGTCATGATGGTCCTTGAGGCCTGTCATGGTACTTATGTGGTTAATGTTAGGCTTTTAACAGCCCCTTAAGGGTCATAATATACCCTTATGGGACTGATGGGGTTAAATAGAGGCTTATGGGGTTCTCTATTGACCCCTATGAGTTATGGGGTTAATTAAGTGCTTATGGGGGTCTGTATTGACCCCCATGAGTTATAGGGTTAATTAAGTGCTTATGGGGGTCTGTATTGGGTCTGTTATGTCCCTATGACCCTTGCAGCAAGGGGTTAATGTGGGGACCCCTCGGGGGTCTCGATGGGGACCCCCAGCATAGAGGGGGGTTAATTTTATTTGCCGCAGCTGGGATTGTTAATAGTGTGCCACGGGCCCTTTAAGGAGCCGAGGCGGGGAATTTAAAACTTTTAAATGCAGATCAGGGACCCCCGCTGCAAGGGGTTAATGTGGGGGGGGGCTGCAGGGGTCCCGATAGGGACCCCTGCAGCATTTGGATGTGTATAGGGAGCAGGGGGGAGCCTCACATTGCTGTCTCGGGCTGCTCCGAGGCAGCACGTAGAGGCTTTAGGATCCCTTGCCAGCATATTTTGTGCCCGTAGGGATTCTTCTGAGGTGCAAGATTCACCTCATAGATTTAAGGCTGCGTCTGACTCCGTATCTCTCACTCCGTCATCTCGCAAAGCAGGCTGCGAGGGATTCGGTCCTCGCAAACAGCAAAAAACTGCCTTTTGCGAGGACCGAGAAAACTACCAGGGCTAATTTAATGAGGCTCTTACTTCTTTAAAGAGATCAGTTTTTTCTTTGTTTTAGATTTTTTTCGTAAAAGAAGGTCACTCAAATACATGTTTCTCTTATAAAGGCCTTGTGTGCGACTCACAGCCAGCCACTACTTGTATTTTGGTTGGGGTTAGTTGCAAATTAAAGCTCTAGCTCTTTGGCAATTTGCTCTTGTAGGGTTGGACAGCAGCATGTCATTGATCTTCCATGAGTATGGAATTTTCAAATTAGTACCTAGGTTTAGAATTATGGATACTATGCTATGATCTGCCCCGGGGCAGGGAAGGATTTCAGGGCATCTGGAAAGTTCAAATAAAGAAGAGTTGGTTAGGAAGGTGTCAATCCTGGATTAGGATTTGTGGGTAGGGTAATAAAATGTGTATTCTCTCGCAGCTGGGTGGTGCCCCCTCCAGGTGTCAATTAAGCCCAAGTTAAGCAATAGGGTTTTAAATTGTTTCACTTTGACCGAGGAGCGTCTGCCAGTCACCCCTTTAGACATGTCTAGCTCTGGATTTAAAAGTCTCCCCCCACTATCAGTTTGCATACATCTTGGGATTCAACAGTCCAAAGCTTAATATGAGCGTTATGAGGGGCAGTTGCAGGTGCATATATTGACACGAGGGTGAATTTCGTGTCCAGAAGTGTCCCAGTCAGAATTATATAATTTCCCTCTTTGTCTGTTCTTTTATGATCTTATTTAAATTGGAAGTCCTTATGCAGCAAAAAAGCTGCACCAGTTTTTTTAGTTTTTTTATCAGGTTGTATAAAATTTACGGTAATCTGTAAGTAAGTGGGAGTTTGTTGTGGGCAAAGTAAGTCTCTTGTAGAAAGAGTACAGAGAGTTTGTGTTTTTTGTAAAACATGAAAGCTTTCCACCTTTTAAAGTGGGAATTAAAACCCTATTAAAACCTTAAAATCTTAATATACATTTCACACATACAACTAAAAAACATATAAAAAAATTATAAACATAATAGGAAGTAGAGGCATGATCTTCAGACTGGCTCCTAAAGAGACCCAAAGCCCCTAAAGGATCCAGTACAAATGAGTTTCTTACAACATGGAGATATTACATCTCACGAAGTCCTTTGCACCTTTTACTTTAATAGCTTCCCAACAAGAGCATTGCACACAAAAAAAAAACAACAACAATACATAGCAAAAATCAAATAAAAATACAAATTAAAAAACAATTATAATAAATAGTCAGATATGATTTGTGGAAAAAAATTAAAAGTGTCCTTAGCACAAAGTTCACAGTCCAAATGCTAAAAGTCTGTTGAATGTAAGCTTTACGATCAGTGATTATAAAGCACAAGCAAGAAGAAAAATCAAATCCTGATGAAAAAGAACAATAAGTCCATAAAAAACAATAAGTCCAGATAAAAAAAAAATCCAGATAAAAATAAGTGAGCACCTGTTTGACCGAATCCATATAACAAGGAAAGAGTTAAATGGGGTGGATGAAAACATCCACATATGCTGTTAAATGTTACCATTAGATCTAGTTCAGATTGCGGTGCAATAGATATAAAAGTCCAGGTATGTAATAAAACAAAAATAATGGTTAATGCATACAAAATAGCATTACTTAATTCTCAAAAAACACCACCCAACCAATTACCAATAACTAGACCATAGAACAAATTTCCCTTTATACGTATTGTCTTATTCACAGTAGGCAATTAGATGATAGATGTAATTCAATAACCAATGCATTTCCCACTGATATTACTAACAACCCAGAGTCTATGCATGATAATGTCTTCTTTCCCTAGTTGCTCTCCCTTATCAGATGCTAGTACACACTAGATCCTAGCAAGTTAATAGAACAAGGTGCAGAAGTGTTAGAAGCTTATGGACATTAAAAAGAAAGGACATAGGAAAGAGTAGAAAAAAGTAAAAAAATGACAAAATAATGGAAACATAGGTTTAGACAAACTTCATACAAACCCAGTCGTACACATCACACTTAGCCAGGCCCCTCTTTGTCCATACGATAAACAGGCGGATCACATGCTTTGGGATGGCGAGATCCTCAGGTCAAAGCAATAGACCATCATGTGCAGATATCCAGGCACAGGACAAAGTATGTGACTCTCACACATATTTACATATTTTCTCTTTACCAGCAGATACATGCATCAGTCTATTTTCATCAAGAGTTTGACCTTTCCCTTTTTTCTTGGGTACAGACAAAAATTCTGTCTGGGCTTTGTCTTTTAGTCAGCAAACTCTGTTTCTTCATCTGTATTATCTGTTGACATCAGGATAGGTACTTGGTAGAGACTTACTCTCATCATATATCAGGGTACGCTTTTCATCTCTCTTTGTCTTTTCTTTTTCTTTACAGGCTTGCACTCACAGTCGTCTTCTTTTGGGGTATGCAAGTGTGACAAAAATAAAAATAAAAATCCACACATTCAAGATTTGTCATACAAGAAACTTCGACACATCTTTTAACCAGACATCCTCTCATCATATACATCTACCCTTAGATTCTCGCTAACTGTAAATTAAATTTAACATATGCATAATTCTATAATAAACAAGGGGTGGTATAAATTAAAATCAATCAAGTCAAAATGTGAATCATGCAAAGCTAATAAACATATAAAAAATATGTAAAATACATAAGCAACCATTAGTTTCTAATCCTGCTAAAGCAGCAAAAATTATCATTAGAACAGTTTCAATACTACTAAATTACGTCTCTATAAGTGATACAGTATTACTTGATTCATCCTGTTACTGGAGGTATAGATATCACAATTTCACAGTATGTATCCAACATAGAAAAACAAAACATAGTACATAACACACAAAAACAGAATTTTTATGAAAATGTTATTTAACCATATAGAATATCATACACTGATATCTAGTGATATGTGCAGTAACCAGGAGATAGGGATTGTGCACATACAACATTTATTCCGACAGAGTAAAATGTCAACATGAGGGTAGCTTCATTGAGCATAAAAAGTCACAAAAAAATGTAAATAACCTGGCCAGAAAAAAAGACCAGAAAATGTTTTTGAAAAACAAAACATTTGAAAAAAGAAAACTAAAAATACATTCTTAGTAATTTCTGACTGTCCTGTATGCTTATCATAACCTATAAGATAAGTTCACCTTGTTAATTGCTATCTTTAAAAAAACTTAATATTTATTATGTCTTTGGAGCAGGTACTTGTGCTCCTAAATATTACTCTAAATGGAGTGTATTTCACTCCTTCTATAATTCTACATGAGATCATAAACCAATTTGACCTGATGATTATTAGATAATCAATATTTCACTTTGAGTACAAATACTGGTTACCATGCAAACCTCATTTTATTGGATTGGTACCAAAATATCAATTCTACCTTGCAATGTCTAAAAGACTTATACATCTTAGTTGTCATAACTTTATCACATTATAATGCATTACAGATCAATTAAGTGTTCAAAAATTGAGATAACATAACATTTCATAAAAATCAATACTTCCTTAAAAAATATCACAAGTTGCTCTGGTCCCTTTAAGCAAAAACAAATTGTTTGTTAAAAAAAATGACTTTGTATGACTTTGGAACTAGACAGGAGCTTTTTAAAAATACAGAATAAACTGTCAGAATGATTCTCTAAAAAAAATAGACTGTATACAAAATCCCAAAAATCTGCAAATTTCTATCTTTTTCTTTTTCACAGTTTTTTAACAATTACTATATTTTCTTGTAACTGAATTTCTCAAATATCAACCTTAAAGGCATATTAAAGTGAGGTGGGCTATGAATACATCCTGTAGAGAGGAACTATGATCAAATGTATTTGCATGCACTATGTTTTTTTAGCTTTGCATAAAAAAAAAAAACATTGCAGGTGATGTTTACACTCCAGGATTGAGCTAGGTTTCTCAGGGTAAGATTTTCTAAAAGTGTACCTTGTCCATGTGAGCATGCCCAGCTTTTCAGCCAATCAGCAATGCTGTATGCAGCCAGCATAGATGACTACTACACTGTGCCCTTAAAGGACCATGAATCTTAAAAATGCTTGAGCGGTTACACGGTTGTTCTTTAGACATACAATATCTCCTTAATAAATTTTGATAAATTATAATTGTACTGAAACCAATCATTTCAGCTTCTTCTTCCTATTCTAATTTGTCTTTTAGGCAAATGAGCATTTATGCTTGATTTATGGTCCTGCAATGACCTGCAACATTTGAGATCTGTTCATGTCTCTCTGTGTGAGTGAGTGCATGCAATTTACTGGGGCTGGGAGATATCTCAGGGGCTGGGGTAGATAATGGGGCAATTCACTGGGGCTGGGAGAGATCCCAGGGCAATTCCCTGGGGCTAGGGGAGGTAATGGGGCAATTTACTGGGGCTGAGAGAAATCACTGGGGCAATATACTGGGGGTGGGGGAGGTGATGGGGTAAATCATTGGGGCTGGGGGGGGGGGTTACAGGGGCAAATCACTGTGCTAGGGGAAGTTTCACCTGCCATGTTATGTGGATAAAACAATCAGTGAATGAAGGGAAACAGACCTTTTTTCTGGGTATTACAGAAATCTAAAGGAAAGCTGCAGCTCAATTCACAGACCAAAAAGATACAATGTATTACATATGCTAATTTCAGCTGGGATTTTCAGGGGGTGTCACCATTGATAGAAAACTGTTTGCAAATGCAAAAAATTCAACAAACTTTAGGGTAACTGTTTAAAAGTTTAATTTGGTATATTTTCATGCAAACAATTTTTTTTCATACACTACCAATTATCCTCTATCAGATGCATTCATAATCCAGCTCACTTGCATATAAAATATTTAACATAAGTAGGAACCAGGTCTAAATAAAACTTGTATTAATGATTATCCAAAATGGCTGAAAGCATATAGACACAAATATTATTCCGAAATTTATCAGATTTCACATTATATTCTCCATAAACAAATTTGTCACACTGTCCGTCCAACACAATGGACAATGCTTACACAGAAATGTAACGATACAATCTGGACATTGGTACTCTGTGTGACCACCAATATTCAGTATATTATTGCAGGAGAAATAGCAAATCTCATTCTAAAGCATCACAAACCACATCACAATCAGAACATACATGACATCCCAGCACATAGACACATCACAATCAGAACATACATGACATTCCCGCACATAGAAAGCTCCCCCCTAAACAGTGAAATAGTAAAGCCAAGCAAAACGAACAGGGATAAAGGCGAATAACACAAAAATGGCGTCATCTACAAATAACTTTTCCCCATCAGATAACAACACTCTCATGCAACTTTCCACTCCATGTTGACTCACTCAAAGAAAACATCCACACACAGGGAGACACATGAACATCTCCAAACATAATGCACTCCACAACGCTCCAAACAAGAACCCCGTTTTTCCAATGGAAAACATAATCTCTACATAAAAATGTTATACCGGCATAAAAATATGCTGATAAAGAACATGAACACAGGATCCTGACAACACGGACAACATAGAACATATAACTAGATAAGTGTGAGGTCACGGATTACTTTATTTTCACATAGATATGCTTAAATCACCCTTGTAAGGATCAAGACAAAACAACCAAATTTAGAAAAATCATATATATATATATATATATATATATATATATATATATATATATACAGTCAGGTCCATAAATATTGGGACATCGACACAATTCTAAACTTTTTGGCTCTATACACCACCACAATGGATTTGAAATGAAACTAACAAGATGTGCTTTAACCGCAGACTTTCAGCTTTAATTTGAGGGTATTTACATCCAAATCAGGTGAACGGTGTAGGAATTACAACAGTTTGTATATGTGCCTCCCACTTTTTAAGGTACCAAAAGTAATGGGACAATTGGCTGCTCAGCTGTTCCATGGCCAGGTGTGTGCTATTCCCTCATTATCCCATTTACAAAGAGCAGATACAAGCTCCAGTGTTCATTTCAAGTGTGCTATTTGCATTTGTTGCTGTTAACTCTCAATATGAGATCCAAAGAGCTGTCACTATCAGTGAAGCAAGCCATCATTAAGCTGAAAAAACAAAACAAACCCATCAGAGAGATAGCAAAAACATTAGGTGTGGCCAAATCAACTGTTTGGAACATCCTTAAAAATAAAGAACGCACTGGTGAGCTCAGCAACACCAAAAGACCCGGAAGACCACGGAAAACAACTGTGGTGGATGACCGAAGAATTATTTCCCTGGTGGAGAAAACACCCTTCACAACAGTTGGCCAGATCAAGAACACTCTCCAGGAGGTAGGTGTATGTGTGTCAAAGTCAACAATCAAGAGAAGACTTCACCAGAGTAAATACAGAAGGGTTCACCACAAGATGTAAACCATTGGTGAGCCTCAAAAACAGGAAGGCCAGATTAGAGTTTTCCAAACAACACCTAAAAAAGCCTTCACAGTTCTGGAACAACATCGTATGGACAGATGAGACTAAGATCAACTTGTACCAGAGTGATGGGAAGAGAAGAGTATGGAGACGGAAAGGAACTGCTCATGATCCAAAGCATACCACCTCATCAGTGAAGCATGGTGGTGGTAGTGTCATGGCGTGGGCATGTATGGCTGCCAATGGTATTGGTTCTCTTGTATTTATTGATGATGTGACTGCTGACAAAAGCAGCAGGATGAATTCTGAAGTGTTTTGGGCAATATTATCTGCTCATATTCAGCCAAATGCTGTGTCTGTTTGAAAGAGAGAAGGGAAATGGTTAATTGTATATTCATTGTTTTGGTTTTGGAAAAGCATGGTCTTTTTCTGCATGTAATGTATTTTTGTATCTTACCTCTTCTTCTTTCTTTCTGTTCTTTAAAAGTGATCCTCTTTCACAGTCCACGCTGCAAATTCTTGAGTGACGCTGTTGATGCAGAAAATATATTATAGCTTACCTCTCAGTTGGAATTTGCAGATTGTGAAGTTGTAAATTAGTAATTAATTCTCTGTAACGGCAGCAGTGAACTGTCCAGTCACACTGTTCATCACCTGAGGAGAAATGTAGAAGTTTCTGGAAAGTAGGCAGTATTTATAAACTTTGAGGTGCTTGAAACCGTTAGAACACAATACGCATGCGCTATTTGCGTTCCAGCGTTAAATTTTAGTTCCAGCCGCCATTTTGCCTCTAATAGTTGTGAGTTTCATGTAAAATGGTGGGTAATAGCAGTGTGGTACGTGCCGCATAGTGTGTGTTACGTGGCTCGTGAACTGGACTGGAGCGTTCGTTCCGTTTTGCGAGTAAGTATAGTAGTTTTGCGTCCTTAGCCTCGTTTTCGTTTTGTTCGGCGGCCATATTTACTCTCGCTTAGGTGATTTTCGGGTGTCTAAACTCAGAAATTTGGACTTAAATCGAGGTGTAACTTCACTTGCAGAGGTCCTGGGTGCCCCACCCCTTGCTGTGGGAAAGCTTGTTATGTGTTTGTTGTGTGTATTTATTGTGCTTGTAATGTTTTTGGGGTTGCGTCCTCGTTTTCGGATCTCGTACGTCTTTTTAAGAAAATCCGTTGGTGTTTGGTGGTGTTTTGCGTGTTTAGAGTGCTGTAGCCTTGTTTTAGTTTTTTTCGGTGGCCATTTTTTCTCTCCCTTAGGTGATTTTTGGGTGTCTATCTCGAGTTAAATTGAGGTGTAATTTAGTTTTTGATGTCCTGGTTGCCCCCTTGCTGTGGGTAAGCTTTTTATGTATTTGTTGTGTGTATTTATTGTGTTTTTCATGTTTTCATGTGCGCTGGTTTCAGGCGGTTTTTGCGAAGTCGTAATGGGTTGTAACGCCTGTCGTATTTTTGTAAGTCCATTAATTGCAGTTGCTGGCAAGGAGCTCTACGCGAGCCCGCACCATTAGCAACGACCCGCATACTCACAACTATATATGTGATTCTTTCATTTTTATAGGAACTCTTTAAGGATACAAGGGGGGTCGAAAAACCTTCTAGGGAAGGGAGGGGCTTATAACGGGACTTGGGCAAAGACATTACATTTACAAAAATATAATTACCGTATATACTTGAGTATAAGCCCAGTTTTTCAGCCCTTTTTTTAAGGCTAAAAAGGGCCCCCTCGGCTTATACTCGAGTCACTCTCCCCCTCGTGTCTCTCTAACCCCCCCGTCTCTCTAAACCCCCTGTGTCTCTCTACCCCCCTGTGTCTGTCTAACCCCCGTGTCTCTTTCCCTCCCCCCTCCTCATCCTCAACCCTCCTCCTCATTATAAACCCCCCTCCTCATTTTCCCTCCTCAACCCCCCCTCCTCAACCTAAACCCCCTCCTCATTCTAACCCTCCCTAAATACCTCCCCCTCTCCCCTCACTTACCTGCTTCTGCTCTGGCCTCCACTCAGTCTTGACCCGGTGCGCATGTGACGTCACATGCGCGCCGCGTCATTAGCATATACCGGGAGCCGGCACGCCATTAGCATGTACTGGGTGCCGGCACCCGGTATATGCTAATGACGCAGCGCGCATGTGACGTCACATGCGCGCCGGGTCAAGGAGCGGAGGCCGGAGCAGAAGCAGGTAAGTGAGGGGAGAGGGGGAGGTATTTAGGGGGGTTTTGGTTGAGGAGGGGGGTTGAGGGGGGTTGAGGATGAGGAGGGGGGTTGAGGAGGGGGGTTGAGGAGGGGGTTTGGGGTTGAGGGAGGTTGAGGGGGAGGTTGAGGGGGGTTGAGGTTGAGGAGGGGGGTTGAGGGGGGTTGAGGTTGAGGAGGGAGGTTGAGGATGGGGGGTTGAGGTTGAGGAGGGAGGTTGAGGATGGGGGGTTGAGGATGAGGATGGGGCGTTGAGGAGGGGGTTGAGGATAGGGGAGTTGAGGAGGGAGGTTGAGGAGGGGGTTGAGGATGAGGGGGTTGAGGAGGGGGTTGAGGAGGGAGGTTGAGGAGGGGGTTGAGGATGGGGGGTTGAGGAGGGAGGATGAGGAGGGAGGTTGAGGATGAGGAGGAGGGGTTGAGGAGGGGGGGGAGGTTGAGGATGGGGGGTTGAGGAGAGAGGATGAGGATGGGGGGGTTGAGGATGGGGGGATTGAGGAGGGGGTTGATAATGGGGGGTTGAGGGGTGGGGGTTGAGTAGGGGGGGTTGAGGTTGAGGAGGGTTGAGGTTGAGGAGGGAGATTGAGGAAGGGGTTGAGGATGGATGTTGAGGATGAGGATGGGGGGGTTGAGGAGGGAGGATGAGGATGGGGGGTTGAGGAGGGAGGTTGAGGAGGGGGTTTAGGATGGGGGGGTTGAGGAGGTTGGTTAAGGATGTGGGTTGAGGAGGGGGTTGAGGATGAGGGGTTGAGGAGAGAGGATGAGGACGGGGGGGTTGAGGAGGGGGGTTGAGGAGGTGGTTGAGAATGGGGGGATTGAGGAGGGAGGATGAGGATGGGGGGTTGAGGAGGGAGGATGAGGATGAGGAGGGAGGGAGGTTGAGGAGGGGGTTGAGGATGAGATGGGATGTTTAGGATGAGGAGGGAGGTTGAGGATGAGGAATGGGGTTGAGGAGGGTGATAAGGGAGGGGGAAGAGACACAGGGAAGGGAGAGGATGGAAGAGACACAGGGAAGGGAGAGGGGAGAAGAGACACAGGGAAGGGAGAGGGGAGAAGAGACACGGGAGAGAGAGGGGGACACAAGAGGGGGACACAGAGGGCACAAGAGGGACACAGGGGGCAGCACATTTCCCACCCTCTGCTTATACTTGAGTCACTCATTTTACCCAGTATTTTGTGGTAAAATAGGTGCCTCGGCTTATACTCGGGTCGGCTTATACTCGAGTATATACGGTAAATCATAAAAATACATATGCACTCGTAAAAAATAAAATGTAACACAATAAAATCTTTCACTTTAAAATTTTTATATCCTCAGAATTTTTACAACAGCTTTTTTACCAGCTGGATTTAAAATGACAGAACAGTTTACAAATATGGACCTACCCAAAAATCTTGCTTTAACATTACTGTAATCTCATTCTCTCACCCGAGGCGTGAACGGAAATGATTAATACAGATGCGTGAGACGTCTGTTGGGTCAAGGGGAGAGCCGGAGTTCTTCTTTCCCTTATCCCTTACCATGTTAAAGATTTTGCCCAAATTTCCCCTGTTGATCTCCACCGGTGAGCCCGAAAGCCCAGAGAGATGCAACAGTGAGTGCTGTGGCTGGAGCCTTGATTGGACCCACGTGGGCAGCAGAAGATGCTGCAGCTTTAACTGCAGACTGAGGAGAGCTGGGGAGTTTTCGGCAGGGAGCGATACCCTCATAGAGAGAGATGCTGCTACTGATAGAGGAGCTAACAACCAATACCCACATGAGACACTGTAGATGCTGAGGACTACGCTATAGCCAGCTGCGAATCCAGCCAGTCGACGTGACACAGCAGCAGTTACAGCCTATACCCACGAGACTACACCTAAGAGGGGCACTGCAGCTGCCAAAGATCACTCTGCAGTCAGCTGCAAATCTGGCTTATTGATGTGGAGGTGAGGAGCCCGTCTAGACCCAGGTGTATGTAGTAACATTGGAAAGCTCCAGTTCCTGACAGGGGAGACCCAGTGACGATCGAGGGGAGTGATATCCCCAGAAAGAGAGAGCCACTGCTCCTGATACAGGTTGGATGGCATGGAGGTGGGATTCGCAGTGAAGGTCGCTGTCTATGGCGGTTGAAAGTAGAGCACAGAAAATACAGAGCTGGGACAAAATGTGTGGAACTTAAGCTGGAGAGAAGCTATCCCTGCAGTAAGCCTATTTAAAAATTTGCTCCACATGGGACACCGACTGAGAAGGAGTATATGAGACCCAAGCATTTCAAGGTGCTGAGGGGCGCCAAGAAGCATTACTGTTTGCGATTTCACCAGAGAGAACCCAGGTACCAAATACTTCTTTACAGAACTCCATATAATAATTTTGAAGGTGGAATTGTTGTGGGATATTTGGACTTGATGTTATTGCTATTATCCATACACATTGGGCCTAAGAGCATAAGGCTTGAACTTTGTATTATACTATACAGCCAAATACAGTAATCCATCTGTCACATTTAACAATCACCCAATATTAATAACTCTATTTAGAGAATTTATATCTATATAAAGGAGGGGGAAAGACATTTAAGTAAACTATAGTTACTTGAGGACAGCAAAGAGGGTGAAAGGAAAGAGATAACCAACATAGCTACACTGATACAAGTGCTGAGGAAAAAGTGGCTTGAACAATATAGCTATAAAAACTTGTTTCAAACACTGTGAAAAACATTACAAAAAGCTATGAAACATGGCTAATAAGCCTAAATCCAAGATAAAAAAGTTGACAACTCAGAAAACTTCACCCTTCCTTTCTTCTCCCAAAGTCAATCACATATATAGTTGTGAGCATACGAGTTGTGAGCAAGACGACACAGCAACCGCGACCCTCGCAAACTTGACGTCGCAACGCAAACAACATACGAGACACTTAACCACTCATTACCACCTCGCAAAAATCGTCCGCAACTCGCGAGCATGAAAAAAATCAAAACACAATAAATACATACAGCACATACATAAAAAGCTTACCTACAGCAAGAGGGAGCATCCAGGACCTCAAAAAAGCAACTTACACCTTCATTTCACTCAAAATAAAAGAGTTTAGACACAAAAAAATTCTCTAAGCGAGAGAAAAAATGTCCCCTGAACAAAACGAAAACGAGGCTAAAGCACTATAACCACGGAAAACACCACAAGAAACTCGCAAAACACCACAAGAAACACGCAAAACACCACAAAACACATACGAGACACGTTACCGCCCATTACGACCTCACAAAAATCGACTAGCAACAAGCGGACAGCAAAAAATGAAAAACACAATAAATACACACAACACATACATAAAAAGCTTACCTACAGCAAGCGGCAGCATCCAGGACCTAAAAAAATTAAGTTACACCTTAATTTAACTCAAAATAAAAGAGTTTAGACACTCGAAATTTCTAAACGAAAACGAGGCTACAGCACTCTAAACACGCAAAACACCACAAGAAACTCTCAAAACACCACAAAAGACCTACAGATATTCCGCTAAGATGCATACCACACATTACCAGCCATTTTACGGCAATGCGGAAGTACACGACTACGCTAACGGTTTGGTCTCGCGCACGCACACTATTACACTGCACACATTCATCACTCTTACACAGCAGCTCCACACCACTAATGCTGCAGCAACATCAAAACAGATTCGCAGCTCTTCAACACAATGCTCCAAAATTAGTAAAGTATATTAATTTATTAATGTATTCTATATTTCATTATTATACACCAAACAGCATTAGCTACCTTACAATTTCATTGCCGTCATCCTCTAGTCCTGTAAATAAGTTCCAATCTGAAATCCAAATGGACATAAGAGAAAACAATCAAAGCCTGCTAAGCAATAATGATTTATCTGACTCAAATGAGTCAAATAAGACTCAGGAAGATCTATTAACCCCATCGAAACTGAAATACATTTTGAGAGGGTTTCAAATAAAAGCTCTAAAGCTATTAAAGAGTTTCACTCAAGAATTGAAGATATTGAGTCTAAATTGACAGATTGGTCATAGACCATACCTCAGTAATAACATAGACCACGACTTTGGAAAATAAAGTAACTGAACTTGTACATAAGATCACCAATTTGGAGAACCGTTCTAGAAGGAGGAACCTCAGATTCAGGGGTGCTAGAATCTGATCTGAAAATATATCTCTGTGCTAGAATCTGATCTTAAAATATATCTGAGAGAATTTTTCCATATACTAGAACCCAGCTTCTCTAAAGAATCACTTATAATTGATACATGTCACAGAATTCCTTTGCCCTCTAAAGTGACCAGGATACAATCAAGAGATGTTATGGTTAGATTTCAACGTATTTCAGATAAGGAAGAAATTTTGAGAGCAAGCTATAAATATGCAAGCTTCCCCTGCCTTACAATAAGATAAAAATATTCTCTGATATAGCCCCTACTACTTTAGCTCTCCAGAGAACAAATATAGACATAACACAGCCCCTTCACTTGCTCTATGATGACTTGAGATTTTTTTTCTTCTTCTTCTTTGGTACTACTACTGTAGGTTACTGAATATGTTAAAATTGCTTCTTTTTTTTCTCTGTCAAGGTTGTTTACACTAGAGGATAGTTATTTTTCAGAAGATTGATACATTCATTGATCACTAAATTGAGTTTAACTGGTGCACGGTTGTTTTTTGTTAAATACAGATTAGATCATTATGTTTTTTACATAAAAATGTTTTTGGCTGTAATAATGTATGTGTAATTTTGATATCATTGGATTTATAACTACACAATATTAGAAGTATGGAAAGCCAAGAGAACACAATACTTGTTTACCCTTTGGGTATTGTACAGATGAGAAACACCTTTGCTTCTTTTAGGAAAGACAGGAAATAAGGTAACGTTTCTCCCTTTTGACACATTATACATTGCACAAATATACTGTTTGTTGCTTTTTAAGTAAGTAATTACTGATATAAGGCAGTTTATTCACTAAAGTCATTAGAGATAATAATATGGGCAAGAGATAGATGATAACACTTCATATTTATGAAATTATGTACTTATGCAATTTTGAGTAGGATGTGTACCACCCTTATCCATAGTAATTTATTTTACATGTTGTAATTAGGAGAGAGGGATAATATTGGTTCTCTTGGAATCACTATGTACCCTCTCCTCATCAGAGACTATTCAGGCTCGCCTACCTACGTTAGGGCATAATTAATATAAACGAAGGAAGAACTAGCCCTCTGAATAGATCTTGAGAACAAGGTGGAGCACTGGAGGGAGGAGGAGCAGAGAGGAGGGGAAAAGGGGATAGTTGATGAACACTCAGTGCATAATATTAGTAGACTTATGCTTTCTTGGCTCTCCCCTATAGGACCAGCTGGTCCTGTTTTTTCTTTCACCCATTATATCTTTACATTGGCAACAAAGCCCTGTAGGATGAAACTGCATATTAGAGCATATGCAGTTAAGGGTATGAATGTTTGTTTGAATGTTGTAACAGACACTAACATTTCATCAACTGAAAAGAATTTCCTAAAACTAATCAATATTGCCAGAGTTGGTATAGAATCACACAAATTAGTCATGTCATCTACAGCAGTACAGTTTAGAATGGAGAATACTAGAACAGCCAGGTAAATGGGGTCAAGCCCTAAGAAGTCTATCCCATATAGTTTGGATATAAATTTCAATAAATATAGAGACAATGATTACATTTGTATCCCAATGCCAGGGGCCTCAACAATCCATATAAAAGTAGGACGGCTACTATGCGCTTTGTTAAGGAGGGTGCGGACGTGGTTGTCTCCAGGAGACCTATTGGAGGGAAGGGAGGTCCCATACAATGTTGAGTAAATACTTTAATGAACCCCTGAGCGCATCTTATAAAACAAAATCAAGAGGAGTCACCATCCTATTCAGTAAAAAACTGACCCTAAATGAACAGCATAAAATCTGCGATAAGGAAGGGAGATTAATTATTTGGCAGGGGATGATAAATTATATTTTGTATACTATTGTAAATGTGTATATCCCAAATTCTTATCAGATCAAATACGTGAAGAATATCTTAAAACAGGTCAATCAGATTAAAAAAGGTAGAACAATAGTATGTGCTGATTTTAATATGTTAATAAACCCCACAATGGACAGAATTGCTCCTACGACTAAAGGATTTACGAATTCTTCTAAAAGGCTGGCAAAACAATTCTTACTAGAGATCTTTGAGAAACGTCTATATGACTGCTGGAGGTCTCTAAATCTGGAGAAAAAAGATTACACATACTTTTCTGATAGACCCCATTGTTACACTAGGATTGGTTATTTTTGTACAGATATATACACGAGGGAGAAAGTTAAACTGGTAAAGATAGGAGACATTCTGTGGTCTGACCATGTAATGTTGAGCATGAGTATCGAGGATACACAGACATATGATAAGAACAGATATTGGAAAATCGATCCAACTATTTTAAAGTCAGGAGAATTTGTTAATAAGTTGAAAGAAGAGATTAAAAGTTTTTTTGCTATAAATAATAACTCTGTCCCCTCGGCCACTACCCACTTGGTGTGCACTCAAGGCCTACGTTAGAGGTCTATGTATGTTTAGAAGTGCTTATTTAAAGAAAACTCAAGGTAAATCACTCAGAGAACTCTATGTTGAAGTTCATAAATTACAAATGGAAAAAAAAATCTCCCTGGATAGAAATAGAAGCATACAGATTAAGAAAGTGACACTGCAGGTTCAAAAGATGTTGCAGATACAAGTAGATAATGCTATATTTAGGTTACATTCTGGGAAATAAAGAAGGCAAGATTCTAATAAATAAAATTAAAAAGCAATGGATGAAACAAAGAATGAACTGCCTTAAAGATAGCAACAATAGAAATTTTTCAAACCTCCTAAGACAGAAATAGAGGCATTCCTGAGAAACATAAATGTACCCAAAATAAATGAAGAGGAATTAACATATCTTAACAAAGATATATCTTTAACAGAAGTGGAACAAACTATACTAGACTTAAAATTGAATAAATCCCCTGGCTTAGATGTTTCATTAACATATTCTTTAGATTTTTTATGCGAGAACTTAGTCCGTCCATATGTTCTATGAAATTAAAAATACAGGTTTTATGCCACCTGAAATTACAGAGGCTAATATTGTCAATATTCTCAAACAGAATAAAGACCTGGAAGTGTACCTGAACTTTAGACCTATTTCGCTATTGAATTCTGATACCGAATATACGCTATTATTTTAGCTAATACGTTAAACAGTTGTATCTCTAAACTGATCAATTTTGAACAGGTCGGTTTCATGCATAGGAGACAAGGTCCATATAATACAATGAGACTGCTTAACATACTATCTTATACTAAAAAAAAAAATTATTCCTCTAATATCTATCTCATTGGATGTCGAGAAGGTGTTTGATTGGGTAAATTGGACATATATTGAGTTAGATACATTTAGTTTTGAAGACTTTGGTAGTAAAGCCGTTATGGCATTGTATAGAAACCCTATCGCCTTAGTTTCAGGCGTAGACTTTAGGTCAGAGGAGTTCCGCTGTTCAAAAGGGACTAAACAGGGATGTCCTTTGTCACCTTTCATTTTTGTTTTGTCTTTAGAGCCACTTGCTGAACTAATCCACACTGAAGACTCTATAGACACTATAAAGGGAATAAATATTCAAGACAATCAACACAAAATACTAATGTTTGCAGATGATATGGTGTTAACACTAACTGCAAATACCTCCCTGTCAGCTCTATTTACCATGCTTGGAAACTATAATAACATTTTGTATCTGAAAATTAATTGAATGAAATCAGAGACTTTAATTATTGGATGAAAAGAGCACGAAATTGGTATAGTAAGGGTATAAAACATTTGGGAATATACTTCAAACCTACAATTAAATCAATCCTAAAAGATAATGTGATGATGGTCTATGAGCAGATCAAACAGAATATATTAGATTGGAAACATGAATATCTATCATGGTCAGTGTTAAATATAGTCCTTTTTATACTGGAATTCTAACCGTATATACTGACCAGTTTACTTACATCTGACTGCTATAAGAACTCCAAATACACTGGAAACTTATAAGTTAAAGGGTTTATTAACATAAAGAGTAGTGGTGAGATTGGCATCTGAAATACAAGGCTCTACCTATATAATACTAATGTGTGTAAATACTAATGTGTGTAAACAAGAGTGTAAAGTATTCCTCCTGATTCCTCTGTTCCTTTCCTAAGATAATTCTACCACCCAGCAAGTCCATTTGGCCAAGTTATACACATCATAGCCACACCCTGGGATTGTCCCAGCCATTCAAATCTTTCATCAGTGAATGACCCCTGGATGTGATTCTTCATTGCACCTTTGCTCCACCTCTTGTTTCTTGAGTTGATTCTCATGCTGTGTGTCCATGATGCAAATTCATCCCTGAGGCTTTTAGTACTGACCATTTGTTGTTTGATCACCAGCAGGGTGTCATTCGGGAAAGTTAGCTTTCCTTTGTTCCTTATGACAGATAACATCACAGATAACTGGACATCCACAAGCAAGACATTCAAGCATATTAACCTCTTCAGTACAGCTCCAGAATTGGTTAATTACTCATATATTTATAACATTCCCCTCTTTGTGTCTGAATGACACACATTCGCCGTGTGCTAAGAGATAGGACGTTGTTAACTGTGGTGGCAAAATCCTCTTCGCAAGATGGGGCAAATCCTCTTCAGATTTGTGGCTACTAGTGTGGCATATGGATTACAAGCTAGGCCCTGAAATGAAGTGTGGATACTACATGAGTATATATCTAACTTCTAAATAGTATAAAGCTAGCCTTGGATATCATACGCTTCACATCACCAGTGGACAATATGTACATAAATCATTAATCATTAACATTGATCACAAATCATTAACAAAACGGTAAATAAAAAAACAATAGGTTTGAACATAAAACAAAAATAGAGTTTATACTAAAATGTTAAATACTGTAAAAGTTACTTTCTCACTTTCTGTAAAACTAATACTTGGACATTTCCAATTCGAATGGTCTTTTTACATATCTAAAATACATGGTCCTAATAATGCTTTCAATTTGACATATGTAACAAGGAGTAACATAGAATATAAGGGCATTTCAAGGAAAATATACACGAATATGAACATTTGATTTTAAGCTCAAAGACAGGGCCCTCCATTCTTTTGCAAAGTGTTAATACTGTTTTGTCATGTACTTATGGCCTGTATAGCGTTACAGAATATGTCGGCATGTTGCAAATAGTGTATTTAATACTATCAATAAATGACCTGTTCAATGATATTATTTATGTACTGACATTATAACATTGCCATAAAAAACACTTAGGACCCAGGTCACCAACAGACATATAACATTAATCTGGAAAGTACACACTGAATAAAATAATATTTCTACATTTTGATCTAACACAAATAGCCCAAAAAATTCAAAAACTAAGGAATTGGGTAATATTTTTAGGAATGCAAGTTTGGTGCATTCATAGAGAGTAATTATAACTTACAAAATATATATTTCATAATTTGTGTTCAACATCCATTTAGATAACCGCAGTAAGCATATGTATGTATGTCTACAGTGCACAAATGCACCATTATATGGATAATGCCAAATTTTGGTGATGACCTAAAATGTTGTAATGTAATTTAGTCTGAGAATTCAGCTCACCTTAGATATGTACAACATAATAAAATATACTTTAACTACAGAAACACTGAATGGTTTATTTAGGTCCTGTTAACATTTAGATCAATTAATTCCAGACAGGACAGATTATATGAAACTAAATAAATATTAATAAATCTAAACCAATATTATTAATGAAACTAAACAATATTCAATATCCCCCTTTTTATTAACATTCATTAATAATATAAAAAAACTATGTGGACTTCTTAAAAAAAAAAAAACAACCCAGAATCAAAATTTATAGGGTTAGTTAAGATTAGTTATTTATCTTAAAGAAAAAAATAAAATAAAATGTTAGTATCCAGTACATATCAGAAAAATGGCACATCAAATCGTATATTATGCTTATACTACAAACTTAGACACAAATAGAAACCAACAATAATGTAGATGTATTTCATTGGTAATGGTCATCCTTACTAAAATACTTAACAATAGAAAAAATCACCTAAGAAATATTTGAGTCCATTGATCTACCAATAGTATAAAAAAAATGTATGTCGATAAAAATAGATACTTATGGTTTCATGATAAAACTGCTTTGTCTCTCATATGCATATATATATATCGCCTATTCTAGGTTATTTTAATTGGACAGTTAGAATTGGACATATATATATTTACTTGTGTTAAAAATAAAAATAAACCTTTGTTAGTAATTTTACTAAAATCAACCATTACTGAATGATATACATGTACCATATTTAATTAACGAACCTAACTATAAATTGTGTTATATATTTAAATATGCTCAATTGTACCCTTTAATACCTTGACTTTTCACTAAATGTAAATGTTTGATTTTACATCTTTATTATCTAGGTGTTTCCGTCAGTACTTATAAACAAAAGAAATCAAGGCCATCAGGGTTCTGCTATCTGTTTACTGTGAGTGACTGCATCTGAATGTTAACAAAAAGTAAATAATCCTGCTTTGAAGTTATCGTTTTAGCCAAAGGCAACACCTCCTACTGACCATAGATAGCTATTGTTACAGGGCATTCAACATCCTGGGGACATCTTTCTCCCAGCTGTTCTTTTGTTGAGAAAATCAGTGTTTGAAAACATATTTAAAAAAAAAACATAAATAAAAATTAAAAAAAACTTTGTTCAGAAAAAAAACAAAATTGGATATATAAAACAAAATCTGAAACCCAAAATATCACACATACTCACACAGAAAATTCGGAGTGAGAAAAAAAAATGTTTAAAAAAAAAACAGGTGCCATACATAGGCCCTCATTCAATTGCAATTTGGCCAATTAAATAGGGCTCTAAATAAGCACATAACATATTTTTTTTAAAGAAGTTTTTAGTTAGTAAGAATCTATTCAAAAGCAAGGTTTTCACTAACTAAAAACTTCTTTAAAATAATATGTTATGTGCTTATTTAGAGCCCTATTCAATTGGCCAAATCGCAATTGAATGAGTGCCATACACGGGTTCAAAACAAACTAAAAAATAAAATAAAATTAAACCTATAATAAAAATTAAAAAAAACACAAAACACAAGTCAAGGCACAAAAAAAATGTCTTGTTTAAACCCTAGAATACGTTTTTGAGGGAGTAAAAAAAAAAGGAATGTTGCCAATGGAGTGTTCCTACAAAAATAAACAAAATTAATACAAGTGAATAAAATCTAGTTAAACATAAGAGAATCAAACACAATTTAAATGAACAAACTGAAACTCTAACAACTAAAAATTAAATTGTTTGCAAACAATTGTCCTATGAGCTCAGAATGGTACCACTTGGTTTTAGGAACTTATATTATATAATTTAGAGATTGCCAATATTTCATACTAATATTCATAGGTATTACTAAATATGTTGATACTCCCAATGCAGATTAAAATGAGTATTACTTCCCTGCAAGAAAAAAAACAAATTAAAAATTAAAAATTAGGTTAATTTCACAAATTTCAAACATGGCATCTCAAAATTCCTATAACCAACCATTTTGTGCTGTATACAAACAGCTCTCCAAGTTGGGTGCCAAAGAATATCTTCTATGCCCTTCATATTTGAAAGATTTTCTTTCAGTCTCATAAGGCTTTTTATTATGGTTCCAGTGCCCCTCTTTGCCATGATATCCCATAGCATATTCCTGGCCTGTTCCACATGTCCTGTACCAACAATACTTTGTCTTATGACCTACTTTCCCACAAGAAAAGAAAACATGGACACCATTAGTTGAATTTGAGGCGCTTGGAGGGGAGTGACCGGAAATGACGTGCTAAGCCGCGAAGGTCTGCTGTGAGCGGGTGAAGATGGCGTTTGCAGGCAAGCGAGAGGCAGAAATGAAGAGTCGTAGTGACTGAATAATACAGTGCAGTGTCTGCAGCCCGCACGGGTAACGCAGAGAGAGAGAGAGTGTGTCTCAGAAAGCGAGGGAAGCGGACCTGTCACTAAAGAAGCGTCCAACAAGCAGCACCACCAACACTAGCTCAGAAGGAGCGCTCTAGGAAGACTGGGGCTGGTGGCACTGGAGCAGGACTGTTTGTGCACAGCTTGAGTGGCCGGCGCTACACCAGCATAAAGTCTGTGTAAGGAAGAAAAGCAAGTCTTCAGAGAGCTAAGTAAAAATTTATTTTCTCTGCCTCTTAATAAAATGAAAATAAATCTAATGCATCAGTAGTAAATCTACCTTTAATATAAGAAAGACAACGTTTTACAAATCTCATAAGGACAATAAATAAAGCAAGATCGGTAGTAAAATGCTGAAGGCAGTATTGTAATGGTCCTTTTTTTTTTTTTGTATATATAAAACCAAGAAAAGGAATAAAATTGAAAGGACATTTACTTTAATAATAGAATTCCCTGCAAAGTTCAATAAGTGGACATTGGAAAGCAGGTGATTAGAAACCCACTAAGTAACTTTGATCTCTTAAGAGGACATTTTAATGAAGAGGTTTGATAAGAACCTAAGGTGGACACTTATAAAAAGCAAGACAAATACTCACTAAAAGTCCAATAAACAGGACTCATCCATAAGTGTAAAAAATATTTGTTAACATCAAACTCTAAATGATATAGAGGAAGGAGGGGAAAGGAGGAAATAAAAGAAAGAAGGTGAACAAACACACCATATACATCTAATAAAATGGCTACGAAAACTAAAGTGAAAGGGCGGAAAAGCCCTATCCTAGAACTATCCTCCTTTTTTTCCCCCTAAGAACCTTACAAATCCGACGCAAAAACAAACCCTGAAAGAAGGGCTGGACCAAAGTATAGTCCTCCCCTCCGTAAATCCAATAAACAGAGAATCTGAGAACCAGGAGGAGAACCTTCTTACCACAGGGAAAATGAAGGAAATCTTAAAGAACTTTCAAACAGAATTTTTTGCAGAGATAAAGGCTCAAATTATGGAAAACTCCAAATTAATAATAGAAGTGAATAAGAGATCTGCAGACCTGGAAACTAAATTTGACAAGCTAATTTTGGATCATAACATGTTATTGGAACAAACATCAAAAATGTCCACACAAATTAAAATTTTGAACGAGCAAACAAACAAAATGGAAGATAAATCACGGAAAAATAACCTCCGTATAAGAGGAATATCGGAAACTATAAAGAAAGAAGAGCTTCCCACATATCTTGGGGAACTATTTTCCAATATTACCCCTTTTTATTCACAATTGGACCAGAAATTTGACACAGTTCACAGAATCCCTTTACCAGCACACCTACAAAATAAGAGTCCTAGAGATGTGATCGTTAGAATGCACCATCTACCTACAAAGGAAGCAATTTCCAAAGCGAGCTATCCAAAAAAGACATTCGATCCACCATATGAAACGATACAAATTTTTTCAGATTATTCAAAAGGGACAATTAGTAAAAGGAAGGAATTTACCCTGATAACACAAGCACTAAGGAAATTTAATCTTATTTACAAATGGACCTTCCCAGTAGGATTATTAGTTTTACAAGGATCCACATGGCATAAGATCAATTCCACAGAAGAAGGAGAAGTTTTTTTGAACAACCTAAATTTGAAAGCTCATGAATTAAAGGATTCTTCAATGAAGCTGCAGTTACCAACGCCGCATTGGCAGAAGAAGAGATAAACATTGTTATAAGAAAGACATAGATGGACATTAAATTAGGCGATCACTGGTGCTAACTAAAGTAGAGTTTATTTAGGAATAACATAAGAGACTTATATCATTAAGATAAGACTCAGAACTGTTAACATCAAGACAGTGTAGTATAATTTATAGTCTTACTGCTCATGGTTAGAGGAGAGGAGAGGAGGAAGAGAGGAAGGGGAAGTAGAACGGGAGGGAAGAAGGGTAGAGGAGAAGGAGAATTAAAATACAACATATAAGTAATGGCACAAAGAAAAATAGTAAACAGGAGTCAAATCCATTAAGCAATCTCAAAACGTGTAATAATGTAAAAGATTTATAATAAGACACACTCTTTTTCTCTTTATCCTCTCCCTTCTTCTAATTTTAGGATACATAATAGAAATAATATGTAGATTTAGACAGATAAACAATTGTCTAAGATAGGGAAAGGTTATAGCCATCTTCACACTATACCGCAAACCATTTCAGAACAATGGCTTAACCCCTGCGGAACAGTAATGGTGAAAGGCTGTATCACAGCCCCATCTGTTCCAATAGTACGAATGTATGTATGAATGTAAGTATGAATGTTATAAAAGGAGTTTTCGGTCCCAAGATTAAAAATATAAATGATAAAGGAAATGAGGTTAGCCAAGTGTTTGGCTCCCAAGGTATATGGATCTAAAGGTTTTAAGTTGGAATGTTAGAGGATTAAATTCCCCAAGTAAAAGGAAAACGGTGTATAGACATTGTAAAATAGACAAGGCAGATCTAATTTTTCTCCAGGAAACACACTGGGGGAAACTTAATATACCGGGCATCGCAATAGGATGTTATGACCACAGACTCCACTCAGTGTGTGTGGAAAAAAAAGAGAGGTGTATCAATGCTCTTTTCCAATGAGCTAGAAATAGTAGAAGTAATGTCAATTATAGATCCTGAAGGACGTTACATTTTATGGAACGGCCAAATTAATAATCAGAAAATTACACTGATCAATATTTATGCTCCTAACGAGAAGCAAGGCAAATTTTTAAAACAAATAGGCAATTGAATTAAGAAATATGCACAAGGCCCGCTCATTATTGCAGGGGATTTTAATATGGTTCTCAACACAAATTTAGATAGATCTAAAAAATTGGTGGACAAAAATTTAAAAAGAGTTAGCAAAGCAACTCAAACATTTACTGAATGGATTATTAAAAACAATTTATTTGACTCCTGGCGAGTTCAACACCCAAATCAAAAAGAATTTTCATTTTATTCAACCCCACATAATATTTATTCACGGATTGATTTAATTTTAGTAAACTCCCGAATAATAGATAACATTTTTCACACGGAAATAGGCAAGATCGCTATATCAGACCATGCCTACACTATAGTAATAGTTGAAATTAATAAAGTAAAATTAGATAGATCACAATGGAAAATGGATGATTCCTTGTTAAAAATGGAAAAGAATAAAGAATTTTTAAAGAAAGAAATATCACAATTTTTTGATATCAATAGTCACACTGTCTCATCTTATTGCACGATTTGGAACACACAAAAAGCTTTTACACGAGGTTTGATGATCAAACTTAAATCACAGTTGATAAAACAGAGAGGTACACCATTAAAAAAATTATATATAGAGTTAAACAAATTAGAATCTAATTTTTTTTTTTTTTTTTAATAATTTTTTATTTAGGACGAGTCAATGTTTTACAACAATATAATATAACAAAGAATAGAAAAGTCAATCATGCAAATAGCAAAACATAAGCACAAAAAAAAAGTGAAGAACAGATCTGAGATATGCAAAAAATCTAAGCATTCTATCCTTCTCAGTCTATTAAATCTTCATAATCTAATAAATGTCCAGAGCTTTTAATAGAATGGTGTGGATGAAGCATATAAAAATAAACATGAGACACCGGCTCTCAGCTCCCCAACCATATTGATTTGGGCCAACTGAGATCCGGAATCCATATGACCCTCTATTCAATGATGTAACAAGACGTCCTAACATTTTTTTCTCTTTTTGATTATCAACCTGCATTCTTAAGTATGCTTGCTTTTAACTATTTTACAAAATATTTAGTTATCATTAAACCTCCTCAGCTTATGTTTACTTGTGTTACTAAACATAAAATAATCAGTACCTGCGAGCTCCTTCGTCATCACTCCAAAAGCCTCCATCCAGATGCGAACTAGCCATCCTCTCCAGCCGCCACCATCCTCCAACTTCCCAAACTCTTCTATCCAATCTCTATCTAGATCTGTATACTATATTTGGACACCAACCAAGGAGTCCACGTGTTAGTGAACCTGGGCATTGTATTCTGCAATGAATTAGCTATTCTCTCATTTATCATTATATAATTTATCTTTTTTACAACTTCTTTGATTGACAGTACAGAAGTTTTCCAATTTTTGGCAATGCAATTTTTAGTAGCTAAGGTCCAAAATTGCCAGAGTTCATTCTGTTCCCTAGATAAATCAGAATGTTTCATTCCCAAAAGACATGTTTCAATTTCGGGTCTCAAACTACTGTTTGTAATTTGTGCAAATAAGTCTATGAGTTCTCCCCATAGCTTCTGCGCAACGGGACAAGTCCACCAGATATGCAGGAAACTCCCCTCTGTTCTGCATCCCCTAAAACATTCTCCATTTATATCTTTATTAAATTTTGCCATCCTTTGGGGAGTGTAATAGGTTCTGTGCAATACCTTAATAGAGGTCTCAAGTAAACTATATGTATATGATCCCCTTGTCAGATTAGTGCAGATTCTTTTCCAAGCCGTGGCATCTAACTCCTTTCCCAGGTCCTGCTCCCACTTCACCATAAATTTAGTTTTTTGGGTGTTCTGAAACTCTATTAAGTGTGAGTATATGTATCCTAGGGTACCTGTCATCGAGGGTATCCTTTCGCAGATAGAGGACCATACTGTATGTGTAGGATTCCCATAAGTATGTATTACCGAGGAGATCCAGTGTCTAAACTTCCGATAGTTCCACAGCTCCCTCTCCGGAATTTGGAACCGGGGTATGATAGAAGTATGTGGTAACAAAGCCTCCGTGGAGAACCATTCCCCTATTCTCTTTAAAGGGCTAGTCAACCACCATGTTTTAGAATTTGAGCTAATAGTGGCCTCAAACTCGGGGAAGGACGTTAAGGACATCAGTGGTGACAGGGTTGGAATCAAGTTGCTCGATTTTTTAAGCCTATCCCAGGCCTTAAGGGTCGTAGAAATTATTGGATTAGTATGTCTGTATCTCATGTCTATCTTTTCTATCCCCCAGATCACCGTATCCCATGAGTGGGGTTTCATCTGCCAATTTTCAATAAAAGTCCACAGCGGCTGTAATTTACTAGAGTGTGTTCCCGGGATGCACGCCAGCCGTGCTGCTTGTAAATAAAGCCTCAGATTGGGACAAGAAAGACCCCCTTTTTGCCTATTCCTGTACATTGTTTTCCTCGCTATACGTGGTGGTTTATTACGCCAGATAAATCTAAACATTGTATTCTGGAATTGATCAATATCCTTCATACATAGGTTAATTGGTAGAGTTCGGAAGAGATAGAGAATTTTTGGGAGCACTGTCATTTTTATTGATGTTATGCGTCCCGTCCATGATATTTGATATTTAGAATAGGTCCTCAAGTCCTCAGTCAGCTGCCTAAGTAATGGTGGGAAATTAGCTTTATAGAGACCCGCCAAGTTTTTGGTAAGCTTAACTCCCAAGTACTTGATGGAATTTTTAGGCCATTGAAAATTGAATGCCGCCTTCAAAGTTTCTATTATAGGTCCTGGAACCCCTACCCCCAAGGCCTCAGTTTTTTCCTCATTAATTTGCAGCCCTGACATGGCCCCGAACTCCCTTAAAGTAGACAACAATTTAGGAATAGAGTTTACAGGGTCTGTTAGAGTGCATAAAAGATCATCTGCGAATAGAGAGCATTTCAGGTGGTGGTGACCTATCTGCAGACCCCTAATCTCCCCTTCTCCTCTTATCTTTTGAGCCAGAGGCTCAATAGCCAGAGCAAAAAGCAGTGGAGACAGGGGACACCCTTGCCTGGTACCCCGCTGGATGTTTACCAAAGCCTCTCCTGTCCCGGGCATTCTTAAATGAGCTTCAGGGTTTTTATATAGTGTCTTGATTAGGCGTATAAAGTTTCCTTTAATACCGAATTTATCTAACACTGCATAAAGGTAAGGCCACTCTACTGTGTCAAATGCCTTTTCCATATCCAGTGCTAACACACAAAGAGGTGTTTTTCTTTGGGAGGCCAGGTGTATAACATTCATGGTCCTACGGATATTGTCTACCGTTTGCCTATGTTGTATGAACCCGGTCTGGTCCTTGTGTATTAGTGTTGGGAGAAACCTTGCCATCCTATTTGCCATAATTTTAGTCAATAATTTAATATCCCCATTCATGAGGGAAATGGGACGATAATTTTTCGGCTCCAGGGGATCCCTCCCTTCTTTAGGGAAGATTACTAAGTTCGCCGTGCTGAGTTCCGGGGGCATAGATTCCCCCCTAAGTACAGCATTAAACAGACAGCTAAGATAAGGGGCTAGAATGTTCCCACATACTTTATAATAAGAGTTAGTAAAGCCATCCGGCCCTGGGGCTTTCCCTGATTTGAGACTTTTAATGGTTTCTAGTATCTCCTCTACCCCCACGTCCGCATTCAAATCCTCTATATGCTGCTCTGAAGCTTTAGGAAGATCACAGGAGTCCAGATAAGATCTAAGAGCTTCCGGGCTCGGATTTATTTTTGTCGAATAGATCGAATTATAAAAATCCCTAAATGTGTGCTTAATTTCGCTCCGACTCACTGTTATCTTCCCAGCCCTGGTTCTAATCCTAAGAATTCTGGACAATGCTGCTCTACACCGAAGCTTCCGTGCCAGAAAGGAATCAGGTTTATTAGCTTTGGAATAAAACAGCTGATTCGTCCGTCTCAGGGCACTCTCTGTCTTGTGCGAAAGCAAGGCGTCAAGTTCTAATCTAGTGTCATCTATTCTATGGCGAAAACTATTGGAGGGGAGCGTTTGATTCTGTAATTCTAAATCTCGTAACTTAGCAGTAAGTTCCTGTTCCTGACGTATACTATTTTTTTTTATGATAGATGCCATCTTGATACACATCCCCCTGATATAGGCCTTGTGGGCCATCCACACCCATCCTATATTAGATCCCGGGGTATTATTTAGCTCAAAATATTGTTGCAAATCTTTCTGTATCTGGCCCAGTAGCGCCGTATCCGTTAACATACGTTCATTAATTTTCCAGGAATATGGAGTCCTTGAGTCTCCTCCAAAATCCATATCCAAGGAAACTGCCGAGTGGTCTGACCACGGGCATACCAAAATTTCGAGCCCCTGGTTTGGTCAAAAAACTTAGAGGTTACCAAAATCGTGTCTATCCGTGAGTAGGTCCCATGCGTGTGTGAATAGTACGTGTATTCGCGACTATAAGAATGATGTCCTCTCCAGGCATCTACTAAGCCCATTCTGTCTAACACCCCTTTAATCTGTTGTAGTATCCGCGAGTATCTATTAGTGGCCTGGGAGCTCGAACGATCTAGTCCATGCTCTAATACAAGATTGAAGTCCCCCCCTATCACCACCAGACCATCTGACCAGGGTTCTACTTTTTTCAGCATGTGTAGTAAGCTTTTATGGGGTGCCACCGTGTCCGCGTAAAAGGATACCAGCGTAAGTTTAACTTCCTGAATTGTGCCCCGCAAAATGACATAATGCCCATCCTTGTCTATCAATTTGGAGTCTATCTGAAAGGGGAAGTGACGGTGAATAAGAATGGTGGCTCCCGCTTTTTTGGACCTTTGGGTTGAAGAGTGAAAAGTGGGATATTCCTTGTTTAAATACGAGGGAATATGATTCTTTGCAAAATGCGTTTCTTGCATAAAAATTATAGATGGTTTCATAGTTTGATAATACAGGAAAGCCTTCCTTCTTTTAAACTGGGAATTAAAGCCCTTGACATTGTGCGTTAAAAAACTATACTTCTCCTTCAAAACTCTAGCCATTTTTTTCCTGCTTCCCGAGATAGTTTGGTCTAAACCTCTTACCTTGATTTAGTGATAGCCAGGCTGGATGGGGCGACCAGAGAGGCGCTTGAGCCAAAACAGAAGGCTCCTTGAAGCGGTTGGAGTGATGAGAGTTGAGCACGCAATTCTGGAAATGAAAGAAATAGCAAGAAAACAAGTTAACAGTTGAACAGTTCGCAATAAGATCAATATCTTTGCAGTTATCGAGGAGTACTATCATACAAATTATCTTTAATACACATAACTTCCTACGCCAGTCGTAAATCCTGGCTTCTAGGGGAGAGAGTAATGGACCTGCCATTCTCAAATATAGCCCCGTTAGGAAGGGGTAATAGAATTCTTTGAGGTACAAAAAATTCCAACTAAGGAGAGGAGAGGGGGGATACCCTCGACAATACAAATTGTTTAACTAACATTAGAACTAGCAGCCTAGTAACTAGCTGAAAAAGAATAATCACAACTGTAAAAATAAAACAACATTATTGAAGAATAACTGGTTCTCCAGACACCGAAATCCAGATAAATAAGTCCCATGCATCAGTAAGAAAAACTTGGGGCTCAGCTGATTTTCTTGTTATTTTTTTGTCTTTGTCTGTTATTTTTGCCCTGTATTTCCAGAGTCTGTGTAATTATTGATCATTGAGTTCCTTCCAACTCTGTGCAGCTCCTCAATTCCTCTCCGCGAGTCTTGGAATGTCTTTCTGGAGGGATAGTCAAGGCCTCTATCATGTCAGCCTCTCCAAGTCTGTTTTTACTCCTGAGCGGGACCGGGGTCCACTGTCTATTAGGGAGAGGATTCAGGGTCACACGCTGACTTTCAGGGTCTCTATGGCCACCATCCGATGTTATATGCAGCATTTGTAGCAACGACTGGCAGTCTTCCAAATTGTGGACCGTGTGGGTTTTTCCCTTATATTGAAAAATCAGGGCAAAAGGGAAGCCCCATCGGTATTGGATACCATGCTGGATGAGTACTCCCAATGCCGGTTTCATTTCTCTTCTCCTGGTCAACGTGATAGGAGAAAGGTCTGCAAACACCATGAGCTGAGCATCATCTGGCCCTCTAAGATCCAAGATCTTTCGGGTAGCAGCTAGAATTAAGTCCCTTGACTGTTGTCGGGAGAATCGGACAATCACATCTTTAGGGGTATCCATATTACGAGAAGCTCCTAGCGCCCTATGCGCTCTTTCTATATCAATGTCCGCTTCTGCCCCTTCTGGTAAGATCACAATAAGCAAGTCCATAACATATCTTTTCAGATTCATTATCGCTTTAGGAATCCCCCTTATTCGTATGTTATGTCTTCTAGACCGATTCTCTAGATCTTCATACTTGTCCTCTAGAGCCGCTATGCGTGACGCGTGGTGATGCGTCTCCCTCCTGTCTCTATCCTGTGCTTCCAACAGTTGGTCAACTGTTTCTTCTAGTTGGTGGGTTCTTTGACCTAGGTCCTGGATGTCTTTCCTGATTGCATCCACCGTTTTAGTCGTGTAAGCTTGAAACAGTTTTTCAATTTGTGCCATCGCACTCTTGGATAGATTTACATCAGCCTGGGCTGCGTTTCGTGTGTCCTCCCCCTCCGATTCCTCAGAGGGGTCAGATCTCACCTCGCCAGGAGTTTCAGGGGGTTTGCAGTAATCCGTAATTCTCTTAAGTGGAAGGGATTTTTTGCTCTTTCCCATCTTGGGCTGCAGTGGACCCGCCACAGAATATGAAGTGCTGAAGTTGCCGCTTAGGTGTATGCCCCTTTCAGGGAAATGTTTTTGTTGGAATGGGATTCCGGCTTGTGATTTAACAAGTTGTGGCGTGCTGTGCTGCTATGCCATGTTCTGTCAAGGTCTCCCCCCGTGGATCATATTAGACCTGCATTACTCTCTGTCCACATGTAAACAATGTTCAACAAGCAAGTAAAGTAGTTGAGTTGATCTTAGCAGTCAGAGACCTTGTTGGTTTGCAAGTGAAGCCTGAAAGTTGCAGCCCTGAGAAGTAGTGCCAAACTGCCTTGCCAATTATCACACTTGTCATTTGTGTCAGTCTTTGCTTCCTGGGTATTACTTATACACTGCCACTTGTAGGTTTAGAGCAGTCAGTAGTGCTGGCAGAAGTAGTTTAAATGTAAATGTGGCATATGTAGATATCTCTGAGCCTGCAAATCAGCTGTTTACTCACAGTTTTAGGGTCAGGTTGTAGTTGCTCTTTAATCACCACAGAGTCCCAGATGTAGTGGTAAGAAGGCCTTAGCTTCTCCTCTTGGCCAGCAGCCTAAGATGGCCGCCTCCCGTTTTCGCGGGCTTTTTTTTGTGTGGGCTTGCCGCCCTGTGGGCTCCAATTCTGGGTACAGACCCCCCAGCACCCCTCCGGCCGGAACCAGCCGTCACCGGACCCTGTTAGGGGGGCACTACCAGGATTTTTGGGTGTCTGCAGCTCCCTGGCTGCAAACCGCAGCTCTCTCCGTGTGGAGAATCAAAATGGCCGCCACCCGGTCTCCCTGGGTCAATGCCCGGCCACCAGCTAGTAAGGGCCCCCTGGTCAGACCTCACCACACTTCTTAGGAGCTCCGATGCTCCGATCCTCTCTCCAGCAGTCACCTCAAGTGCCTCACAGCATGGGGGGGTGGCTCACTGCAATGGGGACGCTTCTCCCCGTCTGTCTCCGCCGTGGAGCCGCTGTGCCTCACTGTATGGACCCGAAATTAGGTTCCAGGGGATCCGGGTCATCCCCTCTGCCTCCCCAGTCACTTTGGGGCTAATTATGGGACTTTTAGGGCGTTTATAAGCCCAATTGCAACTTTTAGTGCTGGAGCTCCAGACAAACGCGTCCAGCTCCTTGCAGGTACAAGCTCCGCCCCATCTAATTTTTTTTTGAATGCACAACCACATATTATGGCAGAGATTAAATTAATACGAAACAGAATAAATAAGATTAATCAGCAAATATCAGATAGCGCATTATGGCGCTTCCAACAGATATATCATCATCAAAACAATAGAAACAGTAAATTATTGGCTACCCAAGTAAAAAAAAAAAAGGAAAAAAAAAGAATAGTAGTCTTAAAAGATAAAGGAAGGTATATCTCCTCACCCAAAGAAATTGGCCAAGCCTTTTTTAATTATTATCAAGACTTGTATAATTTGGAAAAAGATACTAGTTTTTGTAATAGAAGAAATTCAATCATTCTTGGATGGTATTCAATTACCTAAATTAACAGAAGGTGATCGAGAAGAACTGAACGAACCAATTACTATCCAAGAAGTTCTCCAAGTAATTAAACAACTGAAACCTTATACTACTCCAGGACCAGATGGATACACTAATGGTTTTTATAAAAACTTTGATCAAACATTAAGTCCTCACTTAACAGATACTTTTAATGAAATTAAGAGCACAGGAGCAATTCCAAGGGAAATTATAAAAGTTGCACTTATAATGATTCCTAAACCCAAGTTAGACCCGCAGTATTGCGCTAACTACAGACCCATTTCACTATTAAACGCAGATATTAAACTGTATGCGAAAATTCTGGCTCTTAGAATCCAGAAGTTCATTGAAAAATTAATAGCAATAGACCAAATGAGATTTGTGTCAGGCAGACAAGGATCTGAGAATATTAGAAAGATTATGAATTTAAGCGAAATCGCGAGAGCCAAAGGTACTCCCACCCTATTCTTGTCCTTAGACGCCGAAAAAGCGTTTGACAGAGTAGGGTGGGACTACATGCGTTTAACGTTATCTAAATTTGGGTTTGGGGAATTTGGTGCCAAAGCGATTGGGGCCTTATATAGTTCCCCTTCAGCAGAAATAACAGGTTGGGGAGGTAGGACAAATTCATTCGGAATATCTAATGGAACTAGACAGGGCTGCCCCCTCTCTCCCACCTTATTTGCGCTGATGATAGAACCATTAGTGGAAGCTATTAGATCATGTCCACAGATCTTTGGGATTAGGGTGGGAGAGAGGGAGTATAAACTAGTCTATACGCAGATGATGTTGTCTTGTCACTTACCCGTCCAGAAGAATCACTTCATCATTTATCAAAAGTAATCCAATTATATAGTAAAGTTTCTTACTACAAATTGAATTATAAGAAATCAGAAACCCTTTTTTTTTACTTTTCAGCAAGTTTGTTGTCTCAACTGAATACTATATACCCTTACGACTAGAATTCAAAATCATTTAAACATCTTGGAATTGTATTTTTGGGGAAAATTACAGGAAATGGTGGATAAGAATTATAAAGAGCTATATGTTAGGTGTCAAAATATTATAGGTAATTGGAGAAAAAATAGATTTTCCTTTTTGGGTAGAATCGCAGTTGTAAAAATTATGATTCTTCCAAGAGTCACCTATATTTTGAGATGCATCCCATTTAAGATCCCTAGACGCTGGTTAAAAAAACTTCAAAGCATGATTGATTTTTATATACACCACTCCAAATATATAAGGCTGAAAAAAACAACCATGGGAAGAACTTTTTTAAAGGGAGGAATCTCCTATCCTTTATTACATCCCTACCAAGAAGTTAATGGTATAGTACAGGGGTTAAAGTGGCTGGAAACAGCAGATAAACTCCCTTGGATGCAAATAGAACAAACATTAATCCAAAATTGGCATTTATCAGCTTTGGTATTTAGAGAAAAACTCCCTTATAAGGATCTGGTGACTGGGTCACTGGTGGTAAAAGAAATTCTAAAAAATTGGAGACGGATTAATAAGAAAAATAAGCTGATCCCGGAGGGCAGCTTAATGACCCCAGTAAAAGCTTTGCTACATATAAATATGGAAGGCATTATAAATGACTGGAAGAGCAAAGGGCTGGTTCAGGTTAAAGACACTTTAATCGAAGGAGCTATTGCTTCCTTTGATCAGATAAAAAATAAGTTTAACATCGCAGTAGAGGGATGGCTAACGTATGAAGCTTATAGAACCGTTTGCCGCCAATTTAGCATTCCTCTACAAATTGGCAAAGAATTAAACTCTATAGAAAAAATTCTTCTCAAATTGGAAAAAAAACATCTAATATCCAAATGTTTTAATATCACCAGATCCTTCGGAGAACAGCCTAAAACCAAGGGTATGTGTCAATGGGAGAATAACTTAAATTTAGCACTAGAGGTAAAAGCCTGGGACACAACTTTAAAATTAACAAATAGATTTATTAAACAAACAACATACAGAGAAACGTTTTTTAAAATAATCAACAACTGGTATTTTACACCTGTTAAAATTGCACAGATTTCCCATATCCCTTTGGAAAGAATGGAGAGATTGCGGTAATACTGCTCATTTATTACATATTTTATGGGAATGCCCGAAATTAAAGTTTTTTGGGGAAAGTTGTTATGATTTTTTGTCTGGTATTGTGGGAAATCAATTTCCTTTCAGGGCAGAATGCAGCTTGCTGCATATTTTTCCAAACAATATCGTTATGGAGAAAAAAGCTTTTGCCATTTTGACTTTTTCAATAGCAAAAAATATATTAATTTCTAATTGGAAAGCAAAAACTGCTCCAATTTTTGCTGATACAGTTTGGAAAATAAAACACATCCGAGAATTAGAAAAAAATTATGAACAAAAAGGTTTTACCAATGTTGATCCACTAAAATGGAAAGTATGGGACCAAAAACAGGGTATAATTGTTAATATCAAAACTCTAGAGGGGCTGGATGAGGTTTGAAAGAGAGAGAATGGAAATGTATTTAATGTAAATAAAAAATATTTGTTGTAAATACCTTATTGATGTTATTTCAGTATGTTAAAATTTGTTTTTTGCAAATAAAAATATAAACAAAAAAAAAAAACAAGAAAAAAAAAAAAAAGTTGAATTTGAGGCTGTGTGGTAACCTAAGGCATTAGTAGTAATGGGGACAAACACAGATTTTGCTGTAGCACCAGTGTTTCTTCTCCAGTCTTCTAACAAAATTAAAAAATTTGAAAAGCTGCGTGCATTGCCTAATATATTCTGGTTTGTAAAGTCCATGCCTTTGTATTTACCAGCAAGTATTCGTAGCATCCTGGGATCCCCTATATCTAAGTCAGGTCTATGTGTGGCTTTACAGTAAATACTATGGAATTTGGAACAAAAAGCAAATGGATCCTCATTTGGTTGGGGCACAATAGTATTTAAGAACGATGTATCTATAATGTCCACACCTGACAACTGTAAAACCTGATCACTGCGCTGTGCTTGGTCAGCCCATACTCCATCTTGCTGTAGCAGATGTAATGATTTGCTATAATGTGGGGGTAACCATATCTTAAGTAGCTGGAAAGCAGTTTGATCATCGAGGCTATATTGAGCCACATGCTGTTCAAAGGTGACCAGATTTACCAGCATATGGACACTTGGGTCAAAAGGAGGAATAAGGACTTTGATCTTTCTGGCATATTTCTTAAACGGGTCCTCTGCTGTAATTACCTGAATAGAGGGGACCTGTACATTCATCACTCTGGGCTCTGGGCTGTTACTGTTTGGACTTGCTAATCTACCTGAGCACACTAGAATACATTCTGCACTGTCTGCATTTGTTACTATATTAATGGCTTGGCATGTATTGCGTTTGAATCTTTCCTCCTCCATTTTGTTTGTCTGTTTCAATACCGTATGTATTTGCACTATGGGATCTTCCAGGCAATCTACAATTTCACCATTGCAAAACTCGGTCTTAACTTCAGTAGCACAATTACATTTCACAGGCCTAACATTTTCTGAGGTAACATTAGACACAGGTGGAATCTCTAACTTTTCTAAAGCACATTTGTACTGTAATACAAGCTTTGCTAAATTACTATTATACTTCTGTTTCTTATACACATTTTCTTATTTTATGAACAGCATCCTCAAACTGCTTTAACAAATCATTAAGCAATTCTAATGCACTCAAATTACCTCTACACACATATTCTATTGTGCAATTATCTGCAAAACTATTAATTACTTCCATCTCACCACGATGACCAGTTGTGAAGCCCCAGTGTAGTCCTCCTCATGGAACGGTACCTCTGCGTAGAGTGCCTCTTGTCCTGGGCGCACCAACCAATTTTCTTTAAACAGGAACGGTTCACTGGCCTGGCTCAGCCAATGTTAAATATAGTCCTTTTTATACTGGAATTCTAACCGTATATCCTGACCAGTTAACTTACATCTGACTGCTATAAGAACTCCACATACACTGGAAACTTAGTTAAAGGGTTTATTAACATACAAGAGTAGTGGTGAGATTGGCATCTGAAATACAAGGCTCTACCTATATAATACTAATGTGTTTAAATACTAATGTGTGTAAACAAGAGTGTAGAGTATTCCTCCTGATTCCTCTGTTCCTTTCCTAAGATAATTCTACCACCCAGCAAGTCCATTTGGCCAAGTTATACACATCATAGCCAAACCCTGGGATTGTCCCAGCCATTCAAATCTTTCATCAGTGAATGACCCCTGGATGTGATTCTTCATTGCACCTTTGCTCCACCTCTTGTTTCTTGAGTTGATTCCCATGCTGTGTGTCCATGATGCAAATTCATCCCTGAGGCTTTTAGTACTGACCATTTGTTGTTTGATCACCAGCAGGGTGTCATTCGGGAAAGTTAGCTTTCCTTTGTTCCTTATGACAGATAACATCACAGATAACTGGACATCCACAAGCAAGACATTCAAGCATATTAACCTCTTCAGTACAGCTCCAGAATTGGTTAATTACTCATATATTTATAACAGTCAGGTAGGATGGCTTTAATTAAAATGCTGATCATGCCCAAGATAATGTATGTCTTTAGGAGCATTCCACAAGTGGTGCTGTTATATGTTATCAATCGCTTTCAAAGAATAATAAACAAATATATAAATAATAGTAAGAAACATTTTTGAATATAAGCATTATAAAGAGACAATTCGAAAGAGGAGGCTTAGCGCCCCCTTCGGTACTGGACATACATAACGCTTCCTTATTAAACCAATTATTGGGCTGGAACCTAGCTGCCAAAAATCTAAAAGGTATATATTGGAGAGGGATCCTCTGGGGGATTTCCCTATTGAATTACTTCTGTGGCTCTCAAGATTGGATTTAAATCTAGTTGTAACATGTTTTGGAGGTATAAGCTCACAACTTAAAAGCTGGTGTAAGAATAGGAATCTTTGGGGCCAAATTGCATCTCCTTCATTGGTTTCCCCTCTAAGCCTTCTGCAGTATAACAATAAAAGCATAGATATACAGAAATGAATCACCAATGATATCCAAAAATATAGGAGATCTATATGAAAATAACAAACTAGTGCCCTACCCTATTTTGTTACAGAAATTTCAAATAACTAATATTACATGGTTGGAATATATGGCAATTACAACTGAATTGAAGCTAAGTGGCTTTACGTTGGATAAACATAGAGATTATTCACCTTTGGAATAGATCATTGTTAGGAGCCAAAGCACCCATGTTATCTCCAAATGTAAACAATTTTAAGTATAAGAGAGGAATCATTAAAAACCAATAGAATGGTTATGTGGGAACTAGAGCTGGATTGTATATGGTCTGAAGAAAAATGGTTTAAAGCATGTAAATTAACTAAGGAAACTTCTGTATGCATGTCATATAGAGAACTTTACACTAAATTAATAGAGAGGTGGCACTTTGCTCCATCTACTATGACAAAAATAAATCTACTAAATTCTGAAAAATGCTGGAGAGAATGTGGAGGGATTTGTTCTCACTCCCATATATGGTGGAGCTGTCCTAGGATACATCTCTTTTGGAAAATGTGTATTGACCAAATTAGGTTAATTACTAATGTAGAGTTACCAATGAGCCCAGTTCTCATACTCCATATGTTCTCCAACATATCAACTATACAATATACTAGGTTGATCTCTCATATCTTAATAGTCTGTAAATGGCATATAGTTAAATTATGGAAATCAAAAGATATTCCCTTATGATTAGATATCAAAAGAACTGTTGAGTGAGATTGATAACTGGAAAAAGGTCTTCTACGCTATAAAATCCAAAAGGAAAAATTTGTAACAAAATGGGCTTTTTGGGATGAGAAAAATGTATAAATGTGGGAGAACTCTACTTAATCGCCAAATATTCCATTCAACCAGTGTATCTCTATGTTTATACAAAGGAAATTAATCTAAAAAATGGCTGAACAATGATATTTGTTTTTTTTTGTTGTTGTCTGTAATGTTTGTATTTTGTACTTGGTAGTTTGAATAGTACGGTGGAAGGACATTGTAATTCATTTTTTTCTACTATGTATTTACAAGTATATATCATGCTGTTTTTATATGAGAAAGGAAAAAAACAATTAAAGAAATGTCAATAAAAAAAAAAAAAAAACATTACTGTAATCTAATTAATGCTCTCTCTCTGCCAGTTGCACAGCACACACAAAAAATATATTAACTGCAAATGAACAATAATGGGTCTGCCTGTTTCTGTTTGTTTTAAAAAACCTTTACAATTAATTTCAACAACAATCTTTTATGATCTCACATTGGATCAATTTCACGTGCCAGAAACCTTCATATCACTTGCTAAAGTCTTCTAGGGAACTAACTTTACACAGGAATTATCCATTCTTTCCAATTCCTGTTTCTACCTACAATATTTTCCAAACTAACACACTCCTATACACCTGAAATCTTCTCTACAAACATTCAATCACGTACTAAACTCACCTAAAGATTCCATTATAACATGCCATAAACAAGAGACATACCACTTCATTCTCTTTTTCCCTCAAAAAATAAAAATAAAAAATCTCAGCGCTGAGCTGCGTACTATGCCAGATTTCAACGGTGGGAGGGAGGCTCATCCCTGTGCTTTACTCTCCCTAAGTTCTGTGTCTGGGAAACTGTCAGCTCTGTACAGACAGAAATGTAATCTCTACTGGGTAACTATATGAAAAATAAAAAGCAATCTTTTACGATAACCAGGAACAGACAAAAATAGCAAACTCAGAATAGAAAACATGCATGTTTAACAGGAAGGAATAACACTTTTAAGCACAAAAACGGAAAATACACCATCTTCAAAATAAAGCAAATGGAAAAAAACATATAATACACTATGCACTAAAAACCTAGCAAAATGCTCCATTGCAAAATATTCACACCTTTTCTTTCAACTAAAAAATTTATACCACACACAGAAATTAACACAGAATCAAAATCGAAACTTCCAAGATACAAGAAGCAGGGGGGCGGCAGGGGGAGCTCGCTGCTACACTATCTCTCTACTGCAAAGCTGTCAGTAATTCTTAAAGCAACATGCAATATTTTTAACAGAACACAAAAACAGCATTTTCTTAGCAATACAACAACAAATAAAAACAATAAAGCTTAGAACACACAGCATGCGCTCACACACAGTTCTGATTTCACATCACACACTTCCACAAATACAAGCACACTCTAAATAATGAACAAAACAGAGGTACAAGCCCCCCTTTCTCTCAAGGTCTTACACCTCACTGCACATAGCACTCACACTCAATTCTCACAACACATACATGGGCCCAAATTTGGCATCTTGAGAGGGTAGGTAGCAAGTCTGCACTCTCTCCTTCATCTACTGCACCGCACCGGAATCAGCCTAGACAAATCCACCTGTGAAGAATTGACTCTGCTGGGTTTTGAACCCTGGTCCCCAGACTGCTATACCTCTTCCCTACCACTGCGCCAGCCTGCCTTTTGTGAATTTCATTGAGATCTGATAAGCTTGACTCTGCTAGCAATAGTATCAGTACCTAAGTCTCTTCAGCTGTGTCTGGTCAGGTGTCTGGTCCTTGGCCTATATAAGGCACTTCCTGTCAAATGTACCTTGCCAGATTATTGTGTGGTTTCTGATCACTTCAATAAAGCTTGTTCCTGTTTCACCTACAAATTGCTGAACTGGATTATTGCTGACCTTGGCTGCTGGTCTCCAAAACCTTGTGATTCCATATCATTACACCACCTTTTAAAGGTAAGGTACACCTAATCTGCCATTTATAAGTAGCAAACCTCACACGCCATTAAAGGAAGGCCACTTCTCTGTTAATCTACATCTACACTGCTTCTTAATATAATATCTCTTTAGGTACAATATCTATTAATATCTCTTAATCGAAGTTTTAGTAATTAACACCTCAACAGGTAAAATATATCTTAATCTATTCTATGTCTCTAAATTTGACTTAATATCACTAATCAGCATCTCTAGGTTATCAACAACAAACCAAAAAATCGTACCAGGTTCCAGGTAGAGGTCAGTCTGGGTGGGGTAATTTTGCTTCAACTCCATCCGTCACTCTTACAAGCTTCCAGGCTCCCATGGAAGGGACGCATGACAAGCAATCCTACAAACAGATTTACACCAAGGCGGCTCTGCTCACCTTTAATTTTGGCCATGATCAGTTGTCAATCATCTCCCCCACGAATTCCTGAAGCTTGGGGTGTTATTTATGTACAGTTAGTGAAACTCCTGCTGGCTCGCTAATATGTAGAAGAAAAACATATCCACAAACCGACATTCTACTTCAAAACGCAGTCATGATATGATAACAAATGAGTTTTATTATTTTCTTATTATCGGATTTTATTTGGGGCAGCAACAACTTAGGTTAAATATAGGTAAATATATACAAATCATAACCTTTTATAGTAGTTCCACAAACAGAAAATTATCTGACCATTACCTCCCACCTTCTAAGCCAATAAAAGATTGTTTATATTTATAAGCCAATTAATAATCAGACACGTACCTAGCACACATTAGCATGCATGTATGCACAGATCACCTTATTTTTACAATTAATACGCAGTAAACACCTTACTCCTTGAGTTGGGCCTTCCCTTGACTATTGTTATGCTCACACAGAACATTTTATTATGGCTTAGAGGTGTTATTTTATCCTAGTAAAAATTGCTGATTCATAGAGAGACATAATTAACTGTTTCAGAGCTTACATTTAGCCAAATACTAAGGGTACTACAAAGGTAATAAATGCTATATATATATATATATATATATATATATATATATATATATATATATATTTATTTATATATATATATATACTAAATAATGTATGGATATTTGTATTTCTCCACAACATTAGCCATTTGGTGTTGGGAAGGAAAGTTTTCCTCTCCGGGGACAGAAGAGGTTTATCTGTGTTGCAGAGGGTTGCCTTAAGGAGGAGAAAAGGAAAGAGTGGCTTTAACGGTAAGCAGTTATAACACTATAGATTTTTCTCCTTAAAACATAGTGAGCACTGAACTGCCTGGGGTGGAGAAATCTCTCCTCTGTGAACCCCCAGAAGGAGTGTTAAACAGATTGTGCAATGAAAATGGAACAAAGTGTCGAAGCAATTGAAGCAATTTAACATTTACAGTTCTAAGGTCTCAAGCGAGCACAAAAATAATAACTCCAAAGAAAATAAGTGCATGCTTAGTTACAAAATCACACTACTAACAGTAGAATATAACAAGGTATGCATACTTAGAGAGTTTATAGAAGGTCCAGCATCTTATTACAAAAAAACTTTCAGAACCAATGGTGCATATTACTAGGCATTCCTACCCTCAGGCAGAAGAAAGTACTTTGGGAGAAAGGTTTTAGGAGCCTGTTGAGAGGTACTTAATCTTCCCCTGCTTTTGTGGACAAGTCTTGCCTGCCAGTGGGACTTCCTGTTAAGTTCAGGGATGTGTTTTCCAGCTTGTCAGGTGCATTCCTCTGCGTTTATTTTTATACATTTCTGGCCATTCTCGTGTGGGCCTAGAAGAGCAAGCTTGTTTCTGAGCTTTAAAGACCTCTTCCTATGGCTCAAGGTCCAACCGGTGGAGAAGTTTGGCGCTTTTTGCAGAGAATGGGAAGAATAAGAAGATCCATTGTGTTGGAAAAGAAGAGAGCAAGGATTTCCCCATCTATAAGGTATTTTATGTTTATCCAAGATTGCAAGAGCTGGTTTCATGGCTCTTAATTTTTACGGGGTTGCTGGAGACAAGTCCATGTAAATCTGAAGGGAGGAACTGTCAGGGCCCTTTATAGAGGGTTTCTTCCTCGTTGCTGTGAGAATGAGGTCCCTGGTTCTCTGTCTCGGAAAACCGTACAATTACATCTTTGGGAAGCTCTTGGTTTTTGGAAGCTCCCAGGGCTCTATGTGCCGGTTCGATCCCCCAAGCATTCTCTGGGAGGTCTGGTAGTATATTGCTGAGAACCCCTTTAAGTATTGAGTGAGATCTGGGACAGATCTGGGGATACCCCGAACTCTGATGTTATGTCTTTGTGGTCTGTTCTCCAGGCCTTCAATCTTTTCTTCTAGACTAGTGACCTTCCATGGCAATTTGGGAAATCTCAGCCCTGCCATCCTCTTGCATCTCCAGGATTTGGCCTGTTGTCTATTCTGAAAGGTTTGTTCTTTTACCTAGTTGTAAGTCTTTTTTAAGGTCTTTTACTGCATGTGCAAGGTGGGTTTGTAGCATACTCTATATTCTGGCCATCGATTTGTCAGAAACATCCATGTTGAGATTGGAATTTGTTGAAGCTTCTTCAGTGTTTGAGGTGTCTGAGTGACCAAATGCTGAGTCATGCTAGGGAGAGGCGTTCAACTATTTAAAATGTTCTGGGATGATCTTGGTTACAATGCCTCTCTTAGACTTGCCCATCCTGAATCTCCAATAGCAAGAGTTGTGCTGAAAAGCAATGTTTTGAAATTGGAGTTAGCAGGATACACGATATCACTGTGGTGCTGTTCCATAAATGTAAACATCAGTGCATTATTAGGTAAGATGACCAGTTTTTGGCTGTAGGTTCAGTGGTTGCTAAGGGCCCTCATTACTTTATTCCATTTTCATAGAGGAGGTATCTTCATGATTAAATTATCTTGTTTCTTGACAGGGGTAAGGTAAACTATTGTTTTCTTTACCACTTAACTGCTGTTAGGTTAGGGTGCCAGTTAGGTTAGGCTTTTGAGTTAATTTATAAAGCTTTGCTGCTTTGTAAAATTATATTATGATATTTTGAATGTAAAATTAGATCAGATTGTAAGTTTATGAGTTTCCCCTCTTGTAATATCATTTGAAAATAAGCACTTTGTATGTTTGATTTAAAGCTAAAAAAAGGGTGTCCCATTCTTTTGCAATGTGTTAATATTGTTTTTGCTGTGTACTTAACCCCTTTATAGCACTATGTAATATGTTGTTGTTGTTTAGTCGTTACAATTGTATTGCCTTTCTGTAACCCTATGGACTGCAGTATACCAGGCATCTTTTTTGGCAAAGATACTGGAGTGGGTTGCCAGTTCCTTCTCCAGTGGACCCCAATTTGTCTAACCTCACTGCTATGACCTGCCCATCTTTGGTGACCTTATATGGTATCTCTCACAGCATCGTTAAAGTACACAAGCCCCTTCACCATGATAAGGAAGAATATATAAGGGGAATATGTTTGTGCGTTACAAATAAAGCATAATAATAATAATACAGTGGTACCTCGATTCTCATCATCCTCGGAACTCATCATTTTTGATACATGACACGTCTCTCTGACAAAAAAAAAAAAATGCAAGAGACCAAGATCAGTCTGTGCCTGCAAAAGACCAACAACAGACTGTGCCTAAGAGAATCAAAGTGCAGCCTGTGCCTATAAGGACCAAAGTGCAGCCTGTTCATATAAGAACTAAAGTTCCAAGCAATAATCTCTCTCCTCCTCTACATCGACAGCAGCCCATTGGGTCCTCAAGTCCTCTCAGTACAGTTAAAGTGAAGATAAATTATATTTTATTTTTTATGTAATTTTTGTTTTTTATTTATGTCTGTTTAGTTTTAAGGTTTTGTATCCAAAAACAACACCATCAGTTCAAAGTAAAATTGATCCCTATGGAAAATGCTACCTTGGAACTCAACTTTTTTGGTACTCAATCTGCCGTCTGGAATGGATTAAGGACGAGTTCCAAGGTAACACTATAATCAGATAAGAACATTTCAATGATACTTCGTTAAGTGTGTTAAAAAAGCAACTTCTGTATTGTATAAAATATGCTCTTTTTAATGCATGATAGAAAGTCTGGAGGTACATTCATTTGATGCCCTGATCCAATATTTTCAGATAGATCTTGAGCTCACTATGTTTGCTAAAATTATATTTACATAAAATTGGCCCTTGAATTATTACTAAAAATGTAAAATTATTTAATGAAACTGTATACTTGTGCAGTATAACATATATTTTGCCTCAAGAGAACATTTTGTCTGTAGTAAAACATATAACTTGTTCTTCATAAATAACTGAATAAGAGAACACAAAAAGTATACTTAAGACATGGACAATGTTCTGTTTTTATTTCTGTTCTGATAAGTAATGGAAGCTTTTAAAAGAGGTTGTTTTTAAGAACTGTATGTCCTGAAAAATAGGTTGTTTGAAATGGAAGAACACTTACTACAAATTAACTTTTTAACCTACCTTTTGGCTTGTTGTTTGATTGCATATATGTTGGGCTGTATAGAAATAATGTAGCTTTGATTCATATCATAGGAACTGGATTTCTCTACGTTCTCCCTATCTATCTCAAGCATAATTAAACTCTCGGTTGGCTGGCTATTTGGTGGATATGTATTTCATAAATTAATATATGGAATAAATAAAAATCTGGGGGATAGAGTATATATACTAAGGGCCTCATTCTATTAGCGGCCGCAGCCGTTGCGGGGCCGCAAGGACCGGCCGCAAGCTATTCGGCTATTCTATTCCCTTACGGCCGGAGGCTCCGGCAGGCTTGCGGCCGGTGCCTTGCTATCTCTTGCGGCCGCTCGCGCCAGAGGAAAGCCTTTGATCTAAAACGGCCGCAAGAGTTTCGGCCGTAAGAAATTCCTATTTGCAATTCAATTGCTCCGGGAAACCTCTCTGCAAGGCTAAAAGCGAGCCGCTGCTTACTTGCAGGAAAGAGGTCCCGCTAGCACCAATTAAGCACATAAAATAGCTCAAATAAAGCCATCCTGCACTTTGAGAAGACTATAAAGGGATTTTAGGTGTTAGAAAAAATAGCACATAATTATCCTATACTCAAATCCGTAAAATATTTTATTTTTAATATCCGTAAAATATCCATGTAAAAAGTCCAGAGTGCTTGGAGCACCTCAGACCCGCCCACGCCGCAGCCGGAAAATAAACAGTTAATTTGAACTTGGGTTTGGGCTGATGTGCAAGCTTGAGAGTGGGTTCCTTTTAATCCTCATGTCCCCCAATATGATCCCTAGCATTTACAGAGCTGTACAGTGCAGGCTTGAATTTATTTTTGAGTTTTTATATTTCACAGCTTACGGCCGGTTCCAAGATATGCGGCCGGCCGTAAAAAGGAGATCCTTGCGGGGCCGTATAATAGAATCGCGAGTTAACTGAACCCCCGCAAGGAATCGCAGCCTTACAGCCGATTTACGGCCGCTAATAGAATGAGGCCCTAAGAGTATATATAATCTATCCCCCACAAGATTTTTTTTTTTATTCCATATAATAATTTATGAAACACATATCCACCAAAGAGCCAGCCACCCAAGAGTTTAATTATGCTTGAGATCCTCCCAGCTTACATTATCACTGATAAATTGAACAAGTCACACAGAATATATATATAGATATATGTATATAGAGAGAGCTATATGTATATATAACTAAATAAAAAACTATATATATATATCACATAAATAGTTGTCATAATTGCGAGCTTGTCGGTCACACTATGTTAAAAATTACGTGCTTAATAGTGCGACAAGCAAACTCGCAATTCCGACAACTATGCACTGCGGGATGCACATGCGCATTGTGCGGTGGTAGTGGAGCATGCACATTGCGCTTTGGGTTTTGCAAATGCGCATTGCGATGTCCATTGCGATGCACTGCGATGGAAGAGGGTGAGGAGGAAAGGCGACACAGGGGAGGGAGAGGGGGAAAGGAGACACAGAGGAGGGAGAGGGAGGGGGAAAGGAGACACAGGGGAGGGGGGAGTGGGGGGGAAAGCAAACACAGGTGAGAGAGTGGGGGGAAATAAGAGGGGGAAGGAGGCACAGGAGAGGGAGGGGAAGGGGGAAGAGGGGGAAAGGAGGCACAGCAGAGGTAGAGGGGGAAAGGAGACACAGCGGAGGGAAAGGGGGGAAAGAGAGGGAGAGGGGGAACAGAGGTACAGGAGAGGGGGAAAGGAAGCACAGTGAAGGGAGAGGGGGAAGGAGACACAATGGAGGGAGAGAGTGGGGAAGGAGACACAAGGGAGAAGAGAGATGGGAAGGAGACACAAGGGAGAGAGAGGAGTCAATGACATGAAGTGGGAAAAAAAGCCACGAGAGGGGGAAGAGACACAGGGGAAGGAGAGGGGGGAAAAGACACATGGGAGGCAGAGAGGGGAGAAGAACAGGGGAGTGAGAGGGAAGAGACAAAGGGAAGGGAGAAGGGGGGAAGAGACACAGGGGAGAGGGGGAGAGACAAAGAGAAGGGAGAAGGGGGAAGAGATATGGGGGAGAGGGGGAAGATACGGGAGGGAAGGGGGGAGAAACACAGGGAAGGGAGAGGGGAAAGAGACACAGGGATGGGGGAGAGGGGGGAAGAGACGGGAGGGAGGGGGGAGAAACACAGAGAAGGGAGAAGGAGGGGGAGGAAAAGACACAAGTCGCTAGTGTATATCGAAAGAGTGAGGTAGCAGTGTAATCTAGATGAATAATCAGATTATTCTACATCATTTTGTGGATCGAGTAAATAAATTATTGTGAGGGGCTGGAAAGGAACCAGTGGTCTTGGTACATATTGTTAGTAAGTTAGTGGAAGATGAAATGTCCTAAACAATTACTTTAGATACCTAGGTAATAAGCTGAAGGCAAGGGCCTCCAAGGTAGTATTTTCTGAGATACTACCAGTGCCACGGACTAGCCTAGGGAGACAAAAGGAGCTTAGGGATGTTAATGTGTGGCTAAAAAAAGTGGTGCACTAAGGAGGGGTTTGGATTTTTAGAGCACTGGGCTGACTTCTCACTTTGGTACAATCACCACAGCAGGGATGGATTGCACCTTAATGATGATGAAGCTTTTGTGCGGACTCTCCTATCCTCCCCTCTATCTCTTTCATCCTCTCCCCTCTGTCTCTCTCATCATCTCCTTCTCGGTCTCTCCCATCCTCTCCCCCTCTGCCTGTCTTAGCTTCTGTCTCCTCTGTCCCTCTCGTCCTCTATCCCTCCCCTCTCTGTCTCTCCCATCCTCTCCCCCCTCTTTCTCGCTCATCCTCTCCTCTCTCTGTCCCTCCCATCCTCTCCCCCCTCTTTCTCTCTCATCCTCTCCCCTCTTTGTCTCTCCCATCCTCTATCCCTCTCTGTCTCTCCCGTCCTCTATCCCTCTCTGTCTCCCCCATCCTCTCCCCTCTCTGTCTCCCCCATCCTCTCCCCTCTCTGTCTCCCCCATCCTCTCCCCTCTCTGTCTCCCCCATCCTCTCCCCTCTCTGTCTCCCCCATCCTCTCCCCTCTCTGTCTCTCTCATCCTCTACCCCCTCTGTCTCTCCTATCCTCTCCCCTCTCTTTCTCTCCTATCGTCTCTCCTATCCTCTCCCCTCTCTGTCTCTCCTATCCTCTCCCCTCTCTGTCTCTCCTATCCTCTCCCCTCTCTGTCTCTCTCATTCTCTCCCCCCCTGTCACTGCCATCCTCTATCTCTCCCATCACCTCTCCACTCTGTTTCTCTCATCCTCTCCCCTGTCTTTCCCATTCTCTCCCTTCTCTGTCTCTCCCACACTCTCCACTCTGTGTCTCTCCCATCCTCTCCCCCCTATGTCTCTCCCATCCTCTCCCCTATGTTTCTCCCATCCTCCCCCCGCTCTATCTCTCCCATCCCCCCTCCCTATCTCTCCCATCCTCCCCCTCTGTTTTTTCCATCCTCTTAACCCTCTGTCTCTCCCATCCTTCCGGCTCTCTGTCTCTCCCAACGTACCCCCTCTCTGTCTTTCTCATCCACCCCCTCTCTGACTCTCCCATCCTCTCACTTCTCCCATCATCTCCCCCCCATCTCCCCCATGTCTGTCCCTCCCATGTCTCTCTCTCCCCCTCTCCCACCATCTTATCTCAGTCTTCCTGCGGGATCTGCTAGCTCTTTCTGTGCTGGCTCTTCCTCTGCAGACTCCTCCCCCTGGCGCCTCCTCCTTCCCTGAAACAGATGAGAGAGCCTTGGAGGAGCAAGGAGCTTGAGAGAATGGCATACGAGTTCCACTGCCCCAGGTAGGGGCATTTTTGCGGCCTCCAAAGAGGACCCGCCGGGGTGCTATATGCCCCGTGAATAACTCTTCCTACGTCTCTGAGGGTTAGTATAGTCAATAGGGAGGTATTGCTAAGTAACGCAAGTATTGTGGCAGGCACTTCAAAACTACAAACTAATAAAAAAATAAGGTGTATGCTGGCTAATTCCAGAAGCTTGCCAGGAAACATGTTTGAGTTAGAATTATTAGCAGTAAATTAATCTGGAAGGTTTTAACTTATTTTGGAAAGATAGGGGCAATGGTAAAAGAGAAGGAGGGATATATCTGTATGATAAGGCTGAATTTAAGCCTATAATCAGAGAATATGTTTATGGTGGAACTAGCGGTAATGTTGAATGTTTGTGGTTATAGTTAAATAGCGGAGAAGCAAATTCTAAATGAATATTGATTGTAGTATGCTACAAACCCCCAAATATAATTGATAGCGAGAAACTGCAATCATTGTTACAAATTGGAAATGCAACTAAGCATTGTCAAGTTTTAATAATGGGATATTTTAACTACCCTAAAACAGACTGGATGAATGAGACCAGCAGTTCAGCTAAGGGAAGCAGGGTCTTACGTACACTCAGAAATCATTATCTGGCCCAGTTTATAGAAGGGCCTACTAGAAATGAAGCTCTTGGATTTAGTCATCACAAATAATATTGATATTGATATGCTATCACATGTTGAAATAGGGTAACCTTTGGGAAACAGTGATCACAACACAGTCTCAATTGAGATTGAATTAAAAAAAAATGTAACAAAAACTCTTAATTTTAAAAGGGCAGATTATAACAGTCTAAGGGCAGCAATACAAAGTATAGACTGGGGTAAAAAAAACCTGGTATATACAAGGGAGGTACCAGTGGTTGGGACAATGCAACGTAATGGGGCTAAACTGCTTTCACCAAATAATAAAAAACGCAGGAAGAAATCCAAAAAAAGGTTGGAAAAAATAAATGTTAGTAAAGCCCCAGGTCTTGATCAAACACACCCAAGAGTACAGAGGGAACTTGGTTTTGTAATAGACATGCCATTATATATAATTTTACAAGATTCACTCAGCACAGGGTTGCTACCAGATGACTGGAGAAAAGCAGATGTGATACCTATATTTAAGAAGAGAGCAAGAGCAAATAGCGAATTATATACCAGTGAGCCTGACTTCTGTAGTGGGGAAGCTTTTAGAAGGGTGAATATGGGATACTATACAAGAATATGTCTATTTGAACAGGATTATAAATAGGAGACAGCATGGTTTAGGTCATGTCAAACAAATCTAATTCGTTTCAATAAGGAGGTTAGTAGGAACTTGGATGAAGGGAACTCAGTGGATGTAATCTTTTTGGATTTTGCCAAGGGATGCAGGAATTGCAGTAAATATCTGCTCATGGATTGAGAGCTGGCTAAAAGACAGGAAGCAAACGGTTGTGGTAAATGGAACATACTCTGATTGGACTAATGTGTTAAGTGGGGTTCCTCAGGGTTCAGTATTAGGTCCTCTTCATTTCAACATATTTATTAATGACTTATAAGCAGGACTGGAAAGTAATATCTACATTATTGCAGATTACACAAAGTTGTGCAAGATAATTAAATCAGAAAAGGATGTACTTTCCCTCCAAAGGGATTTGCATAAATTAGAGAAATGGACAACTAAATAGCAGATAAGATTTAATACAAATAAATGTAAAGTTCTGCATCTGGGAAGGAAAAATAGCCATACAATTTATAATCTTAATGGAGTAAATTTAGGGTTATCAGATATTGAAAGGGTTTGGGAGTGCTTGCGGACAACCACCTAGGTAACAGTACCCAATGCCAAGCAGCAGCTGCAAAGGCAAATAAAATATTAGAATGTATTTAGAAGGGTATAGAAGTAAGGGAAACAAATATAACTAAACAAATCCCTAGTACACCCTCATTTGGAATATAGTCTACAATTTTGATATATTTTTTATTAGTATATATACAGTATACATATTAGTATTGCTTCTGACTTGACAAAGAGAGTTCGCTCTCAAAAGCTCTTCATAATCATTATGAATATGTTTGTCCAATTAAAAAGCTATCACTATATACTTCAATACTCTGATTATTCATCTCTCTCAGATATACACACATGATATAGGGGCAGGAGGGAACAGACACAGGGGAGGGAGAGGGGGAAAGAGTAAGTAATGGAGATAATTGCTAAATAAGCTGAATGTAGCGATTTTGAAACAGTGATTGTTGAAAATGATCGTATGCTTAGCAGAATACATGATTTATGGTTACAAAGAGAAAAGCAAAATAAGCAAATTGATAAGAAAAAAATGGTGTTTAACCAAGGAGAGAAATAAGTTACAGAATTGTATGAAATTGTTAATGTGTATTAAGAACCAGATGCATATAGCTATAATGGGGAGTATTCCAGTTGCCGCAGTTACAGAGACTAGTCAAGAAACAGACTGTTGTCCAAAATGTGGCATAAATACAGAGTATGTGAATACTTTAGAAGATAATTATGATGCTAGGGGACAATTAGTAGCCTCACTCAGAGCATGTTTATCTGATCAGCAACATCAGATTGCAGTAATTGATAGTAATGAGCCAGCTTGTACATCAGAGGAAGAGGGTGGATTACATCTTGTAGAAGAAGAGCAACAAGTAACAGAAATAAATTATGTAAGGGACAGTTCGGATGTTAGTAGGACTATACCAGACTTAACCCCTCATATAGTAAGATCTAATCCTCAGAGTTTAAGACACGTACCAGATGCTTCATATTCAACACCATGTGAGAGAAGAGAGAGAGGAATTCTATAACATCACAGGCATCTGCAATAATCAGGCAACAAGACCGAGATAAACCAGTGAAACAATTGATAAAGTTTAAACCATTATTCCCACAATACGATAGATAGGTAGATGTGTTGTCCAATATGTCTAATTTTGAGTCATCTGTGAAACAGTACATGCTTTCTCCTAAAGAGCCATGTGTCTAGCATCTAGATTAGAGGCCCCAGTTAGTGGTCCAAATGATAGCAATAGAGATTGGTTTAAAGAAGACAACTGGGGTACAGAAGGGGACAGGTTGAGAGCTGTATCTAGGTTAGTCACAGGGAACAGAGACTTCCTTTGCTAAGATGGGAGTAACTGTACAGGATGACCCATGGGTGTTTGCTTCTAAATTTGAGCAAGTGTACAGACTCACACATAGAGTGCCCCCAGATCAGAGCCCATGTTACAGTATCTAGTAAGAAAATTTACTTATTTGGACCCTAGCATACAAATGATGGCAGAGGAGAAAGACACCATGGAGGCTGTGCTATGTATTATTGGTAAGGCACAGCAAAACATTCTAAGGAAAGGAGTCACAGGGCCACGTAAAATTGTAGTTGTGACTACTAATGAAGGAAAACATAATCCCTTGGGAATTTCCTTCAGAAGGATTTGTAATTATTGTAATAAGCCTGGACACAGATTCAGAGATTGCAGGCTGAGGATGAGAGAGCATAGGCAAAGGGAGGGATGGCAGGCACATACATCAGAACCTCCAAAGGATAGGCAGGATCAGAAGTTTTCCTTTAGACAGGACAGGCATAAACCTCCAGATAAATCAGGACAGGAATATGCCCCCAATACCAGGCCTGGGAATAATCTGTATGGGGCAGCACAGGAAGCTTTAAGGATGATGATGGTAGGGATGGATAGGAATCAAGAGAGGCAGTATGAGAATAATTCCTTATCTGACTGACTAACACTAATTACACAGCAAACTCACTATTTTTTGGGACACATTCGTCACAGTGCCTTAGAATACCATCTTAGACAGAAATATTTTTGTCCAGAGTTAGCAACATCAGCTCAACAGTGTATTTAAGAATTCCTTATCTCTGCTCAGATAAATCCACGCCCTAAAGGACAAAGAACAATTCTCCAGAGGGTATCAGTAGCTGATGGTCCCTGGAAATCTATTCAGATTGATTTTATAGGCCTACTTCCACTATCAAAGGGAGGTCTTAGATATGCCTTAGCCATTGTGGATACTTTTCAAAACGGGTGGAAGTTATTCCTCTTAGGCGTAACACTACACAAGCTACTGCAAAAGCATTATGGGAACATGTGTTTTCAAGGTGGGGTTTTCCTGAACTCATTGAGTCAGACAGAGGTACACATTTTACTGGACAGATAATGCAAAGCCTCTTTGCCCTACTGGGAATACAGCAGAGATTCCATGTTCCGTATCACCCACAATACTCGGGTATAGTAGAACGCATGAATCGAACCATTAGGTCTAGGTTAGCCAAAATGCTTACACAATATGGTAATTCTTAGGTTGCACACTTACCCGCAGTTCTAATGGCTATTAGAGCTACACCTGCCACTGCTACTAAATGTACTCCCTATAAGCTCATGACAGGGAGACAGGTGGCTCTAGGCCACCCAGGTGATCCTCAATTGTCCACTCCCCTGAGAGAAGCCGTGTCAAGAGACCAATATCTCTCCCAAATTCAGGAGCAGTTAAGATTACTGCTACATTTTACTGACTTTAATATGGTCCCAACTGATTGTAAAGTGTCATCTAAAATTCAAACTTTGTTTGAAAATGGGGGAATGATCATGGTTAAACATTTTAATAAAAATTCTCCATGGGATGCAAATTGGGAGGGTCCCTATGTCATTCTAGATACATTAGATACTACAGTGCTTAAGGTAATAAGATCAAACCAGAAAGGCAGACTGGTTACAAATGGGTCCATGTGGACCAATGTAAATTGTACAAAGGAACAGAAGTCCCAGATGTAGATATTTCTGCTAAGAATTGATACTAGTTTGATCTTTTCAGATTTGGCAACGAGAAGTCAACAAGAAAGATGTCAATGCATTTGTTTTTGGGGATTTTATGGACAATGATATTCATATGTAATAATCAGGAAATCAATGGACCACAAACTACCTCTTCCACAAGACAAAGAAGATCAAGTCATACACAGACGATCAAGGCATGGACAAAGATATGGAGCAATGACAATTTGGAAGAACCATGTTTTGATCAACTGACTTTAAGTGGGGGTGGGATTGTGGACATTGTTGGGACAAAAAGCCATAATAACATTAGTGGATTTTGGAGGGACAAACTGGGTAATAAAAGGAACTGGGAATGTGAACGGACAAACTGGGGAAAATGGACAATAGGTCTGATAGGTGAAGGTATTAGGTTTTCCCTTAATTTTCAAAACCCTGTTATGTGCATGAATCAGCAAGGGTATAGCATAACAAAAGTGATCACTGAGAACATGACCAAAGAGGGTGTAAAATTGGAGGTAGTGGGATCCAACCCGGGTGGACAAGTATGGCTAACATTAACAATAGATGAGGGGGGGGGGACCTACAACAGTAGCCCCTCCTCTGACCTATTTTACTACACTTGCTCCACCAAGGGTGGATAACTATGCTGACAATCCCATGTGTGGGGATAAGAAAGTACATTCCAGTGGTTCCTTTCAAATTAGTGCTATTAACTCCACACCAATATTGAGGGATGCTACATTTCAGCTGATTTCATGGAGAATAAGGTTGACAGATTGACTAGTTTCTAAACACTTTCAAAATTGTTCCACAATTACAGCTACTATGGAAAGGTCTTTAATTAGATGGGTAATGGGTACCAGAAAAATAAGTAAGAGGGATATTGTGGATACAGTGTTGGGAGGTGTAGAAACTGGTCTAGGGGTTGTGAATTCTATTGATATTTTCAGTCTGACTACAACTTTACAGTCTGAGGGTTTGTTAAATTCCAAAGGGTTACACACACAACAAACCATTAATACACTTGTAGAGGGACTGACAAAAGCAGTGATAGATATACAGGGTCCTGCTATACAGCATGTTCAGGAGATATTGGTTTGGGTAATTGGGAGGTTAAGGGAAGTGTCTTGGGATTTTGTATGTCTTTCCATGCAAATCGAGCTATCAACTGATTTTAAGATCCTGGCGCAAGCTATGGATATTAACCATAACCCTTTGGGAGGTTGGAAGCAAGCTGAAATTAACAGGTTTGCTTCTGACCACAAAGAGTTATGGGTGAACAGTTGGCTGGGTTGCAAGGGAAATATATGCAGAGCTAATTCATTAGTACCAACCAGGGGAACATACCAAAACATTTACCAAATGACATCATTGGGAACTCCAGTAACAGAATCACAGGGGTTACATCATGAGTTAGAGTTTCCCAACTTCATAGTAAATGGTACCACCATAGAACAAGTAGATGTGGAAGGTTGCATGAGATTCCCCACCAAAATCTTATGTCTACCCAATCAGGTTAGAACAGTATTTGATTCATGCTGGCATAACCATTCATACTGCCAAGGGTTTGTAGAAAAGGTTAAACCCCAAGATATGATATTCCCCTTAGGACAGGGAAATGTGTGTTTTGTTTTGTTGAAACCAAGGGATGAGATACACATATGGTTTAAACATTGTATATCTATGGAACAGATTACTCAGGGAATTTACTGTGTCATAGACTATCTGGTGAGAATAAGTTCACAGCAGTTTAATCTCACAGTTTAATCTCACATAACCTACAATAAAACCCTGGGGTCTCCTCTGATTGTACCAATTGTATCAGACTACACAACATGGCAGAAATGGGTAATGCAACTTAAAGATGATCATATACTGCTCAAACACCTACAAAATTTTCACCATCAACAGCAAGAACTCCAAAGGATTGAACATACCTTTTCTGATCTGTCAAGAGCATCCTGGTGGCAGAAATTAGTTAATTCATTTTCAAAACACTTTTTATGGGGTTCTGCTTTTATGAAATCTTATATTACATCCATTCATAATTGTACTAATCTTGTCTATATTATGTATTATTGTTCAGATATGCATGTGTTGCTATCTAAAATCCATGATAGCACATATATATCATTTGTACTATGGTATACGTATTGAAACAGCTCTAGTAAAATAGCAGAAACGCACACACATAGCAGGATATCTATATATAGGAACTTTTCAAATGAATCATATACTCACTCTTCTACTCACTCTTCTTAAGCTTCTATTGGAATTAAAAGGTACATGTGTCTTTCATTGCCATAGGGGGGATCTAAAACACGCCTAGCATCAGAAGTAGAGAATAATTACCAGCTTTAATATAAAGCTGAAAGGCTATCTATATTCGTTCTTTTTCTCACTCATTTAGAGATTACCGTGCTCTGAACAGTGGATGGATTTGCCGAATGACCACATGATGGTGATGGATTTGACTAGCACAGTCTAATCCAGAGAATTAGCAGAAGACCATATATGGTATTCTTGTACGCATGGGTGTGTGTAACTTTGAAAACTGGATTTCTCCAGTTTTCCATGTGGCCGAAGGAATCCTTTGTGTGGACAGCTGACCAGTGAGGGGACTTTGTGAGGGACATGTGACCTAACTGACCAGTAAGAAGTAAAGGACATGAGTATGGGGGTGGGATTCAAATACAGGAATAAAAATAGAATACCAGGCCCTGGCAAGCTCTCTTCCTTGCATCTCTTCTCTCTTCACTACACTGTGAAGGCCTGGTAAAGTATCATACTCTCATACACACACATGGACATAATTGGTAGCTTTAGAATGCCTTTCTGCTAAGCTAAGAGATGTTGTTTCCATAGTATTATCATGTATTATTAATGTATTTGTATTAATTATTGTATTCTAATAAATACACATTTTGTAACCATTAATCTGTAACGCCTCTTGAATAAATATATATGAATTTGTTTTTCTGTGGAAGGCAAGAATCTCATAGGATGAGATTAGAATAATTATTATAATCATAATTAAAATGATTATGAATAATAATATTGTAATTCATTAATTAACCGTTTTTATAACACCCCTTTTCAATTGCAAGGCCGCACTTGCCTTCATACCAGCCGTAAGTCTGAAATTTGCAACAGTTACAGAGCGATTGAATTGAACAAGCCCGCAGTTACCTGGCTGAAAGCCAAAACTGTAAACCATGCACCCATAATAGCATTTCAGAGCATGATCATGATCAATTAAGCAAGTCTGTAACTACTGATTTACAAACAGCCAATAGTAAATGAGACCGTCATCATTACGTCAGTAAAACATGGAGGTTAAAAGTCAATCAATTAGGGTTAAGAAGTCCGATATGCAGTCGTACTCGAAATCCAGCAATGTACAAAATAATACAAATGAATAACGATACTGTTCTAGTCCATGTGGGTGGCCTGATATGCATTAACTCCTTGATTCCCAAGATTAATATAACACGGAAATGAAACGTAAAACAAATCTTTTTTTTTGCAGATTTGCGAGCTTGAGATCGTGCAAGTAATTGTAATGGCTTTCATCACTTTACCTGTTTTTTAAAGTGCAGTATTGATTTTATATTTGCATTTACAGTGCAATGATCAGGTGTTTAACCCACTTGCCCCTTTCTGGTACTTGTAGGATTTTCTTCCACATTTGCCATTTACGGGTCTGAAAACATTGCTGACTTGAGGAATTGTAGCAATAGAATATCGATTTGCCATTGTAACGGGCTTGAAAGACCAAAGGCTTGGATGGGTTGGAGTTATGATTTTGACAAGCACAGGGATTTTCAGCCTGTAACCCGCAAATAGCTTGGGGGTAGCTTAAAGACGCCAATTGAATAACAAATTAGTTTACAGGTTCCATTACGGGCTCCAGTAAATAACAATAGCTTAATTGAATCGGGGGCCAATTCGTCAGTTGGAGGGGGGCTATTGCATGTTATTAAAAAAAAATAACATACGGATGTGAGTGCTGGGCCCTAAAAAAGGCTGGGCACTGAAGAATTGACACCCTCGAATTGTGTCGTTGAAGAAAACTGCTTGTCCCTTGAACTGCAAGAAGATCCAATAAATCAAAACGACAGGAAATCAAGCCAATAATTCTATATATATATGTATAGACTTATAGGGACACAGGTGGGAGGATGTTAGGGTTAGTGTAGCACATTCATGATAAAGGTATATGCAAGTGAGCTGGGTTATTAACACATCTGATAGAGGGGAATTAGTAGTATATGAAAAAAATTGTTTGCATGAGAAAATACCAAAATAAACATTTATACCGTTACCCTGAAGTTTGCTGAATTTTTTGCAAACTATTTTCTATCAATGTTGACACCCCCTAAAAATCCCAGGGAAAATTAGCATACATAATACATTGTATCTTTTTGGTCTGTGAATTGAGCTGGCATCTTTTCTTTAGATTTCTGTAATAACCAGAACAAGGTCTGTGTCCCTTCATTCACTGATTGTTTCCCCCAGCCTCAGTGAATTGCCCTGTGACCTCACCCAACCCCAGTGAATTGCCCTCCAGCCCCAGTGAATTGCCCTGTGACCTCCCCCAGCCCCAGTGAATTGCCCCATCACCTGCCCCAGTCCCAGTGAATTGCCCTCCAGTCCCAGTGAATTGCCCCATGGCCTCCCCCAGCCCCAGTGAATTGCCCCATCACCTCACCCAGCCCCAGTGAATTGCCCCATGACCTGCCCAATCACCAGTGAATTGACTCATCACCTTCACCATCCCCAGTGAATTGCCAGTGACCTCTCCCAGCCCCAGTGAATTGCCCCTCTGACCTCCCCCCAGCCCCAGTGAATTGCCCTCCAGCCCCAGAGAATTGCTTTGTGACCTGCTCCAGCTCCAGTGAATTGCCCCATCACCTGCCCCAGTCCCAGTGAATAGCCCCATCACCTCCCCCAGCACCAGTGAATTGCCTCTTCACCTGCCGCATCCCCAGTGAATTGCCCCGTGATCACCCCAAGCCTAGTGAATGGCCCCTGTGACCTCCCCCAGCCCCAGTGAATTGCCCCATCACCTGCCCCAGCCCTAGTGAATTGCCCTCCAGCCCCAGTGAATTGCCCTGTGACCTCCCCCAGCCCCAGTGAATTGCCCCTGTGACCTCCCCCACCCCAGTGAATTACCCCATCACCTCCCGCAGCCCCAGTGAATTGCCCAACCACCAGCAACAGCCCCAGTGAATTGCACTGTGACCTCCCCTAGCCCCAGTAAATTGCCCCATCACTTGCCCCAGCCCCAGTGAATTGCCTGGGACCTCCCCCAGCCCCAGTGATTTGCACTTCAATCCCAGTAAATTGCCCCTTGACCTCCACCAGCCCCAGTGAATTGCCCCCATCACCTGCCCCAGCGAATTTGCCCTGTGACCTCCCCCTGCCCCAGTGAATTGCCCCTGTAACCCCCCAACCCCCCAGCCCCAGTGAATTGCCGGGTGACCTCCCCCAGCCCCAGTGAATTGCCCCCATCACCTGTCCCATCAAACACTTACCCACACACACAATCACACAGTCAGAATCACTCTCACACATACACACTCACACAGACACACTCATTCACACAGACACTCACACAGACACCACACACTCACACAGACATACACACACACAGACATACAGACTCACTCACACAAACACACACACTCACTCACACAGACATACACACTCACTCACACAGACACACACTCACACAGACACATACACTCACACAGACATTCACACACTCACTCTCAGTCTCTCCCACTCACACACTCAGTCTCCCACACTCACACTCAGACTCTCACACAGACACTCACTTAGACACTCACATCAGACACTTACCCACACAGACCTACTTACAGACTCGCTCTAACATACACACTCACTCACACAGGCTCACTCACACAGACATACACACTTACTCACACAGACTAACACACTCACTTACACAGACACATACACTCACACAGACACTCACACTCTAATGTTCACACAGAAACTTACACAGACCATCACACACTCACACTCAGACTCTCACACTCACACAGTCAGACTCAGACACTCTCACTCAGACTCTCACACAGACACTCACTTAGACACTCACCATCAGGCACTTACCCACACACACATTCACACAGACTCAGTCACAGACTCACTCTCACATACTCACTCACTCACACAGACATACACACTCACTCACTCACACAGACATACATACTCACACACACAGACACACTCACACAGACACACACACTCACGTATATAGACTTACACACTCACTCACACAGACTCACACACACAGACATACACACTCACTCACACAGACACGCACACTCACTCACACAGACACATACACTCAAACAGGCACTCTCACACTCACAGACACTCACAGAGACACTCCCACACTCACACTCAGACTCTCCCACTCATACACTCAGGCTCAGACACTCACACAGAAACTCTCTCACTCACTGACACACACACTCACTGACACACTAAAAAAAAAATTTTTGCAAAAATAGTTTGCTTTTTTTCATGCAAACATTTTTGCTAGGTGGGTTATAATGCTCCTCTACAAGATGCATTTATAACCCACCTCACTTGAATATGCCTTTAAATAGTAAATAGTGTTTGATTGCTATGTAGACTACTGAGTTTTAGACTCATACAGTTACAGTTGCAAGCAAAAGTATGTGAACCCTTTGGAATGATATGGATTTCAGCACAAATTGGTCATAAAATGTGATCTGATCTTCATCTAAGTCACAACAATAGACAATCACACTCTGCTTAAACTAGTAACACACAAATAATTAAATGTTACCATGTTGTTATTGAACACACCATGTAAACATTCACAGTGCAGGTATAAAAAGTATGTGAACCCGTAGACTAATGACATCTCCAAGAGCTAATTGGAGTGAGGTGTCAGCCAACTGGAGTCCAATCAATGAGATGAGATTGAAGGTGTTGGTTACAGCTGCCCTGTCCTATAAAAAACACACCCCAGTTCTGGGTTTGCTTTTCACAAGAAGCATTGCCTGATGTGAATGATGCCTCGCACAAAAGAGCTCTCAGAAGACCTACGATTAAGAATTGTTGACTTGCATAAAGCTGGAAAGGGTTATAAAAGTATCTCCAAAAGCCTTGCTGTTCATCAGTCCACGGTAAGACAAATTGTCTATAAATGGAGAAAGTTCAGCACTGCTGCTACTCTCCCTAGGAGTGGCTGTCCTGTAAAGATGACTGCAAGAGCACAGCGCAGACTGCTCAATGAGGTGAAGAAGAATCCTAGAGTGTCAGCTAAAGACTTACAAAAGTCTCTGGCATATGCTAACATCCCTGTTAGCGAATATACGATATGTAAAACACTAAACAAGAATGGATTTCATGGGAGGATACCACAGAGGAAGCCATTGCTATCCAACAAAACATTGCTGCACGTTTACAGTTTGCACAAGAGCACCTAGATGTTCCACAGCAGTACTGGCAAAATATTCTGTGGACAGATGAAACTAAAGTTGAGTTATTTGGAAGAAACACACAACACTATGTGTGGAGAAAAAGAGGCACAGCACACCAACATCAAAACCTCATCCCAACTGTGAAGTACGGTGGTGGGGGCACCATGGTTTGGGGCTGCTTTGCTGCGTCAGGGCCTGGACGGATTGCTATCATCGAAGGAAAAATGAATTCCCAAGTTTATCAAGAAATTTTGCAGGAGAACTTAAGGCCATCTGTCCACCAGCTGAGGCTCAACAGAAGATGGGTGTTGCAACAGGACAACGACCCAAAGCATAGAAGTAAATCAACAACAGAATGGCTTAAACAGAAGAGAATACGCCTTCTGAAGTGGCCCAGTCAGAGTCCTGACCTTAACCCGATTGAGATGTTGTGGCATGACCTCAAGAAAGCGATTCACACCAGACATCCCAAGAATATTGCTGAACTGAAACAGTTCTGTAAAGAGGAATGGTGAAGAATTACTCCTGATCGTTGTGCACGTCTGATCTGCAACTACAGGAAACGTTTGGTTGAAGTTGTTGCTGCCAAAGGAGGTTCAATCAGTTACTAAATCCAAGGGTTCACATACTTTTTCCACCTGCACTGTGAATGTTTACATGGTGTGTTCAATAAAAACATGGCAACCTTTAATATTTTGTGTGTTATTAGTTTAAGCAGACTGTCATTATCTATTGTTGTGACTTAGATGAAGATCAGATCACATTTTATGACCAATTTGTGCTGAAATCCATATCATTCCAAAGGGTTCACATACTTTTGCTTGCAACTGTATATGTTAGGCAGGCTGAAAGAGCATGTTAGAGCTAGATCGTTGTGGGCAATAACTAGTCACTAAATTTTACCTTAATTTATTTTTTGCAGCAGCAGCCATGTAATATTTCCGCAAACTTGCTTTAAAAAAATCCTGTCGAGCAAAGGCAACCGTGTCGGTGATTCTGTGAAAGCCTAGTAACTGAGCCCTTAAAGGAAAGTTTTCTGGAGTTCAGTAGGAATATAATATTGTAATGTATCTATTTACTTATATGTAGTTTATTTTATGAAGGAGTGCTTATAAACTCTGTTTTTTTCTGCCTAAAATAACACAATATTTACCTTTTTGGGTCTGCCCTCTGTGGCTTATGAATACATAGACTGTGAAGTGTAGTGTTTGAAAATAGTCAATTAGTTACCTTTCTCAAGCTGCATGTTGCAAAATGTAGCCACCGATTGGTTAATATGAGACACCTCACACCCTGTACTTAAAAGTACACTGTCTTCATTAGCTGCAGAGGGGAGACACCAATTAGGAACTATTTGTATGATTTTAGGCCATCAAAACAGACCTTTTAAGCACTTCTTAATATTGTATTCCTAGTAAAATCCAGAAACATTCCACGTCCCTTTAAATCTTGAACTGGGAGAACCATAGCAATTTCTAAGTACTTGAGGCCTTAAAATATGTTGGTGGTGGCAAGGATCATTGAAAGAATTGGCTTGTACTAAAATAGTATATTTTTATGTTTAATAATTTCACCTACACACTTCACATGCACACTTAACTTGAAGACCAACCCTTGAGATGACTAGAGTCAATATTATACAGAAAACATGAATACTTGCAATTTTAAAATGAATTGTGTTGCCTAAAGACTCTTAATCTCACAACATCTGGACATAGCAAATTGCAATAGAACATGAGAGGATTTATTTGCTTTGCAGTTTGTGATGACCAGATGTTTTCAAATTAAAAATCGTCAACACAGTCCAACCTATTTCAATACTGGCATGCATTCATTTTCCTTTATACTACATAGTAAAACAGTTGAGAAGTTAACAATGTTATATCATCAAATTAGTTTATGGCTAGTTGTCTTCCAATTCTATGGAATTTCCAGAAGCGAAGGAACTCAACCAATCTCACTGACACAATTCCTCTTCTCAGACTATGGTTTCTGAAATTAGTTTTATGTTATAACAAAATAAGCCTATGACAAGATAGAGTCTGTGTTCATAAATTAATTTAAACATACAGACTATTATTATTCTTACTCTTTATTCATAAAGTGCCAATAATTTTCCGCAGTGCAATTTACAAAGTGTGGTTAGGATTCTGTGCTTTCACCACTGTGACCTGTGTTTCCAATCAGTGAACCAAGAAGTCACTCCACCCTGAAGGTGTTGGGCCTAGTGAGTACTTGAATGAGAGACCACCTAGGAATACCAGGGGCTGTATGCTGTGGCCCACTGGAGAAGAAACTGGGAACCCACTCCCTTATCTCTGCCTTAAATATCGCATGGATTAGCATGGTGTGTTATGGCCCATGAAGTCACTCAGAGTCAGACACGACTGAACTACGCAAACAACAATAAAGTACAGTGGGCACAATTAGCAAATTTTAAAGTTAGTAGAAATACAAGGACAAATACAATAGAATACAATCGCTGCTAATGAAACTATAGAGCTTTGAGATCATTTCTATTAGGGCAGTAAATGATTATCAAGATAAAAGACTAACATCTAGAATATATATCATGCTGTTTTAAAAGGGATAGCATGAAAGACATGCATGTGCTTAGATGGGAAGGTGATGATGGAAAATGTTGGTGGGACTGTGTGAAATATGGTGAGTTCGTACATCAATGGTGGATATATATGTACATCAAGAATATTGGGATAAAGTATATGAGTTTATTAATAAGATTTCCAAAATACCCATCAGTTGCACCACTAGTAGAGGAATAGCATCTTCCTGGAATCAAACTGATATTCTGTCCATTGAACAGCTGAAAAGGAGTAAAAAAAAGCAGGTAATACAAAGAGAAATGTAGATATATACAGTAACTGAATTTTAAATACATTTATTTATGTACTTGATTAATTATTCACTTGCTTTTGGAATGAAAACTGATAGACTCTATAACTAACTTTGTATTTATTAAAAATAAAATAAAATGTTAATTTTTTTTTAGTTTTTCTCAGAATATTTGCATATATCTCTGTGTTAAATGTAGTTTTTATAATTTTGTCTCTATTAATTAGACTTTATTTTTTCACTTTTTTAAGAAATTATTTTTTTTATGTAGGTTTCAATTATCTTTACTGTGGTTCTTCTTGTAGCTTGTCTCAGGAGGGTGTTTCCAGATTTCAGAGCATTCAAAATCTCTTCCCATCTCAGGATGTATATATGTGGAAGCTGTTATGAGTTTTTTTTTATCTAAAAAACATTTAGCCTATGTTTAAGTGTAGTTCTTCAAAATGATATTTTAAATGTATGACCACAGTGGTAGTTTAAATGCAATAAATATTTAAAATGGATTTCTGGTATACAAAGACTGCTATTTACAAAGACTGATATTATTAAAAATTGCATTTGTTACAGAGCCGGTGGTATCTCTTTATAGAATCTTCTTCGGTTTACATTTCTTATTTTCAGTTTTATAGTTGTTGGTTTTCTTGAACTACATATTTTGTACCTTTTTTTTTGCCATTGAAATACATGGTGGAATGGAAGAATTCTGTTTAATACACCATTAGAAATGAGAGAATGCACTACTTACTGTGTTATGGCTGATAATACAATGAAAATAATAAGTTACAGGTGACTCAGGGTTATTAGTGATGTTAAGAAACAGCTGTGCCTCTGCAACATATATTGGAAGATGTAATGGATATCTTTAAAGGACAGGCTAGAGTTTAATATTGTCTGACCACAGTGAGAATTCAATGGGCCAAGTGGAGCAGATTATTTGTAACAACAAAGATGACTTTCAGGTTTTGCAAAAACAATTATAACCTCAATACCTCAATGAAATACCAGACTGAAATTCTCAAGAGGAAGATGGTGTTATATCCCGCTACGAAGAGAAGAGAGATGTCAGTGGCCCAACTGATGAGTTTTAAAACAGGGTACAAGGAACAAATTACACACTTATTTAACGCACCCTGATCTATTAGAGTTGATTGTATAACAATATGATTCTAGCAAGTTAAATCTTCAAATGGACTCTTTAAGCAAATAGATTGTTATATATGAATGTTTTATATTTAGGTTAATTCAGTATTTTATCCTCCTCATAACAAGCTCATTGAATAACAGTTTTTCACCTTCTAGGACTGCCCATTCTCCTCTTTTTCATGTAGATGACATATTTCACTGTTGTGACTGTGAAAGGTGGAGGGCTTCACACTACCAGTGCAATGCTTTTGAATACAGACACATCTTGTCACTGTCTGCAATCAGCATTAAACTGGCAGTGTGGTGCTCTTCCCTCTGTGGCCCAACTATGAAACATGACACACTACATGAGAGAGAACAGGAAGACAGGAGGAGGGTGCAGATGGTCTGGATTACTCTTGAGGCTTCTTACAAGTAAGTGGAGTGTAAGTGTCATGGATTATTAAAGTGTATTGGATTAACTAATATAGTTCAAACATTTAAATAAAACCAAAAACAAATGGTGAAAGGGTCACTTTAAGACAACCAGCTGATGAAATTTCATCATAATTGAGGCAGAGGTTGTGAACACCTCGATATTTCTTCTTCAAGCATTTTCGAAAACTGTACATCATCTATGAAGAGAAGCAGATATTCTGCTAAATAAATGAAAGGGACTTTTATTTGATACATCTTTAAATATGTTGTGGAATATTTATGAAACTCTCATAGCATAATAAACTGATTCGGATGTTTAACTTCTAAGGGGGATTGACCCTGTTAGCAAATAAAAATTAACTTTAAGAGTCATGTGTGTTTGTGTCGTTCAGTTGTGTCTGACTCTCTGTGCCCTCATGGACTGCAACACACCATGCTGGTCTACTTGATATTCATGGCATAGATACTAGAGTAAATTGACACTTCTCCAGAGCACCACAGCATACACCTCCTGGTATTCCTAGGTGGTCTCCCATCCAAGTACTGACCAAGCCCAACCCTGCAAGGCTTCGGGGTGGTGTGAACTCTTGGTTTCCTGACTGTAATCAAACCTAGGTTGCAGTGGTGAAAGCAGCAAAAATAACTAAACATTTGGAAGTTCTAAGAAAATAATATTAGTTTAGTGGTATTACTTAATATTTTGTTCCGGCAAAAAACGACTTTTGTAATGTTTAAAACATGTTCTTTGAAATGTCCCTTTACATCCTATTGTCCGATCAATACAGTGTCCTTCAAACTCCAGCTTATTTTCCAATTTGCAGTTTCTCTCCCATTTTTTTGTCTTTATAAACAAAAGTCTACTTCTCAACAGTATTAGAACTCTGTCCTCTTCTTCCCTTTCACCAAGGGCAGCCCTTGTTTTTCTCTCACTTCTTACAGCACAACTCAAAGTGCATAAAGGATGTCAGACATAAGACACGCCATCGCTGAAAAAAACAATCGTTTCTTTGTGCAGATTCTCTGGTTTTGGCCCAGAAATTCAATGACAGAATGGTGTGTTACTTCGTCTCTTGTACTCTCTTATTTTCTTCCTCCTTGGGCACTGAATCCAGAATGCTGTGGACTCATCAGAGTGGGGTTGGTAAAAAACTCATTCAATAAATCTGGTTACAAGACTAAATGTCAGAAATTACTATAATGTAGGAAAAACTCCTAGTTTGTGAGGTAAGTAAAAACAAATACACATTAGCAGATGTATACAGCATTGGTATAACAGAGTTTTAGGGAAAATCTTAATTTTAGCAGGCAATGCTAGCGTATAGAAGCTGACATGACAATAAAGGGCCAGTTACTTATAATGCTCTGTTGCAGGTGACAGAGCATTCTGTTTGCAAACTAAACATTTTTTTTTCTATTTATTGATATAAAAGTGTATTTTTGCCTTTTTATTTACATGTGTAAACCTTCCCCTGAGGTCACAAATAGCATGTATATAAAAAGTGTGTGTCTCGCACCTATCACTGCACTGCTCAATTGCTTTAGGGCAGGTCTATGGGGGAGGCGGGAGTCTGTTACTCACAGAACTTCCCCAGCACAAAATGCTACATCCAGGCTCTCAGTGTCCTGTCAATCATCACCTGTGAACAATAAGCAGAGCAGCCTCTGTCCCACTTACAGGCAGAGCACAGAACACAGGGAAAGCTGTGTGTGAGAAAACAACACTGCAAGTGATCATGTGCTGTGTGTGTTCCAGTGTGTGTGTTTGATGTGTGTGAGACACAGCAAGTGTGTCTGCTATGTGTGTGTGCTGTGTGTGCTAGAGAAAACAACACAACAAGTGAGTATACTGTGTGTGTACGCTGTGTGTACCATGCTGTGTAATAGAAAACAACACAGCAAGTGAGTATGTGCTGTGTTTGTGTGCTTTGTGTGAGAACAAGTGAGTCTGTGCTGTGTGTGCTGTGTGTACCATGCTGTGTGTGTTAGAGAAAACAACACAGCAAGTGAGCCTGTGTTTTGTGTGCGAAAACAACACAACAGAGAGTCTGTGCTATGTGTGTTTATGCGTGTGCATGCTGTGTGTGAGAGAAAACAACACAGCAAGTGAGTCTGCTGTGTGTGCTGTGTGTACCATGCTGTGTATGTTATAGAAAATAACAAAGCAGAAAGAGGTGTGGCTAGCAGCAAACAGAGAGGAAGCACAATTACAGAGCTCCCTGCAAAAAGGCTTTAATACAACATGAAATTACCAAGCAATTTGGATTATTTTTGATCTACAAGACCAGATGCAGTGACTGAACAGTCTGGATTGCTCTAGCACTGTGCAGCAACTTTTGGACTTCACTTTAGCACAAATCTACTGGACTGAAAGATACTGGATGGGGCACAATCAACAACTATTGGAAAGGTGTCTGGTGAGTCTAAACCCCAAAGGGGACCCTTTTATGTCATCCTACCCCAGCTAGACCCCAGCTCACCTACCCAGGGAAGGGCCTCTTGATGGGAGATATAAAGTGGAGCACAACATATAATTTTTCACTTCATAAAAATTAACAAGCACTCTATATGGATTACTACTGAAAGCTAACACAGGGTAAAGCTAGCAATAGCCCTGCAACCACACACAGACACTGGTGGACATAGAAAAAAAGGGATTAAAGTGCATTCAATGAACTTCTACACCAATCTGGGATCATAAAGAGCAAGTGGAGTTGTACCCCCACACCCCAGGGACTGTACCTTTACAACATCTCATTGCTGGGACACATATGTTTGCAACCATCATTAAAAGCTCTGTTTATTAAATCCTAATTGGTGCTGGACTCTAATCAGCAAAGCAATTGAAGCAAAACTGCCACAGCCAAATGTAATGAACTGTTTAAGACAAGGAATTTACTTTTTTTTTCCTCAATCCCTTATCATCTTAACTTGTTTATGTTATATGAGATAAAGGGATCGGCTACACTGGTTGTATAAGCTTGCTGATGACTACTCCCTGTATAAAAGACAGCTCAACACTACCACCAAGTGGCAGCTTACAAAAATTACATGCTCAGGCTTAAAAATGCAAATCAGGAATGCAATATATATATCTGTGCTTCTGAAAATCCCCTACAACTGACATGCCTATCAGTGCCTCTGAAATCCACTACAACTGACAAGCCTACTTAGGCCTTTACAACCCAGTGTCCTTTGATTTTGTTGCTATTGCCTACTGAAGTTTGTTAAGTGTGTGACTAGAGCCTGATTTGCATTCTTATGTTCTAGTCCTATTTCAAACGACAGCCAAGCCCTGATTTTTTGTTGTCAATATTTACAGCTGTGGCAAAGAATTCAACTATCATTACCTTGGAACTGTGACACACAACTCTGCAAGTTCTTATGCCTCACTCCCCTGTGATAGGGGGCATTTTGTGACTTGTGGTCTCTATGCTCTAACTAGTGCAGGGCTAGGCCCAGTGACTGACTGCCATTCTGATTTCACTAAGTGCATGCAGCTGCCTGACACCAAAGGCAGGTGGATACAATTGTTATCTGTCAAAGTAGAAAAGGGGCACCATCTACCCTACATTGGAAGTTCACAGATTCTCATGTGCACAATAAAAGTATTTTATTCCTTCTTTGGCGGATCAAGCTACAATGTGGCTGGTGCTGAGCAGAGCACACTACAATTCAGCCGCCCGATGGTCAAAGTGACAATTCCTGAAGCACTCTGGTAACTTACTATATCTTGGGGTCTAATGGGGTGCACATATATTCAGTGTACTGCAATAACGATATACAGCACTACTACCCAGAGAAATTTCAGGAATATAACATCAGTGATCTTTAAACTACATTAACTTACTACTACAAGAAATTAAGACTATCAATTACATCTGATACTTCCCTGGTCTGCCACTGCCATCTAGTGGAGGAAAGTGGTAAACCACAAAGGGACTTCCTGATAGCACAAAGCTTATGGGGCATATGTTTCACATGAGAGACTTGATATTCTCCAGGATGTAACTTCCTATTCCCATATGCCCGTTACATGGGGACACTTACAAACGCAAAAGTGACAAAATACCTTTTCTTATGTCATGGCTGGAGTAGCTACGAGAAAAAGTAGCAAGAATATACAATCTTATTACTTGCCTAGAGCGTCACCCCCTGCATCTCAAAAACAACAGCCTAACTCAAAAACCACGGCAGCAACAACGATGGAGCATACAGCGCCAAGCAGTAAGGGTGATATCCAAGACCTCAAAGACCTGATCCTCACATTCAGGGAGGACATCAGAGCGGACATCCAAAAAGTCTCAGCAGACTTGACGTCCGAGATAAAAAGAGTGGACGCTAAAACTGACTCGCTTGAAGAAAAATATAACAAACTAAAACAATCTCATGTCAAGATTGAGAAAGAAATCTCCATGCTAAAGGAGGAGCAAGCCCGCCACTTAACATTTCAGGAAGACCTAGAAAATAGATCTCGGAGACAGAATATCAGACTGAGAAACGTACCTGAATCAGTAACTGACCTCCATCTATACATGTCAGAGCTCTGTGAGTTTCTGCTACCAAATCTGGACTCTGAGCAATACAGACTGGACCGGATCCATAGAGCTCTGGGAGGTCGTTCCACCATGTCTGAACGCCCCAGAGATATCATCGCCCGCTTCCATTACTATACAACTAAGGAAATGTTCATGAGAGCATCCAGGGGGGGTATCCCTGACATCGAAGGGCACAGACCAAGTGTCTTTGCGGACCTCGCTCAACAAACGTTATTCAAGAGGAAAATGATGAAACCACTCCTGGACAACATCCTGGCCCATGGCTGGAAATACTCTTGGGGCTTTCCATTTCGCCTACTGATTGCCAGGGACGGCAAGTTCTTTACCATCAGAACCCTAGAGGAGGGGATGGCCCTTCTAGCTACCTGGGGCATTACTTTAACAGATGCTCCTGGAGTTTCTGGCGACAGCCAACCCGTCAGGGAGTTTACAGAGGGTCCCCGAGGAAGAACAGTTGGTCTTAATTCTCGTGGTAGAGGTTCCAACCTCCCCTCCAGAAGACATCAAAACAGGGCCCCTGACCAGCCAGATGTGCCATAGATCCAATAACACTGTGATGTATTGTTATATGATATGTTATAGTTAGGTTCTACCTCTTATTTTCATCTTCTAAAACTTGCGACCAAAAATATGAACAGACATGACTAGTTAAACTCTTGCATAACTATCTGTCACTTTAGAAGAATATTTCTTCTTTTTTTTTTATATAGATATTGATAGTGTCCCTTAAGGGCTTCACCATATACACACCCCCCGGCGAATCCAGTCAGTATTGGAGTCTAATACTACTGGACTCACCAATTTAAGTAAAAGGACAGCGCTCGCTCTCCTTGAAGTAGTGTTATACTACGTTCCTAGTTTTGTTATATTCTATTAGTATAATTTTATTTTTAGAATAAAAAAAAAAAAAGAAGTTTTTTTTTTTTTTTTTTTGATAAATTTGTGTCAACAAATTTGACGCCGGATTACTTGACAAGCAGTTTCAACCACTGTATATCGTTGTGTTCTCCTCATCCGTTCTACCCTAACTTTTTACTTTACGTTTACATCAATTTGCACAGTGAAGTGACGCAGGTGGTTTCTGGACGGAGTCCCAGCGGGAGGCTCATCAGACTAGATACTCGAAGGCGGCTATAACCCTTAGTGCTCTACTAAGCTTGGCCTTGAGCCCCAGACAAACGGTGAGTCATGAATATTAATATCATTTCACATAATGCTCGGGGCCTGAATGAACCGATTAAGAGAGGGGTTGCCATAAAAGAGTATCAGAGACTAGGGGAGATGTAATATTTGTGCAAGAAACACATTTTAAGAAACTAGCGGTCCCCAAATACTGGGGGAAAGCATATAAACAAACTTTCCACTCCACCGCAACAGAAAAGAAAAGAGGGGTGACTCTCCTTATTCATAATAGGCTTACATTTCGCCACACCCGCACTCAGACAGACCCAGAGGGTAGATATGTGGCAGTACATGGCACCGTTCATGACCAGAAAATTACCTTCCTTAACATATATGCGCCAAACACTGATCAGAAGCAATTCTTCACTAAGATTTCAGATCTGATTATGGGCTGGGAGCACTCCCTCCTGATCATAGGGGGGGACATGAACACAGTCCTAGATCCATCTACAGACAAATCAACTGCTACCACTAATCTCACACCTCCCACGGCTACCCGAGCTCTTAAACATATTCTCAGATCTAATTGCCTGATAGACAGTTGGAGGATAATGAACCCCACTGATCGAGAGTATACTTTTTACTCCCTCAGACATCTGTCACACTCCAGAATTGATTACCTGTTCATTCAACAACACCTATCACTAAACTTAGAAGCAGCTTCCATTCGACCCATTTCGTGGTCAGATCATGACCTGGTTCTGATCTCCCTGTCTGGACTTCTACCAGCGGGACGGTCCCCCTCGTGGGCACTAAATCCCTGTCTATTAAACGATCTAGTCCTAAGGGAAAAAATCAGCAGTGCAATTGTGGAATACTTCGGGATCAATAGTGGGGGTGAGGTAGACGGGGGAGGAGTGTGGGCAGCCCATAAGGCAGTGATTAGAGGAGTTTGTATTCAGCTAGGAGCAGCAGCGAAAAAAGCAGATAGAGTGCAAATTAGGGACCTCAATAGCAAGATCACAGAGTTACAATCACTATTTGCCAGGAATCATGATCCTAAGATCTACAATGAAATTCTGAAATACAAACACACCTTAAACACAGTGCTCAGGAGGAAGGTGGTCTCCATGCTACAACGTACGCAGGCCAGCTTCTTTATGAGCACCAATAAACCTGACAGTATGTTGGCCAGAAAACTTAAAGCACAGAGGGCGGACTCATTCATCCCAAAGATATTTACTAAAGGGAAAGGCCCGGTCTCTAAACCAGACCAGATTGCTGATGTCTTTCGACAATTTTATACAGAACTGTATTCCGCCCCCTCTCACTCAGGATCCTACTCTCACAAATCACAAATTGATGAATTTCTTTCTGGGATTCAGCTGCCACAAATTGAGGAATCACAGGCAGAGACCTTAGCAGACCCCATAACTGCTGAGGAAATTAAACAGGCTATTAAGGCCACGAGATCACATGCAGCACCTGGTCCGGATGGATTCACAAATTTTTATTATAAACAATACATCGATCTCTTGCTACCGCACCTCCAAGAATTATTTAACAGTTTCCTTTCTGGTTCTTCATTCAGACCAGAATTTCTAGAGGCTAAATTATCGTAATACCCAAAGAGGGGAAAGACCCAGCACAGTGCGGTAGTTATAGACCGATCTCATTGATCAACACGGACCTCAAACTATATTCCAAAATAATGGCAAACAGATTGGCCCCTTTGTTGCCGGACGTGATCCATCCGGACCAGGTAGGCTTCATCTCAGGTAGAGAAGCACCCGACAACACCAGGAGAATCTTTAACCTGATAGACTTGGCTACCAGAGAGGATATCCCGCTAATGCTCCTATCTTTAGACGCCGAAAAGGCATTTGATAGGATAGACTGGACTTTTATGTGGAAAACATTGGCGAAGTTTGGTCTGGGGGACGGCTTTTTGAAGGGCATTATGCCTTTATACAGCGATCCCAGAGCATGTATTATATATCAGGGATTTGTGTCCAAACAATTTAATATTACTAGGGGAACTAGACAGGGCTGCCCACTCTCCCCCTTGCTCTTCGCCCTTAGTCTTGAACCATTGGCAGCGGCAGTTAGAAATTGTCCAAACATTAAAGGAGTGCAGATTGGCCCTAATGAGCATAAGCTCAACCTTTTTGCAGACGATATCATGCTGTCACTTACCGATCCAATACCAAGCCTGCCTAATTTATTCCAATTGCTCACAGACTTTGGCAGAGTGTCAGGGTTCAAAATCAACACTAACAAGAGCATAGCCCTCAACATTACACTACCCCAAACGGTGAAACAGAACTTAGAAAACAGCTTTCCCATAAAATGGGCACCCAAACAGATAACTTATTTGGGTATTCATATTCCGCGGTCTATAGCGTTGGTATACGAGGCAAATTTTCCTCCTGTCTTTAACAGAATCAAGGCAGATATCTCCAAGTGGTCCTTCCTTAACATCTCATGGTTGGGCAGAATAAATTCTATCAAGATGAATGTGATTCCCAAATTATTATACCTATTTAGGACAATCCCAACCCCGATCAGGTTACCCGACCTTAGAGTGTTGCAAAAAACACTTTTTAAGTTCGCATGGAATAACAAGAAACCAAGAATTAATAGAACCACAATGTGTGCGCCTAAACAGAAAGGGGGGCTAGCCTTCCCTGATCTAATCAAGCATTATAAGGCCACTAGATTAGCTCAAACCACGACCTGGTTTAAAAAAGAGGCCATACCGGTGTGGGCAGACATAAGAGGCAACTTCTAGAAGACAAGCATTGGGTACTATCGCAGGTTTTATGGCTTAGCTTAGGTCGGGACCTACGAACAGGAGAGTTACCAATTTGTATTAGCCACTCTTTGAAATTATGGAAAGACCTGAACAGAAGGGTGGACCTCCTGAGCGTGGGTTCTGGCTTGATTCCACTATGGCAATCACACAAAGGTCAGCACCTCAATAAATTTACCCAGATGAAATGGTGGATAAAGAACAAAATAACAATTGTGGCAGATACCTGGGTGACCTCACAAAGCAACACATCGTCAATTATCACTGACATAATTCAGGTGCCACATAGAGAGTGGCTTAATCTGATGGCAATTAATGAGACACTAACACACTCTACGAAAATCAACAAATATCACACCAAATCTCCCTTTGAGAAATGCTGTATCAACAATCCCGGAGGTAAGGCCAATATAGCCATCATTTACAATCAGATGGTGTCTCTCACCAACAGGGTTAAACCACATTACCAAACTGCATGGGAGGCTGACTTGCAGGTAACTCTAGACGACAGCCAATGGAATAAGATCCTAAAACAAGCCAATACCTCTTCACTAAACGTGACACTAAAAGAAAACTCTTTTAAGACAATAATGAGGTGGTACCTTACACCAGCAAGACTCCATCTTCTGAACAAAACACACCCTGACACATGTTTTAGGGGCTGCACAGACACTGGTACACTGATTCACATGCTGTGGGAGTGTCCGAAAATAAGACCCATATGGACAGCAACATACGACCTATTAGAAACACTTTTGGGGACAACAGTAACACAAAAGCCTGAGGAAGCTTTGCTAGGCCTTCCAATTACGGGGCTATTCAAATCAGAACAATGTTTAACAACACAGATATTTTTGGCCACGAGATGCATCATAGCTAAACACTGGAAACTTACCTCCCCTACTCACATTGAAGTACTTCACAAAATCAGGTTCATTCGGGCTATGAGCTCACTTTCAGCTGAAATTGATGAAAGATACCGTCGAGGGGCCTCCTGCTGGGACTTATGGACTCTACGAGGTCCACAATAAGGTTCGTGTGAACTACTTTTATGGGTTGACCTGATGTTTGATCTATGGTTTCACCTTACTGTACCTCCTAGACACATGTCTGCTTTGAGGAATGTATATATGTTCAAGACCTTGTGTGACTTTATATATATGTTTTACATGTTCATGTGTTATTCTAACCAAAAAAGAAAAACTTTGAAAGAAACTTTTTGATATATCTTGTTGATACTTGAGAGATTTGTTATATGATTTGCTGAACTTACGATGTTCTATTTGTTTATTCTTTCAATAAAAAAGTTAATTATAAAAAGAAAATAACAAAGCAACTGAGTATGTGCTGTGTGTGTATGTGCTATGTGTGAGACAAACACAGCAAGTGCGTCTTGGCTGTGTGTGGTGTGTGTGCTGTGTGTGTTAGATAAAACAACACAGCAAGTGAGCCTGTGTTTTGTGTGTGTGCGAAAACAACACAGCAAGATAGTCTGTGCTACGTGTGTATGTGGGTTTGTGCGGTGTGTGTGTGTGTGAGAAAACAACACACCAAGTGGGTCTATGCAATGTGTGCGTGAGAAAACAACACAGCAAGTGAGTCTGTGCTGTGTGTGCCCTGTGTGTGCCATGCTGTGTGTGTGCCAGTGTTTGCATTGCTGTGTATATATAACACTGGGGTAAGGAGCAGAAATGTAAGAAAATGCATAAATCTATATTTCATAAAAAAAAATGTAAACACCAATAAAACAAACATATGCCACATCTTGCATATATGTCTGTGTATATGTAGATATATGCTTCTGTGTATATGTATATATGTGAGTGTGTGAATATATATATACAGTATATCTATATATATATATATATATATATATATAAATATGTGTTGTGTGTGTGTGAAAATATATATATGATGTGTGTGGGCGTGGGAATATATGACCAGTTGTTACCTGAAATGTGGCCTTTTAACTAACCACCTCACTGCTGATTTCAACACACATCAGCTGTCCTTGCCCATGCCCAAGGACTCCTCCAGCCCTCATATCTGGCAATGATGTCCGTAGTCCCGGCAACAATTCAACTACCCCTCGCTGATCCTTCTTGCAGTTTTTGGTGCCTTTTTGCACCTTATGTCCGTGAAGGCATTTACATTGTGCAGAACCATGGTTTTGAAACTGCATTGTTTTTGCTGGTTCTACCCTCGCCGTTGGAGAGGGACTCAACCACAAATGACCATGTGTTACCTGGAATTGTGGAAAGGGCCCTCTCCCATGGGAGGGGCTGTCTCTCAGCCTTCACAAGAACTTCCAGCCATCCTTTTCCTTGTACAACTCAGTTAATTTCTGAGTCTGTGCCAGGAGGGTGTACCTCAAAGCTCTATTGTTTTTTTTGTTGTTTTTTTTTTTTTGCTTATTTAAGCCCCTGCTTTTATATTTTCCCTTCTTTGTTGCAGCTTTTGCAGGCTTCACTAAGCCTTTTGCTTGAAGCTTTTCCTTTTATTGCAGTTTTTTGGCCTTATTGCAGGCTTCACCAAGCTCTTGCTTGGAGATTTACCCTTTTGTTGCATCTTTTACCAAGCCCTTATGCTTGGAGATTTTTTCCTTTTGGGTTTTATAATTGCACTGTTAATAAACCTGTCGAGCCAAACCAATTTTGAGATTAAAAAGGCCATTAGCCCTTTTTCAGTGTCAACAAGCCCTCAGCTTTCCACAAGTCCTAAATCAACCCACGCTAGGTAGTTCTTAGATTATTTTTGGCCCATCTATGTCCTTACTCATGCCCAAGGACACATCTTCTTGCATCTTCCTGTGGCTTTCAACAAGCCCTCATTGTAGAAGCGTCCTTGCCCATTTTTCAAGGTAACGCTTTCGGCTTTCGCTAAACATCTCACTACTGATTTCGACCCACATTCTTGCCCATGCCCAAGGACTCGTCCAGCCGTCATATCAGGCCATAATGTCTGTAGCACCGGCCATAATTCAGCTACCCCTCGACGTTTCTTCTTGCAGTTTTTGGTGCCTTTTTGCCTTTTATTATCAATGGTCCTTTAAGCGTTTGCTGGGTAAACGAGTGAAAGAATCTGTTTATTGTACAAAGTACAGCACGCAAATATTACACTTTTGTGCCCTGTCCTGGAACTGTTTGCCATTATACACAGCAATCAAGTAGCTGTATAAATATACTGGAAAATCATAAGTCTACTTGGAATATAAAATAGAGAGGACACATTTTAATTTGTTCACTCTCCATTTATAAGCTACATACAATATGGCAGCTTGTCTTCCTGAATACTAAAATGGTGTAATTTCTACATAAACAAGCAGTTTTTCCATATTAAATTTGGTTTAACGGTTACATTATATTGCTCAGTTTTAATCAGGAGGTAAACATGACTGATTACAGAATACGTGATTGTAATGACTGTGTCTTAAAAAAGAAAATAGTCAATTAACTTCACCATGTTTACGGTAGGCAATTAACTGCAAATCCAGCTATGTGAAGATGTTGACATAACCACTGTCTCTTAAAAGTGTAATGAACATAAATACTGTTTTTGCCTGTTTTCAGTGTCCCTTGGTTGTATATATATAGTAAAACAGAGGAGAAATTCCTGGAACAGAATTTGTTTAAAGGACCACTGCTCAATTAAAAATACAAAACAATATATGTTTGGAAATTTTAAGTCTGATTAAGAACATAATTAATCAGGAAAAAATCATTCAGCCATCCACTGGAGGGATCCATGATACACTGGTCTAAGTTGTGTACAAGAGGGGAGTTTACATTTCCGGGGTTTTGTTGTTGTGTTGAACGATGCAAGGTGTCTGATTCTGGGCCAGATAGGGTGTCAATTACAATCGTATCCTATTAGGAAACTAAAGCTCTTGAATTCTGCCTATTCATCACCCCTTCACTGATAATTGCAAACAGAAATATCCGTCATCCAGCTCTCAGGGTGTGGTGTAACAAACACGAAATGGATTCCTCTACCCATAAACAGGGTCATGTACATGGCTTATACAACTGATAATTAGTTTGGTATATGCTTGACAAACATGTATTTTTTCTTGAACTGCAGTGGTGCTTTAATCTGACACTTTGTGCCTTTATTTAACTCCACTCCCTCTAGTCAGTGAGAAATATGACTGTAGTCAGAATTAATTGTGCCACCGAAATGTGCTTATTCCACTGCTAAATTGCAAGCAGGCCTGAGTCAGAAACAGAACACAGTGCAAGCTCATTGTATGCAGCCAAACCAGTCACAGCTGGTATGAAGCCCAAATACAATGAGGCCCTGTGTAGTCAAGCATTCCCTGCTAGAACAGAATGTTATATTTGAAGGACTGGAGTGAAGATGATGAGGACATGTGCCAGAATATGCAATTATTATATACCAGTGTTGCCCCACTTATTTAGTGCCAGGGTAAAATGTTATTAATTAATAATAATAACAATAATAGGATTAGAAATAATAATAAACAAATATAATTACATTTATATATGCTCTGTGCAATAATTCCATTTTTTTATTTATATATGAAGTTCCAAGTGTTTACATTTTCTAAAACGTTTATTTTAATAATTCTAGGTTTGTAAGGAGGTTTGTATTTTACAGCAGTCAGTGGTGGAGTTGGTGAATGAAGGGCCCGGTGTAAATAATTATAGGGCCCTTTCACAACTTTTATATACACATGGTAGCTGCTAATAAGGGTCAATAAAATGTCAGCAAATAAAATAAATTCTCTACCCTCCCTGCTTTAATGCATTAAGATTCTCTCTTTTTAGCCAAGTCTTTCCCAGTGGCAGTGGGCCCTAGCCTTTCCAGTGGGCCCTAGCCTTAGTATTGGTGTGCAGAGTTTAAAATAATAATTTTTATATATATATATATATATATATATATATATATACATATATATACATATATATTTATATAAATTGTGCAAAGTAACTAAAGATTTGTAAACTGATATATGATATAATGTTTGCTGTCACGACCCACTGGTTGAGGGTATTAGCTCCAGATTCTCCTGCCTTGGCTACAGAAATCCTCCCTTGGACTGTGGAGGGGATGAGCTTCTCAGTGACCAGTTTCTATTCCAGGACCACCAGGATGCTGAATAGGAACCAAGGGTTTAAAAATAACAAATAGAGGTTATAACCTACAAATAAAAGAGAGAACCCCTTGCACATTCCATAGAAGGGTGTGTCTATCAGGAAACGTTAAAACATTTATAAGCAAACACAAAATTACGACTTTGGAATTTTTCAGAAAGTGCTCAATTTAGGCAAGATGGAAACCTGTTTTATACAAACCAATCTTTAATTTTTGTCTAAAATGGTTTTATGTTCATGGTTTACATACTTGCTAATGGTGTTAGTGTCAGGAATACAAAGGCAGACATGATATTCAAACCTCGAACTGTGAGCTCAGCATCAATGGTTGTTTTCTGCTCTTCCACCAAGGACAGATACATGCAGAGTGTGTCTACACCTTTAACATTCTATGCTTCCAACACCTGATAACCTCCACCTGCAGCCTATAAATAAGGAATTAGATTGAGCCTCTGTAATCAGTCATTAACATTTTGCACCTTGACCCGCTGGAATTTGACCTTGACTTCCCATTTGGTCTTCCACCTGAGCTGCCCAGACTGCACTAGCGGTCCCTGCTGCTGTGGTCTTTACTCCTGTATCCTTATCAGCTGTTCCTCTTGCTCTCTTGGTTCCTGCTCGTTCAGCTTTTCCGCCAGGACCTCCTACTACCTACAATCCACTGTCCAGACTTCCTGTTCTAGTATAGTTTCCAGGGATCTTCCTGCTACTGAACTCCTACTTATCCTGTCTCTGATTTCTGGACCTTTACAGTTAGTTTGTTACAGACTTCACAAAGATGCTAAGTTTATCCTAAAACAAAATGGTCCTTTATTTTTAAGTCATAATTCATAATATGGACCAGCTCTATTAGCCCATCTGTATGAAGTTATGAGTTATAACTCTGCTCACCTATAGGAGTTGTCATGTTGGTGTCTCTCCCTTCTGTGTAGGTAGCAAATTGTGAAACTACAATCTGCACATATCATGACTGGTATCTTCCTATCAATCAGACCCCCAAAAGCTGAGTAGAGTGAAGGAGGGGGGAGAGACACAGGATAGGAGGAGGGAAACAAGGGGGCGGAAGGGGGGAGAGACAAAGGGGAGGGAGAGAAGGGGGGAAAGACACAGGGGAGGCCAGAAAGACACAGGGGAGGAAGGAGGGGGGAAGAGACACAGGGGAAGGGGGAGAGACATAGGGGATGGGGGGAGAGACACAGAGAAGGGGGAAGAGACACATCAAATATTATCCCGTCATTTTTCACTTTGAGATCACAGGCTTGTTTGAATTGTCCAGATGAAGCACCCGCGAAGCGAGCGTCGACCTGCTCCTGGCACTTCCTGATGACGTCACACGCCACCAGACCATGCTGAAGCGATGGCGGCTTCTCTGGCGGTTGGATGTGGAATCTTGATTAATCTAAGACTAACAGCACAGCACAAGCACCTTATTGTGTTTTTTGAAAAGATAAGTTGTGTACATAGTTTTTGTATCAATTGTGATTAATTGAAATTACCTGTATATATATATATATATATATATATATATATATATATATATATATATATATATATATATATATATATAGATGAATAATCAGAGTATTGCAGTATATAGTGATACCTTTTTTATTGGACAAACATATTCATAGGTTTCATGACGAGCTTTCGAGAGCGTTCCTCTATTTGTCGAGTCAGAGTCAATACTGATTATAGATTCACAAATACAGCAAAAAATTCCAGGATTAACAAATAATGTTCTGATCAGCCAGCCGTGCAAGTGTGTGGGGGTGCAGACCAGAGTAAGTATATTGGGGTTGTAAATAGTTTTACATCTAAGGAACCATAGGGCTGTAACCAAACACTTGCACGGCTGGCTGATCAGAACATCATTGGTTAATCCTGGAATTGTTTGCTGTATTTGTGAATCTATAATCAGTATTGACTCTGACTCGACAAAGAGAGGAACGCTCTCGAAAGCTTGTCATGAAACCTATGAATATGTTTGTCCAATAAAAAAGGTATCACTTTATACTGCAATACTCTGATTATTCATCTGGATTACTGGACATTCACGGCTACCTCACTCTTCATATATATGCGTAAAAGGAGCCATGTTTAAAATGGTTTGGATTGACAGAGTGATGGTGCATTATGTGGCCTCATTTGCATGCCCCGCCCAGTTTTCCCAGACTGCAGTGCATATACTGTATTTCTGAGAAATTTGAGCAGGAAATAAGTTTTCATCAACTTATTTTTAAACATTCAAATGGAATCACTAATGTACTATTCCTTATTTGTACTTTTTACGGTGGAGGGCTTCTATCACTCTTAGCCCACCATATGTGAAACAATTGCTGTATAGAACTACTCTCTACAACGATTACCACACAAACCAGGCACTCACACCATACTGAGGATCGGCAGTAACCGTGAAACAGAACTGTATGTGGTTAAGTGACCTGGTTTGTGAAAAATCCATCCGTTGCTATGTCTAAAACTGTGAAATACAGTAAGCATATGCGTAAAAGGAGCCATGTTTAAAATGGTTTGGATTGACAGAGTGATGGTGAATTATGTGGCCTCATTTGCATGCCCCGCCCAGTATTCCGAGACTGCAGTGCATATACTGTATTTCTGAGAAATTTGAGCAGGAAAAAGGTTTTCATCAACTTATTTTTAAACATTCAAATGGAATCACTAATGTACTATTCCTTATTTGTACTACTGTACTTTTTACGGTGGAGGGCTTCTATCACGCTCAGCCCACCATATGTGAAACAATTGCTATATATTATATATATATATATATATATATATATATTAAACAAAAAGTACATTTGTGTTCACATTTGAGCGTCTAAAGCAAGTAAAAAAACCTGCTTCAAACTCAGCGTTCCGAGAAAAACAGTTATTATACTGCATTCTGGGAAGTTGAGCTGGGACACACAAATATGCCCACAAATGCCTTGCTCTTCATTCCATAGCCATTATCAAACATGACGTCCTTTAAGCTTATGCATGCTGTATTACACAGTTTTAATGCAAAGCCAAGGTTGGAATAAACACAGCCTGAGCATCCTATCCATGTACAGCTGTTTCAAGCTTACTGGCTATCATCAGCATGGAGCGGGATCTTAGCCTGTGTTGTGGACCTTATGAGTAGGTAGTTCACCACAACAATCATTTATAATATGGTGGGCAAAAGAGCGATAGAAGCCCTCCACCGTACAGTAGTACAGTAAATAAAAAGTACATTTGTGTTCACATTTGAATGTCTAAAGCAAGTTAAAAAAAACTGCTTCCAGTTCAGAGTACACTGCATTCTGGGAAGCTGAGCTGGGACATGCAAATGTGCCCACAAATGCCTCGCTCTTTTTATGGATATATTGTTTTATATTATTTAGTAGCAAAGGGTGCCTAACAGGACACTTATGTAAAGTATATATTTCCCTTTCACAGAGAGAACTATTACATTTTGTGGAATATATTTATAAAGCAGATTTCAGGCGATTAAATCCTAATTAGATATTCAAGATTAGAATGTTTATTGTATTAGTATTGTGAATAAGTTGTATCGCTCCATACTATACATATCTAGCACTCATTTAACGCACTAAGATTAATTCCTCCCTATAACAAATTAAATTATTATATTGCCCTGAGCACTTTCAATTACTCTCCCTTTTTATAATATATTATCACATATTATATTTGTCCTACTACGATTCGTCGACACGCTGTGTTGCGTGGTGCGTACGACTTAGCGATGAGCGCCGCAGGCGCTCATCGCCCAATCGAGCCTCGCACAGTGAGGCGAGCCGTTAAATTGTAGCACTTAGGCAATGAGGCAATGAGCGCCGCAGGCGCTCATTGCTGGCGAGCCTCGCATAGCGAGGCGAGCCGTTAAACACTTCACACGCACGACTTAGAAAAAAAAAAACACCTCAGAACCAACCTTAACGTAACAAACACCCACACGCACTAAGAATCCGACTATAACGGCCGACCCGCGCGCAGCTAAAAACAGTGAAAACACACCAAACACACAAACTACATAAAAAGCTTACCCATAGCAAGGGGGGGCACCCCTCTGAAAGTGAAGTTACACCTCCATTTAAGTCCAAATTCCCGAGTTCAGACACACGAAAATCCCCTAAGCGAAAGAAAAAATGGCCGCCGCAAAAAACGAAAACGAGGCTCACAGCCCAGCCACGTACAAATTAGCCAAGAAGGAATCCGAGATAAGCTCGGAAACCCGCATTAACCCCAGGGGATCCGAGATAAGCTCGGAGCCCTGCATTAACCCCACATTAACCATCGCAGTGGGGGTCCTGATTGCACGCGATCGGGGACCCCCGCTGCAATCAAAATAAAAAATTCCTGCGTTACAGGTCCTTAAAGGACCGTAAAGGTCCTTAAAGAACCCGTTGTAAAAGGAAAAAAATATATACACTGTCACCCTGTCAATCATAAGGGTCAATACAGACCCCCATAAAACCCTCATTGACCCTGTCACTCATGGGGGTCAATATAGACCCCCATAAGCCCTTCATTAACCCTGTCACTCATGGGGGTCAATACAGACCCCCATAAACCCATCATTAACCCTGTCACTCATGGGGGTCAATAGTGATCCCCATAAGCCCTTCATTAAGCCTGTCACTCATGGGGGTCAATACAGACCCCCATAAGCCCTTAATTAACCCTGTCACTCATGGGGGTCAATACAGACCCCCATAAGCCTCTATTTAACCCCATCAGTCCCATAAGGGTATATTAACACCATTATGGGCCTGTTACAACACTACATTAACCACATAAGTGCCATGATGGTCCTCAAGGACCATCATGACACTAAGTATAAGCACTATACTGCACTATACCACCCCCAATAAAACATTAAATATCCACTAAACACCCTCTACACTAACCTATTAACATCTACACTACCTACCCCCTATTACCCTATTAACCTCCACCACTCTAATTACAGAAAATAAAAAAGCCTAAAGTCACACAAAAAAATCTACATTACATGAAATAAAAAACCTAACTCACAAAAAAAATAAACTACATTACAAAAAATAAAAAAACCTAAGTCACAAAAAATAAAAAAAGGAACATTACAGAAAATAAAAAAAAACATTACAACTGCCCCCCTCTCAATACAGAAAAAAAAATACACACCTGAAAAGGAAATACATATAATACAAATACATACAATACAAATACATACAATTACAATACAATACACCCCTATCTAATATACATCACAGAATCTATCTAAATAAATAGCATAATCTAATATACATGCTATCTATATAATAATACATCCCCAATCTATCTAAATAAATACCACAATCTATCTACAATACATGCTATGCTATCTATATAAAACGCATACCCCTAGCTAACATGCAATAAATGCTATCTATATATTAACTAATCTAAGTCTAAGCTAAAATAAAATAATTAAGACCACTTACCTTTGCAGATGTCCATTGAGATCAGCCACCTAAGAAAAAAAAAAAAAATTAGTGCAACACGTTTACAGTTCTAAAATAAACATTCTATACATTCTATACATTCTAAATATTCTACTCACCTTTCCGGCAGGTCCCGTCCTTATTCTTTTAATCCCTCTCCGGCACGGCACCTGTAAAAAAAAACACAACATTAATACACATACATCAAAATAAAATAAACATAATCTACATTGTACTTATCTCCCCGCGATGTCTCCGGCCTCCTCCGGATCCTCTTCTGCCAAGCCCTGTATAAAAAAAAAATATATATATATACTTACATCCGCACTCCGGACATCCCCGACGCTAATGAGGCTCCAAAAGACTTTTCCATAAGGAAATAAGCAATGGCGCCTTCTGATTGGTTGAAAACGCTGTCTATCAAATTCACCCAATCAGGAGGCGCCAATGTGTGAACGAATCACAAAGTGATAGACGATAAAATCCCACTATGATTGGATAATGCACCTGTCAATCTTTATTTAAACCAATCACAAGGCTCAGATGCCTTCAGCCAATCACAATGGAATAAACCCTCACAGGGTGATTGGTTGGAGCCTCTGTGCATTCTGATTGGTTGCACTGACAATAGCCAATCACAATGGAATACAGCATCACGTACTGATTGGTGAAGGATTTGGGAGTTCTCATTGGCTACTGTTAATATCAATTAATATTACAGCCAATGGGAAGGCGCAGATGTCTTCACCAATCAATATGTGGGGGTATATTCCATTGTGATTGGCTGATGGCAATAAAGCCTTAGGATTGGTTCAAATAAAGATTGACAGGTGTGTTATCCAATCAGCGTTGTATTTTGGTGTGTATACTTTTTTCATTGGTTGACAAATGGGGTCTTCTCATTGGCTGAATTTGATAGACAGCCTTTTCAGCCAATCAGAAGCCGCCATTGCCAATTTTATTCTGGAACACTCCATAGGAAGGTCATTAGCGTCGGAGACATCCGCCAGGGCGGATGTGTGTCGCTTTTTTTTTTTTTTTTTTTATGCGCGGATGCTTCCAGAGAAGACGAGGAGGCCGGAGACATCGCGGAAAGGTAAGTATAATGTAGATTGTGTTTATTTAACTTTGGTTTATGTTTACTAATGTAATGTTTTTTTTTACAGGAGTAGCGCCGGACAAGACGCAAAGATGGACGACGGAACATGGAGGACGTGACATGCTGGGACGTAACATGCTGGAACGGGACATGCTGGAAATGTAAGTATCATATTTAGAATATTTAGAATGTTTAGAATGTTTAGTTATTTCATGTAAACGTGTTGTATTAATTTTTTAATCTTTTTCACCGTAGGTTGTTGATATGAAGAAACATCTCAAAGGTAAGTGGTCTTAATTATTTTATTGTAGCTTACAATTAGGGTAGCTATATATATATATAGATAGCATGTACTGTATATTAAATAGATAGATAGGGGGGTGTATTATTAGATAGTATTGTATATTGGATAGTGGGATGTATATTACATTATATAGTGGCATGTATATTAGATAGTGGCATGTATATTAGATAGGGGTGTATTGTATTTAATTGAATTGTATTGTATTTTATTTAATTGTATTGTATTTTATTTAATTGTGTTGAATTGTATTTTATTTAATTGTGTTGTATTGTATTATATGTATGTATTATTTGTATTTCATTTTCAGGTTTGTAGTGAGGGGGGGTTGTAATGTATTTTGTTATTTTCTGTAATGTTCCTTTTTTATTTTTTGTGACTTAGGTTTTTTTTTTTTTGTTATGTAATGTACATTTTTTATTTTTGGTGATTTGATTTTTTCTTATTTTATGTAATGTAGATTTCTGTTTTTTAAGGAATTTAGTTACTTGAGGCACACAGTACACTCACATTGTGTGACAAACAGCATTTCAACACTTTCTTTTATTGACCATCATTTTTTGACGGGCAAGTCTCTAATATACATATATTCTTGTAGCACAGTGCACTTTATTATCTCACAGAGTGCCATATATGTATTTATGTGAATACCTGTGCAATTTAATTCACAATTAATGGTTCTCCTGTTTTGATACAAATCAAACCTTACTAAGAAAACATTTTCTACATAGGTTGCTTACTTTTATGTGCTTGTTTATTAGTTCTCTATAGAGGTAGATTGACAATTAAGAATCACCAAGATTTAAGTCTAGACTCATGCAGACTAGTGGTATACAGTGCCTTGCAAAAGTATTCACCCCCACCCACCCCCCTCCCTGGCATTTTTTGTGTTTTGTTGCCTCACAACCTGGAATTAACATGGATTGTTTGAGGATTTGCATAATTTAATTTACAGAACATGCCCACAACTTGGAAGATTTATTTTTATTTTTATTGTGAAGCAAACAACAAATAGGACAAAAATAACAGAAAAAGTCAATGTGCATAACTATTCACGCCCCTAAAGTCAATACTTTGTAGAGACACCTTTTGTGGCAATCACAACACCAAGTAGCTTTGGATAAGTCTCTATGAGCTTGCCACATCTTACCACTGGGATTTTTGCCCATTCTGCCTTGCACAACTGCTCCAGCTCCTTCAAGTTGGATGGTTTGCGCTTGTGAACAGAAATCTTTAAGTGTGACCACAGATTTCCTATTGGATTGAGGTCTGGGCTTTGACTAGGCCATTCCAACACATTTACATGTTTCCCCTTAAACCACTCAAGTGTTGCTTTAGCAGTGTGTTTGGGGTCATTGTCCTGCTGGAAGGTGAACCTCCGTCCTAGCCTCAAATCACGCACAGAGTGTTACAGATTTTGCTCAAGAATATCCCTGTATTTAGCACCATCCATCTTTCCTTCAACTCTGACCAGTTTCCCAGTCCCGGCTGCTGAAAAACACCCCCACAGCAGGATGCTGCCACCACCATGTTTAACTGTGGGGATGGTGTTCTTTGGGTGATGTGATATGTTCGGTTTGCGCCAGACATAGCATTTTTTTTATGGCCAAAAAGTTATTTTTTATTCTCATCAAACCAGAGCACCTTCCTCCATAAATGTTGGGAGTCTCCCACATGCCTTTTCACAAACTCAAAACATGCCATTTTGTTTTTTGATGAAAGTAATGGCTATCTTCTGGCCACTCTGCCATAGAGCCCAACTCTATGGAGCGTATTGTTGTCCTATGTACAGATACTCCAGTCTCTGCTGTCGAACTCTATAGCTCCTCCAGGGTTACCTTAGGTCTCTGTGCTGCATCTCTGATTAATGCCCTCCTTGCCTGGTCCGTGAGTTTTGGTGGGCGGCCATCTCTTGGCAGGTTTGCTGTTGTTCCATGTCATTTCCATTTGGTTATGATAGATTTGATGGTGCTCCTGGGAATCATCAAAACTGTGGATATTTTTTTATAACCTAACCCTGACTTGTACTTCTCAACAACATTGTCCCTTACTTGTTTGGAGAGTTCCTTAGTCTTCATGGCAGTGTTTGGGTTAGTGGTGCCTCTTGCTTTGGTGTTGCAACCTCTGGGGCCTTTCAAAAAAAGGTGTGTATATGTAATGACAGATCATATGACACTTAGATTGCACACATGTGGACATAATTTCGCTAATTATGTGACTTCTGAAGGTAATTGGTTGCACCAGAGCTTTTTATGGGCTTCATAACAAAGGGGGTGAATACATATGCACATGCCAATTTTCTGTTTTCTATTTCTAAAAATGTATTTTATGTATATATTTTTCTAATTTCACTTCACCAACTAAGACTATTGTGTTCTGATCCATCACATAAAATTCAGATTAACAGAACATTAAACTTAAGGCTGTAATGTAACAAAATAGGTAAAAAGTCAAGGGGTAAATACTTTTGCAAGGCACTGTACATAGATATTGAGATTGTCTCAAATATTAATTAATTATATAAAAAGTGCCTTATTTTTTATCTTTTAATCGTTGTTTTTTGTTTTGTGTAATTTTAAAAATGAATCAATAAATATTTTGGTTTTATGAACTTCCTAATAGTTAATACCAAATAGGGGTTTACCAATTAGATGTTAAATGTCTTTCTCTATACATTTTCTAATTGTTTGAATTGTTTGCCATACAAAACTCATATTTTTTTCTTTTGATGTTTTGTAACGCAATGTAATAATTTAAAATGACCATGCCACACTCCCATTTTTACAAAGTAGATGTAAACGGCAGAGTTCTTTTAAAATGTGTAAAAAAACTGATTTGTGAATTCCAGAAAATTCCTGTTGAAAAGACTCCTGCTTACAAATATGTATTTATGTTGAAGCAAGAGACATTGGTTGTATTTTTATGCAATGAGAAATGCCAGACCAGAGTTGGTTTACTGCTGTTGAGACTCTGTGAACTGCTTCCAGGATTCCCGACTGGAGCTGCCAACACGCCTTAATACCTTTAGGATCAAGTGGAATTAGCAGCAGAGCAGGGTTGTAACTTTTAGAAAATGATCCTTGGAGATCAAGGAGTATTCTCACCAGCTACAACACGCTATAATCAATATTTAGATGCCTCACATAAAACACAAATACTGGGGCATATGGGGTACAGAGTTTCAGAGAACTATCTGAAAACTTCCTAATTTGCAATATTAATTTAATATTAAGATGTAACACATTTTCTATAGAGTGGAACTCTATACACCAACAGATAACACAAACAAATCAGGAGGCCTTCATGTGACTAACCAGGATTGACCACCTGCCTTTGGCTTACAGGAATCCCTCTGAGTTGTCATCTCTTTCACAGGAATACTGAAACGCAATACTAGCCCCAGTGGATAGGAGCAGAGTTGCAGGCAGAGTCCTTACATAATAATATTCCCTTCAGGTTAGAAATATTCCCACCTGGGCAAACAGACTTCAAAAAGGCCCTACCAGTTACACTAAAGAAATGTAATTTGTGAATTCTCCAACCCATGTAAAAAGGTCTCATTAAGCTATTCAGCCAAGAATGCACCAACACCACAGGGGCATTGAGAAGGGCTGACAGCAGATGATTGACAGATGGGTCACTTAGCTAGAGGGAGATTGGATAAGAGGGCTTTTGTGGAGGGGTGTGACTTGTGACTTGGAGTGACTAAATTGAATAAATATGATATGAGAAAATAAAAAGGAATCAGTGAATATGCATACATTGAGGTATGTGGATTATTCTGATGGAATATAATATTTCTAACCTGAAGGGAATATTATTATTTAAGAACTCTGCCTGCAACTCTGCTTCTATCCACTGGGGGTAGTATTGCATTTCTGTATTCCTGTGAAAGAGATGACCCAAAAGAATAGACAATCCTTTTACCTTGGTATATCTGGCCTAATTATTTTGTGGAATAAGAAGCTCCAGCCTTTATTACCTGTATATTTCAGTAAATGTTTATATCCATTAACTTGTCTCTGTAATTGTTCATTTGTTCTTAAAAAGTGAATGTGCTTTATAATATAACACAGGAACTGGAGACATTTTGTTAAATAGTAACTCATATCTCATTTTATCCAATATAGAAACATTGATTCTCACCACAGTTAATATCTAATAGGCCCTTCTAATACTCCTATTATATCTGCTTAAATATTTTACATAAGATTTCATCACCAGATATGTGCCACTTTCATCTATAAGATCAAGTTATGAGCTGTATGACTGTATCACAGTGGGGATTCCTGTTGGTGATAATGTGTGTGTATAGCAGGTAATATGGTTACACCTATACCATTTGCTCTCCTCCATGATAATCAGCTTATGTGACTATAATGGGCAACAGAAAGCTGAGCGGGATTACAAGAAACACAAAAATGGCCAGTGTTGAAAGGTGTCACTGTGTTTTGTATTTGTTGTTTTAGGTGCAGGGTATATGATTAACAGCAGCATGTGCTCCATTAATTTTTAATGGATAATGGAAGACATTTTTTGTTGTGGCATGTGAAAGATGGCATTTAATGATTCATAGGGTGTTTATTTTTTTAACAAAGATACTCTCAAAGAAGAAGAAACTGCTTTGAATGGAGGCCCGTAGTGCGCAGGGCTCCCGTCGCATGAAGGGTCGCGTGACCCGTCGGAGCCCTGCGCAAGCCTATTGATTGGTGGGCTGGCCGGCCAGCCGAGGGGTGTTGGCGCGAGGCCGGCACCATTTTGGCTCACTCTGCGGCCGGCCAGCGTGCGGATAGCATCGGAGCCAACTCTTGTGCAGGGTGATATTTTGGTTTAGTGGGGGTGTGTGGGGTGAGCTTGGGGCTGGTGTGTGGGGTGTGCTTGGGGCTGGTGTGTGGGGTGAGCTTGGGCGGTGTTTGTTGCGTGCCTGGCGGGGTTTGGGATTTTATTTTCCTTTCTTGTCCTGTGTGTGCCTGGGTTCCTGCGTGTGTCTGGGTTCCTGCGTGTGTCTGGGTTCCTGCGTGTGTCTGGGTTCCTGCATGTGTCTGGGTTGCTTGTGTGGCCTCCTTGGCTTGTAGGTTTGGGGCCTGTGCATTGCATTGTTTTTCTGCAGGGTTATATTATTGCTGCATTTATTCCTGCTAGTCAGGGGGATTCTCAGATTTTTTTTTGTCTGTGGGGCAGACTCCTTCTACGGGGTATGTCCAGACCACTTTGGCTACTGCAGCATTAACCGCCAAGCTCTCTTAGGGGTTAGGAATAGGAGGGTCAGTTGCGCCTGTAGTGAAGCCTGCCCTAGGGGTCTATTTTTGTATTTTGCACCCCCCCTTTTTTTTTTATTTAGGTAGGGGGGTTCCTGGTTTGGGGTGGGGTTGGAGTAATTATAGATTTTGTATTCCTTTATTCCCTGCAGTCTGTATTGCCCGCTGGAGGTCCAGTCCTTTAGATAACTGTCCCTGGCCAAATTTTAACATCCATAGATGGATGCACAAGCTGTGGCAGAGCTGGATCGCCTACTAGGGGTGATTCGCTCTCAGGTCCTTTGCCACGGAGTGAGGTTGCTAGAGGACCGCATAGGCACTCCCGCGGGTGCATCAGCCCCTTCCCCTGCAGTTTCCCAGGAGCAGCCTGCAGTGGCTGGCGGCTTGGGTGACTTTGGTGACCAGCACCCCTCTGGCAGGCAGGCTGAACAGTTGATTCCGGTAGGGGGCAGCTTGCTAGAGGGGGGGTGGCACCTTAGTTGGTGCGGCAGGCCAGGGATTAGGTGTTCACCAGCCCTGGCCTTATATCAACAGGAGAGAGAGTGACAAGGGTGTTGCAGGTGTAGACCCTGTATCTCAGGCTGCACCTTCAGAGACACCACTGAGTCAACTCATTATCTCCCACACCCCCACTACCCCAGTACCGCACCTTCATAAAAAGGGTGGTAAGGGTCCCGCCAGGGCGAAAGAAGCAGCGAAGAAACCAGCAGTCCCTGGGAGGGATTTAGCGTTAAGGCCAGTCCCTGTTGCCACTGTCTCGTCTGATTCTGCCTTTCAAAGTTTGCCACAGGCTGACGGCGGCCCTTGGGCCGGAGCATCCACTCTGAGGAAGACTCGCACAGACTTCGTAAAAGAAATGATGCGTGATAACAGCGAAGCAGGCCGACGGGAGGCGGTCAAAGGAACCAGAGCAGCTCGCCCGGTGAGAGCCAGGAAAGCGACTACAAGGTACTGTCCTCTTTCCTTTGCATTGACCACTCCTAGAAAGGCAGCAGGGGCGGTACAGGCTTCCCGGCAGCCCTTCACAAACACCAAGTCTGTAGTTGACAGCAACAGACAGGGTACTATGACAGGACTGACTCCTCTGACTCCTGCTGACGGTTTTGGACACAATGACCGTGTACAACGGAGACAAGGTCTGGGGAACCTAGGCAACCCAGTAAGGGCAGTGGGGGAGGAGAGCGAGTCGTCCCTCAATGACGCAGAGCCTGTCAGGAGGTCAATTTACAGGCACAGACAGGATAGTTAAAGTTCCTTTTGCCTTTTCAGTGACTCCAGAGAGAGATTGCGGTCTAGCAACCGCAGATCTTGCAGCTGTATTGGTTTCAGCTCTGATCGGGAGACACAAAAGGGGAGGCCTCATGGGACGGCTCCTGAGCAGGGGCAGGGACGAGGCCCCCAAGAACCATCGACACGATCACAAGGTGAGCGCTCACAACCAGCACCTACACATCACGGTGGGCGGGAGCAGGGACAATTAGTAACAGGACTAAAAGCTTTGTTGGGGGGTCACGGGGTAGCTTTGTCAGATCAGAAGGTAAGGGACTGGGTAGCGGGGTTAGCGGCTAGGGCTTGGCCCCCCATAGCTACTGAGATTAGGCCTGTAACAGGAGAGCGGCCCGCTGCGGTGGTAGCTCCCTAGGCAGTTGAGCAGTCGGCTGCGCCACAGGAGGCTCTTAGGGTCTCGGATGAGTTCCTGAGAGTTACGGCGGTGTGCGCGTTGGATAACCTGGGGGCGCATTTGTCCCTGGAGGTCAAAGAGCGTATATGGAAAAGGGAATTGATTGATATCTTCTCTCTCTTACCAGTGTCGCGGGCAATGGACTTTAGGGAGGGTAGCACAAGGGGTGAAGGGGGAGATAGAAGGCAGTCTTCTAGGCTCGTCCCGCGTACGTTTGATAACTGGCTGCAAGCCTTTTCTATTTTGGCCTGCATCACGGGAGAGAAGTTCCCTGCTCAGTGCTCTGCTCTCTTCGTGTATCTAGAGGAGATCAGAAGTGCTTATAGGACGTACGGAGGAATGGCATGGCTGAAATAGGACTTTCACCAATGCATGGCGACAAGGCCGCACATGACATGGAGCGAGAAGGCGATAGCATATTGGCTTAACGATATGACACCTATGCGGGCGATGTCGACCTTTCGGACCGGGGGGGCAGGCCACATGCCCCCGCAACTGGTAAAGGGCTCAGTGTTTGCCACGCCTTCAATGAAGGCATTTGCAAATGGTCCCCCAACTGTCGGTTTAGGCACGCCTGCTCCATTTGCAGTGGGGAACACACAGCGACAAAATGCGCCAGTCAGAAGTGGGCAGCCTGCATTAGCGAGCCACAAAAAAAGGGGCAGGACACCGGTGTTGCTGGACGTAATGCTCCCATGGCTCGTACGCTACGGTAAGGTTGGAGGTCGGGCGGTGGCAGCGCGATTGCTGACCGAGGGATTCCGAGATGGCTTTGTCATTCCATGTGAAATGGAACTGACCGGCAGCTTTCAGGCTAACCTAAAATCGGCAGACGAATACCCCGGAGTAGTGCGGGAAAAAATTGAGAAGGAAGTGAGCTCGGGTAGAATGACAGGGCCATTCAGGGTACCGCCAATAGAGAATTTGCATCTGTCACCATTGGGGGTGGTTCCAAAGAAAGAAATGGTCAAGTTTAGGCTCATTCACCACTTGTCGTACCAGGAGGGCGCTTCGGTGAATGACGGGATTGCCAAGGATTTGTCATCCGTCTCATATGCGTCTTTTGACGCCGCGGCGCAGTTAGTACGGGACGGTGGACCAGGGGCGCTGATGGCAAAGGTCGATGTGGAATCGGCTTTTCGCCTTCTGCCGGTGCACTCATCCAGCCAATATGTGCTGGGATGTCGGTTTGGGGGGAAGTACTACGTGGACCTCTGCCTACCCATGGGATGCTCCATTTCATGCGCCTACTTCGAGACGTTCAGTACGTTTCTACAGTGGGTAGCGGGTCATTCTAGTATGGGTCACTATCTGGATGACTTTATGTTCGTGGGCGCGGCGGACGGCTGCGCGTGTCAGGAATTATTAGATGCGTTCCAAATGGTGGCTAGAGTTTTTGGGGTTCCCCTGGCGGGGGAAAAGACAGACGGTCCAGTTACTCGTTTAAAATTTTTGGGCATACAGTTAGACTCCGTTAGGATGGAGTGTAGCCTGCCGTTGGACAAGGTGATTGAGTTGCGGTCGGAGTTAGAGGCGTTGCTAGGCGCCAGGAGGGTCTCCCTCAGGCGGCTACGGTCTATACTGGGAAAATTAGCCTTTGCTTGTCGGATACTACACATGGGGAGGATATTTTGTAGAAGGCTGTCCCGAGCCACGGTGGGTATAAAACGTCCGCATCACTTCATCGGTATGTCGGCAGCGATGAGGGAGGACGTGAGAGTCTGGGTAATTTTCCTGGGAACGTTCAACGGGGTACGGCTTATATACCCACGGGCGGTATCTAACAGGGATATCCAGCTGTTCACCGATGCGTCGGGAAGCGTAGGTTTTGGGGTTTTCTTCAATGGTAAGTGGGGCGGGGCCCAATGGCCCGCGGACTGGACGGAGGCGGGTCTAACGGAGGACGCACTTTTTGGTGTACCAGTCAGACAGTATAGCGGTGGTGAGGGCTATCAATAGCGCCAAGGCAACAGCAGTGCAAGTGATACGGGTGGTTCAACAGTTGGTGTTGTGTTGCTTGCAGTGGAACATATGGTTACGGGCCAGGCACGTGCCCGGATCACGTAGTGGTATTGCTTACGCCCTGTCTCATTTCCAGTGGGAATGCTTCAGACTGCTGGCGCCTGGGGCGAAGCAACAGGGCGACAGCTTCCCGGAGGAAGTTTGGGAGTATGGAGCACTGAGGTAGCGCGACTGGTGAGGTACTCATTGGCGCCAAATACATGGTTGGCTTACAGGAAAGACTGGCGGATTTGGCAGGAACTGATGGAGTTGGCCGGGGGTGCTGACTCAGAAGAGAGGAGGACTGGGGTCCTGTTATGGTTTTTGTTGCGGTGTAAGAGCAAAGGGCTCTCAAAGGCCATGGTGGTGCGGCAGACAGCAGCTTTAGCATTTATGTTCAAGCTAGCTGGACAGCGGGACCTGACTAAGGTCTTTATCATCAAGCGGGTCGTGTGTGGCATGTTCAAAGGCATGCAGACCCAGGATAGGAGGCGACCTGTAACGTTCTCGCTATTGCTTCGCATGTCAGATGCTCTGACAGAGGTGTGTTGCTCCTCCTCTTACGAGACCTCGCTTTTCCGTACAGCCTTTGCCCTGGCCTTTTTTGGAGCATTTAGAGTTGGGGAGCTGGTTGCAGCTAGCAGGCGAGGTCTCGGGGGCCTACAGCGGGTAGACGTTAGCCTACAGGAGGGCAGTGTGTCAATATGGCTGAGGAGGTCCAAAACTGACCAGGAGGGAAAGGGGAGAGAGATTGTGTTGGGTAGGACAGGAACTGATTGTTGTCCTGTGGGGTGTATGGCTAGTTTTCTGCAAGTAAGACCGGATTATCCGGGTCCACTTTTAATACATGAGAATGGGCTGGCGCTTTCTCGCTTCCAATTCTCCAAGGTGCTTAAAATCTGCTTGCACCATCTGGGTTTGGAAGTTGCAGATTTTGGGTCCCACTTCTTCCGTATTGGGGCAGCCACAGTGGCAGCTAGTGTTGGGCTGCCGGAGGAGGTGATCAGGAGAATTGGAAGGTGGGAATCTAGGCGTTGGCGGAGTTATGTAAGACCAGCTGCTGCTATCGCTTAACCGTGTTATATTTGTTACAGGCGCTGGAAGGCAACTCTGGATACTGGGTCACTCGTACATATATTGGGCAGAGCAATTCGCCTCAGTTTCGCCTACCGGCCTGCAACTGGGCATACTAAAGGATGATCTACTGGTGCGATGGGCTGGCATTCAGGGGCTCAGATGGAAAGGTGTCAGTGAGTTGGTTGATTCACATGCCCGTCGTTTTGGCAGCCCATCTGTAATCATAGTCCATGCAGGACTTTTTGGGGATAGTGCCCATTAAGCGTTTGGTCAGGGATATGAAAAGAGAGATAGCATTGTGGAAGGCGAGGTTCGATGGAGTGGTAGTCATCTGGTCAGACATAGTGAGGAGGAGGGTGTGGCGGAATGCCAGAGATCCTGTACGTTTGGATTATTGGCCAGCTTTTGTAACAAGTTGGGATTTCTGGCCATCCGCCACCCCGAGTTTGAGGGGGATGCAGAGGAGGAATGGTTTCTGCCCGATGGCGTTCATTTAACCGAAATTGGGATGGAAATGTTCATGTTGGAATGCAAGGAGGGAGTGTAATGTGCATTGGGGATTTTGGGGAAGAACGCAGCTCAGTAAGGTTTTGGGCTTCCTGCACTGCTTAGTGGCGGGATGGGGAGTTGCCCGGGCCAGGGGTATAATTAAAAAGGGGCTTGCCCCCACCTCTTGGGCGGGTGCAGCGCGAGAAGTAGGTGGACCCTTGGGCGCGCGCCCAGGGTCAAGAGGTTGCTGCCCCTGGTCGGGCTCTTCCCACTTGTTATACCATGTTGGTACATATATATGTTGGTTTAATAAATTGGCTGTGGCCCGTTGGTTTACCCATACTGTTCTTTCTCAGTGTCAGTTATTGTATGAATGCGCAGAATGGATCCTGCTGGGGTCATGTATTATTGCATTTGGGAGTTGTCTACCTCTGTCAATGAGATCTAGAGTCACACATACTCTGTTCACAGAGAGGAACAGGAAGTTTAAACAAGTTTTTCTTAGTATTCGTTCATGCAAAGAGAAACTTTTTCTAATGTTTAAAGCAAGTTTTTTTTTATGGATTATGGAAAAAAATGCTATACATGTTCCCTTAATCTAAACTTTATCATAATCTACAGTTTTCAATTACTTTACCATGTTCAAAGGAAAAGATCTTCATAGACCACTACAGTTTGGGGAAAATATCATATGATTGTGAAGGTAAAATCTTTATTTTAGAAGACATTGTTTGTGCCTGAACGTTTCTATTGAATTTTGTATTTTACCCACTTCCTGCATGGAGGTGTGTTCTGCAAATTATTATTTACTAGTAACTTGCCTGTCATAAATGGCGGTATCATACGGTTTCTTCAATAATCTGTTTTGTTTCTCCCAATGCTGTCTATCTCTGTGTGCCCTATGTCTAGCTATCTTTCTCTGTGCACCCTCTCCCTCTGTCTGTGTCTCCTCTCTCTCTCTCTCCCTCCTCCCCTTTTTCTCTCCATCCCATTCCTCTCTCTCCCTCCCCGTTCTCTCTCTGCCCCCTACCTCTGTCCCACTCCCTCTCTCTCCCCCTCATTCCCTCCCTCTCTCTCCCTCCTTCCCCCTGTCTCCCTCTCTCCCCTCGAGCTCTGTGCAGGTCATTAGTACAGCTGGGCCGCACATGAGCATAGTGGACGCAACTGCGCAGCAGGATTCCCCCATTGCGCTGGATAGTAGATATGAGTATTGCTTGCGAAGTAGGCATTACGCAGGCGTTGCTCATACTACAAAGTATTAAAGTGATTCTGGAGTGGAAGGAGGATAGAGGGAAGATGAGGAGAAGGGAGGAATCATTCATAAATTTACATAAATTATAGTATTTGCAATTTCCCCTTCCTCTAAAAATTATCCCACATCCACTAATTAATTGTAGGATTTTCGATCTGTTTACAGTATGGTATGAATACAATATATTAGTGGATAATATTATGGCTGGAAGATTCCATTAATTACTTATGTTCTGTCGTTATGTGGGGAGGGAAGTGCCCACATATATATGCAGTAAAACTCTCAAGCAGGGGGCTTCCCAGGGGCTGCAGTGAGAAGGCCTCCTGATTTACTTGTGTTATCTGTGGGGTGTATAGGAATGTTTTATAGAGTTCCGCTTAATAGAAAATGTGTTAAATCTTAATAATAAATTAATAAAGCAAAGGAAGAAGATTTTATTTAGTATTCCAAACTGTACCCTATATACCCCAGTGCGTGTGTTTTATGATTATAGCGTGTGTGTTTTATGATTATAGCGTGTTGTAGCACATGCTGCAGCTACACAGAATGTTCAATCATTAATTGACCAGAATTATAATTAGTATTTTAGTACACTGAACTGATACCTGCCCTTCACTATATGTTGTAGAGTGTCAGTTTCTGTGTTACTTTATAATTAATATGTATGTGGCTGCTTGATAATACTTTCTTAAAAGACTCATAAAATGTGTATTAGTCCTTTTGAATTATTTCTAATCGGCTTGCTCTCTGCGTAGAGTGCAGCTAATTGCCTTAAACTGAAGGAAGCTAGAGAGCTTTATTCCAGGGTCATTAATAACTTGACTTCAATCAGAAGAAATTGCGTAGTCTGAAATATAAATAGACATTTTACTGACAAACAACTTTTTATTCAGTGGTTTCCTAGTTTTGAACAATAAGTATTACTCAAAAATAATAGTTCCTTGCACTCAGAGGTCTTACAGGAACCTAATATCAAATGTGAGAAAAACCAAGGCAAGCTAGATTGTACCTCTTGTGCAAATGCATGTCAGCCCGTCTCACCCCTAGAAATGTTTTTATACCAATCAGTGCCTGCTCATGTACAACTGGTAACATCACATTGTACTGTAACACAACTGTCACACCTATATAGCATATAACTAAGTAAGAATTAGTGGGTCAAACTGTGCCAGTGGGCATTCTACAGAACTGTGCTTCAGTGAACGTTGTGATTTCTTTTTTTCTGATCCAAAACAAAATCATAACAGCCTTCAATTAAGCACCCGACTGCGCATGTGAAGCTTTGTGAATCTAGGGAAGCAGCAAACAGGAAGAATAGTTAAGTGCAGTTTATTTACAGCGTGGCATAATATTAATTGAAGTTTCACCTAACACAAGTTGCTCTTATATGAAAGATTTAATTTATAGAATAAATATAACTGTCACAGCTTAGAATTTATCTGTAGTCTAATTGGTCTGGTATATAATATATCTATGTATTTTTTATGTTCTTTATTTTATTAAGAAGTGCTTAAAGGCATATCTAAGTTTACTGGATTAGGAATGCATCTGATAGAGGAGAATTAGTAATGTATTTGCATGAAAAAAACGCAAAATAAACATTTAAACACTTAAATTGAAGTCGCAAAATGTCACCCTCCAACCCCAGGCTAAATTAGCATCAAATTTAAAATTGATTGTTTTTTGCCAATCAGGTTAGCTGAAACATTTGATTTTAAACTCTGTGGTTCCTGTTTGTGTTGCAAAGCAGCCTGGGATATGTAGTGTATCACTGATATGTGCTATGTACTTGCATATGCTTTTAAAGCTCTGCCTAAAATCATACAAATAGCCCTGTATGGATCTGTCCACTGCATCATATGCAGACATAGACTCTGTAGTGTCCTAGACTTTCAGTAAAGTGTAGTGTCCTTGACTATAAGGGACTACATCTCAGAAAACATGCTGCTGCTCTGCAGTATATGTGGGAGCGTTACAAATAGAGCGCCCACATAGTTGTCAAAATGCGAATCGTTGTCATGCTTTGCAAGCTCGCGAATTGAGCTCGCAAGAACTGCCTCCCTCGCTCTGCGAGGGACGCAGTACGGGCCGCAAATGCGGGCCGCAAATGAGGCTCTAACGTCTCATTTGCTCATTGCAGGCCGGAAATGCGGACCCTCGCGAAGCAAGGGGCCGCATTTGCTCAGGTGGTGGCTTTCCGGCGCCTCACAAGAGGTTACAAACAGCCACAGAAGCGGGACTTTGAAAAAAAAACTATAACACACCATGACTAAATATGGACTTACACAAAAAAATAGGAGCCGCGGGACTTAGAAAAAAAAAAAATTACGGACTTATGCATAAAAATACGAACTTTTATATGAACAAAATACACACACAAATAAAAAAAAAACATAAGACACAGCAAGGGGGGACGCAAATTTAGACACTCAAAAATCCCCTAAGAGACAGAAAAAATGGCCGCCGCAAAAAACAAAAACGAGGCTACACGACCCCTAAACCGGCAAAACACCTCCAGGCACATACGACTTTTACACAAACCTGTACGAGGTACAAAATACACTATTAGCAAGGACGCTAAATCATCCACACCCGCGTACCACATACACAATCGCCACCATTTTACAACACTAATTTACAGAATGCGGAACTACACAGCTACACTAACGGTTTCCCCTCGCGCACACAGCCTATTTACACTACACACTGCACACATTGCTGACACTTACACCTCAGCTGCACAACAGTGCAAATCTACATTGGATGCTGCAGGAACATCAAAACAGATTGTTAGCTCTTCAGCACATTGCTTGCTGCATATATTAATTACAAATAGGTAAATTATATTAATTTATGATTTCATTAATTAATTATCATGAAAAAATACATATACAGAAAAAAAAAAAAAAAAAAACAGAGGATCGCATTAAACCACAAAGGCCTTCACCGCGCGCCTCACAAGGAGCATCAACGGTGCTCATAGGACACAAACTACACCAGGGGAAAGGCTTGCAATAAGTCCCAAAAGCAGATCAGCGTGGACCTTACAATGAGCGCAAAAGCGCCTCTGATAACAAAAAATACACCAACTGCGAGGCTCGCAATGAGCGCCGAAGGATCTCAGACGACCAAAACTGTCTGTGGCAAACAGCATTACCTGCCTTACAATTTTATTGCCCCATCATTTTTGACAGGCAAGTTGCTAGTAAATAATAATAATAATAATAATAATGAGATGTGTTCCCTGATAGGTTAGGAAACTGCACATCCAGCCTTACAGAGTCTGTATTTACATACATTCATTGACTATTTGACTCATTTTAGGTAGAAAACAAGAGTTTATAACTGCTTCTTAATAAAAAAAATACACACGATTATAAAAACAAAATACATAGGAATTTACCTAGTAAAATCCTAAAACCTTCCAAACCCCTTTAAAGTTTTGACCCAATCAGCTCACTGTCAGTGAAAATACATTTTAAAATGTCAGCTTCTGCTCTCCACAAACATGGTAAACTATACATTACCTAGGTGAAAAACTACACAAAGAATTTGCACTTAATCTATAACGAACAAAGGGACCACCTAGGAAAGTACTAAGTAGGAACTGTTCACTTCTACGAATGAAGTTATCTAAAGTGCTACTACATGGCTCCTGCAAGGGCTTACTGAAAATCTTACATGTTCTTCTAAGGCTCTTTGAGGGGTCAGTGTGAGACTAATCCTTACGTGTAAACTCAACCACCCACAAGAGCGGATAAACCCCTTACAGGAACACTTGCAAAACACTTAAGACACAAGCATTTTAGAACAATAATAAAAAATGGAGCCTACACATCCTAAAGCACAAAACCAGCCTTTCTAATGGTTTGTTGTTGTTGTTTAGTCGTTCAGTCGCGTCCGACTCTCCGTGACTCTATGGACCAGAGCACGCCAGGTGCATCTCTCAGTCACTGCCCCACATGAGCTCCATCAAGGTCATGTCCATTGCTTCAGTTACCTCATCTATCCATTTACGCCGCTGTCGTCCCCTTCTTCTTGTGTCTTCAATCTTTCCCAGCATTAGAGTATTTTCTAGGGAATCCTGCCGTCTCATAATATGGCCAAAATATTGGTGCTTCAGCCTCATGATTATACCTTCTAGTGAACAGTTTCTCTTGACTTACTGTAGTATTGATTTATTTGATCTTCTTACAGTCCATGGTACTCTAAGCAGTCTTCTCCATCACCACAATTCAAAGGCGTCAATTCTACGGCGTTTAGGTTTCTTTATGGTCCAGCTCTCACATCCGTATGTTACTATTGGGAATACCATAGTTCAAACTATACATACCTTTGTTGATAGTTTAATATCTTTACTTTTTACTAGCTTTCCTCCCAAGAAGCAAACATCTTTTAATTTTATGACTACAGTCATCATCTGCAGAGATCTTGGATCCAAGGAAAATTAAATCACTGCCTCCACTTCTTCCCCGGCTATTTGCCAGGAAATGAGATTGCCGTTTGCCATGATCTTTGTCTTTTTAACGTTGAGCAGCAGGCCAACATTTGCACTCTCTTTTTTTACCCTCATCAATAAGTACTTTAGTTCCTCCTCACTTTGAGCCATCAGAGTAGTATCATCAGTGTATCTGAGGTTGTTGATATTCCTTCCAGCAATATTGATTCATCCAGTCCAGTCTTACAAATGATGTATTATGCATATAAGTTGAGTAAATAAGGTGACAAAATACAACCTTGTCGCATTCCTTTTACGATCTAGAACCATTCTGTTGTCCCAAGTTCGGTCCTGACCGTGGCTTCTTGGCCAACATACAGATCTACTACTCCCATCTCTTTAAGGACATGCCACATTTTGTTGTGATCCACACAGTCAAAGGCTTTAGAATAGTCTATGACGCAGAAGTAAATGATTTTTGGAACTCTCTTGCTTTCTCTATTATCCAGCGGACATTGGCAATTTGATCTCTTGTGCCTCTTCCTCTGCGGAACCCCGCTTGCACACTTGGTAGTTTCTGGTCCATACATTGTTGGAGTCGAGTTTGTAGAATCTTAAGTATTACCTTGCTGGCATGTGAAATGAGTGCAATTGTTTGATAATTGGAGCACTGTTTGGCACTGCCTTTTTTGGGGATTGGGATGTAGACTGACCTTTTCCAGTCTATTGGCCATTGTTGAGTTTTTCAAATGTGTTGGTATAAGACAAGTAACACTTTCGCAGCATTATCCTGTAGAATATTTTATAGTTTCCATCACCCCCTGCAGCCTTATTATTAGCAAGATATCCTAGGGGCCCTAGGATCTAACTTCACTCTCCAAGATGTCTGGCTCCAACTCATTGGACAAATTATTGAAGTCATTACTGCTGTTAAGATGCTTCCTGTACAGATTGTCAGTGTATTTCTGCCCCCTCTTCTTTATCTGATCTACTTCTGGTAAGTCCCTACCATTTTTGTCTTTTATTACAACCACTTTTGCCTGAAAGCTGCCTTTTAGGTTCCCAATTTTCTTGAAGAGATCTCTTGATTTACCTATTTGATTATCTTCTTCAGTCTCTTTACATCGTTCATTGTGGAATGTCTCTATGTCTCTTCTTGCTATCCTCTGGAATTCTGCATTCAGTTGGACAAATATTTTTTTATCTCCATTACTTTTCGCTCTCCTTCTTTCCTGGGCTACTTTCAAAGCCTCATCAGACAGCCAGTTTGACTTCTTTCTTTTCTTTTTTTTAGGGATTTTCTTTGTTGCCGTTTCCTGCATTATGTTGCAAACTTCGGTCCAAAGTTCTTCAGGCATTCTATCTTCAATGTCTAGTTTCTTAAATCTATCATTTACTTCCATTGCATATTCACAAGGGATATTATTTATTTCTTTATTATTTATTATCTAGCTGGTCTGATGGTTTTCCCTCTTTCTTCAGTTTAATTTTCAACTTTTAAATTTTTCAACTTTTGCTCATGGTCTGAGCCGCAGTCAGCTCCAGGTCTTGTTTTTGCTGACTGTATAGAGCTCCTCCATCTTTGGCTGAAAAGTATATAGTCAATCTGATTTCTATGTTGTCCATCTGGTGATGTCCATGTGTAGAGTTGTCTCAGAGGCTGTTGGAAGAGAGTGTTTGCTACAACCAGAGAATTGTCTTGACACAATTCTACTAATCTCTGACCTGCTTCATTTTGTCCTGCAAGGCCAAATTTGCCAGTTATTTCAGGTGTCTTTTGGTTCCCTGCTTTAGCATTCCAATCTCCTATGATGATAGTAACATCTTTTCTTGGTGTTATATCTATGACGTGTTGAATGTCTTTGTAGAACTGGAAAACTTCAGCCTCTTCGTGGTTGGAGCATAGACTTGGATCACTGTGATGTTAAATGGCTTGCCTTGAATTCAAATTGAAATCATTCTGTCATTTATTGGGTTGTAACCGAGCACCGCTTTGGACACTCTTTGATTGACTAGGATGGCTTTTTCTGCTGGATTCTTGACCACAGTAGAAGATCTAGCGGTTGTCTGATATGAAATGTTCCATTCCCGTCCTTTTAAGTTCACCAATTCCCAGGATATCAATGTTTAACCTTGTCATTTTATTCTTGACCACATCTTTTGCACTCTCTTGTTTTATCCTCATCAATAAGTCCATTTTTGTGATTAGCCCAGCCCAATTAAACACCTGATTAATACAGAGTCCCAGAGAGTTATGCCTCTCACCCAACTTCCTGCGTATCCCCTGCCATTTAATAAGATAGAAATTAACATATATAGTGGTACCTCAGTTCTTGTCCTTAATCCGTTCCGGACAGCAGGATGAACATATCTACTCGCTTTCTAGCAGTGTGTGTGAATTTTTGCTTACCTAGACTAAAAGAGTAAACAAACATGTAAATATGAAAAGAACAGCTCCAGCGTATATAGCATTAGGTTACAGAGGCACTCTGAATTTAATTTACTATATTTGGCTGTCACTCCCACCAGAGAGGTCTTGTTCTCATCATCTAAATATCTTCATGAGTGCATTAAAGACATATCTAAGTTTTCTGGATTATAAATGCATCTGATAGAGGAAAATCAGTAGTGTATGAAAAAAAAAAAAAATTCGCAAGAAAAAATACCAAAATAAACATTTACAAACTCACCCTGATGTTTGCTAAATGCTTTCAGTTTGCAAGCTGAGGCTTTTGCCAGTTGACACACCTGAAAATCCCTGCTAAGATTAGCATAAAATTCATACTCTGGGGTTCCTGTGTTGCAAAGCAGCCTGGGATATGTAGTCTCTCTTTCTCTATATCATTGTGCTTGGATTCAGTTGTAAGCGCAGACCCCACCCAACCATGTGATTCCATCATGCAGCAAGTACTTCTTTTGAAAGGTCAAGATTCATACCTAGCTGCATTTCCTCGGCATACTTGATTATGTAAGCTTCCTGTGGGTGTGCAAAGTTGGATTTTATTTTCCTGCCTATAACTTTTTAAGTACACTGAACTTTTCTATATAACACATCTTTTTCTGACAATCACTGCCTATTTCTTACCAAACATCTGAAACTCAGGAAATGTATATATACCTTTAATTACTTCCTGTTGCAACTAACTCCTGTGGTAGCAGTATAGTCTGCCTGTTCACTAACTGACACTTCAAATTTTGTACTTTTGTACTTCAAACTTAATTTAAATATTGTACAAAAATGGAGGTAATACTACTTAATTTTTCAATAGTATGTGTCCCTATTTGGCCATTTGAACTTGGCATGTATGTATTAGGTGTGCAAATGCTTACAACTTGGGAAATAAAAAATATCCTAACAAAAAGGGAATTAGATCTGAGAGCTTTCACTGAATCATGGTTCGTTAAAAATTATGATGGCAGTAATTTCTGCAAGGGACATGGAAGGTTTCTGGATTTCACTAAAAATACAATACACCTATGTATCAATTTAATTTGAAGGGCCATTTACCTCACTAGAAGTGCTCTTCATGGTGTGAAGGAGCAAAAGATCCAATATGAAAGTGATGTATTGTTTTTGTATTTAATCTCTACTAACAGCTAAAAATCTGCAGGCTTAGGGCTGTTTACAAACAAACTGCTGACTGTTCCATGATTAACAACATATGCCAACAATGGCCAGTGCAAGCTCCATTAACACATGATTTAATGTTTTTTCTCTACACTCAGGAATTAGCCATCAGTTAACCCACAAGTGACATATTTAGTTGTTTCCAGCAGTCATGTCCCTGCACAGATGGATTTTGGAAGTGTTAACTCTGTTTCTGCTTCTGCACACAGCTTTTGCTGTCAGTCTGCCTGGGGGACTTGCCAGAGTCTCATGTAAACAGTCACTTCATTGTGAAAAAGTATTCCAACATGTTTTTAGGAGTACTTTACAGTGGTGTGCTCCAAGTTGTACTGATTTACTGGCCCTTTAACATGCCTTATTTTAGTAAGTAGTGATTAAAAGCTCTGCTTTTTCCACCTAAAATCATATCATTTGCACATGTTTGGGTCTGCCATCTGTAGCGCATGCAGTTCATGAATACACAGGGTGTGAAGTGCAGTGTTTCAAATTAGCCTTTCAGTGACCTCTCTCAAATAGCATGCTGCAGAATGTTGCCACTGTTTAGATACTATGAGACAGTACAACCCCTGTACTTAGAAGTACACTGTATTTATGAGCGGCAGAGGGGAGAAAGCAGTTAGGAATTATTTGTAAGATTTTAGTCTAAAGAAACAGAGCTTTTAAGCGCATCTCATTAAAATATAGTTCACAAAAGTCAAGAGGTACATAGGCATATTATATTCCTAGTGAAATTCAGAAACCTTCCATGTACCTTTAAGTAAGCATATACATCCAAATACACTAAGTTATATCTAAGTTAGATAAGAAGATGTAATAGTCAGGTATTTTACCACAGGATTTTAGATTTATATATCATGTCTCCATCCAATGTGCTTTACATTTCTAAACAGAGCATATTTTTTTTAGTATTGATTAGAGTTTACCACTCAACGTGATAAAATGTTGCAGCAGGCCAGAGGCAAGAGAGGAGTCAGGGCAATAACGGGTTAAACTGAGAGGTCTGGAGAAGGATCTAAGTTGTATCAGGGATTTACAGAGAGAGGAGGGGGGTCCTTATAAAGGTCAGATATGTGTACATAGATGGAGATTAATCTAATCTGAAGTGGGGCTTTATTTCAGGATCACAAAGAGGGAGGAAGAAAGAAGGAGGTTGGTCTCAAGGTGGGAAAGAGGAAGATGTTCCTCAGAAGACGAAGACTGACAGAAGATTGGAGGACACAAAGGATATTAAAGCATTGAATTCTGTGTATGAATATTATTATGAACGGATGTTACAGCAGGAGAGAGAGAACTGAAGGTCTGCAATTAAAAGACCACTTTATTTTGGGAAACATGTCAAATGTTTGTGAAGTATGTAACATGAGCCACATGTGAACCTGAGTGTACTTAATTCAAATTTGGACTATAAAGTGTTACTTTTGTAAATATGTTCACCTTACAGTTATTTTTTACGCAATTTTTACTATATAAAATATGTTCTGGATAATTCTATATATTAGAATAATTTAATGTAATGTACAGATGTATTCGTATATCCCTTTGATAATTAGATATTCAGTAGGCAGCATGGGTAGACCTATTCATATTCTATCTGCAGGAGATAGGATCACAATAAATCTCTCTTTATACTGTACCGGTGGGATCATTAAGATATACATATTATTAATTTTTTAATTGAATAGTAGTTAAAATGAAAGGCTATGCATTTACTTTAAACCTTTGTAATCTTTTCCACTTTATCAAATCATATTTTTCATAAGAATGCAATATATATAACTCTAATACAGTGGTTTGCTTCTGTTTAGGCCTAGGAGGCCCAGGCCTAGGGCAGCACGGTTTCAGGGGGCAAAAAGTCACCTGAAGATGTCAGTGAAATGCCAAAAAGCAATCTGTTCATATGCACATAAATAAATATATAAATAAATATATATATATATATATATATATATATATATATATATATATGTGTGCCTTGTTTGTCTGTAAATTCACCTGATAATTTCTAACATACATATATAAAAGGAGTGGTAACTGGGAGTAAGGTTTGTGGGCGCACAAGTAATTGGGGAGTGTGGGGGCAAAAAAGATCTGAACAGGCTAAGGGCAACAAAAACCTAAATGCACCTAAATCTGCTCTACATGTATTATTTACTCTCAGAAACATAATTATGCAGCTTTGAGAATAACAAACCATATTTATTTATTTTATGGTACTATTGATAGAAGCGTAAAAATAACTCATGTTTGGATTACTTGAGTACAATAAAATCAATGCTTGTTCACCCCATATCTCAGGTTACAAAAGTATTTTAGGAGATCTCATATTACATGAAGTACTGCACCATGCCTAGCTCAGCCCTAGTGCTGCTGGGCACTGATCTCACTGACACCAGGGTATATGCAGCAGTCTCTGCCCACATTCAGCCCTCACTGTTCTGGAGCAGGCTGGCTTAGCTCTGGTGCTGGGCACTGATCACACTGACACCAGGACATTTACAGCAGGCTGTATAACACTCACCCCTCTGGAGCAGGCTGGCTCAACACCCTAGTGCTGGGCACTGATCACACTGACACCAGGGCATGTACAGGCGGCTTTGCCCACATTCAGACCTCTGGAGCAGGCTGGCTCACCCTAGTGTTGGGCACTGATCACACTGGCACCAGGGCATTTACAGGAGGCACTGCCCACACTCAGACCTCTAGAGCAGGCTGGCTTAGTCCTAGTGCTGCTGGGTACTGATCACACTGACACTAGGGCATGTACAGGGGGCTCTGCCCACATTCAAACCTCTGGAGCAGGCTGGCTTAGCCCTAGTGCTGGGCACTGATCACACTCACACCAGGGCATGTAAAGCAGGCACTGCCTATATATAACACTCACCCATCTGGAGCAGGCTGGCTCAGCCCTAGTGCTGCTGGGTACTGATCACACTCACACCAGGGCATGTATAGCAGGCTTTGCCCACATCCAGATCTCTAGAGCAGGTTGGCTCAGTCCTAGTGCTGGGCACTGATCACACTCACACCAGGGCATGTATAGCAGGCTCTGCCCACATCCAGATCTCTAGAGCAGGCTGGCTCAGTCCTAGTGCTGGGTACTGATCACACTCACACCAGGGCATGTATAGCAGGCTCTGCCCACATCCAGATCTCTAGAGCAGGCTTGCTCAGTCCTAGTGCTGCTGGGTACTGATCACACTCACACCAGGGCATGTACAGCAGGCTCTGCCCACATCCAGATCTCTAGAGCAGGCTGGCTCAGCCCTAGTGCTGCTGGGTACTGATCACACTCACACCAGGGCATGTATAGCAGGCTCTGCCCACATCCAGATCTCTAGAGCAGGCTTGCTCAGTCCTAGTGCTGCTGGGTACTGATCACACTCACACCAGGGCATGTACAGCAGGCTCTGCCCACATCCAGATCTCTAGAGCAGGCTGGCTCAGCCCTAGTGCTGGGCACTGATCACACTGCACAGGGCAAGTACAGGAGGCTCTGCCCACATTCAGACCTCTGGAGCAGGCTGGCTCAGCCCTAGTGCTGATGGGCACTGATCACACTGCACAGGGCATGTACAGGAGGCTCTGCCCACATTCAGACCTCTGGAGCAGGCTGGCTCAGCCCTAGTGCTGCTGGGCACTGATCACACTGCACAGGGCATATACAGCAGGCTCTGCCCACATCCAGATCTCTAGAGCAGGCTGGCTCAGCCCTAGTGCTGGGCACTGATCACACTCACACCAGGGCATGTAAAGCAGGCTCTGTCCACATCCAGATCTCTAGAGTAGGCTGGCTCAGCCCTAGTGCTGGGCACTGATCACACTCACACCAGGGCATGTAAAGCAGGCTCTGCCCACATCCAGATCTCTAGAGCAGGCTGGCTCAGCCCTAGTGCTGGGCACTGATCACACTGCACAGAGCATGTACAAGAGGCTCTGCCCACATTCAGACCTCTGGAGTAGGCTTGCTCAGTCCTAGTGCTGGGCACTGATCACACTCACACCAGGGCATGTATAGCAGGCTCTGCCCACATCCAGATCTCTAGAGCAGGCTGGCTCAGCCCTAGTGCTGGGCACTGATCACACTGCACAGAGCATGTACAAGAGGCTCTGCCCACATTCAGACCTCTGGAGCAGGCTGGCTCAGCCCTAGTGCTGCTGGGCACTGATCACACTGCACAGTGCATATACAGCAGGCTCTGCCCACATCCAGATCTCTAGAGCAGGCTGGCTCAGTCCTAGTGCTGGGCACTGATCACACTCACACCAGGGCATGTATAGCAGGCTCTGCCCACATCCAGATCTCTAGAGCAGGCTGGCTCAGCCCTAGTGCTGGGCACTGATCACACTGCACAGGGCATGTACAGGGGGCTCTGCCCACATTCAGACCTCTGGAGCAGGCTGGCTCAGCCCTGGTGCTGCTGGGCACTGATCACACTGCACAGGGCATGTACAAGAGGCTCTGCCCACATTCAGACCTCTGGAGCAGGCTGGCTCAGCCCTGGTGCTGCTGGGCACTGATCACACTGCACAGGGCATGTACAGGGGGCTCTGCCTATATATAACACTCGCCCCTCTGGAGCAGGCTGGCTCTGGTGCATCTGTCCCTGTGGCTCGTGACGTCACGGCGGGCAGCGGCCACAGCCCGGACTCACAGGGAGCTGCATCCACCTGAGAGATCACATGAGGAGAGCACTGAGGAGCCTGACCAGCAATGTAGGTGGTTTTGGGGTTCCCAGGGGGCACTACACCCGCTGAATCAGTGCATTAGGCAGTGTAAGAAAGTGCTGCTCCTTAAGGTGCCATTACATAAGATGATTTACTTGTTTACAAAGCTAAATATGGGCAGTGACTTAGTAATGTGCAGAGATAGGTGGCAGATGTGTGGGGTCTTGCTTTGTATTGTGTCTTGTTTGTATTCCCCTGTATAAGATGCATGTATGGTCTTATTGTATAATGTATCCTGTATATATGTCACTGGCACTATCATTACACATTATGGAGACAGTCTGCTCATTCCCTCATTATGTGTCAGCATTTATTTAGTGTAACTCCAAAGCATTGTTTATGGCAGCTAATAAAATAAGATGTATAAAGGGACATCACAAGTCAAATCAATGCCACTGATGTCATTTTAACCAACATGCATCAACTTTTTCTTTGCTTTGTAATTCTGAAGTTAGATACACACAAATATATTGTATATTTAAATATATATTTATGTAAATGCAATATTAAATAGAGTTAGAAGTAGTAGAATCTAGTAGTATTGTCCCTTACCTATTTATATTGTATTTTTATATATTTAGGCACAAACTATACGTATATTTTCATTACAGAAAAAGTAATTCCAATCTTAATAGACAACTATAGTTTGAAATTATTATCACTAACTAATAACATAAGCAGCATTACCATGTTTATAATAAAATGCCTTTAAAATGTATTTTTAGGAGATGACTCTCAAGCATGGGTGTAGGAGCCAATAAAATACTGCATATAGTATACAAATACCACACAACTGCTTTGCTACACATAACACACACAATAAAAATTCTGGGGTGGCTTTGTCCCCCCTTCCTTCTCCCACGCTCTCAAAAATAGTTACACTGTTGTGGTTTGTGTTTGTGATTAGACAAGAACCCAAACAATCATACATATGCTTCCCCAGAGCAAAAATATTTTGGCCAACAGAACCACTTTAACACAGCAAGTACCCAGCCCATGCATTTTGATGATACTGTAGACTTGGGCCTGAAAATTTTGTACTTCCTACTAGACAAAGCCATCCCCTCACGATGATCATATTTATCATGTTATGTGCAAGACTCCTGGTGCCGGGCGCGCATGTGTCCCAATGTACTCCCTAAGCCCCTAACCCTAAGCCCCTACACCCCTTGCCAGCCCTAACCCTAACTCTAACCCCTTACACCAGTTACCGGCCCTAACACTAAACCTAATCCTAACCCTAAGCCGCTAACCCCCTACACCCCTTGCCGGCCCTAACCTCCTAACCCTCTTAGCCTAACCCTAACCCTCTAAAAGTAACTTCCTGAGCCCCTAACCCCCTAAACCAATTATCGGCCCTAACCCTCTAAACCTAACCCGAAAACCCCTAACCACTTACTGGCCACTTAGAGACCGCTACATTGGGACATCGGTGGCGCGCTTCCTGTGCGTGCAGTTAATGGGATAGGTCCCATTGATCTTATGGTAGGTGTGACAGCAGTAGTTTAGTGAGTTTGTTTTATTTTAATTATTGAAGAGGAAGTGTATTTATGCTCAATGCCTAATTATAATATCTACCTCCTGTTGTCAGAACATTACAGTGGTCCTTTAAAAAGACCACTGGACCTTATGAGCTCTAAGTTTGTTAAAATTAGATAAGACATCAATGTCACCATGAACCCAGGGAATAGCCTTAGATCAAACTGCTTTAAATGCCCCCGGGGCATGTTAGCACTCCTGTGGGCAGTTTGTGGGCTGCTTATGTTTTCTTCACATTCTCACTCTATCTTCTTTTTATAATTAACGTTATGGGATTTCTAGTACGAATAAATTATTGTGAGGATCATTGGGGCAGCCTGCTGGCAATGTTATATTTCTAAAGTCCTTCCCCAGATGTGAATACTGGTCTCCGAATGTCAGTAAAAGTCTATGGAGGACAGGGCAATTAGCACACTGCTTTGACTAATGCAAGGGGCCTTTGTCATTTAGCACTATTAATAGCATTTTATGAAGGTTTTGCCACAGAGACAGGCATAGAGCTTTTTTTTTTACATTGTTCTAATAATAACACAAAATACATATTGTTAGAAGCTTATATGAAGACATAGGGTTCTGAGGACTGAAGGCCATGTTACAAGTATTTATTGTCACAAACAAAATGGTAAAATAACTACAAAACTGACATTGTAGCGTTTTCATGGGCTCAGAGAGCGTTAGTGAGCCTGACCTTTGACACAAGGGTACACAACAAATGTCCCAATTACAGCAGAATTGAAAAACATGGATAAAAAAGTCCTTCCACTCTCCTAATGACTTTATTTTATGTGATTATTAAATATTTCAGAGGGTGATCAAACAAAACATCAGGTTAAATTATCAATGGCTTCCACTCAACTTTTTTTTACTGTAACAAACAATTTACATATATTTATTTATATGTGTATATTTAATCTCTGCTGTAGCTTGTATCTTTGCTGTGTCCCTCTTACTGAACACATAACTCTCAGTGCCTGCATCTCTATATAATGCCCAAGAATATAAAATATTCAATTTACTTTCTCCCGTTAGCTTTGGTACCTTACACTGTATTATTCAGTTAATTACAAAACAAAAATGCGATTATAGCATTTACTAAAAATGTCAGTTATTTTTTTTTGTCAGTGGATAAAGATCCCTCAGTTTAACCTGCACTCCAGACTGTCTTCATAACAAAAGGGAACATCTGAAGAATAGCACCAAATAATGTAATACAAATTGGCAAATTTTACAGAAATTACATTTGCACTGGAGCCATTGAAGGGTTTTAGATGATTTAAGTGAGGCCATCTGCTTCTCAGTATGGTGAATTATTCCCTTAACAATACAAAGTATAGTTGAATGCATGATAAGCACATCTGAGCAGAACCATTTAAACTAAAAATAAAAGGGAATAAAATCTGTCTCCCACTTTACAGAATTGTTGGCTGAGGTCATTATTGTGCATTGTTCTCCTGTTTTGCTAGACCATGGTTAGGGGTTAATGTTTAACGTGGATTAGTTTCGTGCAGCTCTTGCAGTATATACTTCGGCTTGGTTTAAGGTGGGCTATTCTAGTACCAGATGCGTATTGCATGCAGCAGGTTGTAGGACATTACGGTATTGAAGTTATACAGAAATGCTTGCATTTATTGTAGAAATGAAAAATATGTATACAAATAGACATATTTGCAAATGGTTTTAATTGAAACATTTAAGTGAAATGCGTTAAAACTGATAAAGGACTTCGTTATTCTATATAACGGTACACCTAAAATATCACAGGGAATCACTGGAGGTTGAGAGTTTTGGATAATCGTGAGTTTACTGTATTACTTTTTTTGTATCCAAGCTTAAATATTAGGTCAAAAGTATGTACTGTATTACAGATCTAAAACTTACAAGACACATTTCAGTGTGGTCTAAAGGGACACTGGCACCCCACAGTTTCATCTTAAGAGTATTAAAAACATTCTATACATTGCACTATCCATTTTTCTCTATAGGAAATCATTTCTAACATATTCAGCACTGAATGTGAGGCTCCTTCATGCTTATGTGCGGCTCTGTATGTTAATTTGCTGTTCACAGTGCTTGATAAGGATGTGGAGGTGATCTAACTGCCTGATAATCTTAGAGGAGCGTTGTTTTGCCACTACAGCAACAGACAAGCAGACTGTAATCCTAATTAGCACATCAAAACTTCTAATTAGTATTTGGAAGCCGCTCATTTGCTAGTAATCAAGCCTTATTCAATTGTGATTTGGCCAATTGAATAGGGCTATATATAAGCAAAGAGCATATTTTTTTTTACAGAAGTTTTTAGTTAGTGAACTTCTATCCAAAAGCAAGGTCTTCACTAACTAAAAACTTGTGTAGCTTAAAAGAAAAACTTCTGCTCTAAAAAAATAACTTAACAACAACTTGGGGTGACAGAATACCTGTATAACCATGTTTCACAAAAGTTGCATTATGTTGATATTAATCAATAAAGTTACATTCTTTGACAATTATTTTTTTAAACCATTTTTAACTGTTAAAGTTCTCATCATTTAGTTAGATTACTATTTTATTATCATCAAAGAAAATGAGTACAAGTACATCACATATCAAGACCATTATTAAAATAACCTGTTAAACCTTCTCTCTGATATCTCTGATTGGTTGGTTATTGCCAGTAATTACCAATTACCCCCTAGGGCTGTGTATATTATTTTCAATATAAAGGCAGGTGCAGCTGATAGCACTGGTTGTGAATTCAATTAGTTGTATAAAGACATGTACACAGTGATGGCCAGGGTTTTAGTATGAAACTTTATTAGTGACAGAAATGCAAAAAAACACATCAATGGCAGACGATAGTACAGTATAAAAGAGTGAATACATCCTGCATGTTTGCACTTTCTTTAAATGTCGTACCAAATTGAAACTTAAGTTCTTCAAAATATCCCACTATATAAATGGGCTATGAGTGGTCTTTTAAGGGCAGAGGTGTTAGCATTCTGTCGCATTGGTGGAGCAAGTGATTGGCCGGCGCGGAGGCAGCCCAGGCATGCCAGGTCAGACGCAGCGCTGCGGAGCCTGGGCACTGCTGATTGGCTGGGGGGAGGAGGAGGGACTTCTGCCCATTTCCCGGGCTTCTTCCTCACTCCGCGCCGGCCATTGAGCTGATTCCCTCCCTCCCCTTGAGTTAGTGGTCAGTTAGGAATATAGCAGATATGGAAGTAAGGTATGTATAGGGGGTGAGGTTGGTTGAGCAAAGTTCAGGAATCTTAAGTTAGGTTTAAAAAAAAAAAAAAAAAAAGGGTGGTAAAGAGTTGAAGGGTGAGGATCTTTGTGATTTCTCAGTTAGGATGCAAGTAGGAATGTCTTTGGTTGGCGGGAGGTGAGGCACCCGGCCCACGGGCTTAAGTGGGCGTTGCCCTGCCTCATGGGCGTGCTTAGTAAAGCACTGGGAGGCTCTGGGCGCAGGCCCAGGGCGTGAGGTTACTGACCGGGCCGGGCTCCTCCTCCGGGATGTTATTTGAGCTGTGATGTAACAATGTTAATTATGTTAATTGGTTTTTGGTTTATGATTGCTTTATTAAAGCTGTGGCCCTTAATTTTCCCAAGAAACGCTGGGTCAGTGTGTTTATTTATTCTAACGCCCAATGGATCTTGCCAGGGTCATGGAGGGCCCAGTACAAAATAATGGACCTGCTATGGCGACCCATAGTGGTTTTTACCTGCGCTCCACGCCAAGTCTGTTATAGTTTTGGTTAAATTACAAGCACTCTGCAGAGCTGTGCCGCTTGTGCTGTATCAGTTAGTGATTGTAATAGATATGTAAAAAAAATGGTTTAACCTTAATACTTGCTTTATATTTTCTTCTAGGACCGTTAATATTGTATTGCTGGGGAATGAAAGGGGACAGTTACCCGGAGAGGATGCACAGCAGAATCTGGCCTCCTTGTTTCTTGGCAGAAGAGCCAGCACATTACTCATAGAGGACTCTCATGAAGTGTTCACAATTTATCAAGCCAGGATTTGGGGGAATATTCAAGCAGTGATACACGAATGTCTCAGCTGGGTAAGAACTGCTATGCTAGACTCCTACATTGCATAAATAGAATCATTAACCCTACCACCATTTTTCGTTGGGAGTTATGGATGTAGGCCTGGGCTGTTTAACTTCAGTCATTGAAGACCATTATAACTCATTGTGATTTAAATGACCACTGTATGATCATGCCACAGCTTTGTACAGTATGTCAATAAGCCAGGATTTAGATATCTGTGGTGTTCGTGGGGAGACAGTGTAGGGTGGGGGTTTTACATGGCAGGAGCGAGCCTGATTTGGTAATAACCTTGCTCCATTATTCTGTACCCAATGTAAGCAACACAGCTCTTTATCTATCTGGTAATCCCATATAAAGGGAGTTGCAGTAGTCCTGTTGTGATAATATATAGGCATGGGGCGGTCTTCTTAATCATAATCTTGATGCAGATATTGCATAGAAATAAAACATGATTATTATTGTAATTTACATAATAGACAGTGAACATTACCATGCATGTCAGTTTGGATAAAGGCTTTGCTATTGCTCAGTGCTAGTGAGGTTACATTTTGGTGAATCCTGAGGCAGTGATGAGCAGCGAACACGCCATTATATGCATCACTACCACATCCGTCTTACATACAGGTTCCTTTTACAAACCTTATAAAATATAAATGGTGAGAAAATAAAACATTCAATCTTGAATATCATCATCATCATTATTATTATTACTATCCTTTATTTGTAAGGTACCAGCATATTTTACAGGGCTAAATAAGGGTTAAGTACAAGGCAAAAACAACTTGGTAACACATTGCAAAAGAATGGAGAGCCCTGTCTTTAAACTTAAATTCAAATGTACATACTAGTTTCCCTAAAGCACCTTACAAGATATAATAACATCACATTTTCATTGATTACTGTTGAAATTAATAATGAAACAGAAGCTGAGCCTCTGTTTAATCTGCTGTATACATGGAAATTTGCGACTTGATAATCTGTTGTTGATATATGGGGCTTTAGCCATAACCTAAGCAAGGCCCAGTTGGTATGTACATATAAAGATTATACAAAAATAACACATTGAATATAATGACCACTTATTGGGGGTAAACCGCCATAGCGTTTATTGGTAAACAGAAATAACGTAACAATAATAATAATAAATTAACATGTCAGAGGAGGAGCCTGGCCATAGACATTACACCCTACGCCCTGAACCCCTCGTCCAGGGCCTACCGTGCTGGAAGAGCCGCACCAGCGTAGAGTAGGATCTCACCCACTTTACCACTGTCCCAGCGACTCACCTCACCATCCACCGCTGTGACAACAACAAAATACATTTTTGTTAACATATATTACAGACAAATCATATACCCAGAACAAACAGCCACTTAATACATCCAACTAGATAAATACCACCCATATTGTCTTTTAAAAAAAAAAAATTATGAACATTTATTTTATTTATTCATGAATTTATTTGTTATAAGGGATGGGTGGGTACATATCTTCTCACATGGCTAGCTGGGGGCATAATGGCACAAATGGCGCCAAAGAGCCTATAAATGGCTCCACCTCCCAGCTAGCCACCTCCTGGTTCTGCCAAGTCAAGTGGCCCCTCCCCTCAACCTCAGAAGGCCTGGGGGTGATCTACGGGGCCATTCAGTTATTTCAGACTGCTGCTGTCTTGTTTAAAGACCACTGCTGTTTGGGAGTTTATGAAAAACTTCACATTTTAATTTAGTATGCAACAAACTAACAACATTAGCATGTACTTAAACCTCAAAAATAAAATTATTTTAGACAGAATCTTTCATTTGGATGACTGTGTCTCTGAAAAGGAATGAATATATCTATTTTAAACTATCTATACCTGTTTTGTTCATTATCAATTTAAGTTATTGATAAGAGCATTCTATTTTCTTTACTCGGCTACATGGATACAAACATTTATAGAAATAGAAGAGAATTAGTAGTGTTGTGATGAGAGTAATTAGCCAACTGTAGCAAAGTTTAAAAAAAAAATACGTCCCTAATATGGAACACCTACACTGCAGGTTAAATAATAAACATTAGAGATATATCACAGTATGGCAACATTGGATTCCTGTTTTGTTGTAAAAAAATGGAGATATTTATGTATGTAATGAATAAAAACAAGTCTGATGTAATATTTTAATTTTGGTCTATGAAAGCACAATATTACTTCACACTCATCATGTAACATGAACTGTAATATTAGTTTATGTATACAGAAACTAATATTTACCTTGTCATTTTTTTAAATCAGTACAATTGAAGTGGAAAGAAAATACAGAATTATAACACTACAGGGGTTCTTTCATTTTTAACCCTGCTGTAGATTTCTTGTAATCTTGTAGAATTGTATCTTTCCTCTGATACTCCCGTGCAGTGTAAATTCCCTTAAAAATTTTCCGCTTTTGCTAAATTTCCACAAAAATATTTTTACCTTGATGACCTTTGTAAGAAATAATTTACTTGCCCTGTCCATCCTTGGGTACACAACTAGATTCCATTATAGGGCAAAGTTACATGTCAGGTGCAAAACATACGGTCAGTAATGCGCCTAAAAATGAAGCAAAATATAATGAAATACTTCGGCTGATGAAAATATCATACATCACATGCTAAGAAATTGTAAACTTTAATGTAAGTTTACTGTAGAAAAATACAGTTTTTAATAACATTCAAATGAAAAAGTTCTTGGTATTGTTGTTATTGTTTAGTCGTTCATAAGGTTTTCATGGCAAAGATACTGGAGGGGGTTGACGGTTCCTTCTCCAGTGGACCGCTATTTGTCTGGCTTCTCTGCTATGACCTACCCATCTTGGGTGATCCTACATGGAATAGCTCACAGCTTCATTAAAGTACACAAGCCCCTTCACAATGACAAGGTAGTGAAAGGGTCTTGGTATTACCTATAGTTTTAAACCTAAATATATCATTTTTGGAACCACTGTGCCAATAGAAAATTCAAAGAAGACAACTAAAATTGGGCATGGTAAAAAAATCAATACATTTAAGGAAAGACCTAAGGTAGATGGTTTCTGTGATAGAAAACACCAAATATATCAAAGGATTTAATAAAGTTCAGGAGGGACGTTTCTTCAAGAAAAGAAGAAACCCAAGAACAAGGGGTCATGATTTAGAGATGAAATGTTGCAGATTTCAGGACCAATATGAGAAAGTACTTCTTTACAGAAAGAGTAGTAGATAAGGGTAATAGTCTTCCAGTGGAAGTGGTAAAGTCAAACACAATTTTTAAGTATGCCTGGTAAAATAATAATGATATATCAAGGCGTAAGTTAAAAGTGTAGGTAAACAGAGTAGGCAAACCAGATTGGCTTTTGTGGTTTTTATCTGCAGTCAGATTTCATGTAACTTTAAGCCCTGGCGAGACAATTTTAATTAAACAGCTAATTTAAAGGTATATGAAAGTGAGAAGGGTTATTAATGCATCTGATAGAGGAGAATTTTTAGTGTCTGAAAAAAATTGTTTTCCTGTAAAAATTCCAAAGTAAATAGTTAAACTGTTAGCCTGAAGTTTGCTGAATTTCTTGCTTTTGCAAAGAGTTTTCTCTCAATGTTGACACCCCCTGAAATTCCCAGGGATAATTAGCATAACTTATACAATGCTTCTTTTTGGCCTGGGGATTGTGCAGACATGCTGACCTGTAGTCTGCCCTACTGTGGCAGGTCACATGATTTCAGACAATTTCCTTTCCTTTAGCCAATCAGCATGCGCATGTGCTGCATATTGGATATCTCATTAAACATGAGATATCCAATATGCAAATCTCCATTGTCTACATCACCCCCAGCACATTTTTTTTTCTTCCTTCAAAAAATGTTTGCATTTTTTTATGCAAACATTTTTTGCTAGATGGGTTATGATGCATTCTACAGGATGCATTCATAACCCACCTCACTTTCATGTACCTTTAACTATTTATATTACAGGCACTATTTTATTATGCTGTGCATTTAATTGTGTAACACAACATGGTTTTGATGCCTGATACATAATCCAGAACGTAACACATAACATACATGCACACTGACACAATGACATATGCACATCATGACCTGTGTTACACTAATAAGCTGTTTAGGTTAATGTAAATATAGAATTAACACACTAGAATGCACACTAATAGCTAATGCTATTAACAGACACAAGTCAGCCTGGCTTAAGTGCTACTATAAAGCTTATCTATTAAGTAAGTATAATATCCTGAAGAGACAAAGTCCACATTTTCTTCAATATAGCCTCTCAAGGAGTATGCAATAGTGGGCGAAATCATGTTTTTACACCTGATTATTTAATTCACTGCATATTTAATGAATCTTTCAACACAATTTACTAACAGGTGAAATATCTGAGAAGTCTTTAGAGATCCTCTCCATTCCTATGTTACCCAACAGGACATATGTACTAAGATTTAAATCTCAACAATGTTTGTTCTGCATTGTTGGTATAAGGATTGCCTTGTGAATACTAATTAAATGCCCATAAAATCTTCAATTTAGTACATATGGCCCTTTGATTTCACATTTGAATGTTTTATGTCAGATTCCAGTAAAGGATCGTTTGGGAAAAACCTCACAAGGTTGTGAGGTATATAACAAATTAAAGGCATAGTTTCATGGATTATGAATGCATCTGATAGAAGAGAATCAGTAGTGTACAAAATGGAAAAAAATACAAAAATAAACATTAACATTTTTACCCTGATGTTTGAAAATTTCTTCATGGTTCTGCCATTTGACTTAGAGAAGGAATGCCCCTTGAAAATGTTAGTTAAATTAGCATACAATTCATAATTTGCTTTGGCCAATCACAGGCAGCCCTAACATTGTTTCACGTCTGAGCTTTAAAGGCACTCTCTCACCCCAAGATCAAGTGGTATGTTTAAAGTTATTTTTAGAGCATGAAACTCTGCCTGTATATTGTACTAGCCATTATTTTCTAAAGTATGTAATTTCTGAAATATACAATGTTGTTTGTTCTGCAAGGATTGCCTGGTGAATACTAATTAAATATCTCGGGAATGATTTGCTATGTAGAAGGACAGCTAGTACAAAATATAGTCTGCTTCTATTGCTCTTTAAGATGAAAATAATTTGTTATTTCAACAAGTAATAGCACATATTGAGTGGAGTTAACCCTGTATAACATCTACACAAGTGTGTTTTCTGTACATATCCTTTATTACTATAATAGTTATGGATCTTCGGAGATGTTCATAATGCTTACGGTGTTGGTCACGATTTGCGAGTCTCTCGAAGCGAGGCGAGCCATCAACCGCGATCATGTGGGACTTAAGCTTCAATGAGCGACAAAGGCGCTCATTGCAGGCCTTGCGTTAAACTCCACATGGCGCTTATCGCCAGAGGAGCCAACCTCTCCCATCCCCCTCTGCTTCTCTCTCATCTCCCCCTCTGCCGCGGTTACAGGCCACAACCGGGAGGCCCGCAGGACTTAGGCCTCGCTCATCCCCCTCTGCCCCTCTCTCATCTCCCCCTCTGCCTTGGGCCACAATCCTCCTCCTCCCTCCTAACCCCCTTATCCTCCCTCCTTCCCCCCTCTCAAAAAACCTCCCTATCCCCTCTCTCCTCTCTTCTTACCTTCATCCGCTGAGCTCCTGCTACTGCAGAGTGTCTTCTTGCTGCGACCGTACCACATATACTAATTACGTGACGTCACATGCGCATCACGTCATTAGGATATGCCGGTTCCGGACGCAGGAAGAAGACGCGCTGCAGCAGTATGAGCTCAGCGGGTGAAGGTGAGGAGAGAAGGCAAAGGGGATACAGAGTTTTTTTTTTTGGGGGGGGGAGGAGGAGAATAAGACATGAGCGGGCAGAGGGGGGGAGAGGACACAAGGAAGAGAGTGGAGGGGAAAAGGAGACATAAGGGAGGGAGAGGAGGGGGGAAAGGAGACACAAGGGAGGGAGAGGAGGGGGAAAAGGAGACACAAGGGAGGGAGAAGAAGGGGGACTAGGAGACACAAGGGGGAGATAGGAGGGGAAAGAGGAGACATAAGGGAGGAAGAGGTGGGGAAAAAGAGACACAAGGAGGGGAGAGGTGAGGAAAAAGGAGACACAAGGAAGGGAGAGGTGGGGAAAAAGGAGATACAAGGAAGGGTGAGGTGAGGAAATAGGAGACACAAGGAAGGGAGAGGTGGGGGAAAAGGAGACACAAGGCAGGGAGAGGAGGGGATGAGACACAAGGGAGGGAGAGGAGGGAGGATGAGACACAAGGTAGGACACAGAGTGCTGAAGGTTCTCACATTGTGTGGCAAACAGCATTGCTTCGCTTAAAATGTTATTCCCGTCATTTTTGATGGGCAATTTACAAGGTATATATAGTATCAATTCTTTCTCTTTTCATATAAAATACTTTGAATGAACGTACCATTCAAAACTTATGTTAGATGATCTAAGTCAGTGGTTCTCAACCTGTGGGCCGGGACCCCATCAGGGGTCGAATGACAATTTGCAAGGGGTCACCTAAAACCATCAGAAATTGTAATTGTATGTAATTTGACTAATTTTACTGTTAGGGGTTGCCTCAACTTAGGAAATGTTATCAAAGGGTCGCAGCAGTAGAGAGGTTGAGAACAGCTGATCTAAGGAAAAGAGGTGTCAGGTAAAATGATTTTCATTAAAACTCAGACAAGCAATTTCCATTATATTCAAGTTTTTTCTGCAAGTTTCACAATTGTTCTTTAACTGAAGTACTGTGGCATTACTGTCTTGAGCTTCCCACTATTCAGAATCCATCAGTAGCATTGTGTGCATCTTTAATTATACTATTAATTTTCACCATCTCTGTGCCTACATGTCCACCCAAGTATTTTCTACGTATCGTAGTAATATGTCACTCCAATCCTGTACCTTCACCTTGGGGCATGTTAGGCGATAGTGATATTTAAATCACTGATCACCATAAAGCTATTCACTATCAGCCTTATTAAATTGCAATTTGGTAAATTCTAAAGGGCTCTATATAAGCACAGAGCATATTTTTTACAAAAGTTTTTAGTTAGTGAACAAAAACTTCTGTAAAAAAATATGCTATGTGCTTAAATAGAGCCCTTTAGAATTTGCTGAATTGCAATTTAATAAGCCTGTAAGTGTTCTTCTTCTTTAAATCCACAGTTAGCAGTTACCTAACTTGACCGCATGAAATATGGAAACTGTCTCTTCCTATAATTATAATACATTTTATATTTGGATATATACTGCATGTTCTAATAAAGTTTTCTGAAAATGCTCAAAATAATGTATTGTATTCACCAATCACTAAGCTACTTAGGATATTTTAAACAAATATCTTCTATTAAAGGGGTGCCCTGTGCTTGAGCTTATGTACTGCGCTTGTGCCCCAAACACTACACTTCGCCCTAACCACAACCCTAACACACCAAACTTTAACCGTAACCCCCCAAAAAATGAAACAAACAAAGCAGAAGTTCCAAATATGATAAAATGTATTACTAAAAGTATAAGCCATTTATCAAACAAATATTATTTTAAAAATGCATTTTCTAGCAGTAAAGTCTACCTTAAAGTTTGTATTTTTACCTGTCAATCCACCCATAAAGCACCATCTGTTATCTCATTCCTGAGGATAATGATTGCCTGTTATTGCTAATAAATTACTTGGGGTTGGGCTATATTGTTTTCAGTCTAATGCCATACAACATTGAAAAGAATGAGCACATGTAGACTTTAGGGAATAATTGTGATCAATAGTCGGATATAGCGTGTTTCATACACGCCACCGAGGTCCGTAGTGATAAGTGCTGTACACCCCTCCCACTGTCAGAGGCTCTGTCCACTTAAGGTGGATTACTACTGTTACAGGTCCAACAATGATATACAAGCAGAAAGAGTGTGACCATGGGGGAGGGGGGGGGAAGATCTGAATGGATGACCTGCGGGGTAGGAGATCAGAATGAGGGACTTGATGGCGGTGTAGGAGATCAGAATGGGGGACCTGGGGGGTAGACGTGGTAGGAGATCCGAATGGGGGACCGGGGAGGGGGGTAGGAGATCAGAATGGGGGATTCTTTCTGCTTGTATATTATTGTTTGAACTGTAACTGTAGTAATCCAAACTTAAGTGGACAGAGCCTCACTCCAAACCTCAGTGGCGTATATGAAACACGCTAGGTCCCAATCGTCTCATAGGAGTACTTCTAGCCATAACCCAAACTGAAATCCTAAACACGGTGAAGTCTACATAAATCATTTGATAACAATTTGATATTTTGTTATTTTTAATGTTATCCTTAGCAAAAACATATTTTGTTCTACCATTCTCTCCTCTGACAATGTGTTTAGATAGTGGTTTGCAAAATGTGAAAATGTTGTGGTTTTCTAGATTCCAGATCACTAACTTTTCTGAAACAAAATCTTTTGCAGTGTTGAATACAAGCACTTGTATCTCTTTCAATCAAAACCTTATGAGTTCAGTTGTTTTCTAGTCCAAACTCACATTGCAATCTATTAATCAGCCTCTGTACAGAGAGTTATGCCAAGGACTTTACTGCAATCTAGATGAGCTTGATTTATTAGGTTATTTATTCAGCCAAACACACAGGTACATTTTAGCATAGTCTTCCTGTAGTACGCAATGATGTTTCAATATAAACTGGATCACTTGACATATTTGACAACACTGCCTTTCATTAGAATTCCCTAAAGAGCAAAAGTTCAAATTCCGGTAGATTCACTTGAAAGACCACTAAAGTGTCATATTTATAGTATGATGTTTTGAAGAACTTTTATTGATAATGTACACATTGATTTTACAATGTAAAATAATTACAGCCATTAATGTTTAACTGCTGTATTCAGTTTGTATTTGCTTTAATGATAACGGACAATTTGTCTTTGTTCCTAAAAAGATTAGAAACCTGTGAGGAGGTGGAACATCACATTCAGATAAGATCTGTATTTGCTTATGTTAAAACATTGTCTAGAGTAAAAGTATTCAGTGCCAGAGTAATTCCCCACATTATAATGCTCAACCTCAAGTTACAGACAGGCCTCATTCAAATGTGATTTGACCAGTTGAAAAGGGCTCTATATAAGCACATAGCATATTTTTTACAGTTGTTTTTAGTTAGTGAAGACCTTGCTTTTGGATAGAAGTTCACTAACTAAAAACTTCTGTAAAATATGCTGTGTGCTTATATAGAGCCCTATTCAATTTACCAAATCGCATTTGAATGAGGCCCTAACAGTCTAAAATAGAAGCCCCATGACACAAACAGAATCATCTAAATATACCATTTTGTCCAAAAATGATTTATGTTCCTGTCTTGCATACCTGCTAATGTTACTCTGTTACGTGCTTCCTATGCATGTGTACATTTGACTAAATAACAGTGGTCCTTGTAGTGAAAGTCTAAATGATGGCCCTGTATAGTATTACAATACTAACATGTAGTAGTAAATATAAAATGCACTGCACAATATTTATTGAAATTAGTAAGTTGACAAACTAAATATGTGTGGTATGATGTTATGGGGTAGAAGAATGATGTGACAGTATAGAGTAGAAGGTGAGTAAGATATTGGGTAGAGCACTGCAACCAGCATTCTTTATATTGTGTGGGGCACCTAACCAGTAGGCAGGTGTTTGTCTCTGCATTTATTAATTTAACTACTAGGATTAAACTGACTGTCACTAAGTGTCATGCAATACAGTTATGCATACATATAAAAAAAAAGTCCAGTGGACCTTTGGTGCTCTACTACCTCAGAACACAAAGTTCAGCCTGTGCTTACAAGAACCAAAGTGTAGCTTGTGCTTACATCATGAGTTTGAAGAAGGCTAGTGATACCATAAATTAAAACTTGCAATGCCCAGAAATTACCAATGTTGGTAAGTGCTAATAATACTGTGGATCATAATAAACCAATACTCAAATATTTCTTAATTTCATGTCACCACTGGAGTTGCAATTTATTAAATTATCATAATAAAGTGAAAGAGGCAACTAGTTGCCCAGATTCACTTTCATACAAAGGAGAAATTTCGGTCATATACTGTACTTCTCCTTAGAACTTTCCCACTTCAAAATTAAGCTCAAACACAAAGAAAATATGCTTCTAAATTGATGGGCCCAGATTCATCCAGTCAGGATTACATATAGATCCAGATATAATATTATTTAGAGGACCTGGGTCCCAATTAGTTTGTATTACTATTTTACTTATTTGTGGTAAGTTTCATAGGAACCAAAGGCAATTACTTATTGCATATTATGTTCCCACTAGAAGTCCACAAATATATATAGGGTTCCATAACTCTATTATCTATCCCCAAATAATAAAAAAAAAAAAAAACTCAGCAGAAAAGAAACATTGTGAAAAACCACAATATAACAGAAATAGAGATAATAGTCATGTGTGAGCATGGTATTCACGTGTCTTGCGGCTGAGTACAACACGCCTAGATCAATGATTTCTATGATAGTGAAAAATAATGAAGCTATTGAAGGTGCCTATGTGGCTAGTGGTGTGAAGGCTGTGTCTAAGCAAAAGTCAGAAAAAGTGGGGAAATTGTTCTACGTTTGGAATAATGAAAAACAGCAGGTGATTTCCGAGGCAATAATTTGGGAGAAAGCAAAACAGTTGCATGCCGATCTGGTAAAAGAAGAGCCTACAACAAGTGGTGAGAGCAGTAAAATATTTAAAGCCAGTCATGGTTAGTTTGGGAATTTTAAAAAGAAAATTGGCATTAACTGTGTGGAAAGGCAGTCAGTGCCAACAAAGGCTGAGGCTTTTATTTCCCAACAAGTCTTCAACTGCGACAAGACAGGTTTATTTTGGAAGAAGCTGCAGAACAGAACCTATGTCACTCAAGATGAGAAGACAATTCCAGGATACAAGCTGATGAAGGACCGGCTAACTCTGTTGGGGATTTAAAAATTAAACCTCTACTAGTCTATCACAGTGATAACACCAGAGTTTTCAAAAGAGAAGATGTGATAAAAAGCAAGTTAAGTGTAATGTGGAGGACCAACAGCAAGGCCTGGGTAACCAGATAGTTATTCATTAAATGGAGGAACAAAGTTTTTGGCCACACTGTAAAAAAAAATATTTGAGGGGAGAAAGAGGGCTCTGGTAATAATGGACAATGCTCTTGCTCCTCCTCTGGACTTGGAGGACAACTTGCTGGATGGCTTTAATTTTATAACTATGAAGTTCTTGTCCCCTAACACCATGCCTCTGATCCAGCCCATGGACTAGCAGGCCATCTCAAACTTTAAGAAACTGTATACCAAGGCCCAGACAGAGTTCTGGAAGGACTATTTCAATATCTTCCACTGCTTAGATCATGAAAATATGGAAACTCGAAACTGAGGGCCTCCAGCAGTGATATAAACCTGGGGTCAGAATTAAAGCAACATTGTAAGCATTTATTTTCTTTGATTCATATGAATGAGGGTACTTGATAAGTAACCACTGTATGGTTTCTTTTTCAAATAAAGTACACAATGCATAAAAAAATAACTAAAATGTTAAACGAATCTGGGGATTTGCCCATCAGCCAGTGAGTAGTAATATACCGTATATACTCGAGTATAAGCTGACCCGAGTATAAGCCGAGGCACTTATTGTACCACAAAATGCTGCCCCCTGTGTCCCTTTTGTGCCTTCTGTGTCCCGCTCTCTCTCTCCTGTGTCTCTTCTCCCCTCTCCCTTCCCTGTGTCTCTTCCCCTCTCTCCCTTCCCTGTGTCTCTTCCCCCCCTCTCCCTTCCTTGTGTCTCTTCCCCACTCCTCATCCTCAACCTCCCTCCTCATCATCCCTCCTCATCCTCAACCTCCCTCCTCAACCCCCTCCTCCTCAACCCCCCATCCTCATCCTTAACCCCCTCCTCAACCTCAACTCCCCCATCCTCAAACCCCTCCTCAACCCCCCTCCTCATCCTCAACCCCCTCCTCAACCCCCCTCCTCATCCTCAACCCCCCATACTCAACCCCCTCCTCAACCTTAACCCCCTCCTCATCCTCAACCCCCTCCTCAACCCCCTCCTCATCTTCCCTCCTCATCCTCAACCCCCTCCTTCCTCAACCTCAACCCACCCATCCTCAACCCCTCCTCAACCTCCCTCCTCATCCTCAACCCCCCCTCCTCCTCCTCAACCCCCCTCCTTATTCTAACCCCCCCCCCCTCATACTACCCCCCTCTCCCCTCACTTACCTGCTCCGGCCTCCGCTCCTTCCGGGTCTTGATGCGCGCCATGTCATTAGCATATACCGGGTGCCGGAGCAGGTAAGTGAGGGGAGAGGTGTAGTATGAGGGGGGGGGGGTTAGAATGAGGGGGGGGTTGAGGATGAGGAGGGAAAGAGACACGGGGGGTAGAGAGACACGGGGGGTAGAGAGACACGGGGGGTAGAGAGACACGGGGGGGGGGGGGGGAGAGTGACTCGAGTATAAACTGAGGGGGCTCTTTTTAGCCTGTATGGTTTCTTTTTCAAATAAAGTACACAATGCATAAAAAAATAACTAAAATGTTAAACGAATCTGGGGATTTGCCCATCAGCCAGTGAGTAGTAATATACCGTATATACTCGAGTATAAGCTGACCCGAGTATAAGCAGAGGCACTTATTGTACCACAAAATGCTGCCCCCTGTGTCCCTTTTGTGCCTTCTGTGTCCCGCTCTCTCTCTCCTGTGTCTCTTCTCCCCTCTCCCTTCCCTGTGTCTCTTCCCCTCTCTCCCTTCCCTGTGTCTCTCCCCCCCCTCTCCCTTCCCTGTGTCTCTTCCCCACTCCTCATCCTCAACCTCCCTCCTCATCATCCCTCCTCATCCTCAACTTCCCTCCTCAACCCCCTCCTCCTCAACCCCCCATCCTCATCCTTAACCCCCTCCTCAACCTCAACTCCCCCATCCTCAAACCCCTCCTCAACCCCCCTCCTCATCCTCAACCCCCTCCTCAACCCCTCTCCTCATCCTCAACCCCCCATACTCAACCCCCTCCTCAACCTCAACCCCCTCCTCATCCTCAACCCCCTCCTCAACCTCAACCCCCTCCTCATCCTCCCTCCTCATCCTCAACCCCCTCCTTCCTCAACCTCAACCCACCCATCCTCAACCCCTCCTCAACCTCCCTCCTCATTCTCAACCCCCCTCCTCATCCTCAACCCCCCCTCCTTATTCTAACCCCCCCCCCCTCATACTACCCCCCTCTCCCCTCACTTACCTGCTCCGGCCTCCGCTCCTTCCGGGTCTTGATGCTCGCCATGTCATTAGCATATACCGGGTGCCGGAGCAGGTAAGTGAGGGGAGAGGTGTAGTATGAGGGGGGGGGGGGGGGTAGAACGAGGGGGGGTTGAGGATGAGGAGGGAAAGAAACAAAACACTTTGGTAATGTATACATCATGCTCTTTTAAAAATATTAAAAACTTGTTCCATGTTAATTTAAGGTCTCATGTCTGAATGGACTTGACATTGAATCGATCTATGACTTGCACTAAAACTTTCCACATTTGCTTGATTAAATGTGGTTACACTTTTTCTTGACTTCCTATATATTACTGTTAAAATAAAAATAATAAATAGCTGCCATGTTACTATGGTTAGCAAAAGAAAATGAACGTGGCATACACATATGTTTTATTATAAATTGGCCCACTATTTCAAAGCAAGGTGATCATCTCTGGGGTGCAGTGACTGGGAAAAGAAAAAGGTTGGGATGGAAGGAAGGGAGAAAAATAATGTAAACACCTTAAAGGAACATGGAATTAACCAATACTTCTCTACATCCTCAAACAAGTACTGAAAACTGTCAGAAGAAAATTGTTTTATATCACCTAGTTAATCTTCAGACATTTCTATGTAATGGCTGTGCTGATCTTCCTGCACACTACAGGCTGTGCAAGGACCCAAAATCACAAGCACACTCAAATGGCAACACACTGCTTGTTGCAATCCAAAAATTATTTCAGTTTTTTAGACATTTAACCCTTGAAAGGAAAAAAAAGTGAAATGTATTGCTGAAGCAGAGTCAATATATAAACATTTGGAGGACCTGAGAGAATGTCCCTATATGCTCAGTAAATCATGTGGTGTACACATTTCCTAGTTAAATTCAAGTAAAAAAAATGCTGTAAAATCTAGCATGTTGCATTTAAAACAATTATATAGTTAAAAGTGCTCCACATCGTTTCACGTTTTCTACTGAACACATTTACATATTTTAACTGATCTACATGATAATGCCGAGCAGTATTTATGAGTTCAGAGTTCCTTCAAAACAGGTGATATATAAGGAGCTTCTTATATTTCCATTGTTCTTGTCTTTATTCAGGACTCGTTTGATGGGGATCTGCAGAGCTCGTTGAAGATAATTGGAGGAGCAGACATTGTTGTAATAAAATACTCCGTCACTGATAAAACGTCATTCTTGGATGTAAAGGATAATTTTGCTCCGCTGATAAAACAAATATTCAGTCACTGCAGTGTACCTGTGATCATCGCAGCAATAGGTGTAAGACAAAATGGTGAGAACATCCACTTTTCTACTCACATTGCTGTGGATACATTTATCAGCAATTGTTTAACAGCTTGCTCTCGCAACTGGAAATAAAGGACCACGGTAGTACCATAAACCAGGAGCTGAATGTTTTAATTAAACCTTGATCATTAATATTCAATGAATTAAAAAAAAAAGGAGCTTTCAATATCAAACTTACTTATAAACATTGGACTCTGGTCTCTGCCTATAGTAAGGCCAGTGGGGGTTGGTGGGTTTGTTTGGCATGCAGTGCTAAATTTTGAGTCACAAGGTTGACTAAAGGCAAGAGTTTCTGGATTGCCAGGGGTACAAAAAACACACGTGTTTGATATACATTTGAATACATAGAACTAGACCATATATTATAGTCATGTATTCTTTCTAGTTTGCAAGTGTACATTTTTGTGTTCTTTTATCATTTGTGTTTTTTGAATCAAGAATGATGTTAACAAATGGCCGATGCCAATTGGTTTTAGATGGCGTTCCCTGCACATGCCCTCTGTGCACATCAGACAGAAGCGTTTGTGTTACGTCTTGTGAAGGGATCCAACTTGCCAAAGACTTGTCAGCAACTTATCTTGAGCTGCATGCTCTCAATGACTTCTGCGTGGGAATTTACTTTGGAGGACTGGTACGTGCACAAATAATTTACTCATGTTTGTGAGAATTGTTTCTGTTCTCTCGTATAGTGATCCTATGAGACCTTATCTGTTGGTTGTCAGGATAAGGAGAACATAACACTTTAAACATAATACTACCATTAGTTAAGTTTTAGGCAGATTATTGAAAAATGTAACTGCAGTTAATGACTGATTAGCCTCTTAGGCATTGGGTCCCTTATTTTGAGTGCAGTCACCCCTAATCTACTTGTGCAGGTGTACTGCACTCATGATAATGACCACATTCCCCCGGGGCTAATCACTAAATAATGGCCATGATCTTTCACAAACAATGTATATAAATTTGTAGATCAGAAAGGCTGACCTAGTCCAAAATGGCAAAAAGGTTGGTTTACTGTAGGGACATTGATTTTTTTAATAATATTTGATTGATAAAGTACTTGTTATTGCCTATAGTTCAAAACTATGCAATGTTTATAATCTCTGTTGTGTTGTACTACCTTAGACATGGACATATTAAGGTTTTATTGTACCCTAGACCATTCATATTTGTGCACCCCCCACATCCCACTTGCAGCTTCCCTTTTCTCAAATCATATGCATCATATATCATAAAAGTATAGTTGTGTTTATGTATAAATATGGTATGGCAAAGTGTCATGTACTCCGTATTACAGGCAGAGATTTCAGGGCAGATAGACTATTTTTATGTGCATATACAAACATATTTCAATGTACTGTACTACATCTTCATGCAGTCTGCTGCCCCCTGAAAATATGCTGCCCTAGGCCTGGGCGAAGGTCAAAACCACCCCTTGCCCCATGAGCATTGAAAGGTTGAGAGCAAGTGTTCTAGTGCAGGCTTGTGTACACAGGCTAATTGAAAGCATGTTGTGTTTGTGCATCTTATCTTTATGACTGCATTGCTCTTATCAGAAACAATACAGGAATATAATGATTCCTGATTCATTACTCAAACACGCAAGATGTATATGAAAATAAAAGCATTCTTGCCACCTTAGAAAAATTATACTACACACAGAGCAATTTAGTACATATAGTTACATAGTAATTGAGGTTGAAAAAATAATTGTAGTTGATCAAGTTCACCCTTTTAAGATCTCCTCTGATCTGCAATATGCTGATTAGTTGTTATTTGATCCAGAGGATGCAAACAGAAAAAAATAAACATTGCCAATCATCTCAGCGCCAACAATATCTGGCCGGGAACTACCAGATGTATAAGCTGGTTTCCGCAGAGGAAGAGGCACAAGAGATCAAATTGCCAATGTCCGATGGATAATACAAAAAGCTAGAGAGTTCCAGAAAAAAAACATTTGCTTTTGCTTCATAAACTATTCTAAAGCCTTTGACTGTGTGGATCACAACAAAATATGGCAACTTCTTAAAGAAATGGGGGTACCAGACCATCTCATCCATCTCCTGAGGAATCTGTATGTGGACCAAGAATCCACGGTCAGAAATGAACATGGAATAACAGAATGGTCCAAGATCGGGAAAGGAGTGCGACAAGGTTGTATATTGGTACCTTATTTATTTAACTTATAGGAGGAGTACGTTATGCATAAGGTCGTGCTGGATGAATTCAAAGCCAGGATCAATTTTGCTGGAAGAAATATAAAAAATCTTAGAAACGAGGATGATACTACTCTGATGACTGAAAGTGAGGATGAATTAAAGAACCTATTGATGAGGGTAAAAAAAGAGAGTGCAAAAGCTGACCTACTGCTCAACGTTAATATGAAGGTCATGGGAAACCGCAATCTCATTCCCTGATAAATAGATGGGGAAGAAGTGGGGGAAGTAACAGATTTTAATTTCCTTGGCTCCAGGATCTTTTCAGAGGATGACTGTAGCCATGAAACTAAAAGATGTTTACTTCTGGGGAGGAAAGCTATGGCAAGCTTGGATAAGCTAGTAAAAAGTAAATATATTATCAACAAAGGTTTTGCATCTATAGTGGTATGGTATCCCCAGTAGTAAAATATGGATGTGAGAGCTGGACCATAAAGAAAATAGGTAAATAGGTAAAATAGGTGCCTCGGCTTATACTCAGGTCGGCTTATACTCGAGTATATACGGTACTTTACCTATTTGTAATTAATATATCCAGCAATCAATATCCTGAAGAGCTAACAATCTCTTTTGATTTTCCTGTGGAGAAAGTGTCAGCAATGTGCCAAGTGTGCAGTGTAAATAGGCTGCGTGTGCAAGGCCAAACCGTTGATTTAGGCGGGTAAATCGCCATTTTAGATTCGTAGTGTTATTAGTTGTTAAGAGTTTAGAGTTCTAAAATGGCGGCGATTGTCTATGTGTTACGCGGCTCGCGAGCATTTTTCGTCCTTTGTAATAGTGTATTTTGTAAACAAAAAAGAGAAAAAGAACACCTATATATCCAAACCGGTTAAACCTCCTAAGATATGGTAGAAATAAATTAATTATTAATCAGACATTATTACTAGGATAAATAAAATCTCACAGTTTATTCAGTGCATATAAGAATACAACATTTTATAAACAATTAAAATAATATTTGCACAAAAATATAGTCTGAATAAAGGTTATTGGTAATAAAGTGCTGAGTGCTGAACAGTGATCAAATTAATTTAGAAATTATCAGTAACAAATATGGCTTATATACACTTATGATAACAATATAAGAAATGGTATTTTATTATTTATTTGTAGATATTCATATGTCTGTTTCCAAGAAAAAAACTCTACTTTATAAGAAAGGCTGATTGAATCACTTAGGGTGAACGTATTACAGTAGGACATTCTGTTTTGGCATTTTAATCTTATCTAACAGATGCGCAACGGCTTATTTTCACTAGAAAAAATGACGATTTGAGCACTGATGTCCCAAACCACATGCAGTTCTGAAAATACAAAGCTTCCAAAGAACAAAAAAAACCTTTGTTTAGAGATGTTTATGACGCCTATATTATCCTTTGTCAGCATGTAATTATGTGTGCAACTAGCACAAAAAGTGATTCTTTTCTGTTTGCGTTTTTCTTACATGGCTGAATAATTTTGTCACATAATGTGTAGATTTCCATAAAGCTTTTGCAATGATCGGGTCAATGACTACAAAATCGCACTTTGCTATATAATAGCATAGTGCGATTTACCAGGAAATATTCAGCCTTTTTTAAACTGGTTAGCAGTGTACATTTTAATTTTATTTGCACAATAATCTCAATATTATAATGCTTTATTTATGTTTGTGTTGTAAAACTACCCACAGTGAAATAAAGTTATATATCTGAAGATAATAATATATTACATTTCGTAGATAACAATAAAACATAAATAATGACTGACCTAAAATCCCCTGGTGCCTAGCACCTATTAAACATATTAGTTTATGAGATAGGAATATAAAAAAAAGAAAAGAAAATAAGCCGCTAGTGAAATCACATAAATTAGTTGTCAAACTGCACATTGCACAGCGGGCCGCGAATGCGCATAGCACAGCGTAAGCCGCTCCTGCGCATTGCGCACCGTCCCGCGCATGCACAACTGGCCCACATGCACATAGCACCGCATTAGTCGCGCATTGCGCAATGGCAGCCTGCGCAGGCGCAATGCACGGCGGAGGGCCGAGCAGGCTCATGAGGGTAGACAGGCAGGGAACGAGGTGGAAGACACAGAGGAGAGCGGGGAGAGACACACGGCAGGGAGATGTGGGGAGGAGACATAGGGCAGGTAGAGGAGGGGGGAAGAGACACAGGGGAGGAGGGAGACACACAGGGGTGGGAGAGGAGGGGAGGTAGATACACAGGGAAGGGGGGAAACACAGAGGAGGGGGGAGAGACATAAGGGAGTGAGAGGAGGGGGGAGAGAAACGGGAGTGAGAGGAGGGGAGTGAGACACAAAGGAGTGAGTGGGCAGAGACATAGGGAAGGGAGACAAGACACAGGGAAGGGGGGGAGACACACAGGGGTGTGAGAGGATGGGGGTAGACACACAGGGGAGGCGGGGAAGAGACACAGAGGAGGAGGGGAGAGACACAGGGGAATGAGAGGGGGAGAGACACAGAAGAGGGGGGAGAGACACAGGGGAGTGAGAGGAGGGGAGAGAGACACAGGGGAATGAGAGGGGGGAGAGACACAGAGGGGTGGAGGGGTTGAGACACGGGGGAGTGAGAGGAGGGAGGGAAGAGACACAGGAGTGAGAGGAGGGGGGGGGGAGACACAGGGGAGTGAGAGGAGGGGGGGAAGAGACACAAGGGAGTGAGAGGAGGGGGAGAGACACAGGGGAGTGAGAGGAGGGGGAGAGACACAAAGGAGTGAGAGGAGGGGGGAGAGACACAAAGGAGTGAGAGGAGGGGGGAAGAGACACAGGGGAGGGGGGAGACACAGGGGTAGGAGAGGAGGGGGTAGACACATAGGTGAGGGAGAGGAGGGGGTAGAGACACAGGGGAATGAGCAGGGGGAGAGACACGGGGGAGTGAGAGGAGGGGGAGAGACACAGGGGAGTGAGAGGAGGGGGGACACAAAGGAGTGAGGGGGAGACACACAGGGGAGGGAGAGGAGGGGGTAGAGACAAAGGGGAGGGGGAGACACACAGGGGTAGGCTAGGAGGGGGGTAGGCACACGGGAGGGAGAGGGGGGTAGACACAGGGGAGGGAGAGGAGGGGGAAGAGACACAGGGGAGGGAAATGGGGGGAACAGACATGAGGGAGGGGGAAGAGACATGGGGGAGGGAGAGGGGGGCAAATGACACAGGGGAGAAAGAGGTGGGGAAAGAGACACGTGGCGGACAGAGAGGAAAGACACAGGGGAGAGGGGTAAAAACACAGGGGGGAAATGAGACACAAGTGAGGAAGTAGACAGAGGGAGAGACTCGCAATGAGCGCCAAAGGCTCTCATTGCGAGGCCCGTGATGAGCGCCAAAGGCGCTCATAGCAAGGTCAGTAAAGTAGAGGGGGAGAAGCTCCCATTGTGTGGCAAACATCATTGCCAGGATTCACATTTTAATGCCGTCATTTTTGACGGGCAAGTTGCTAGTTAAGAATAATACTGACACTAATGCAGAATAGATGTGGTACACAATGGTAATCTGGATATATAGCCCTACCCAATGGTCAGGTATATACACAAGGATAATACACTAGTGTACCTATCCCACCTTAATATGAAAAAATAACCATCTAATCTCTATGGTATATCTTTATGTCCAAACACACCATAGGAAAATTAGTGTCAAGCAATCTTCATATGCAATTTAATTGCTAATTCTAGGATTCTTGTCTAGATACAGCACTAATAGGATAAAAAAAGACATCACTAAAAACAACAACATGCGCAATAGTAGGTTGTCACCTTATCATAGGAGGAGGATATCATATATAACATTAATCAAGGTATAGCTGCTTATAATGTGCAAATCATGAACAGTTTCTTATATTGCAGCCCCAATTCCTTAGTACTAAAAAAGAAAAAGATCCAGACGGTCCGTTTTGCCCCCACATGGGCTTACAAATGATCATTGTGTACCACATCAGTACGATTCTTAATTTCACTAGCGGCTTATTTTCTTTTGTTTTTATTTATATTCCTGTCATGGTCCCAGCTAACCAGTCAGTGGCACTAACATTTTCTAACTTCTTCATGCAGTGTCTGAGAGTCTGCCTGCACTTTTTTGCCTGCTAAGCTCTTGCATATGTGCCCACATCTATGCTTGCAGCTGTTGCACAGTGACTTCTATATTTGGAAAAGCAGTTTTCAAAGAGAGCAATTCAGGAAGGTCTTCTGTGGTCTGAGTTATTCTAGCATGGGCACTATTCTGGTCTCTGCACTGATCCAGTCTGATAACTGGGTCTTGCCAGAAGTAGGAATAACAGCAGGACCTATTGTCAGGGGAAACCTTTACCAACTTGCCATCACCCTCACAAGAATCAGGCAGGACATGATGACCAGATGTCTCTGATATACGATTTGTTAAAGAAGCTTGAGCAAGGAGACACACAGCAATGGTCTGAGGTGGTCTTTTTTAACATAAACAAAATGTTTTATACAGTGGATATAAAAAGTCTACACACCCCTGTTAAAATGTCAGGTTTCTGTGATGTAAAAAAATTAGACATAAGATAAATAATTTCAGAACCTTTAATGTGACCTATAAACTGTACAACTCAATTGAAAAACAAACTGAAATAGTTTAGGTAGAGGGAAGAAACAAAATAAAAATTAAATAATATGGTTGCATAAGTATGCACACCCTTAAACTAATACTTTGTTGAAGCACCTTTTGATTTTATTACAGCACTCAGTCTTTTTGGGTATGAGTCTATCAGCATGGCACATTTTGACTTTTGGGAGACTTCAGATGTGTTTTTGCAAAATGTAGCCTGGCTTGGATGTTTTTCTTCGTAAGAAAAGGCTTTCGTCTTGCCACTCTACCCCATAGCCCAGACATATGAAGAATACGGGAGATTGTTGTCACATGTACCACACAGCCAGTACTTGCCAGATATTCCTGCAGCTTCTTTAATGTTGCTGTAGGTCTCTTGGTAGCCTCCCAGATAAGTTTTCTTAAAGGCCTTTTCATAAATTTTGGAGGGAGCTATAGTTCTTGGTAATGTCATGTTTAACACGATTTGTAATGTGATTGTTTAATTCTGAACACAGCTACATCCCCAGCTATAAGAGGGTGTGCAGACTTATGCAACCACATTATTTTTCTTTTTTTTTTCTTCCCTCCACCTAAAAGATTTCAGTTTGTTTTTCAATTGAGTTGTACAGTTTATATGTCACATTAAAGGTGGAAAAAGTTCTGAAATGATTTATCTTTGTCTCATTTTTTACAGCACAGAAACCTGAAATTTTAACAGGGGTGTGTAGACTTTTTATATCCACTGTACCTTAGTACAGTTAATAATTTCTCAGTGGTTGTATAGAAGTTCATATTACAAAAAATTGTCGTACTGCGAGTTTGTGTGTAACGCTCACAAAGTTGTGGGTTGCATATGTTTGTAGCACATGCTAAGACTCTAAATGAGTGGCAAAGGCGCTCATTTTGAGGCCCGCAATAGACGCCGAAAGTTGTGAGGTGGGGGGGGGGGGGGGGGGCAGGAGTGGGAGAGGGAGGGAAGAGATACAAAGGAGGGAGAGGGGGAAAGAGACACTGGGGAGGGAGAGAATAGGAGAGACAGGGGGGAAAGAGACACAGGGGAGGGAAGAGACACAGGGGAGGGAGAGGGGGGAAGAGACAGAAGGGAGAGAGAGGGGGAGAGAGACACAGGGGAGGGAGAGGGGGGAAGAGACACAGGGGAGGGGGGAGAAGAGACACATCAAATACCGTTATTTATGACGGGCAATTTACTAGTATTATTATAAAAGTTTTAGCACTTGCATTGTATTGCTACAAGACTTATGTTAGGTGATGTGAGCTGATGAGAAACACAGAGCATGAATGTAACTGTCTCAGCTAAAATACTCAGCTGTTGTCTGATTGGCTCTTGGGCTGGCTCTTGAACTTTTAACCCAATTATCTCACAGAACGCAGTGTCAGTGACAAAAATCAATTTAAAAAAAGTAGCTTCTGCTCTCTACAAGTTCCATAATGTTTTCATAAATATTTCTTCTTCTCTCAGATTTATCATTAATACAAAAGAAACTTAATTTTAGAAATATGTATTTTAAATTGTTTTCAGTTATACAGATGATTCTTCCTATTCCCAAAGCTTTATGTGAGAGTGTTACATTCTCAAGGGTGAATTTGCTCTTAGGTGTGGATTTAAACAGTATAATTCGTATGCAGACCAAGACACAAGTAGAGTAAAGGTGATACAGGTAATGGCTAACTCAATAGGATTAGCTCAGTTAGCCATTGAATGTGTAATTGTATCTCCATTTATCACTGGTTTTTCTTCCTGAAACAAAATCACAAATATTTTTTTCTGAGCTTTAAATATAATGAACCAATCTGAAAGGAACACAGAACCAGTGAAATTAAGCGTTCATTAAAACATTACAAAGGTTGTGTTTTGCATAAAACAAATATTAAATGCCCACTTTAGTCCAAATATTTCTAGCATGCATTTAAAAGATCATGTTTTAAACATTTATTTTTGTATGAGAATTAATTGTTCTATAGAGTAGAAACATACATTAAACATAGCCAGTGTGGGATTGTTTTCTCCTATTCTGTTCTGACAGTTACAGGAAACAGAGAAGTCAAATATTTGGTAGCCAAAAACAAAGGCCATAAGTGTGTGGTCTTGAAATTTGCTATAATTACAGACCAATTCAATTGAACAAGCCTGCACTTTAAGGGCCGAAAACCTAAACCGTAAACCATACAATCGTACGTAGCATTTTAGGGCATGATCATGATCAATTAAGCAAAGCCGTAACTACCGATTTAGAAACAGCCAATAGTAAATGAGAGCGTCATCATTACATCAGTAAAACATGGAGATTAAACACCAATCAATTAGCATTTAGAGGTCTGGTATTCGATTAGACTCACAATCCGGCAATGTACAAAATAATAAAAATAAATGACAATACTGTTCTAGTCCATATCGGTGGCCTGATATGTATTAACTCTTTGATTCCTAGGATCAATATAACATGTTAATAAAACGTAAAAAAAATATTTTTGATTGCAGCTTGAGACTGTGCAATTATTTCGAATGCCTTACATCGCTTTCCCCGTCTATTAAAGTGCAGTATTGATTTTTTAATCGCATTTACACTGCAACGAACAGGTGTTTAATCCCCTTGCGAGTCCTATCTGGTACTCATATGATTTTCTTCTATATTTGCCATTTCCGGGTGTGAAAACATTTTCGGGCTAGAGGAATTATTGAACAATTGAAAAGCGATTTGAGATTGTAACATTCACAGGCTTGAAAGATCAAAGGTTTAGCTGGGTTGGAGTTACGATATTGGCAACCGCAGGAATTTTCAGTCTTTAACCGGCAAATTGTTTGCGGGTAGCTAAAAGATGCCAATTGAATAGGAAATTAGTTTACAGGCTATATTAAAGGCTCCCGTAACAAACAATTGCTCAATTGTATAGGGGCCAATGTTAGCAGCTTTGCAATCCATTAACATAAAACCAAAATCTTAATTTCTGATTTTGTTCATGTGTACTGTACAGTGGAGGGAGGGGTATGGAAATTGTTAAATCACTGTGCATGCTCAGAAGCAGTCAGCTTGAAAGTATAACTGCAAACCCTGCTTCTGCCAAAATGTAAATGCCCCTCTCATGCATGTAACCTTTACCAAAGTATCTAACCACATGATCCAGCAGAGATATATCTACAGTGCCTTGCAAAAGTATTCACCCCCTTGGCATTTTTCGTGTTTTGTTGCCTCACAACCTGGAATTAACCTGGATTGTTTGGGGATTTGCATCATTTGATTTACAGACCATGCCCACAACTTTGAAGATGTTTTTATTTTGTTTTTTTTAAATTGTGAAGCAAACAACAAATAGGGCAAAATAACAGAAAAAGTAAATGTGCATACCTATTCACCCCCCTAAAGTCAATACTTTGTAGAGCCACCTTTTACGGCAATCACAGCTCCAAGTCGTCCCTCTGGAAGGTGAACCTCCGTCCTAGCTTCAAATCACTCACAGAGTGGTACAGGTTTTGCTCAAAAATATATCCCTGTATTTAGCACCATCCATCTTTCCCTCAACTCTGACCAGTTTCCCAGTCCTGGCTGCTGAAAAACATCCCCACAGCATGATGCTGCCACCACCATGTTTCCCTGTGGGGATGGTGTTCTTTGGGTGATGTGATGTGTTTGGTTTGTGCCAGACATAGCGTTTTCTTTGATGGCAGAAAAGTTCAATTTTAGTCTCATCAGACAAGAGCACATTCCTCGAGGCATTTTGGGAGTCTCCCACATGCCTTTTTCGCAAACTCAAAACGTGCCATTTTGTTTTTTGCTGAAAGTAATGGCTTTCTTGTGGCCATTCTGCCATAAAGCCCAACTCTCTGGAGCATACGGCTTATTGTCGTCCTATGTACAGATACTCCAGTCTCTGCTGTGGAACTCTGCAGCTCCTCTAGGGTTACCTTAGGTCTCTGTGCTGCCTCTCTGATTAATGCCCTCCTTGCCCGGTCCGTGAGGTTTGGTGGGCGGCCGACTCTTGGCAGGTTTGCTGTTGTGCCATGTTCTTTCCATTTGGTTATGATAGATTTGATGGTGCTCCTGGAGATAATCAAAGATTTGGATATTTTTTTTATAACCTAACCCTGACTTGTACTTCTCAACAACATTGTCCCTTACTTGTTTGGAGAGGTCCGTTGGTCTTCATGGCAGTGTTTGGTTAGGGGTGCCTCTTGCTTAGGTGTTGCAGCCACTGGGGCCTTTCAAAAAAGGTGTGTATATGTAATGACAGATCATGTGACACTTAGACTGCACTTAGGTGGACACCATTTCACTAATTATGTGACTTCTGAAGGTAATTGGTTGCACCAGAGCTTTTTATGGGCTTCATAACAAAGGGGGTGAATACATACGCACATGCCAATTTTCTGTTTTCTATTTCTAAACAATAGTTTTATGTATATATTTTTCTCATTTCACTTCACCAACTTAGACTATTGTATTCTGATCCATCACATAAAATTCAGATTAACCATACATTGAACTTAAGGCTGTAATGTAACAAAATAGGTACTGTATATACTGGTCTAAACTTCATGGGATCCTGTCTTAATTCTCTATGAAGGGCTTCCTTCAAGGCTCCTAGAAACCATCCTTTCTGGCTCAGTTTTAAATATTTTGTCCACCCACATGTGTGTATTTTGACATTTTAATACTGACACCATAGTTAGGCAGGGAAAAGTCATAAAGCTATTTTTAATTTGAAAAAAAGGAAATACTGATGCATCTTAAAATTACAAATGTCAGGCTAAGTTTGTAAATGTTTATTTTGGTATTTTTTCATGCAAAAAATGTTTTTATACACTACTGATTCTCCTCTGTCAGATGCATGTATAACCCATGAAACATAAGTATGCCTTTAAATATGCCCCTAAAATTAACCTACATGTAATGGAGGTCTTGGGAGGACCTCCGTGGTATGCAAAATGAACACTTTATGTACGGCAATCCTGGATGGACCCCTGTGGATCCTAATATATATACAATGTCACAAAGGTCCTTAAAGGACTGCCTTTAAAGGACCTCTGTGGCATCTAAAAATTAACCCCTTAACCACTCAGGGGACTGTTTTGAGGTGCTCTCCGCAGCACTGATATTGATTCATACCTTACTAGGTTGCGGTGCTACATGTACCGTAACTCAGAAAAAATAAGGTTTTGATCCAATCCTATATGTTGTACATTTCTGATTAGTCCACAAATAGTTGAAATGATCATTGTGATGCTCTAAAATATTAGTTGTTTTAATCATTCACTGATCATTAATAAAATTTCTGATGATTATAATAGCAATAGTAAAAGGCCCACTGAAGTCATTGTATTAGATAGTGAAAAAATATATGGTAAAAGTTATTTGCTTTTTAAAATGGATGCTGAATTCACAGAGTTATATTATATACAAGTCAGGCTATTTTAGTGTGTTGCTTTGAACTGTTCTTCAAGTCTATTTTTTTGTTATATATTATTTAGCTTATATAATAAAGCAGATATTAAAATATGTAACTGCATTTTTGTTTTTGTGTTGCAAACTTTTTATTTGAAATAAATGTATATATATAGTTGTTGTTTAGTCGTTCAGTCATGTTCAACTCTCCGTGACCCTATGGACCTCAGCATGGCAGGTACATCTGTCAGCCTACCCCTCTGAGCTTATGTTCTTTGCTTCAATTACCTCATCTATCCATCTCCGTCTCTGCCATCCTCTTCTTCATGTGCCTTAAATTTTTCCCAGCATCAGATTTTTCTCTTGCTAGTTCTGTCTTCTCATGAAGCTCACAGCTTCATTAAAGTACACACGCCCCTTCATCACAACAAGATAGCGATGCAGAAGGAGTATCAAAAGCATGTGAATAATAAAGTTGAAGTCTATAACTTAGAGAATCTATTTGAGATATATAACATTTTATACATGCCTGAAGCTATAATATGCTTGTGTAGGGTTAAATGTGTTGTCTTACATATTCCTTTGGTTCTAATCGAATGCCTTCCATTTTTTAAATGAATAATGTGTTTATCAATTCACATACATAAACAAATAAGTACATTAGTGTAATGAAAAAACAATGCAAAGCATGGAATCGAACCAATATCTTTCCAGTGAACAAAATATAATTGAAACAGCACATTTACCACATCAACACACACTGCCTTAGATTTAAGTATAAACATTTATATATCTAAAATAGAATGTGTAACAGTTACAGACTTTAGCCTAATTATTCTCTACGTAGATCATTGTGGGAAGTCTTTAAGGGCTGAACTAAAATGAACAATTTTGAAAATATAAACAACGTTTTTCACATGATTTTCGACTCTAGTGGTCCTTTAAAACTGTTTTGTCTAAAAGGGGAATCAGCCTCCAGTTGAGCTGACTGTCTCCATCCCGATCAAGTCCTCAACGAGAAAGGCAATGTGGAAATTCATGTGGAAAATTTGTCTACATTAATAAAATTAATCCAAAAATGTACTTAGATATTGTAATTTTACTTTAGCTTTGAAGCCCTCTCACAAAAATCTGCATAAATAATACAGCCGGAGTCTGTAAGTGTTAAACATTGTAATCTAGATTTACATTGCATTTGAGAGCCGAGTTTGGTGATGCATTGGTAAGTAATTTGTTTTAAAGATTGTTTTCATTGGTAAGTCATAGGTTAGATTCCCCTGACTTCCACTTGTTTTTTTGTTTAACTAATGTTCTTATTTATTTATATACATCAATCAATCATATACAGTATGTGTTAAAAAATACATTAGTCAGTTTAGAAAAGTAGAGGACAGTGATTTAGGACCAGTCACTTACTAATGAAACCATTTTATGAAATCACTAACCCAACTGATTTCATTATTGGAACTATATATATATTGAATAATTATGTAAACGAGTTATTTGAAATTGTTTATTACATAAACAAAACAACAGTCAGAGGTGCTCATCAGAGAACGAACTAACCTTAATAGGTTAGTTCTATGGACATAATAACCCACTCTGAGAGCAACCTCTAGATGTGGGCCCCTTGCTCACTGTGCCTTAAGGAGTTCAGCTGCACCTTATTGACGAGGCCCAGAGAGGCCGAAACTCGTCTGGAGTTTGCTGTTTCTCTTGTTCAGGGTAAGGGCTAGGTCACTCTTTCGAGTGAAACCAGACTGATATAGTACAGAATTTTCTCCCTGAGAAGGGCACAAGTGAGCTAAAAGAGGTTGAGACTGAGTTATTATGTCCATAGAACTAACCTATTTTATTACATAACCCAAAGGACATATTTCTGATTTTTAGGCAAAGAAACAAAAGGGACCTTAAGGGGATTTGAACTAGGACCATCTCCAACACAGACAGTAACCTTAGCTAATGTGCCATCAAGCTGCTACAGTCGTTACAAGTAGTTACATATCACTTAGCCACTGCCTGATTCAAATATTCTATACCTTATTCTAATTCATATTCATTATGTACTGCGCGATACAAAGTTACATTTTGAAGTAGAGGCAACAAATTGCAATAGTCTGACTTCATTATTATTATTATTTTTATTATTATTATCCTTTATTTGTAACGTGCCCGCATATTCTGTAGTGTTCTTCAATTACACTTATAAAAGCTAAGAAATCTAAAGTTGTAAGTCTGCTCTAAGTGTAGCTTACCTGCTGACAGGTGATTCCAGCATGCACAGATATAGGTGAGGGTTAATCTTTGTTTTTCTTTTTCTCAATAAAAATAGAGCTGTAGCTGGGGATCTGACTGATGACAGTCAATTGCTCATGTGAACACAAAAATGCTTGTATTTCAAATATTCAAAAAGTATTTCAATGTGCTTTTAAGAGATCTTTACTGTGATGTGGTCCAAATTGTGCTTAATTAAGTGACCCTTTAAACAAGATTGAAAACTTGCAAACTAAAGGGTATGGGTGTGGTATAGGAGGATGATAGATACACTGTGCATTTAAGGGTACAGGTGATAAGCTTCTTAAAACAGATGTGTTTTTAGTGAGGTGTGAAGGTTTTGAGGCAGGAGGATAGTCTAGTCTAATTTTGAATATTGCTTTTAAAACACTGAATATGAATATTATTTATATGCCTAATTAAAATATCTAACTCCAGTGGTCCTTTAATTTGCTGTACATGTACATAAAAGCAATGTCCTTTTAATTTTATTCATTATTGCTTCTGCATTTGTTTTTCAACCTTAATCTCTATTTCCACTTTTAGTTGGAATACCTTATAATTCAGACTTTGAAACGAAAGTCGGCTAGTGAGGGCAAAAAAAAGAAGAAAAATAATCGGTGCCTTAAAGTTAAACCTCCTCAACTGGAACAACCAGGTAAGCCTGATAGATTATTTGTTGCTTCCTATTACATGTCTTTGTTTTGCTCTGTGCTGTATTAAAACATAGTGCTCAATTCCCTAAGATGCTCTGCAACTTCAATGGCTCTTTTCTATTCACTTTCATCAGAAAACAGATATATTTTAAAAAGCCATACAAGCCCATACTTGGCTTACAGCAGTTAGAGCTGCCCTCTACTCCAACCTGCAAAATATGAATGCAAGCAAGAAATTGTCTGTTTTATTCTTTTGCTTGAATGCACAACGCTAAGCAGTATGGCTAATCATGTTGTCTTTATCATGACCTAAGCAAGGCCCATTTGGTAGGTGCATATAAGAATTTATACCCCATCACCCATTGAATACAAAATTAGACACAGATTAGACACAGACCATTTCTTGGGAGATAACTGGCCACAGCGTTTATTGGTAAACACAACATGATGTAATAACCATAACGATAAATACATAAATAAACATAACCCCGAGGGGAGGAGCCTGGACAGAGACAGTACACCCTACGCCCAGAAGCCTCATCCAGGGCCTACCGTGTTGGAACATCCGTACCACCGTAGGGTAGGATCTCCCCCATTTTCCACTGTCCCGGCGACTCCCCTCACCACCCGCCGCTGTGACAAAATAAACAAACGTCTGATATCATATAATATACACTTAAAAGATACATCTACCACAATGAATACATAGACAACAACTTAATACACAGCTGCTTTTTTTTTTTTTTTTTTTTTTTTTTTTACAGTACAATATATACAACACGTTAACAACAATACTCTAGGGATGGGTGGGTGGGCATCTGCTCCCATGGCTAGCTGGGGGCGGACTGGAGAAAATTGGCGGCAAACGCCTACATTGCTCCACCTCCCTCAGCTAGCCAACACCCCGCCCCTACCCGGGCCTGCCATGTCAGGTGGCCCCTCCCCCCAACCCCAGGCAAGCCTGAGGTGGGCTACGGGCCCTTCATGACTGTGATTCGCTGCACATGTTACATGCTTATATGATCAATGTATGTGATATATAAGGGAAGATCTGAAGCACAGGGGATAAAAGAAAGATATTTATACCACACAGTTTTTTTTTGTTGAAAGCAAACTTTTATAGAAATGCTGATTATAACAAACTAGCGACTTGACCGTCAAAAATGACGGGGCAATAAAATTGTAAGGCAGGTAATGCTGTTTGTGACAGACATTAATTTTTTTGGTGGTCTGAGATCCTTCGCACTCATTGCGAGCCATGCGCTGAGCACCTTTGGCGCTCATTGCGAGGCTCTTGTTGTTGTACTTTTTTTTATGAGAGGCGCTTTTGCTGTCATTGTAAGGTCGGCGCTGATCTCCTTTTTGTGCTTATTGCCAGGCTGTCCTCTGGTGTAGTTTGTGTGCTATGAGCAGGCGCGCGGTGAATGGCTTTTGTGTTTATTGCAATAGTTTTTATTTTTTTTCGTATATGTACTTTTGTATGCTAATTAAATAATTAATAAATGAATATACTTTACCTATTTGTAAGTAATATATGCAGGAAGCCTTGTGCTGAAGAGGTGACAATCTGTTTTGATGTTCCTGCAGCATACAATGTAGGGTTGCACTGTTGTGGAGCCGAGGTGTAAGTGTCAGCAATGTGTGGTGTGTAGTGTAAATAGGCTGCGTGCGTGAGTGGAAGCCGATAGTGTAGCTGTGTATTTCCACATTCTGTAAGTTAGTGTTGTAAAATGACGGCAAATGTGTATGTGATACGCGGGTGTGGATGATTTAGCGTCCTTGCTAAAAGTGTATCTTGTACCTCGTACGGCTTTTTGGAAAAGTTGTATGTGCTTGGTGGTGTTTTGCGGCTTTAGGGTCCTGTAGCCTCGTTTTCGTTTTTTTGAATGGCCTTTTTTCCTCTCGCTTAGGGGATTTTTGTGTGTCTAAACTCGGTAATTTTGACTTAAATTGAGGTGTAACTTCATTTGCAGAGGTCCTTGGTGCCCCCCTTGCTGTGGGTAAGCTTTTAATGTCATTTTTGTAAGTATTAATAGTTTTTTCAATGTTTTCAGATGCTCGCGGTTCAGCCGTTTTTTCTAAGTTCCGCAGCTCATATTTTTTCAGTATAAGTCCGTAATTTTTTTGTTCTTAGTCCCACGGCTCGTATTTTTTTGTGTAAGTCCGTATTTAGTGATTGCGTGTTAGATGTATTTTTTAAAAGTCCCGCTTTTGTGGGTGTTTGTAACCGATTGTGAGGCGGCGTAGAGCCTCCATCTCCACAAATGCGGACCCACGCAAAGACTTCGGCTCATTGCAGCCGACGTTGGAGCCTTCACCTTCTGCAAATGCGGCCCCTCGCTTTGTGAGCTCGCAAAGCGTGACAACGATTCGTAGTTTGACAGCTATTATATGTGATTATGGAAAATGTGGGATTTCACTAACAAGGCAACCTGATAAAATATTGTCACACTGTCTAGTACCATTACATTGTTTATTAAACCACCCCTCAAGTAGAATAAAGCCATGTGTTTATATAGTATGAAACTAACATTAGTAGCTGTTTAAGCTATAAATATAAAACTACTTTTACAGAAAAACAGAATTTATGAGTCATATCCACAGATGTTCAGCTTTTCTTGGATTGGGTCCTGTTGCATAAACAGAAATCTGCAGATGTTGTTTTTTCTCTGCTGTTGTGGATATTATCAGACTGCAGTCAGTCTGGTCTAACTATGTGTCTGTGTTTTTGTTTGTTTTTGTCAGGTGACCTGCAGGTAGGTATGATACCCTGAGGAAGTTTACATGTGAAACGCGTTGGTTAGGAGAGGGTTAACTATTTATTTATTTTTTAATTTCAGCAGCACTAACAAAATTGAATTTTTTTAATATTCCTATGTAGAGAGTGTATTATTATAACTACCCTTTTTAGGGCACAAAGATAGAATATTTACCATCTGGTACCTTTAGTAGCCCTTTATTATTATTATTATTATTATTATTAGTAGTAGTAGTAGTAGTAGTAGTAATCTTTATTTGTAAAGCGCCAACATATTCCTTAGGGCTATACAGAGTAGATACAAGTCAAAAACAATGTTCACAAATTACAAAAGAATGGAAAGCCCTGCTATTGAGTTTAAAATCAACATATATAGTGCTTTCTCTAAAGCGCCTAAAAAGATTGAAAACTCATAAACTTACAGTATATAGGGTATGGGTGAGGTACAATGTATTGCACATATTAAGCCTGAAGGTGATAAGCTTCTTTAAATAGACTAGATTTTAGTGAGGTATTGAAGGATTTGATACAGGAGGATAGTCTAGGGGAGCGGGGTAAAGAATTGCAAAGAATAGGAGCAGCACAAGAAAAGTCCTGAAGGCGAAAGTCCCATCAATATACTGAGTTGATACAATTTTTATCCACTCATTTTTAAAAGTATATTATAAGTTTCCCTGTTTTTAACTTTTTCTAATCTAACACATGCTGCTTATTTCGGAAACACACTTTATATTGTTTTCCACCCCCCCAGAGCTGCTTACATAGGCACAATGAGTCTCATTCAATTTGAAGCACGCGTCTCGCGGTATATAGACCGTATGTCTGCAGGCCTGCTGAGAGCTCGCATTCTGCTACAATTCCGGTACTATTCAATTGAAACCATGCACTTGTACGTAGCATTTCAGGGTGGGAACATGATCAATTAAGCAAGGCCCTAACTACCCATTTAGAAACAGCCAATAGAAAATATGTTTCAAAAATATGATATGTCATCAATAGGTCAGTAAAACATGGAGGTTACATGCCAATCAATTAGCGTTTGGAGGTCCAGTTTGTGATCAGACTCGCAAAATACAAAATAATAAAAATGAATGCCAATACTGTTCTAGTACATATGCATGGCCTGATATGTATTAACTCATTGATTCCGGAGATTGATATAACTCCGAAATCAAACATATAATTAAAATTATTTTTGATTGCCGATTTGCGAGCTTGAGACTGTTGTGCAATTTTATTTGAATGTCTTTCATAGCTTTCCCGTCATTTACAGTGTAGTATTGATTTTTTATTTGCTTTTACAGTGCTACGGATATGTTTTTAACCTAGTACTCGTAGGATTTTCTTCTACAGTTGCTGTTTACGGTGTGAAAACATTTGGGGGCGTGAGGAATTGTAGCAATTGAATAGTGATTTGTGATTGTAACTCTTGCGGATGTGGAAGATCAAATGGGGTGTAAGTTACGGTTGTAACAACCGTAACTCGTAACATGTAGGCCGTTTGCTGCTCGCAAAAAAACACTAATTGAATAGCAAATTAGCTTGCGGCCTCCATTAAGGGCTACTGTAACTTACTTAATATACCTAAAAATATAAACACTTGCATTTGGGTACATATTTTAACCCTTTAGAGACCTTCAAGCTAGCAGCAGCACAATGTAAAGATCCACAGCAGTTCCTGGCTTCCCCTGCTTCCTTGTGCAGGGAACTACATATCCCATGCTACAAAAACAGACATAATAAATGGATACAATGTATTAGCTGCCTGTGATTGCCCAAAATAATTAAGAATTGTATGCTAATTTTAGCAGGGATTTCTAGGTGTGTTAACTCTGAGATTTAGCAAACTTTAGGGTAAATAAAACAATGTTTATTTCTCCTCTGTCATATTCACTCATAATACATAAAACCTACATATGCCTTTAAGTCTGCCTATTTTTTGGGATTGTCATTGTGCCATTCAAATATTGAATGCATTAGAGATACAAATCTGAAAATTATTTTGTGAGTATTATTTTATACAGTTTCAAATAAAAAAACTTTTTTGATATACTTCACCATTTTCGGTTCTATGCGTTCTCCCTTTTTTTTCCTTTTTTATTTCTTACAGATATAGAAACCAGCAGAGTGCATTTAGACTGTACATTACAAAGTATTCCTGTTACCTTATTCCTGTGATACTGATTTTGATATCCTAATTTCTGATGTTTGGCTTTGATTATTGGATTCTGCTTTGGATTGCTGCCTGGGCTGACGCATTGATTGTTTTATTGTTTCTGAACCTGTGCTACCTGCTCCTGATCTTGAATTGGGTGACCATGGTTCGGCCTCTGATTCTCTTGTTCTGATACCCCTTGGATACACCTACAACTAGAATACAAATACCTGCTGGTTTGTTATGTAGATAGAGGCTTGAAAATCATGTGGAAAAGCTGCTTAAAAAATAAATCAAGAACTGACTTAGTTGTAGACATGTTAGTTTTTGGAAATATAGCCCTTGACATCCTCCTACAGTAAGCTTCATGTATATTGAGGCTTGGCTACACAGCAAATGAGCCGCTTCATGTGTCAAGTCTGTCAGGTGATTGGAGCTTTGTTGAGTCAGCCCTAGGAGAGACAAGCTGCTTCAAGGTCCAGCAATCAGATCTCTCTGTGTGTCTTACATCAACAAACAGAGTAAAGTGTGATTTTTCTGAAGGTGTGTAGCAGGGGCATGGGGAACTGTGACTGTCAATGCACTGAATAGCATATACGTGTGTGTATTCAAACTTACAGTTTATACCTCTTCTGTTTTATTAGTTTAACTAAAATGTTATAAAAAAATAAAACAAAAAATGGGGCACTTGCTGTAACACTAACTGATCTGCATGCCTGAATCTAAAAAGTTATAAAACAACATAATTATCACTCATGTTCCAGACCGAATTGTTGGACATACTGCAATTTCTCTTTAGAAGAAAATACTTCCACTATCATTTAACATCTAATTAATAATAATATCAATACAAATTTAAGATTACTCAGTTGAATGTAATGCTCTGCAAAAATAATTTCAAGGAATCAAGGAAAAGGTGATTGTTGTTTTTTAGACACAATTATCAAGGATATATTTTGATTTGTTTTTGGAACCAACCTCCATGGAGGTAAATCTATCATAAAGTTTGATAATCTGTATGTATTTTATTTTGAACATAAATAATTCTTGGTATGACATTAAAAACTTGTATGACACTGAAAAAATATAGTATTCTTTTAGAACAGGATGCCACAGGAGCCATGTAGTGATATTTAAACTGTTGAGTAAAATGTTAATAATGGAAACAAATGTATACTTAGATATAAACAAATCCAAATATAATTTATTATTAATCAGTGTATTGATTTTGCGGAAAGTCTGGATTTGCGTTAGCTCATACTGTCTGTTCTGGTAATTTGTTGTGGTTCAGTGAACTGAAACTGAATAGGCTGACATCATAGGCACCATAGGATTTTGTGACACGTTTAGCTGATAACCTCTTCAACTATCTGTGTGTTGATGTATACAATTATTAAACATGTGTGGTTATTTACTCTTGTTAATTATTTTAATTGTATTTGTAAGGAAGACTATACAACAGAATTGGAGAGAGGGAGAAGGAAAGCCAGGGTGTAGGAGAGGAGCATATAGATGATAGGGAGTAGAGAGAAGAAGAAACAGAGAGAGATGGGCGAGAATGGAAAAGAAGAGTTAGAAGGAAAAGCCAAGAGAAATAGAAAGAGAGCATGGATGGAAGAGAGGAAAAAAGGGAAGTAGAGAGAAACTGAGAGGTGGAGAGAGAGGAAGACACTGAGATGGAAGAGGGAGGGTGGAAGAGAGCAAATAGGGAGAGCAGGGAGATGAATTGATGAGTGTGGAAGAGAGGAGAAAGAGAATAGTTACTGAGTTACATAGTAATTAAGGTTGAAAAAAGACTTTCAGTCCATCAAGTTCAACCTTTTAAGATCTCTGATCTGCAATATGTGGATTCGTTATTAATTTATTAGTTGTTAATTAATTATTAATAGTATAGCATTTGAGGATGAATAAAAAATTAGTCCATCAAGTTCAACCTTTTTAGATCTATCTTGATCTTTTTAATAAGTGGACTAGTTGTTATTAATTGTCAATTGATCCAGAGGAAGGCAAACAGAAAAAAAAAAACATTGAAACTTTGCCAATTGTCTCATAAGGAGAAAAAAAACAAAATTCCTTCCTGACCCCAGAAACTGGCGATCAAATTTCTCACTGGATCAATATTCCTTCGCTAGTTATCTAGAATAACCATGAATGCCCTCTTTATTCAAAAATATATCTAACCCCTTTTTGAAGTTGTCTATCGAATTCGCTGTCACCACCTCCTTTGGTAGAGAATTCCACAGTGTAACCACCCTAACTGTGAAGTAGCCTTTTCTTTGTTTAAGGTGAAATCTATTTTCCTCTAACCTCAAAGGATGTCCTCTTGTCAGTTGAAAATCTCTTGCTACAAAAAGTTCACTTGACAAAGCCTTATATTGACCCTGGATGTATTTAAATAAGATAATCATATCCCCTAGTAGACTCCTTTTTTCTAGCGAAAATACCTTATATACTCGAGTATAAGCAGACCCGAGTATAAGCCGAGGCACCTATTTTACCACAAAATACTGGGTAAAATGAGTGACTCGAGTATAAGCCGAGGGTGGGAAATGTGCTGCCCTCTGTGTCCCTCTTATGCTTTCTGTGTCCCCCTTCACTCTCCCGTGTCTCTTCTCCCCTCTCCCTTGCCTGTGTCTCTTCCCCCCTCTCCCTTCCCTGTGTCTCTTCCCCCCTCCCTTATCACCCTCCTCAACCCCCTCCTCATTCTCAACCTCCCTCCTCAACCCCACTCCTCATTCTCAACCTCCCTCCTCATCCTCCCTCCTTATCCTCAACCTCCCTCCTCATCCTCATCCTCAACCCCCTCCTCAACCCCCCATCCTCAACCACTTCTCAACCCCCTCCTCAACCTCAAGCCCCCTTCTCATCCTCAACCCCCTCCTCAACCTTCCTCCTCATCCTCAACCCCCTCCTCATCCTCAACCCCCTCCTCAACCTCCCTCCTCATCCTCAACCCCCTCCTCAACCCCCCTCCTCATCCTCAACCTCCCCCCTCATCCTCAACCCCCTCCTCAAACCCCTCATCCTCAACCCCCTCCTAAACCCCCCCATCCTCAACCTCCCTCCTCATCCTCAACCCCCTCCTCAACCTTCCTCCTCATCCTCAAGCCCCTCCTCATCCTCAACCCCCTCCACAACCTCCCTCCTCATCCTCAACCCCCTCCTCAACCCCCCTCCTCATCCTCAACCTCCCCCCTCATCCTCAAACCCCTCATCCTCAACCCACTCTGCAACACCCCTCCTCATCCTCAACCCCCTCCTCAACCTCCCTTCTCATCCTCAACCTCCCTCCTCATCCTCAACCCCCTTCCTCAACCCCCCTCCTCAACCTCCCTCCTCAACCCCCCTCCTCATCCTCCCTCCTCAACCCCCCCATCCTCTTCCTCCCTCCTCAACCCCCCATCCTCATCCTCAACCCCCCATCGTCATCCTCACAGGGGGGTAGAGAGACACGGGGGGGTAGAGAGACACGGGGAGGGGGGGTGGAGAGACACCGGGGGGTAGAGAGACATGGGGGTGAGTGACTCGAGTATAAGCTGAGGGGGCCCTTTTTAGCCTTAAAAAAGCGCTGAAAAACTTGGCTTACACTCGAGTATATACGGTAAGTTTAATTTGGTTAGTCTTTCTTCATAACTTAGCCCCTCCATTCCCCTTATTAGTTTTGTTGCCCTTCTCTGTACTTTTAACAGCTCTAAAATGTCCTTTTTATGAAGTGGTGCCCAAAATTGTACTCCATATTCCGAATGAGGGCGTACTAGGGATTTGTATAGTGGTAGAATTATGTTTGCTTCCCTTGCTTCTATACCCTTCTTAATACATGCTAATATTTTACTTGCCTGTGCAGCTGCTGCTTGGCATTGAGCACTGTTACCTAGGTGGTTGTCCACAAGTACTCCCAAATCCCTTTCAATATCTGATACCCCTAGATTTGCTCCATTAAGATTATAAGTTGCATGGCTATTTTTCCTTCCCAAATGCATAATCTTACATTTATTTGTATTAAATCTCATCTGCCATTTAGCCGCCCATTTCTCTAATTTATGCAAATCCCTCTGTAGGTAAAGTACATCATTATCTGATTGAATTGCCTTGCACAACTTAGTGTCATCATCAAAAATGGAGACACTACTTTCGAGTCCTACTTCTACGTCATTAATAAATATGTTAAAAAGGAGAGGACCTAAAACTGAACCTTGAGGAACCCCACTTACCACATTAGTCCAATCGGAGTATGTTCCATTTACAACAACCCTTTGCTTCCTGTCTTTTAGCCAGCTCTCGATCCATGAGCAGATATTTACTGCAATTCCTGTATCCCTTAGTTTGCTCAAAAGTCTCCCATGAGGCACTGTATCAAAATCCTTTGCAAAATCCAAAAAGACTACATTCACTGAGTTGCCCTGATCCAAGTTCCTACTAACCTCCTCATAGAAACTAGTTAGATTAGTCTGTGTCTGGTCTGTGTCCGTGTTGACTGCTACCTATGATCTTGTTCAAATAGATATATTCTTGTATTCTTTACCTTATTTACCCCTCTAAAAGATTCCCAACTACAGATGTGAGGCTCACTGGTCTATAATTCCCTGGTTTTGCTCTTGCTCCCTTCTTAAATATAGGTATCACCTCTGCTGTTCTCCAGTCATCTGGTAGAGACCTTGTGGTGAGTGAGTCTTGAAAGATTAGATATAATGGTTTGGCTATTACAGAACCCAGCTTCCTCAGTACCCTTGGATGTATTCCATCAGGACCCGGGGCTTTATTAACATTTATTTTCTTCAATCTCTTTTGGATTTCTTCCTGCATTAACCAATTATTTAGTGATGGTAGTATAGCCCCATTATGTTGCAGTAACCCAACCACTGGTACCTCTCTTGTGTATACCAATGAAAAGAACCTATTTAGCTCTTCTGCCTTTTCCTGGTCACTAATTATCAGATGGCCTGTGTCACATTGTAATGTTCCTATAGCTTCCTTCCTCGCCTTCTTCCCATTAATATATATAAAAAATATTTTAGGGTTAGTCTTACTTTCCTTTGCAACTGACTTCTCATTTTCTATTTTAGCCAGTCTAATAGCCCTTTTGCAAGCCTTATAGTCACATAAAGCTGCCTCTGTTCCCTAATTCTTGTATAATTTAAATGCATGTTTCTTTTTCCTTATCATGATCTTTAAGTAATTGTTAAACCACATGGGATGTGATTTACTCCTATAAATTTTATTTCCACATGGTACATGCTGATGAGTATGTTTATTTAGTAAGGATTTGAATGTTGTCCATTTATTTTCAGTATTTTTCCCTGTAAGTTCTTTGTCCCAGTCTATATGTAGTATTGCTACCCTTAGCCCATTAAAGTTAGCCCTTTTAAAATTTAGAGTTTTTGTTGGCCCCTTAGAACTCTGTTTTTTGTATTCAATCTCAAATGATACTGTGTTGTGATTACTGTTCCCCAAGGGTTCCCCTATTTATACATTTGATATATCAATATTACTTGTCATGACTAAATGCAAGATGGCCCCATTTCTAGTAGGTTCTTGTATTACCTGGGCCAGATAATGATCCCTGAGTGTACTCAAGAACCTGCTTCCTTTGCCCGTACTGCTGGTCTCATTCATCCAGTTTCTTCAGGGTAGTTAAAATCTCCCATTATTAGAACTTGCCCATGCTTAGCTGCATTTCCAATCTGTAACAATAATTGTATTTCCTCACTTTCAAATATATTTGGGGGTTTATAGCATACTCCCACCATTATGCGTTTAGAATTAGCTCCTCCACTATTTAGCTCAACCCACAAAGATTCAATGTTGCCGTTAGTGCCAGCATAAATATCTTCTCTGACTATAGGCTTAAATTCAGGCTTAACATACAGACAGATCCCTCCTCCTCTTTCACCATTTCCCCTATCTTTCCTAAATAGGTTGATGATAAAGGAGAATAAAGGAGAGAAGAAGCAGAGAAATGAAAGGAAGAGGGTTGAATAAAGGTTAGAGGGAGAAGGAAAGAGATTGAGGGGAAAAAGATATGGAGATTATAGTGAGACAGAGAAGAGAGTAGAAGATAATAGAGGCAAAGATAGAGAAAGATAGAGGAGAGAAAGAAACAGATAGAAGGGGAAGGGGAGAGGGGTGGAAGTGAAGAGAAGGAAGGAGAAAGAGAAGAGAGATGAAATTAGAAAAAAACGAGAGAGAGAGAGAGAGACGCAGATGGAGTGAGATGAATGAGAGTAGAGAGAGTGGAAGAGAAAGAGGTGGGTAGGAAAGTGAAAAGCAGAGAGATGGAGGGGAGGGACAGGTGGGAAGATACAAATGGAGAGGGAAAGATTCATTTGAGGGACAGAAAGTTTTGCACCGGGAGCTTGTAAGAGCCATTTAGAGCAATAGAGGAGTACATGAGGAGTTACACTGTGGTGTTTAGTTTTCAGGTTACACAATCCTGTTATAGACTATATTCATTTAATGACTTTATGAATGTAGCTAAATAGACTTGTTTAGACTGATAAAGTACAGGTTTAGCATACAGTTCTGTATTAGTAATGATATGGCCAGTACCATGACATGTTTAGTCAGATGATGCATGGAATTGAAAACTAAAAAATGCAATACAAAATTCTGCCTATTGGCACTGTAATTTCAGGTCGTGGGTACTTTGCCAGTGTATGTGGCATCCAACTGGGTCTCAGCTCTTAGGCAAGCATATGTCACATAAAAATAAGTTCATTTCTGTGATCAGTTTTTCAGTAATATTGTTTTGTTTACTAGAACTGGAACGATTAATGTCTCACCATTTTTAAGACAATAACTTAAAAAAAGAGAGAGATTAAAGAAAAGAACTAACATAAAAATGTGTAGTTTTTAATTTTTAGCTGATATTAATTTCTTAGGAATATGCAAGGCTAAGCCTGAAGTGCTGCTGAAAAGACGACTGTATTCTAAGAACTTTGGGTTAATTTATTCTAAAACCAATTTATTGGAAAAGTCACAGTTTTTTAATTTTAAAAAATGTATCAAAGGGCCATTGTATAAAGTTTTTTTTTTAAATGACATAGTGCCTGATAACTGAGTATGTTATATTATAGTCATAATTATGAGTTGTCGTCACGTAATGTTAAAAGTTGCGGGCTTGTGCATGCACATTGAGCGCAGAAGGCATTCGTGACTGGCTTGATGGGGCTGCAATGAGCGCCGAAGGCTGAAGGCGCTCATTGCGGTGCTCAAAAGTTGCGGGTTGGCAAATGCCTGCCATCATTGCAGGGCTTGTGATGACGCTAAAGGCGCTCATCGCGATGCCCGTATAGTAGAGGGGGGAGAGGCTCGCAATGAGCGCCGCAAGTTAGAAGGGGAGAACCTTGTACTGTGTGACAGACAGCATTGCCAGGCTTCAAATTTTATTGCTGTCATTTTTGACGGGCAAGTCGCTAGTTAAAATAAAGCTAAACATACTTATTATTAAAATGTTTTTTTTTATTTATGTAACTCTGTTTGCAGCTCTGAGCAAGCACTACATGTCCTTCTTTGCTTCTAAGGCACTCTAGGAGGCTTCTAGGTAGTTTATGGGGTCTTGTTTTAGTTCATACTTCCTCCAAGCTCTGTGACTCGGATACAAAGGAGGAATGTAGCGCTTGATTAGAGATGCAAATGGAGTCGCATGGAATAAAAATAAAATAATACAAAATTAGTATGTTTATTTTTTTTAAATAATATACTCACTTCTTATTATTTGACATACTGTCTACACCATATGATGATTGCACATCATTTCCAAAAATTATGTGACAGGAACAAGCAATCAGAGCTGATTGTCTGATCTGATCTTCTACTCTCTTTGTGCAAGCAAAGTGAACAATACAGTTTGTGTATGGTAATAGCTGCAAGCCCATCGATGCAGCCCGTAGTCTGTAACTTTAAGGTACTGTTAAAATAACTGTTCATTATATTTTATATTATATTTCATATATTTCTGACCACCATTATTTGATACACTACACATAAGTTTTAGGCAGTGCCTGATGTGTGTGGAGATACTACCTTTAAATTCTCACACTCACTTCACTTACAATGGATTTTTTTTCTGAACCCCACCACCTCTTTTCATATACATCTCTTTTTTTAAATAGTCAGTGTGTGGGCCATCATATCAGGCTTGCTTGTACATCCACACTTAAATCAATCTCTCTGTTACTACTTCATCATATAAAACTACACCAGAAGATAAGCACAGGTGGTTTTTCTACATTATATCAACATCCTTTCATTTGTGATACCGTAAATTACAGACACAAGTTAGACTCTAGCCTCAATTTGTGATTGTAGCTGGAGGCTGTTAAAATTACTCATTATATGTAGGCTTTTCCTTACCGCCATTAATTAGTAAATTAAAGTCTTGAAGTCTTATGATTTTAAATATAACCCGTGCTTACCTTCTAGTGTAGTTTCTTATACTATTTCTATATTTCATCAACATCCTTTAATTTGTGGGGACATTATATATAACATTTCCTTCCCCTCTCCCTCCTCCCTATACTGATAGATAAGATACCCACAGCCTCAGGTTCCAAGCTAGCAGGAAGTGTAGAAGCCAGACAAGATGGAACATTCAGTGCATAAACAAAATCTTCAAAAATAAAAAAAAAGGTCTTAAGTTCACAGCTACTATTGATAGTTAGTTACATAGTTCACACATGTAAACTTTTCTTCTGAAGTTGTCCTTTAAGCTCAAGTGATTAGGAATTGCTTTAAAAGAGCTGCCTAAATTAAAATATTTTCTGTAAAGTTGATCTTGTTTGTGTTGCTTTCACAGAGAAGATGCCAGTGTTAAAGGATGAGCCATCTCAGTACGTGTGTGACTTCCAGAACCTGCTGTCCAGTTGCCAGTGTGTGGATGTGATATTGTGCACAGCAAGCTTGGAGCCGGTCTGTGACGCTCACAGGATTATACTCTGTAGTGCAAGCTCTGTATTCACACGGCTCTTCAGTGACAAGTCTGCCGGCCATTGCCAGGACTCCAGCGCACTCAGCAGGAGCCACGCGCTCTTCTCTGTATGTAAGGAGGATGCAGTCACACAGTGCAACTCTCCAATACGAGTCGCTGTCAAAGACTCTCTCTTCTGTTCATGTTTACCTGACATTCTGCACTTCATTTATTCAGGTAATCTGTCTAATTACACAATAAAACAGAAAATACCTGCTCAGTTACAGAGTTATAGATATAAAATGTTATATATATATATATATATATATATATATATAGTATATAAATAGTAATACATTTGTGTTCACATTTGAATGTCTAAAACAATTTAAAAAACCTGCTTCCTGCTCAGAATTCCGAGAAATACAGTTATTACACTGCATTCTGGGAAGCTGGTCAGGGACATGCAAACATGCCCACAAATGCCTCGCTCTTCTATCCATAACCATTTTAAACATGGCTTCCTTTAAGCTTATGCCAGCTGCATTACACACATTTTATGCAAAGCCAAGGTTGGATTATACACAAGCTGGGAATCCTACCCACGGACAGCCGTTTCAAGGTTACTGCCTATCATCAGCGTGGGGCACTATCCCAGGCTTGTTTGAAGATAATAAATGAGATTTTTAGTATATGCCAACATCAAGGCAACCTCATATGAGGAACATTCTATACTTCCTACATTACATTACATATTAAATGGACTCTGAACTCATGGACACTGCACAGCACCATAATAGAAAGTAGTTAAAAGGAGGTAGAAAATGTGTAAAAACTATTTTAATGGAATTTTTTTTCACTGTTTTAACATTGTTTCTAAATGCTGCAGAGTTAGCTTTTATAGCACTCAAACTGTTTCTGTAGCTTGAGTCATCTTTAGTGGAGCTTTATTTCATGATTTATTAGGTTTCTAGGGAGATGACAGCTCCTGAACGGGCTACAAATTACAAGCTCCCTCTAGATAATAATATACATTTCACATCGTATCCCTTTCAAGTTAAAATGTTTGAAGAACTCCAAGAAATAAGTTAAATTTCGTAGGTAGCAGCAATCAGAGTTGCCATTTGAGCATGCTTGTGATTTTTGGTCCTTTCATAACCTTTCTCATCTAGGAAGCCTAAGCCTTGGTTTGATGATTTTATAAAAACACATATAAAACAGTGAAATGAGATGCTAATTTCTTTCAGTAGATTATTTTTTGGAATCAGTTGAAGTACTTTACTTTGATGTGTTTTGTGAGTTGACTCCACAACATTGTATCAGGTAGGGGTTTTCCCTGGGCTCCAGCAAGCTTTTTTTATGTTGCAGAGTTTTATTTAAATGAGTTTGTGTTTATGTGGAACATTATGACAAAGTGCTCAGTGTCATGAAATGCATTAGAGGTTCTTCTAAGTCCTTACGCTTTTGCTTTCAATTCTCATAATTCCATTTTTCAGTAAAGTTTCTATGGAACTAGTGGGAATGTTTTTTCCAGCCCAATAAAATATGCATTCATTTTAAAAATGCAAGAAGTTTATTCTCATGGTCTTCAGCGCACTGTCCTATGTTATAGACGTATTGATTAATTCCATGTACCTTTAAATAATGTAATTTATTTAAAAGCAGTGTACATGTATTTTCAGCTTCAGTGAACCCAAAAACCTAATGATAGTTATTTGTACCACACCTAGTACTCCTCTGTCAAACGGGAACTTAAACAGTAGTGAACATAAACCAATGTGATAAATTGGGGCTACAAAGTAATATTGAGTATAAACTTATTTAAAAAGCCACCCCTTAGGTTCGTGGATTCCCTGGAACTTATACAATGTAGAGCATTTAAAAGCAATTATATTCTATGTGTAATGTAATGTGGGAAGTATAGCACTTACATGAAATAAGTTTGCTGTGATGTTGGTAGATGAGCTTACATGCGCTGGCCCAAAACATGTACTAAAAAAACTTTTTATTATTATTTTCTGCTACATTTTGGATTATATGTTCTAAAGGGGAAAGTTTACATGTACCCCATAAGATAACATATGAATGGTTAATTAAATCAAATGTTACTGAATGTTTTAATGTAATTTAGTGCAAATGTACAAATATATATATATATATATATACTTTGTTTATAGGAATAAGTACTCCCACGTTCTAATGGTGTGGTTGGATATCTGAGGCCTTGATGTCTGTTAATGCTATAGTTCAACTCAAGTGAGGCTTAGTGAATCTAGCCAAGTGCTCTGAAATCACTATCCTGTTTAAATCAGTTTTATTTAGCATAAATCTTTGAATACTAAAGTACACCAAGCTACCTGTATCACATCACTCCATTTGCATATGTTAGACTGAAATACAGTAAGTCCTCAATATACGTGGTTTCAACTTATGTAGAATACTGTGCAAATACTTCTATATATCACACAGAAAAGATCTGATGCCATCATATGCAAAATCTGGGCTGTAAATACAGTACATTAGCGATCACTTATGTGAAATATTTGTTCTGCTCATGCATATTTCAATAAATACATTGCATTTAAGCATTATTTCACTTACACAGCTTTTGACCTAATGGATAGTGCAAGAAGAGTACCTGCTGTATAAATGAACACATAATGAACATGAGTATTTTCATAAAAGTACATATTTTGTGCAATGTATGAGTTACATTGATACAAGGCTTTGGAACCAATTCTATATGTGCATTAGTAAAAGGTAATTGTAGCAAAAAGGACATGGCATAGTACAATAAACCCAAGAGCCAAAGTGATTAGATAAGATTATGGTATGATTTTGTCCACATTAATCTGATACCTGTTTAATATAATACAGAATGGTCTCATGGGAATATTCATTTGCTGCAGGTGCGTCTCAGTGGTCATTGCTTGAACTGCGTCTTAGAAAAAAGCTGAAAGATTCTGGTGACATTGCTCGTGTTCTTCAAAGAGTTCGATTTATATTAAAGGTACCAAGAAAAGTAAGTCACGACTGCAGTTACTGCTAGCTCCCTGCTGTATTGATTGATTAGTTACTGCACTTCTGCCAATTATGATTATAGTGTATTTTTAGTGTATCAGTATATTATGCAGTTCTGTACAAAAGTGAACAATTAAAGTATGATAAATAAAATAGACCTGAAAGAGAAGGATTTAAAAGGACTTGTCAGGCAAATGTGTATAATCTAAGCAAATTACAAAAAAAAAAAATAGTCGAACGTGTCATAGAATAAATAATTACTAAAGCAAAAACTCAACTAATTCAACATAAGTTAAAAATGTGCAGTTTTTGCAGAAGTAGAATTTTTTTTATCCTACCTCCTGTTAGCACCCACTCATATGCCCACAAGAACTATAATGCCATTGTTATTGGCATGGACACATTTATTTTATGTACTGTGATTATCACTATTAACAATTAATCTTATATTGGACATAAGACAACTTACATGTCGTTCTACAACACACACATCTTTGTAGTGTTAGAGCAGGCATTACTTCTCTCTGTTCTATACTGTCATAATTTATGTACCAAGGTCTATAACATTGTTATCAGCGAAGAACACAATACCCCTGTTGCATTCTTGATTGGCTATACATTAATGTAGCCAAAGGAGAGGAGGATGGAGCTGTGGACTACTTGTGCTGCTATTTTCCACATAGAAAACCCAATGTGTGCTTTATGCATGCTCTATTAATGTATAATATAACATGTACTAGTGTGCTGACTATTTAATGTTGCATTGAATACTACAAGTACTAGCATACAGTAATTAGTTGCGTGGTACATTTCATCTTGATTTATTTATTTTTATTTTTTCTATATGGACTGATTTTTTTTGTTTTTAGTTGTCACATATTGTTCCTATTTAATTTCATGCTTATTTAACCTCTTTGTAATTACAGGACGAATATTTAGCAGATTTCTCACCCTCTAATTCTACAACTCCATGGCACTTCAGTAATTCTTTGGGACAATTTTTTAACAACCCCTTCTTAGCAGATGTATTCTTCCGAGTGCAAGGTACTGTGATTAAAGAAGTCAAGAAAGACTTAGGTATTGGTAATTGTGGTACCGTTATGTAATTTGGGAAAAATAATAAATATAGTGCAATCGGTTTATTCATTTGCAATATCACCAAAGTGACCCAATGTCTATTCACCTGATGTACTAGATAACACAGGCTCATCTAAGTATTTACCAGTTTGAGACCTGTACTCATTGGTAATCCTTTTTCAGTTATATCTGTATGAAATTAAATATTTTGAACACATTAATGTTTAATTTTCATCATACACAAATATGTACACATTCCACACAATAATAATTACATCCACATATTGTGTATTATCTAGAAAGATGGCGGTTTGCTGATGGTATTCACTTGTGCACAGCAATAGTTTTTTCATGCAGGGTGATAGATACCGGTAGTCATGGGTCATGACATAATTAACATGGATATGCTATAACCTGTGGTCATGACTAGATTTCCCAAAAGGCCAACAAAGCCAGGTCATATGGTGTAGGAAATCAAGGGGCAGTAGACAAGAGGACTCCCCACATCCGTGTCTCATCTCAGTTTCTAGCCTCTCTATTTCTCCATTTCACACATAATTTTTCTTCTTTTCAACCCTTCTAATCTCTTTCCCTTTAGTTTATTTCCTGTCTTTCTATCTTACCTGCTGTTTCGTTTCTCTCCTCTTTTCCCTCCATTGCATGTCTCTCAAACTCTTCTTTCTGTTTTCATCCATTATCTGAATCTTCTATCTATATAATTTGTGTTCACTTTTCCTTCTTTCTTCTTATTCTGTTCCTTCCACTGTCTTTCAATCTTTCTTATTTCCCTTTTTGCATTTTTCTATTCCCTGAAGGATCCAATGTAGTGTTCTTATAAAGGACTCTCTAAATGAGTGGCTCTAAAACCTGTCCTCAGGGCCCACCAGACAGACCATTTAACAGACTCTAATTGCCTCATCTTTAATCTGTCTAAATCAGGAGAGGTTTGGAAAGATCTGATCTAAAGAATGGTGGTTGGGCCTCATTAAAAAAAAAAAAAATGATTAAACTTTTACTGAACATTTAAACAGTGAATTACTATTTTTTAATCATGCCCAGGCAGTATGAGCTAATAATCCATAATTATTTATTGTGTATAGTGGAAGCCCCTCAGATGGGAATGCTTTATTACACTTTTACTGTGCAAGTATACTATGCCTGTTGGCAAAGTTTTTTTTTTCTTGTAAGCCCTACCTGACTATTCTTTAGAGAGCCCTCTATAACAGAGCTTCTCAACTCCAGTCCTCAGGGCCCACCAACAGTTCACATTTTAGGCATATCCCTGCTTGAGCACAGGTAGGCTAATCAGAGGCTCAGTACTTCTTTTTAAACCACCTGCTGAGCCTCTGATTAACTCACCTGTGCTCAAGCAGGGATATGCCTAAAATGTTAACTGTTGGTGGGCCCTGAGGACTGGAGTTGAGAAACACTGCTCTATAAGAACACTAAAGTGGTCCTTTAAGGTGATTTAGCAGCATCCTGGAACTAGGGAATTATGGCTCATGGTGCCTCATAAACACACCTTGTTGCACTCGGCCTATCATATAGTCACAATTCCAGTAGTAAAATCAGTATAAATCTATATTCTTATTGTGCCTTCATTTAGTTCTTCAATGTTCAATGTAGCCCAAACCCTAAAGTTCAGAGGTAAATACTTTTACATTAAGGAATGTCCATTAACATGGATAAATAAAACAAGAGATATTAAAATGTATCGGTTTCAATCTGAAGTTGATTCGCACACAATTTGGTAGTAATAATAATATTAACCAGGAGATAAGTATTATAACAAATCCATATCTACTTTGGTTGACACATTTTTTTCCTTTTAACTTTATGTAAATCCAAGGTTTTATATTCAACAATTTTAATAGCAATTTTAGAACTGATAGCTGAGTCAGCACATCAAACAATTAAAACACTGAGCTTTTTTATGCTCAGGACAGGACCTTTGCTAGGCTTTATATAGAAAAATTGTGCTTTATTATTTCTCAGCTCATGAGTTTTTTATTCCTCTCTTAATCAAATGCACGTTTTGTATCTTTTTTTATTACTATTTCACTTGTCACATATATATTTAAGGTGACACTGATCAACAAAGATTTTGTCTTGGAGCAAATAAGGGTTGTGCTATATGTAATTTATCCCACTGTTTTTGAAAATGATCTCAGGATTGTTCTATCAACCATAGTATTAAAGTTACATTCTCTTTAATATAATACACTGGCGACTTGCCCGTCAAAAAATGACGGCAATGTGATGTATATGTTTGGGAAGTTGTTTAGTTATTTAAATATATTTTTGACCCTTGTAAGTATTGTGATATGAACATGTATTTTTGTAAAACGTTGACGTAATGGTTTTTTCAAATGAATTTTGTATCAGAAGAATTGTTCACTTTAATATACATAGAATCCAGAGGAAAGTAAAAAGTAAAAAGACTTTTTGAAACGTGCCGAATTTTAACATGAAGTTTAAAATATATGTAAGCAATAACCTTGAAAGTATATATTTTTAAAATTGAACTTTATTTTTTATGTAACTTTGGAAGTTTTGCAAAACATTTGTGTAATTTTGAACATTATAAACAGGAACATAGTAAATACATTTTGTAACAGAATTTTGAATTAAAAGTATTAACATTTGAATGTAAAAACAGTTTAACTTTAAATTAATCAGTATTAACATGCAATTTGTATCAGAATAATTGTTAAGTTTAATATACATTGAATGTAGAGGAAGGCATACAGTAAAAACTCTCCTTAAACCGTACGTAATTAAAGTAATTCATTACTGAGCACATAAAGTGGCGATAAACATTAATGTAGGTAGTAATCTTAAGATAACAGAGAATATTTACATTGTGACTTAAAAGGTGCTTGAGCTCTTAACATGAACTTTGTAATATGTTGAATGAAATAACTTGAAAATATTGTTTTTAAACTTGTAACATTAGAAACATTAACATAGTGACTTAACATTTTATCATAATTTTTCATAGAAATGCAAGGCAAGTATTTTGTGAGGCGAATTATCCATAAACATGACTTCCATTAATTATGACTGAATTAAACAACCAATTGTTTTGTATTTTTGAATGTTTTTCCAAAATGTTTGCATGGCTTTAGTTTGTATCCTGCAAAGTTATAGTACTTCATAGTAGACAATGTTTTAAATAAAAATACGTCCATCTTCTAATAAATCACCTTAACTTTCATTGTTTTCAATGTAAACTTTAATAGCCTGTGGATTTTTGCACCGTGACAACGCAACGTACAATTGACCATGTGCAAAAACAGGTTCTTCCAAGAAAATCCCCACAGATTTGAAAGTATGACCTTGTGATTTATTAATGGTCATGGCAAATGCCATAATAATGGGAAATTGTCTTCTTTGAAGTATAAAAGGGAGACTACTTTCACTTGGTGCTAAATCTATTCTTGGTATGAAAACTCTCTCTCCTTTATGTGTCCCAGTTAAAATTTCAGCATCTATAAAATGGTCCTTTAATTGTTGAACAATTAATCTTGTGCCATTGCATAGGCCTTTTTTGGGGTTCATATTTTGCAGTAACATTATATATGCACCTTTCTTTAGCTGCAAAATATGTGGTGGCATTCCAGAAGGAGTTAAAGAGTTAATGAATTCAGTTGAAAAGTTTGCCTGACTTTCATTGTCATCAGCAAGTACAGAATCAGCACTGTGATAATTTCTTTGTGGTGCATAATTTTTTTTAAAGATTTCATTATTGAGTATTAATGCATCTTTATTTTTACACGTCAGTATAACTTGGTTGGCAAGCTCGGAATATTCTTCGTTATTTATGCTCCCTTCAAATATAGCCGATATAATATCTTGTTGACAAATCATATGAGGTGGGATCTCTACAGTGTCGTCAGGTAAATGTAGTATTTTTTCTGTTCTGCCTTCTCCAATTTTAATAAGCCAATCATTGAAATCAGTTTGGCCTTCTGATCTCATATTTTGTTGCAGTTGAAGATGGGTAAAATGTTTCCATACTGTACTTGACTTTATACATGTTTCAATAATGTCTGTTCGATTTCCATGTACAACGACAGGTAATGTTTGTCTAAAATCGCCACCCAACAACATTACCTTTCCACCAAATGGAAAAATATTATCCATGACTTCACGAAGCAAACGGTCAATACATTGGAGGGCATAGCATGACATCATTGTGGCCTCATCTATTATAATTAATTTACATTTCTTCAATTTCTTTGCTTGTAAGGATGTCATGCGAATATCTGACACAGAATTTTCTAAAATAGGCACTGGCAGTTTAAATCCACTATGAACAGTTCTTCCACCTTCTAATAAAAGTGCAGCAATTCCAGTAGTGGCAAACGCCATTGCTATTTTTCCTTGTGCTCGTACTGAACTCATTAATAAATTGTACAAATATGTTTTCCCTGATCCGCCAGGTCCATCAAGATAGAAATAACGCTCTGTCACCATGTCATCAGCTATAGCATTTTTAATGGCATGAAATGCTTGCAATTGTAGTGTATTTAAAGTTGCAAGTCTTTCTTCTGTTCTTTCTGCTTGTAGTTGAATGTCATAGTCTTCAAAGTTAATGTCATCTATAAGACCTGGATCAGGCAAATTAAAACTTGCACAACTTAATCCATGAGTTAAAAAGACTTCTTGAATTTCCATTAACGCTTTTAAGTGTGCAATGGGTTCATTGTATCGTCGCATAAAGTCTTCAGCCATATTACTTTTAAAAGTCTCCCACAAAGCTAATGCATTTGGAGCATTTGAGAAGATACAAATAAAAGCAAATTGTTCTCTCATCTGTCGTGGCATTTGACATTGTGCTGCTTCTTCTAAACATCTTTCCCACTCTGTATCATCAGCGAGTAAGTTTCTATGTCTTGCAGCTAAATGGAAGGATTCATATACAATGTCATTAACAGTTCTTAATTGTTCAAAACTTTGTGCTCCTGGAACATTTAAAAGTAATATCCGTAAGCAAAAACGTTCAACATCTCTTGGACTGACTGTGTAAATTCGTGGAATTATTTTATTGCCTCTGGTTTTTCTTGCTCTCCATAATCCATTCACAAAAACATAGTGATATGGAATTTCAATAAATAAGTATTGTGTTGCTTGAGCATCAGTGGAATTTAATGCAAACCATGCAGTTAGTGTAGTGTGACGATCTTCACTTTGGGCCAATGCATTCATTTCATTTCCAGCATGGAAATAGACTAAATGTCGTTGTGGCAAATGTACTGCTAACCTATATACTGCATGTGATCTATCATGCATTTCAAATTTTAAAAGCCGCCACATAGCTTCTGGCGCACTGACATAGCGAGCATCTACATGAGATGCAAGTTCATCATGTACTAACTCACTACTTTCAGGGTTGTCTGCACTTTTGACGACTACAGTAGCTGCATCGTAACCTTTGTAAATATATTTGTAGACATATTTAATGGATTTGATGGAAGTGCAGGCTTCTACGTTGATGTGGGCGTTGTACTTCATGAGTAAATGTGGATTGTAGGGTACAACATATCTATTGTCCACTTTTTTTCCACGAATAATGGCACTATCTCCTTCTCTTTTATAAAGTGGATATCCATCACAATTTGCATATGTTTTGTCTCTATAATCTTTTGGAAAATCTTTTGAACATTGATTATTTTCCATACATGGTGATTGTGGATTAAGGTCTCCACAGGGTCCATGAATCATGCGATGAGTAACAATCTCATATAGTCTACCATATAGTTCTGGATCTGGTAGTTCAGCAACTATGACTGCATCCACTTTGTCCGAAGTATCTAATTTATCTTTCTCTTGAAGTATTATGAGAAGATGTGCATGTGGAAGGCCTCTTTTTTGAAATTCAATGGTATATACATAAGCAAGACATTTGCCAAATAACTGATTTATAGTAAAGTCATGTATTAATTCATTTAATTTGATCTTAAAAACTCTGGCTACTAAATCTGGTCGATCTGAAGCACTTTGTCCAATAAGTAGATTTTGATTAATTTCTGGCCATTGTGGATTACATGTAAATGTCACAAATAAATCTGGTTTTCCAAATTTTGTTACAATAGCCATAGCATCATTGTATCTTTCTCTCATATTTCGAGGAGATCCTTGAAAAGAAGATGGTAAAATGATGGCTTTGCCAGCTGTCATGTCTCTGCTTGTAGCCACGTCAGCAACATAGTCCATGAGTCCACAATATTGTTCTACACGTAGTTTATCTTGTTGATATTTTATAAAGTTTAAATTATTTGCCTCAACTTGCAAATATGAATCAATAATCCATTGTTGTGTTAGTTTTCCACCACATAAAATTGGATTAAATTCATCTCTAATGGCAATTTGAGCAACTTTAAATTCAAGCATAGAAACATTATTTCGGATTCTGGCTTTAGCATTTGGGTAACTGGGAAGGGTTAATTTTGGTTGCCAACCTGCTTCTCCATGTGGGAAAAAGATGGGATATGTCATTGGATCTAAATTTGGACTTAAGATATTAATATTAATAAATGGTTGCTCCTCATTTCTGGGATATACTCTAATGTCTCTTTGAAATTGTGGTTCTCCTTCATCATTCTGAAAGACCATTGCAACCTCATTTGATGTTGGCAAGTTATAACGACGTTTATCAGTATGTCTGTCTCTTTTAAGCACCATATTAACCTTTGGCATGGGTAATTGATGTCTTTGTGCATGAAGTAGTTGTTCATTTTCTACTTCTGCCAATTTTTTGTAAGCTTTACTGTAGGGATTGTTGTCCATAATGTTATTTAGCTCTATAAAAACACTGGGTAAGCATTTTTTATTTTCTTCCATCTGCATACGTTGGTCAACAGCTTCCATTGTATCTAGGACATATAGTTGAGCGAATTTTCTTTGCTCTCCTTCCTCTGGATGTAAATGTGAAGTCCGATGATAAATTTGTCCTTGGACTTTAAAACAGTAAGGACCATGTCCTGGTACGTTAGCAGCCAATGTTGCCCCCATAGATGCAAATGATATGGCACTATTGTAGGATCTTATGTTTGTCTTAAAATTTTTGTAATTTGGAAAAGTAGGTTCAGTCATAATATTTTGTAAATAGGTTGGAAATTGTTTCCTTTCTGGAAGTTTGAACTTTCCTTTTTGACAACAACTAATAAATTGTCCATCTCTGGGTCTCTCCTGTTTAAAATAATAATCCTCACAAAATTGACATTGAGTACTCATGTCCCCACAACTATGAACCTCTACTGCTAAAGACTTGAGTAAAGGACAATTTGCAAAGCATATCGGATGTTGACTTTCATATTCATCAGGTGAAAAGTCATGAAATGTTTCAACAACAGGTTCTAAATGTTTAGTTTTTTTCGTGGATTTTCTTGGTATATGTTCTCCTTGTTTGGTTGAAATGTCCTGTAAGTTTTTAGTAAGATTTTGGAAATGCTTTGTTTTTGTAGTTGCTTTTTTTGGTCTGTCTTGACTGGTATCTTGTAAAATGTCATCTGATGTTTTAGGAACAGTTTGTAAATGCTTTATTATCTTTTTATTTTTTTTGGTTGTATCTTTCATTTTTGCAGCTGATATTCTTTTATTTGCAAGTCTTTTGCGTTCTTTTTCTCGTCGAATTTCTTTCTCCTCCGGTGTCTGCTGGGCGTCCCATCTCTCTTGTCTTTCTCTAGTATGACGTCTTTTCTTCTCTTCTTTGGTCTCGTTATCAGCCATATTAATCTGTAAAGGAAAAAAAATAAATGTAATTGTGTATATTTTAATTTGTAATTCCTGTTAAAGATTCTTGTGCACATTTGGTGAAATAAAAGGCAAATCATTAATGTATCATTTATATTTAGTTAAATTTATAATTGCTGTCCTCACTGGCTAAGAATTTGGCCAATGGAATACTGCTGTAAATAAGCATGTAACATATTTTTTTAAAATAATGGTTTTATTTATTAAAAACGTTGTTTGTGGATAGATATTTACCACTGCAAAACTTCTTTGCTAAAAAAAAAAAGTGATGTGGTTATTGAGCTATGTATTGCATAGTAGCAATTTAAATAGAATAAGGGAGATAGTAAATTTTTATTTTTATTTTTCTGTTGACACGGATGCAACTGAAAGCAGTTTCTTTAGTTTTATACTTTAGTACTTATTATACTGTACCTTGGTTGAAGTGTGATTTAAATCCGAATGTTTGTTGGTCCTCGGTTAAAAATCGTTGTCCAATGGTGTGGTCCTCTGTTGGAAGTCCTCGTCCGATGGTGTGGTCCTGTGGCGATAGCCCTCGTCCGATGTTGTGGTCCTGTGGCGATAGCCCTCGTCCGATGTTGTGGTCCTTTGGTGAAAGTCCTCGTCCGATGGTCTGGTCCTGTGTTGAAATTCCTCGTCTGCTGGTCTGATCCTGTGTTGAAATTCCTCGTCTGCTGGTCTGGTCCTGTGTTGAAAGTCCTCGTCCAATGGTCCGGTCCTGTGGAGAAAGTCCTCGTCCGATTGTCTTCACGCTGTATCTGTTGTAATATAAAATAGAAAATGTTGTTTGAGTGAAATGTCTTTTAAATAAGTAAAAAATGTATGAATTTGGCTTTATTGTATCAGTTATGGTTATTTTTTTCTATATATTTTTTTTTTACTTTCTGTACAATCCCACGACTTTTGTTATTCTTATTTAAGTTTCTTAGTAAGGCTTGTGGGTTGTGATATATTAAATAAGAATATGAATTTATTTTGCTATGTGTTTATGTTATTTTTTGTACAATCCTGTTTTGTGCGCACCACTTGTGGTATACCTATTTAACCTTTATTGGGATGGTTATAGTTAGTGAAACATGAAATAATATAATTAATGTAGTTTGCTATGTGTTTGTGTTAGTTTTTGACAATCCTGTTTTGTGCGCACCACTTGTGCCAAAGTTATTTATTCTTGATTGTACTGGTTATAGGTTGTTAAACATTAAAGAAGAATGTTAATGTAGTTTCCTATGTGTTTGTGTGATTTTTTGTACAATGCTATTAGGTGCGCAACACTTTTGTTATTCTTATTTTTGCTTCTTTGTAAGGCTTATAGGTTGTTAAACATTGAATAAGAAATTCTATTTTGTGTGTAGCAGTTTGTGTCTCATTCAATTGCGATTTGGCTAATTGAATCGTGCCCTAAATAAGCACATAGCATATTTTTTTAAAGAAGTTTTTAGTCAGTGAAAAACTTTATTTTGGATAGATTTTTAGTAACTAAAAACTTCTTTTAAAAAAAATGTTATGTTGTTATTTAGAGCCCTATTCAATTGGGCAAATTGCAATTGAATGAGGGCCTTTGTGTGTACCATATGTTGCATAGTTTGCCCCTCATTCAATTGCATTTTTTACAATGTAATAGTACTCTAAGGCCGTCATTGAATTGCAATGTTGAAAATTGAATAGGGTTGTAAATAAGCACATCACATATATTTGTTAAAATTGAAGAAGGGCCTAAAAGTGCTTATTTATAGCCATATTTAATTGTCCAAAATAGCAATTGAATGAGGGCCTTTGGTTACTGCATTTGTTATATTGTCAGCTCCTCATTCAATTGTGTTTTGGCCAATGGAATAGAGCTCAATATCAGCACAGAGCATATTTTTTTACCGAATTTTGTATTTAGTGAACTTGTATCCAAAAGCAACGTGTTCACTAAATAAAAAGTTCCTTTAAAAAATATGCTCTGTGCTTATATAGAGCCCTATTGAAATGGGCAAATCACATTTGAGTGAGGCCCTTGGCCATTAAAGATATATAGGTCCTCATTGAATTGCAATTTTGCCAATTGAAGAGGGCTCTATATAATCACATAACATATTTATTGAGCAAAGTTTTTAGTTATTGAAAACCTTGATTGTGGTTAGAAGTTCAGTAACTAAAAAGTTCTGTATAAAAAATCTGTTATGTGCTTATATAGAGCCCTATTCAATTGAGGAAGTCGCAATTGAATAAGGCTCATGGTTCTTTCTTGTTTATACTTAATACTTTACCTTGATTGAAGTGTGGAATGACAGACGGTCCCCTCCTGCCAATCTTAATCCGCTGGTCTTCTTGTAGTGTCTGTTTGAAAAAGAAAGTGAAATAGTTATTTGTATATTTATAATTTTTCATCTAGCAAAGCATGGCCTTTTGAGCATGTAATGTCTTGTTGTATCTTACCTCTTCTTCTTTGTTGGTGTTCTTTAAAAGGGATTGTGCTTCAAAGTGCACGGTGCAAATTGTTGAGAGACGCTGTTGATGCAGAGTCTGTTTGAATATTAAAAGAAATAGAAAGATTCAGCTTTATATGATCTATTGAATTGCAGTAAATTAATGTCATTTAAATATACTTCTGTAATTATTTTCAATTGACCTTATTTTTTGGTGGGGGCTACACACATATGTCACATACATGAAGCACATTCCATAGTTTAATGTAATTATTTTGTGTACGTGTGACATATCAGTATACATGACTCATATTTAAATGGTTAAATTAACCTTATATTTTTTTTTTTGAGTGTGTGAGATGTAACTATAGATGATACACATATATGTGCGTGTGACATCAGTATACATGACATATAATGTCATTTAAATGTAGTTGTTTACTGATTTTGTTTTAAGCTAATTTTGTAGCAGTGGCAATACACATAAATGTGCGTGTCACATGTCACTATACATTATACACATATATGTCCGTGTCACATGTCACTATGAAGGGGCAATACACAGAAATGTGCGTGTCACATGTCACTATACATTATACACATATATGTCCGTGTCACATGTCACTATGAAGGGGCAATACACATAAATGTGCGTGTCACATGTCACTATACATTATACACATATATGTCCGTGTCACATGTCACTATGAAGGGGCAATACACATAAATGTGTGTGTTACATGTCACTATACATTATAGACATATATGTGCGTGTGACATCAGTATACATGACATATAATGTCATTTAAATGTAGTTGTTTACTGATTTTGTTTTAAGCTAATTTTGTTGCAGTGGCAATACACATAAATGTGTGTGTCACATGTCAATATACATGATACACATATATGTCCGTGTCACATGTCACTATGCAGGGGCAATACACATAAATGTGCGTGTCACATGTCACTATACATTCTATACATATATGTGCGTGTCACATGTCACTATACATTATAGACATATATGTGCGTGTCAGATGTCACTATACATTATACACATATATGTGCGTGTCGTCACTATACATAAACCTCTGTTTAATATAGAATTATGTTTTTTTGTTGTTTTGTTAAATGAACCGTATTTTTTTTGTGAGCCTATACACATAAATGTGCCATATATGTCACTACATAAATCCTAGTTTATTTTTTTATTTGTTTGACCTGTCCTGATAATAAAATGTAATATATTATAGCTTACCTCTCAGTTGTAATTTGCACAATGCAAAGTAGTAAATTAGTAAAGAATTGTCTTCTCAAGTAAAAGCAGCAGTTATCTCAGAAGTCACTCCGTTGATCACCTGAGGAGAAATGTATTTTTTTGTTTGAAATAGGCAGTATTTATAAACTTGTAGAAAGTTCTGGAAAGTGAGACCGTTAGAACGCAATACGCATGCGCTATTTGCGTTCCTGCTTACAATTTGCGTTCCATCCGCCATTTTCTGCGTATTACTGTTCAAAATGGTGTTTAATATGATTGTGATACGTTCCGCATAGTATGTGTTTCATTATTGCGAGTAAGTGTAGTGTAGTTACGTCTGAAGCCTCGTTTTCGTTTTGTTCGTCGGCCATTTTTTCTCTCGCTTAGCGATGGTATTAGTGTCTAAAGTGTTTTATTTTGATTTAAATGTAGGTGTAACTTGTTTTTTTGAGGTGCTGGCTGGTTCCTCTTGCTGTAGGTAAGCTTTTTATGTGTTTGTTGTGTGTCTTTCTTAAGTTTTAAATGTTTGTATGTCGGCGTGTTGCGTCCGATGTTTGCGAGGTCGTAATGTGTGGTAACGTGTCTCGTATGGTGTTTGCGTGTGTAGCCTCGTTTTCGTTTTATTCGTCGGCCATTTTTTGTGTCGCTTAACAAATTATTTAGTGTCTAAACTCTTTTATTTTGAGTGCAATTAAGTTGTAAGTTGCATTTTTGAGGTCCTGGGTGCTTCCTGTTTGTGTAGGTAAGGTTTTTATGTATGTGCTGTGTGTATGTATTGTGTTTTTAATTTTGTAATGTTTGCGAGTTGCGTCCGAGTGTTGCGAGGCCGTAATGTGTGTGAACGTGTGTCGTATGTTATTTGCGAGTGTCGTAATGTGTGTGAACGTGTGTCGTATGTTGTTTGCGAGTGTCGTAATGTGTTGCGACGTGAACTTTGCGAGATTCGCAGTTGTTTGGGTTGGGAATTTGTGTTGTGAATTTTGCAAGGGTCGCAGTTGCTGCAACTGAAGACCTCGCTTTGCGAGGTCCTCAGGTGCTGGCATGGAGCGCCTGCGGCGCTCCAAGCCAGCAACTGAGGCCCTCGCTTCGCGAGGGTCCTCAGTTGCTGGCAAGGAGCGCTTTTGGCGCTCCATGCCAGCAACTGAGAACCTGGCACAGTGCCCTCGCCTCGCGAGGCCCGCGTCTCGCTACGCGAGCCCGCAGCGTTAGCAACAACTCGTACGCTCACAACTATATATGTGATTGTGCTATATAACACATTCATACAGCATTAAGATATGTACATTTTTCATCAGTAAATTCCTATTATTATTCTAATTGTACTAATTAGTCAACATAAAAAGTACCCAGAGTAATAAACAGTTTAGTCATATTCTGTCACATGATGCTCTTGAGGCATGATGAGTCATGTGTTTGATTCTGGCCAGTTGGTGGAAAGAGTTTGTTCTTGAAACATCTAATGCTGTATCTGTTATTTGTGTCGTTCTATGTACATTTTTTTTATAATACGAAGTTGAACTATGCCAAGATATTGTATTAATCATCCGGACTAATTTTGCTACATTTGTGTTGAGGTGATATTTAAAAATCATAAACGTACTTTTACTCCACTTATTAAGAAGTGTTATGAGTTTTACTTTGGATGTTGTCGTACCTGTGTCAGACTTTTCACAAGTTCGTCAACTGGTTCTCGGCACATGAATTTTGCGGTTTCAATGATTTGGCGAGAACAAAAAGATCACTCCACAGATTACTTTTGTTTTACAAACATTTTGGACATCAGTTCTATATCAAAGCACACTGTGACATATCCAAATTTACCATCTGACATCAGGCCAGTGCTACATAGTGAAGAATTGCTTGTGCCAACGCCTCCAGAAGAAGTAATACTTAGTGATGATGAACAAGAAAAAGATACTGTAGAGCATGGTGATGATGATATAAGGCTTGATCAAACTTTTGAGGCAACAACATTTCTTTACACAAGGCCAAGGAGATCTCAATGACCTCATCCGAGACTTGAACCTATCTAAACCCCAAGCAGAACTTTTAGGCTCCAGGTTGAAAGGCTGGAATTTTCTCCATAATGAAACACATTTTTTTTTTTTTTTAGAGATGGGCATAGGGACTTTAAGGATTTCTTTTCTATTGAAGATTAACTTGTTTTTTGCAATGATGCTTATTCTGTAGTGGAAGCACTTGGTCACGAGTACAAAACAAAGAATTGGCGTTTATTTATCGGTTCTTCTAAAGTTAGCTTGAAAGCTGTGCTTCTCCACAAAGGAAATCATTTTCCATCAGTGCCACTAGCTCATGCTGGTAATATTGAAGAAACTTATGAGAGCATGAAATGTGTGCTTGAAAAAATCAAATGTGAAAAATAAAAATGGAATATCTGTGGTGACTTGAAAGTGGTCAACTATAACTTGGTCACACAAAGTACAGCTGTTTTATTTGTGAGTGGGACAGCAGAGACCAAATAAATCATTACACTCAGAAACAATGACCAAAATGAACATCACTAACGCCAGGACAGAAGAATGTTGTCAATACACCACTTGTTGATCCAGAAAAAGTGTATCTACCTCCACTCCATATAAAGCTCAGTCTTATGAAAAACTGTGTCAAAGAGATGGAGCAAAGTGGACCTAGATCTTTGTAGGACCTCAAATAAGACAACTGATTAAAGATGCTAACTTTTTTATAGTAAGTTGAAAAGGCTAAAAATCTTTCAAGAGTGTTTGCCAGAACTTCTTAGGGAAGAAATTTACAAATAAATAGTGGATGATCTTTTGCACTCTTACAAGACCATGGGATGTAACATGTCTTTGAATTCCATTTCTAGGATTCGCACCTGGATTCTTTCCCAGCAAATCTTGGGGAAGTAAGTGATAAACATGGTGAACAATTCCACCAGGACATTTCCAAAATGGAAAAGCGGTACCAGGGCAAGTGGAGTCCAGCAATGCTTGCTGATTACTGTTGGACCCTTAAGGGAATGTTCCTGAGAAAAAATACAGGAGAAAATCCTATACCTATTCTACCTTTTAGGGGAGTTAGTCGTTTATTATGTACGTATTGTAAATATATGTAATACTGTAAACTTAAAATCACTGTCTCAAAAAAAGATATTTGGATTCAGTACAAAAAATACTATAAGGCTCACCTATTTTAAGTTCTGAGACAAAAAAAAAGTAAAATTTTGTTGACCAGTGGAATTGGTAGAAAGATTTTTATATGAAAAAGTGATGTATCCACTACCAATGCCTTTAACTAAGGCCTATCTTGTAACAGTTTCTCACTGTTATACAAATAATTTGTTTGCTAGTGTTAGATACAATTTATCTCATGAATGTAACATAAGTATATTTTGTAGGTTTTCAATTCTACCTTGTCAGCTTCAATAAAAGTTCACAACCATTTTCTTTACACCTTTGTGACCTTTCTATATACAGTGCCTTGCAAAAGTATTCACCCCCTTGGCATTGTTTTGTGTTTTGTTGCCTCACAACCTGGAATTAACATGGATTGTTTGAAGATTTGCATCATTTAATTTACATAATATTCCCACAACTTTGAAGATGTTTTGTTTTTTTATTATTGTGAAGCAAACAACAAATAGGATAAAATAACAGAAAAAGTCAATGTGCATAACTATTCACCCCCCCTAAAGTCAATACTTTGTAGAGCCACCTTTTGCGGCAATCACAGATCCAAGTCGCTTTGGATAAGTCTCTATGAGCTTGCCACATCTTACCTCTGGGATTTTTGCCCATTCCTCCTTGCAATGCTGCTCCAGCTCCTTCAAGTTGCATGAACAGCAATCTTTAAGTCTCTCCACAGATTTTCTGTTGGATTGAGGTCTGGGCTTTGACTAGGCCATTCCAACACATTTACTTTTTTCCCTTAAACCACTCAAGTGTTGCTTTAGCAGTGTGTTTGGGGTCATTGTCATGATGGAAGGTGAACCTCCGGCCAGCCTCAAATCACGCAGTGGTATCCCTGTATCTAGCACCATCCATCTTTCCCTCAACTCTCACCAGTTTCCCAGTCCCGGCTGCTGAAAAACATCCCCACAGCATGATGCTGCCACCACCATGTTTCACTGTGGGGATGGTGTTCTTTGGGTGATGTGATGTGTTGGGTTTGCGCCAGACATAGCATTTTCTTTGATGTCCGAAAAGTTACATTTTAGTCTCATCAGACCAGAGCACATTCCTCCATACATTTTGAGAGTCTCCCACATGCCTTTTTTGCAAACTCAAAACGTGCCATTTTGTTTTTTGCTGAAAGTAATAGCTTTCTTCTGGCCGGTTTATTGTCATGCTGTTACAGATACTCCAGTCTCTGCTGTGGAACTCTGGAGCTCCTCCAGGGTTACCTTAGGTATCTGTGCTGCCTCTCTGATTAATGCCCTTCTTGCACAGTCCATGAGTCTTGGTGGGCGGCCTTCTCTTGGCAGGTTTGCTGTTGTGCCATGTTCTTTCCATTTGGTTATGATAGATTTGATGGTGCTCCTGATTTGGATATTTTTTTATAACCTAACCCTGACTTGTACTTCTCAACAACATTGTCCCTTACTTGTTTGGAGAGTTCCTTGGTCTTCATGGCAGTGTTTGGTTAGTGGTGCCTCTTGCTTAGGTGTTGCAGCCTCTGGGGCCTTTCAAAAAAGGTGTGTATATGTAATGAAAGATCATGTGACTCTTAGATTGCACACATGTGGACATCATTTCACTAATGATGTGACTTCTAAAGGTAATTGGTTGCACCAGAGCTTTTTATGGGCTTCATAACAAAGGGGGTAAATACATACGCACATGCCAATTTTCTGCTTTCTATTTCCAAAAAATAGTTTTATGTATATATTTTTCTCATTTCACTTCACCAACCACAGACTATTGTATTCTGATCCATCACATAAAATACAGATTAATAACACATTGAACTTAAGGCTGTAATGTAACAAAATAGGTAAATAGTCAAGGGGGTGAATACTTTTGCAAGGCACTGTATTTATTCTTTGTAACAACTACTTCTGTAATTAGAAGAGTGTTAAAACCCCTAAACATTGTATTAATAAAGCTTACAAAATGTAATGTATAATTTCCACACAATACACTAGTACTATAAATTATAGTATGAGTTAGTTTGACTATTATCTCTTAAATCTTGATAATTAGAAATGGGTGAAGAATGTGAATGAGTCGGGTTAAGAAAAAAGTTAAAATGGAAAACTGCAGTAAAGAATAATTTCATATGAAAGTTAAATATTTAAAGGCTGTCATTTTTTTTGTTTAAAAAACTTTTTACCTTTTACTAAGTTTAGATGTTCAGCTGCCCATATGGAAGAACTTTATTAATCATGTAAATCTAGCTATTTATTACCTTTTTTTTTTCCCAGATACAACTATCCCTGCCCATAGAGCTGTGCTGGTAGCTCGATGTGAAGTTATGGCTGCAATGTTTAATGGCAATTACATGGAAGCAAATAACTTTATTGTGCCAGTATATGGCATTTCTAAGGACACTTTTCTTGCTTTTCTTGAATATCTTTATACCGATTGTTGTTGTCCAGGTGAGTGTCTCTTTCTGTGTAAAAGTATCTGAAATAGTGTAAAAGTGATGCAGCCATGATTAGCTCAGCAGGTAACAAGAACAGAACAAGATGAGAAACATGTAAACTGTGAAAACTCCATATTGTTGTTTTTAGTGCATGGGCCAGCATTACAGTGCAAGCTCTACCCCACCTGATCACTTGAACCAATAGGGAGCCATTGGCAGTACAGTATGCAGTAGTAGCTACAATATGGATATTCACAGTTTGCTCCCCATCCCCTCTTGCAGTTACACTACAGGGATAGGAGATAAGGTCAACACGATAACCCCCTCCCATGACAGTCATATAATGTCCCTTTTAGTACTGGTAGTCCTACTGCGGGTAATCAACAATTACTGTAGTCAACTTCCTGTATGTGGCCCTATGGTAAAATATGTTTATGAGATCTTTAGATTGCATTTGAAACATTCCTTTTAGACATTACAGAATGGAGCAGTTCACACCCTATTTATAGTGTAATTTGAATCTATACCATTGTGTCTTTTGTCTATAATAGTGTGTTGGCTACAAAACTTCAAGTACATCATCTTTTTTCCCCAGCTAGCATTCTTCAAGCCATGTCTTTGCTGATTTGCTCTGAGATGTATCAAGTTTCCAGACTCCAACATATCTGTGAACGCTACATCATCACTCAGCTCCAGAGCATGCCCAGCAGGGAGCTGTCCGCAACAAGTTTAAGTGTTGTCAGCCTTTTTAGAAAAGCTAAGGTATTATGTGTCTATGTATTTTTCTGTGTTATAATCAACTATAATAGTTGTCAATCTGCGAGTTGTCGTCACGCTTGTGGGTCTCGCTATGGGAGGCCCACAATTTGCATTGCTCGTTATGCGAGCCCTGCAATTTGCTGGCCCGCAATAAGCGCCAAAGGCATTCCAACCAACAGCAGCAACATTGTAAAATGTATAAAAAATAGCAATGTATTGAAGTTACATTTTGAAAATCTCTACAAATCCTGTTTAAAACATTTTGTAGCTTTATTATTAACCTGCTTTTCATATACCTTATCAGTTTATTGTATTTATCTTTTGTTTGATAGTTTCATAATTCAGAAAGCCTTTCCACTTGGCTGCTTCATTTTATTGCTACCAACTACCTCATCTTCAGCCAAAAAACTGAATTCCAAGAACTTTCAGGTACTTCATTATTTTTACTTAATTTGTGTGAGAATTTATATAAATTAAATAGAGATGTTTACACATATAAAGTTCCAATCTAAACACAGTATTAGTTCAGTATTTACATGTTTATAAATTAGCCATCTTGCTATCAAAATATAGTCTTTATAAGTGGCGTACAGTATTAACCTAACATGATTTCATATAATTTTAAAAGATTGCAGAACATTTACATTCTATGAGCGCAAGTTCAGTAAGCATGGACAACCAACTTGTATAAGTTTAATTTTACATAATTCTATCGTCTTGTCCAATACATCTGCTAGGTCCTTGCTACATAAGATAACTTACAAGGTCACTTAAGGCATCAGACGTGCTCTGTGGTTTCAGACTGCTTTTATCTATACTGGATGGGCAGAATACATAATCATCTGCACCAGCTGGTATTACTACTTAGAACCAGTTGAGTTACATTCTCTATATTTTGTTCCATGTTATACTATTGTTGTTTATCACCCATTACAAAACATCTAGAGCCATAGTGTAGTGGTTAAATGTTATTTAAATAATGATACTGATTACAAGAAAAAACAAGAAATATATATAGACTGCAACGGGTGGCATGAGACAAATATTAGGATAAAATGCGTTTAAAATCATTATTTTAACTAAATAAAAATATTAATATAAAGAAAAGAGATTTGAACCACAAATTTACAGTTCTTAGATGATTTTATACTGTACCATTTCGTAGCATAATAAAGAGTGAGTATAGAAATTAACAGATGTAACATGTATACAGTGCTCGCTTGAATTATTGGCACCCTTGGTAAAGATGTTCAACAATAGGTTATGAAGAACTGTCTGTTTGTCTATACGCTTGAAAATGTGAGCGAGATCTAACTTTTCAGGTAAAACCCTATTGTAACTTAATAAACATGTATCACAATTATTGGCACACCTACATTTAGTACTTTGCGTATCCATATCTGGTGTTTGTCTCATCTGACCATAGAACCCATTTCCAATTAAAGTTCCAGTAATGTTTAGCAAAATCTAGTGGCATATGTTTGGGGTTTGACAACAGTAAAGGCTTTCTTCTGCCATGCCTTATAAACAGGAGGTGCCTTCTAATTGTAGTTTTAGAGACACGGTGACCCCAGGATGCAACCAACTCTTGCAATTATCCAACTGTGATCCTTGGAGAATGTTTTGTCTCTCAAACCATCCTCCAAACTCTGGGTGGGGGGAAAAAACTCTTAATTATTCCTCTAATAGTGAGGATGGATATTTTCAGCTATTTATATAGCTATTGCCTAATTTATTGTGATCAACAACCTTTTGTCTCATTTCATTTGTGTATTCTTTGATCTTCCACATGTTGATGGATGTCTGTGGTGTTTGGTCTGAGAGTCACCTCATATTTATATCCCAACAGGAAGTAACAACTGGCCACTAAAAAGTTCCTAAAGACTCAGATGTGCAATTACATTTTGTTCATAAGTATTTGTCGGTGTGTTTCTGCAAAAAGGTTTTTTTTTTCTTTTTATTATTTTATCTTGTGAATAACATTTTTTGCTTATCTTTACCAAGGGTCCCAATAATTCTGGGGGACACTGCATGTACTAGAGGCAATTATGAGCATTCGGAAGTCATTAAGTGTAAAATCTAATTTCTCTCCCATTTTTGTCCAGCTGAAGAACGTGATTTTGTTGAGATGCATAGATGGCCATCCAATGTGTATTTGAAACAACTTGCTGACTACAGAAAATATGTCCACTCCGAAAAATGCAGATGCAGAGTGATGTAACAAAGAAATCTGAAACGTGTTATTTGTATTTAATTATTATGAACATTTTACATCTACTCGCCATTTTGTTTTGCACAAATAGATTTTTTTTTTTAAATCTATAGAAGAAATGTTTTTCTTTTGAGTTAAGGAATTTGCAATCAGTCTTCTAGTGACATTCAGTTTGCACTAACAACATCTTCTCACCCAGGATATGGACTAAGTGGTTCTTATCTGCCAAATGGTCAACGATTACTAAATGTTTAAGTGTTGCAGATCTGTTGTAGAACCTCTCTATTCCTGTGCTATTCTAAGGGGCATATGTGGTAAGAAATTACATCACTAAGAGTTCACCAGATATTCACCCTTCAGTACATATGACCTGATCCCAGGCTGTTTCATGAGCTAATTAGAATTTATATTAGATAAGTTATTATTTTCACAGTTGCTGATGAATTTTAGGAAAAATATCACATACTTATTAGGAATTAGCATCTATGCAAACCATAAGCATAAACTTGTTTTTAGATAAATTCTTTATTTTATCACACTCTGCTAGTAAAAAGACTCTGACATGCTTGTTACCCTTCCTATCCAGCGCATGAAGGGACATGGTACGGAGCCGAGAAAGCTGCATTTGCAGTTTGAAGTGTCAATGTCTGCATCTGAGCATGTGCTAGGATAGGGAGAAAAGGTTTGAGATACAAAAAGTTAAACTCAACAGCAACAAGGAAACATTTCCCATTCACTCTTCCAACCTTCACTTTTTCCAAAACTTTAGTGGTCATTTAAATAATATATACAAATGATAATTATGTCACATTAGCTTAGCTAAACACTGCCTTTGAGTGGCTGGACAAGGTTTGAATTAAAGTACAAGTAGGGCATGAAACCTTGGACAAGCCCCTGAAATCCCTATGGGATAGAAATGATTGTGCCTGCAAAACAACTGTTATGTGTTTAACAAAATCATTATATTCATTACTTGAAACTGTAACTTACTTGGTCAACATTTAAAGCCTTTGCATGGCATCTAAGTCCATGACCTGAATAGTGATTGATACCTATTCTTCTGCAGCTACTATTTTGAGTTTTGTATTTTCAACAGTTTCCAGTTTATCACAACTGAATTAAAGTTTCAATCACTGCACAGACCAGTGAAATACAATATAACTCATAAAAGATGTGCATGAGTAAAGATTTTCTTATAATACTTTAATAACTAAATTAAATAGCAACTATATATTTAATTACAAATGTCTGAGCAATGGTGTGAAAAGCTGCAATGGCAACATTTCCCAGTGGAAACAGCACATCAAATACAGTGACGCAGCTTGAGGTGCTCTCTTCTTGTTCAAGGTGTCTATGGAGATCAGAGGCACATGGCTGATTAGGCCCAAGTAGGCTAAAATGTGTAAGCTTTTCCTGTTGAGAAAAGAAATGCCTGGTATTTTGGGATGGACTTGTTTTTGAATGGGACCAGGCTAATAAATGAAGGCTATCATATGTTTGTTCATACGCCGATTGAGCATGTTTGACTTTCATGTAAGTCTTTATATTTGTGTGTGCTGTTGTGCTTTCTCCGACTTACAATACCTTTTCTTCAGTTATAAGTTTTTAAATTCTTTCTTGACTTGGATAACTATAATTTTTCTTCCTACTTATACTATGTATATAACAAATGCCATAATGTATATAACAAATGCCTTTTTTTGTATATATAAATATTGTTTCTTAACTTTAATTTTAAATAAAGATTTTTTTTTCTAATCTAGTAAAGTATTCTGTACTCATTATTGGTTGCCTTGAATTGCTTGTTGTGTGTTTGCATTGCTCAGTCCTGTTCGACTCTATGTGACCTCGTGGACCACAACACACCATCCTGATCCACCATCCTGGTATTCATGGCAGAAATACTGGAGTGGTTTTTCAGCTGATCTTAGCTTTTCCTAATTTCATCTGTATTCTTGGATTTAGTTAATAAAGCCCCAGGTCCTGATGGAATACATGCAAGGGTACTGAGGGAACTGGTTTCTGTAATAGCCAAACCATTATATCTAATTTTTCAAAAATCACTCAACACAGGATCGCTAGCAGGAGACGGGAAAAGCAGAGGTGATACCTATATTTAAGAAGGGAGCAAGAACAAATCCAGGGAATCATAGACCTGTAAGTCTCACTTGTGTATTAGGAAAACTTTTAGAAGAGTTAATAAGGGATAGTATCCAAGGACATGTCTGTTTAAACAAGATGATAAGTAGGAGTCAACACGGATGTATGAGGGATAGGTCATGTTAAACAAACCTAATTAGTTTCTGTGAAGAGGTTAGTAGGAACTTGGATCAAGGCAAGTGGATTAAGTATTTTTCGATTTTGCAAAGGCTTTTGATGCAGTGCAAGACTATTGTGCAAACTAAGGGATACAGGAATTGCAGTAAATATCTGCTCAGCCAGCTTAAAAAAACAGAAAGCAAAGGGTTGTTGTAAATGGAACATACTCAGATTTGACTAATGTTTCAAATGGGATTCCTCAGGGTTCAGTATTAGGTCCACTCCTTTTTAACACAATTTGACAGTATGACTGGAAAGTATTGTCTCCGTTTTTGTTGATGACACTAAGTTGTGCCTTCCTCTAGACCAATTAACAATTAATCAGCATATTGCAGATCAGAGGAGATATAAAAAGGTTGAACTTGATGGACTAAAAGTATTTTTTTCAACCTTAATTACTATTAAACTATGTAACCCAAGCTTTAATTATAGCTTTTTGTTTAAATAATTTAATTTAAAAGAATTCTTTGTTGCACTTGAAAATGTGTCACAGTGTATTTTCTTTTCTTTTTTTTTAACAATTAAATATTATTCATAAGTTTACCTGCTCTTGGGGGCTTGCAATTGCCAGCCAATAATATATACAGACTAAAGTAAAGTACAGACTTTGCATTTATTGCTAGGTTCAGTGAAGTTTAAAAAGGTTTTACTTAATATTTTTTTCATGCAAACAATACTGTTTGTAATGTTTAAAACAAGCTTGTTTAAATGTTTGAAAAATGCTTGTGTTCCAGGTTGCTTTAAAGATTGTGGAAATATTGTGTTTTTATGTGTGTGTGTGTCCTCTCACACCATTGGGAGAAACACAAAAGCAGTACCATGGGTAACTGCCATAATCTAGGAAAGTCATCACAGTCAAATGGGCGTGGCTTTGTATGCTAACCCTATTTTATCACAGTGAACTCACTAGATTAGTCGTAGGCTACAGTGTGGCCCTTTTGGAGCGGTTGCCTGTGCAAATACAGCTTCAAGAAGAAGAGAGGCTACCCATCACTTCAAAAGATTATGGCCACAAAAAGAAATTCACTACACCTGCATACTATTTAGACAAAGCTATTGTAATAGCTGAACCCTGATTTTTTCACATATTTTCATTGCATCAGGAGTGCTGATTAACCCTGCCATCACAAGAAAATAACAGTAAGAAACTGGAGATGATCTAGCACTGTGTAATGCTCTATTGTCAGTTAATGATTAGTGTGTATGAAGCTCAGCATCTGCCCACTGGCTACTGTTCAAACAGGCACTATCTATAAAAAAACTGTAATGATATAGGAATCACAAGGTTGTGGAGACCAGCAGCCAAGGTCAGTAATAATCCAGTTCAGCAACTTGTAGGTGAAACAGGAACAAGCTTTATTGAAGTGATCAGGAACCACACAATAATCTGGCAAGGTACATAAACAGGAAGTGCCTTATATAGGCCAAGGACCAGACACAGCTGAAGAGACTAGTCACTGCTGCTATTACTAGCAGAGTCAAGGTTATCAGATCTCACATACATCACAAGAGGACACATACTTCTTAGCATCCTCATAATACTTGGGCCACCAAAAGGATCGGGCGAGTAGCTCTTGTGTCTTTCGGATTCCTGGATGACCTGCTGGTTTTGAGTCATGGTAGAGACGTAAAAGGTCCAGTCGCACTGACTCCGGAGCAAACAGACGTTGTTGAAAAATCCAAAACCCATTAAGCATCGTCATATGGAGATCACGAAGAACTGGGTCTTCAGCATAGCCCTTTTTAATGCGAGACATCAGATCAGAAGGAAATGTGACTCCTATAAATATATCCTCTGGCAAGATGGTGGTCTTGGTTACGGTTGTATGGAGGGGGTCAGCTATTCTAGACAAGGCATCCGCCTTACCATTCTTGGAGCCAGGACGGTATGTAACCAAAAAATTAAACATTGAGAGGAATAGGGACCAGCGTGCTTGTCTGGCTGACGGTCTCTTAGCTGATCGAATACATTCCAGATTTTTGTGATCTGTGAGGACAGTAATTGGATGGGTGGCTCCCTCCAAGAGATGTCTCCATGAGGTGAAGGCAGCTTTTATAGCCAATAGTTCTTTATTCTCTATGTCATAGTTTCTTTCTGTAGGCACCATCTGGCGGGAATAGAAGGTGCACGGATGTAACAGCATCTTAGGTCCAGTCCTTTGAGACAGTATAGCACCAACAGCTGAATCAGAAGCATCAACTTCCACAATAAATGGTAATTCCGGCTGAGGATGTACCAGGACGGGGGCAGATGTAAACAGAGTCTTTAATCGGGAAAATGCGGTATCAGCCTTATCGGACCACTGAAAAGGAGTCCCTTTACGTGTAAGTTCAGTGATCGGTGTAATAACGGCAGAGAAATTCTTAATGAAACACCTGTAAAAATTGGCAAACCCCACAAATCTCTGAATATCTTTTTCATTCTTGGGGATGGGCCAGTCCAGCACAGCTTTAATTTTACTTGCGTCCATACTTAAACCTTTGGGAGTTATTACATACCCCAGGAATTGAATTTCTGTTTGTTCAAACTCACATTTTTCCAGTTTAATGTATAGGTGGTGGGTACGAAGGCGCTCCAGAACTATACAGACCTGTTTTCTGTGGTTTTCAAGATTATCAGAAAATATTAGGATTTCATCCAAATATGCCACAACAAACTGATCCAGGAGATCTCGTAGTACATCATTGATAAGATGCTGGAAAGTTGCAGGGGCATTACACAGCCCAAATGGCATTACTAGATATTCGTAATGCCCGTACCTGGTTCTCAAAGCTGTTTTCCATTCGTCATTTAGTCTTATGCAAACCAGATTATATGCCCCCCGAAGATCAAGCTTCGTAAATATTTTAGCTGAGCGAAGTCTCTCCAAAAGTTCAGGAATGAGAGGCAAGGGGTAGCGGTTTTTAACAGTGATGTTATTAATGTCCCTGTAATCAACGCATGGCCGTAGGCTGCCATCTTTCTTTCCACAAAGAATATAGGAGCTCCTGCTGGAGAAGTAGATGGTCAAATAAAGCCTTTGGCAAGATTTTCTTAAAAGTATTCACGAAGAGCTTTCAATTCAGGCTCAGAAAGGGTATATATACGGCCAAATGGGATAGCAGCCCCAGGCAACAGCTCTATTGGGCAATCATAAGGTCTGTGGGGTGGAAGCTGATCAGCATTCTTCTTATCACAGACATCTGCAAAATCCCGATATTGTAGAGGAAGCTTAGTCAAGTTTGTAGCAACTATTTCATTTATTGTTGTGGCAACAGGTGTTACCTTAGAGGGTTGACAATTCATTAAGCAGTGTTCTGAAGGAAAGGACAAAGTTCTGATCTTCCAATCAATCTGTGGGTTATGCAGAGCAAGCCAAGGTACCCCCAAAATCACTGAAAACTGTGTTGAGGAAATTAGGTGGAAAGATATAGCCTCATGGTGATTCACTTCCAGAGTCAACTTTAAGGGCACAGTCTCATGTGTAACCGGGCCTGACGTAAGTGGAGAACCGTCTACTGTCTCCATTAACACAGGTGAAGAATTAGGGATAGACTGAATTCTATTTCCTGCTGCAAATTTAATGTCCATAAAGTTTCCTCCTGCTCCAGAATCTATCATAGCTGTAATTGAAATTTTACGATCACCACATTGCAACGTGATAGGCACCACAAAATGAGGATGTTGAGTCAACATACCCTCTTCACCATGAGCCAGAGAAAACAAGGGTTGTGTGACAGAATCCAGTTGATCTGAAATCTGGGATTGGTGTCGAATCTGTGCACCCTCAGCAGCCATAGCTATTGTTCTACTGGATTTGCTAGGGCAATTGATGGCATAGTGACCTGCACTACCACAATACAGGCATAAATTGTGAGTGCATCGCCACTGTTTTTCTTCATTGGATAATGGCCCTCTTATTAGATTTACCTGCATAGCCTCTGGCTCAGCGTCTGTAGGTGTTTGTGGGGTCGGAGTAGAAATTCTTGAATAGGAAATAGGAGTAGCACTTGGTCTAAAAGAGCCCTGTCTTTCCATACTTCTTTCAGACAGTCTTCAATCGATACGGATAGCCAAACGCACAAATGCATCAAAGTTAGCAGGAAGATCAACACGAGCTAACTCATCTTTTATAGCTTCTGAGAGACCTTTTCTGAAGTGGAACCTCTGGGCTGATTGGTTCCAGGTAGTATCAGCAACCCACTGTCCGAATTCAGCAGCATATTCACCCACAGAGCGCCTCCCTTGATGCAAATGAAGGAGAGTGGCTTCTGCTGTAGCACATTGATTGGGGTCATCAAAAACTAGGCACATGGCCTCAAGAAAGTCATTTAAATTACCCAAGACTGGACTGTCCTGTTCCAGAAGAGGGGAGCCAGGGCTTCATCTTTGAATAGGGAAAAAATAAATCCCACCTTCTCTCTTTCAGATGGAAATCGGTGAGGTAACATCATGAAGTGCAAACGGCATTGATTTAGGAAACCCCTACATCTTTTGCGATCTCCTCCAAACTTTTCTGGCAGGGGCAAGCGGGCATCTTGTGCAGGTGTAACAGTAGCAGCCGCAACATCACGTGCCCTGTAGCTGGTATACTCACTGTGCATTGACTGAACTTTACTTTGCAGTTCAGCTACCTGGTCCTGCAACACTTGAATGGTCTGTGCCTGGGTCTGCACAGTTCTTGCAAATAAAGCAACCTGCTGGGCCAATGCAGAATCTGTCCCGGCGGTCTCCATGAAAGGGCCAGATTATTCTGTAATGATATAGGAATCACAAGGTTGTGGAGACCAGCAGCCAAGGTCAGCAATAATCCAGTTCAGCAACTTGTAGGTGAAACAGGAACAAGTTTTATTGACGTGATCAGGAACCACACAATAAGCTGGCAAGGTGTAAAGTGATCCGCCGTAAAAATCCAACCAATATTTTACGGATTGCAAGCATTCTAGCCAAAGATGATTGACAGAGAGAGATTATAAAGTTGCGTTCCACCCGCCCATGTGTTGACTATGTTGTCGGTTCTGAAGAAGTAGCACGCAGGTCCGGATTTGGTGGTTTGACCATTTATAGAGAGAGTAGGCGATTTTTTAGAGCAGCATATTCCTATTTTATTTATTTATATTCATCTAATTACGATTTTACAGTTAAACTTTGATTACACATATTTACAGATTACACATACTAGCACATTGATTGGGGTCATCAAAAACTAGGCACATGGCCTCAAGAAAGTCATTTAAATTACCCAAGACTGGACTGTCCTGTTCCAGAAGAGGGGAGCCAGGGCTTCATCTTTGAATAGGGAAAAAATAAATCCCACCTTCTCTCTTTCAGATGGAAATCGGTGAGGTAACATCATGAAGTGCAAACGGCATTGATTTAGGAAACCCCTACATCTTTTGCGATCTCCTCCAAACTTTTCTGGCAGGGGCAAGCGGGCATCTTGTGCAGGTGTAACAGTAGCAGCCGCAACATCACGTGCCCTGTAGCTGGTATACTCACTGTGCATTGACTGAACTTTACTTTGCAGTTCAGCTACCTGGTCCTGCAACACTTGAATGGTCTGTGCCTGGGTCTGCACAGTTCTTGCAAATAAAGCAACCTGCTGGGCCAATGCAGAATCTGTCCCGGCGGTCTCCATGAAAGGGCCAGATTATTCTGTAATGATATAGGAATCACAAGGTTGTGGAGACCAGCAGCCAAGGTCAGCAATAATCCAGTTCAGCAACTTGTAGGTGAAACAGGAACAAGTTTTATTGACGTGATCAGGAACCACACAATAAGCTGGCAAGGTGTAAAGTGATCCGCCGTAAAAATCCAACCAATATTTTACGGATTGCAAGCATTCTAGCCAAAGATGATTGACAGAGAGAGATTATAAAGTTGCGTTCCACCCGCCCATGTGTTGACTATGTTGTCGGTTCTGAAGAAGTAGCACGCAGGTCCGGATTTGGTGGTTTGACCATTTATAGAGAGAGTAGGCGATTTTTTAGAGCAGCATATTCCTATTTTATTTATTTATATTCATCTAATTACGATTTTACAGTTAAACTTTGATTACACATATTTACAGATTACACATAATACAAATACACGTCAATTAAATAACACAAATAGATACACATAGAGCTAGGTCACTCCATACACACACTCCCATCCCCCACACCCCATCCCCCAATAGTTAATAAATACACATAAAGCACACATTTTTCTCCCCATCATATATTTACAGTAACACTTCTTTTTATTTATCATTATATTCTTTTTGGGATTGAAATGGAGGTAGGGAAGAGGAGTGGAGAGGCGGGAGGAGGAGAGAGGTGGCCCTATGGAGTGGAGGAGGAGGGGTTGGAGGAGATGAGGAGTGATGGAGGAGAGGACGAGGAGAGTGACAGAGAGGGGAGTAACGGAGTGGAGGAAGTGAAGAGCGGAGGAGAGGAGGATAGTAGATTAGAGGAGGTGGGTGGTGGCAGGGTGCCCCTAGAGATAGGCACATCTACTACAGGGACAGAAGGAGAGGGCCTGATACCATGAGGGTGGTAGTTCGGGGGAGGGACAGGCCTCAGGGGCGGATGAGGGAGCTAAGGATCCCCATCCACAGTCAGGAGGGCAAGAGGCTAAGGGCAAGCAAAGGGCCCTGAACTACACGCACTAGGAGAATGTGGTCCTCCATGGTGCCAATCATAGATGCCCCGTTATCCTTGCGGGGGCGAGGGAAGTTAGGCCCTGCCATAGGGCCCAGGCATGGAAGGAGGTAGCAGTGGGAGCAGCGTAAAGGGATTATGAGGTCTGCGAAGTACAGGTTTGATGACATCAGGTGCAAGGTGAGGAGGATGATGGCCAAGGAGGCCAGTCAAGCTGCAGCACCAAGTGGTGGCCCAAAGTGACTGCAATATAATGAGTGGGAGAGGGTGGCCAAGCACCTTCTGAGCCAGCCATTGGATCTTCAGGCCTGGTGACCCAGCAGGATCCAGCATCCATGTCAGGTGAATATCACATACACCAACATGCCACCACACGTACATCACATACACTACACTTGTACATGATGACCAACAAGGACACTGACATGTCAGCTCTTTGGAATTAACAAGGGATAGATGGATGTGTCATTAAATCCATGAAGCTGATAAATCACTGTCATTCGTGGGCGCAACAACAGTAATCAACCAATAGAGAGCCCATTTATAGGTGTACCCACTACAAAACAATATATTATACATCATACGAATAACCTATAGCTTTTTTTTTTCTCTTTCAGCATCAAGGAGGTCTTGGTCCAGGGGTGAGCCAGAGGTGGGGGCATCGGCGAGCGAGTTATCCAGTGAGTTATCCTGAGAACTAGCTAATGGTTAGAAATAATGATAATTCACTGAGGAAGCCGCAATAGAAGCGGAGAATAGCGTTTGAACATTTGAATTGTGATCCAAAGGATTTTTTATACATATATATTCTTATTCTATGTACTTGCACCTCCAATATTTGGTTTTGCATAGAAGTACATCTATCATGACATTTTTATGTACATGATAATTTGTTTTCTGGCAAAGAGCCCTTATAAGTACTTTTATAATGTTTTGATACTTTAAATTGAATAAATAATTTAAGGATATTACCATAAATGCTTCTAATTGAATAAATTGATTTGTATAACGTACCAGCATCACACACTATACTATACATAAGATAACATTAGAAACATCAGCACCCAATCAGTTAAGAGAAAAGCTACAAGCAATACTCGCGGAACTGATGGTGCTTCGGGGCAAGTGGTACGAAATGAGATTGAATATCGCTTCCATCTAGGCTCGTAAAACACTTCATATGTTTTGAGGTCGACCCAGGTGAGGGGTTTTTCATCTATTGAACTATGAGTATCCAATAAATACTTACCAGATTATCTGTGGGAGATCGTTTGGGCTTCTCCCCCCTTCCCTTTTTCTAATGGTTAGTAATGCTTGCAGATGGAAATCAGGTGAGTTGGTATATTGTTACAGTTACAGTAATTAGCACTGTACTGTACATGCATAATTTTCTTCTTTCTATCCTTCTCCGCCTTTTTTTTTTTTAACCTCTTCTTTTCAGATTTTTATTTTGGGAACGCACTGTATGTGTTAAACTTGGTTGGATTACACAGTCCTGAGTTTTTTACATCTGTTTCATTGAGCAGAAATAGCTATGCACATTAATGGTTTCTTCAATTAAATGGAGTGATTTCTGATAATTCTTTTTTTCATTAGATTCCAGTTGCAGCAGTGTAGTGACTACATGTGATCCTGGTAGGTGCTATGCATCATACTTATTCTAGACTATGAAATTACCTATTCTAGACTATGAAATTACCCTTTTTCCCCAAAAAAGCCTTCTGGGATCCACCCAAACCATACCCATGATATTAATCCACAGTCTTGTCCATTTCTGATTTTGCTCTGTGTATGAAATAAAGCTTTGTTATACCGTTATTACCATGTCAGTTTATTTTTCAATGGTTGTGGTTTTGGGACATCCACCTAAATCACATTTGTGTCACATTCCTATATCAGTAAACTAATGAGACCTAGTTACTATGCAATAGGTTAATACATATCATAATAATAATACTAATATCATCAGATATCATATTATATATACATATATATATATTGTGACAGATTCACTGTCACTCTCAGGATCCGTGTCCTGATATCCAGCACCAAAATGGAGAAAGCAGGAGCCCTTTAAATGTTTAGCAGATTTATGCTGTTTATTTGTCAGCATACAACAGAAAATAAAGCAAACAGAAAATAAGTCCTAGCTTCTCCTTGAAGCCCTGCATAACTTAACTGTAGTTCCCTTACTATCTTTCATAGAAGTGAAAACATACAGTCCAAATATAGGTAGCAGAGGTGTCTTTCTCTCTCACCTCAGCTCTGTATCTCCGGCCTCTTTTCCCAAAGCAGATCCCTCCTTTGGTCATTACCTCCAGGGACTTTCTGATCCTCTTAACTGCGTGCTCACTTTTCAAAGCTTCTGGCTTTGGTCGTTTAGTTTTCAGTGCGGCTTCTGACTTCAGCCCTGCACACATCCACAGCACTCCAGCTCTGTCAAACAGCTCTCCCCCTGGAGACAGCCGCAGCAGCCGGTCTCTATTGCAGCCACACCCCTGCCTTTTGAGCAGGTTGTTAACTCTCTCACTCCTGGGGAAAAGTCTTGAAGAGCTCTCTTCTGCCCTCTGGTGGCACTTCACCACATATCCCCCACCCCAGCTCGACACCATGGGGTTGAGCGTCCAACGCCGTGAGGCCGTATCCGCAATCCAACGCATCCTCTGTATCATCAGTGTTCTCTTCGGTACCTCCTGCGATCTGCTAGTGATCGTGACCTCTTGGTTCACTATCGCTCTGTGAATCTTCGGAGCCTCCACTTGTATCGTGGCATCCCTAACTTCACTCTGCGACATCTGTGACACCCCTGGTCTTCCATCGCTGAGGGTATTCTCCATTGTAGGAATTTTGGCTGCTTTCCACCTTGCACACTTTTCCACTTTATTAATTTGCGCTTTCAACTCGCCCATTTGGGTACTTGTGTCTGGCTCAGATAGCAGCTGGTTTTCTTTGGTCGATCTGTACAACTCTTGGTCAACCTCCGTGACCGCTTGAGCTTGTCGGGCTCCCTTCAGACCTTTCTGTAGGGTCTCCAATACTCTTTCATTAGGATCATCATTATTATAATTTCCATTTCGCAGCTTACCTTCTTCATCACTGCTTTCAAATTCCTTTGTCTTTCCTTGGAACCGTGTTTTCTTTCTGGGTGAAGAGACAATTCTTTTTCCCGCTCTTCCTTTCACTTCATATTTTCTGCTTTCTTTGCCGTTCGGCCTGCTGTCACTTAAACTTTGAGGGTAGGACACCGGCCCGCCCATCTCTCCGAGTGTCCTGCCCCAGGGACCCTTGAAAAGTACTTCTTGTACTTTGGTATGAGAATATGTTTCTCCATACAGTCGCTTCCCTGGGGGTACATCACCGGTTTCTGTGACTTTGTCTTTCACCGGATGCATCTTTTCTTTTAGACCCATCATCTTATTCTTGCAGCTCTGACTTATCCTATTTATAGCTTTAATGCAAGGACTGATGTTCGCCAGTTCACTCTCCAGCTTGGTTACTGCCTGACAGTTCGTGGCCAGATGGTGTGGTTTCGTCTGTTCAAATCCACCCCAGCAGCATCTACGCCTCATCTGCAGACCGGGAGCCTGGGACTGGAGCTTCCTCACTTCGGCCTCCTTATGCTTGGAGTTCATTTGCTCCTTTAATACTGTTAAATGTTCTTTATTTTCCATGAGATTATCCACAGCTTTCTCATCCCTTTCAACTTCACTATGAAACAGCAACTTCTTGGGCTGCCTTTCTTCCTTCTGTTTCTGGCTCTCTTGGTACCAGGTGCTCCTATTGGCTGGCTGACAACTCTCACCAAAACGTATCAGCCTCATCCAGTCATCTTGCTTCTTTTCTGGTACAGCATCCTTAAGAGGCTCCACAAGCATGTCCTCTCTCAGGGCTGCTTCTTGTGCCTGGGTCCGCACCTCCTCTTTCTTGCGGTTCACAGCAGGAGTACTCGTTACCACTGTGCTTTTAGTCCTGTAAGGTCTGCAACTCTCTACTTCTGCCAGGAAGGATCTCTCAGATGTTGGGTTTTGCTGGAATATCTCCAGCTGTTCACCAACTTCAGGCTGACACTCAGCAGATAGGCCAGTACACTTCTTAGTGGCCTCTTGAATCCTAGATTCCTGGAAAACACTTTTATTTCCGGCATCCTCAGCCTTCATCCGTATTATATCTTCTTTCAGTGGCTTGTCTACTTGCTTTGCCTCCAAGGCTTCCAGCTTTTCATCGTCTTTGGCTTCCTTCAGCCGCAGTTTCTCCTCATTAGTTTGTTGCAAATCCAGTTTACTCTGCTTGTACTGGATCTTTTGCTGTATGTTCAATTCAGGAATCTCCTCTGACTCTTCTATCAGGTCCTCCCCGATTATCTTTGGCTGCTCAGCCGTGTTTTCTTCACCATTCTGTCTTTCTTGTACAAGCTCCTTGGCTATGCCTTGCATATGAGCTTTCTGCAAGTATCGCTCTGCATTCAATGTATCATCTTGTGCACACAGTTCCTGAAGATCGGACTTAGTCTCAACTCCACTCTGCTTCAACTGTGCCTCAATATCAGGGAGTGTGCTCACCCTCTGCTTTTCTGGAGTATGGAACAGGAGCTCCTTTTCTATTGCAGCTGCTTCCCTCTGGGATATAAAGTCAGTGAGGAGATCTCGCTTCACCTGTTCGCCACTGTACAGCCGCTTCTGCATAATTCTCTCATTCATCTTGTACTTGGGGGGACTCTTCCACTGCTCCCAATTAGACATCGGTGTCTTCTTCCTATAGGACACTCTGTTGTCCTCAAACACAGGCTTCCTTCTCCATTCAGGAATATAACCTGGCATCATCCTGATCCCCTTGATTTCAGTAGCAACTTGCCTGTCTTCTACTTCCGGCTTTTTGAAACCCACTGGGATAGAGTTCAACCGTACTCCTTGCTTTACTTGTTTCCCGTCTTGCTTCTCTTTATCCATAGCACTTTGTTCTATGGCAAACTGAGACAGAACGCTCTCGGGACACTTAATAGTTTTAGAAGGACACACCTCCATGCCCTGCTTCATATGTTCTCTCAGAGACAGTGGTTTGTCTTTCTCCATCTCAATCTCCAGACTCTTTTCTTCCTTATCTTTTATTTTAGAAAGATTTCCAGTTTCTTTATCATTTTTATGACATTCTTCCTTTCTAAGAACACTGGCTATATTCTTCCACTTGGTCTCTGCTTTCTCTAGGTCAGAGATCTTTGTCAGGCACTTTCTTTCTCTAGTACTCTCCAGCTCAGGAGTATTCACCAAGGACAGGTGGCTGTGTCTGTCCAGGTCTCTTATGGAGGCCTTCTCCTCGCTCTTGTCCACAAGATTTCCGCATCTGTTTGGGTTCCCTTCTTCCTCAATGACTTTATCAGCATCATCGGTCTCTTTTGCTCTCTCGGCAATCTCCCTTGTGCTCTCTGCTGTTCTCTCAGCAATCTCCCTTGTGCTCTCTGCTGTTCTCTCAGCAATCTCACTTGTCTCACTTGCAGCGGCTCCTGCCGTCTCACTTGCAGCGGCTCCTGCCGTCTCACTCGTCTCACTTGCAGCGGCTCCTGCCGTCTCACTTGCAGCGGCTCCTGCCGTCTCACTTGCAGCGGCTCCTGCCGTCTCACTTGCAGCGGCTCCTGCCGTCTCACTTGCAGCGGCTCCTGCCGTCTCACTTGCAGCGGCTCCTGCCGTCTCACTTGCAGCGGCTCCTGCCGTCTCACTTGCAGCGGCTCCTGCCGTCTCACTTGCAGCGGCTCCTGCCGTCTCACTTGCAGCGGCTCCTGCCGTCTCACTTGCAGAGGCTCCTGCAGTCTCACTTGCAGCGGCTCCTGCAGTCTCACTTGCAGCGGCTCCTGCAGTCTCTCTCGTCTGCTCTGCAGTCTCTCTCGTCTGCTCTGCAGTCTCTCTCGTCTGCTCTGCAGTCTCTCTCGCCTGCTCTGCAGTCTTTTTTGACGCTCTCTTGGTGGCTTGTTGCACTCGCTCTGCTACCCACCAGGTCTCTAACTCCTGATTTCTTTCTTCATCAGGTTTGATTTGCCTTCCGTTAACAGGGAAACTGCATTTTAAACTTGGGCAGACAGGCATGTTCGTTGGATAGCAATAAGCCGGTCTGTCAAAAAAATCCCAGGAGTGCAGTCTCTGTACGGTTTTCACTCCCAGTCTGAAAAGGATTTCTTCCTTCAGAACACAATAATTTGTAGCCTTTTCTTCAGGCAGATCACAATACACTCTCTGAGCGTCTCCACACAGATAGGGACCCAGGACTGTGGCCCAGTGCTGTTTAGGCCAACCTTCCCTAGTGGCAATCTTCTCAAAGTTCAGGAGATAGGTTCCAACGTCATCCTGAGCTGTCATCCTCTTTAGGAAGCGATTAGGATTCATGCTTCCACTTGCTTCTGTAATCACAGTATTATTTGCAGACCTCAGTTTCTGCAGCTGCACTTTCTGTGCCTCCAATGATTCTCTCATGTGGACTCTGTCTATTTCCACTTGTATCTGCCACTTCTCTGTGGCCTCACGCATGCGGATTATGTCCTTTTCTGCTTGTCTCTGCCATTTCTCTGTGGCCTCTCTCAGACATGCAGCAGCATCTCTTAGTCGAGCATCATTTACAGCAAGGGCTCTGTCTTCTGCAATTTCTTTCAGCCCTTTCTGCTGGCTTTCTTGCTGACAAGCTCCGCCCACTTTCTGGCATGTAGTGGCATCTGCCAGGGCTTTCAATAGCTCCTCCATTGTTGTACTGTACTGTGGGCTGTCTTCTTAAACACAGACAATTTTCTATCCCACCACTGCCACCATAAATGTGACAGATTCACTGTCACTCTCAGGATCCGTGTCCTGATATCCAGCACCAAAATGGAGAAAGCAGGAGCCCTTTAAATGTTTAGCAGATTTATGCTGTTTATTTGTCAGCATACAACAGAAAATAAAGCAAACAGAAAATAAGTCCTAGCTTCTCCTTGAAGCCCTGCATAACTTAACTGTAGTTCCCTTACTATCTTTCATAGAAGTGAAAACATACAGTCCAAATATAGGTAGCAGAGGTGTCTTTCTCTCTCACCTCAGCTCTGTATCTCCGGCCTCTTTTCCCAAAGCAGATCCCTCCTTTGGTCATTACCTCCAGGGACTTTCTGATCCTCTTAACTGCATGCTCACTTTTCAAAGCTTCTGGCTTTGGTCGTTTAGTTTTCAGTGCGGCTTCTGACTTCAGCCCTGCACACATCCACAGCACTCCAGCTCTGTCAAACAGCTCTCCCCCTGGAGACAGCCGCAGCAGCCGGTCTCTATTGCAGCCACACCCCTGCCTTTTGAGCAGGTTGTTAACTCTCTCACTCCTGGGGAAAAGTCTTGAAGAGCTCTCTTCTGCCCTCTGGTGGCACTTCACCACAATATATATATATATATAAATATATATATATATATTATATAATTTATAATAATAAAGGTTTAATACACATGCAAAATCCAATTTGTAGTACTGTGGAGTTTCACCATTCCCTTGAAGGCCTGATAACAATATGAGAGGTGATAATGTCAATTGCTTGATAGCAAAACACTTAATGGGATGTCACCAGATGGTAATGGGTATACATCTTGGCACATGGCCACCAGCGATGGTGTGGGACTTTCCAGGATGGGCATAGCGGAGATAATCCCTGATGGAGATGAGTTGACTGTTGCTCCATGTATCTCTGTACAACCTTGATGTGTGTTTGCGGCCCTTCCTGATGGGTTAGAGTAGATTTGTGCTGTAGGTTCCCCTGGTCCCCTTCTGGATTGCTAACTTGTGGTGGTGAAGGGGCTTATGTACCTATCTGTGAGCTAAACCATGTAGGGCCACTCTAGGAAAGTCATAGCAGAGAGGTCAAGCAAATTACAGTCCGCTGTAGAATAAACTGGCAACCCACTCCAGTATGTTTTCCATGCAAACCTTGTGGATAAGCACAGACAGAGACATAAGTAAGTGTGCTGCAGTCCAGCGGGTCACAGAGAGTTGGACACAATAGAGGAACTGAACAACCATAAATACAATGTTCCCCTGGTGCTTGATATATGTCATGTGGCAGTGTCATTTGGCCACTATTTGTTTTCCCAATGTAGATGTAAAGAGTGAGATGTATATAAGATGATATTTATATTTTTAGGGTCCACCTTACATTCTCTGTAAATGAGAAAGGGTTAATATGGCAGACATTTTCATGTTTTTGTGTTGCAATTAATCAGTTAGTGTCTCTTTAATTGCTTTCAGCATCTTGCAACATGACTTTTCATATTGGCATATGCATGATCATTCCAACATATGAAAAAAAAATGTTGTGCAATGAATTCTAATGCCCTCCACTGCTTTCCCCATATTTTAAAGTCCATTGGTGGGTTTTTATCACATAGTACCATTACAGGCTCCAGTAACTTACAATTGCTCAATTGATTGAATTGCTCTATATTTGTTTATTCGGGCATTATGCCTCTGTCAGTTATGTGGATGAAACAAAGTTTCATTTATTGTTTTATTGTGATCTACATTTTATGTGTGATGGTACTATGTGATAAAACTAATATGACACTTGTAGGGTGGTAATAAAGAATGTGGAGAATACAGCATCAGTAGCCCATCAGTATGCCCCGGCCCAATCCCAGCCCCACAGCTTAGTAGCTTCCTGGCTGGGCGTGAACCCATGGCATCACAATTTTAGCTACATAGACTTGTATGGGCTGTCTACATGCGCTAATTTAGATGTCAGACATAGTTAACCAAGATTAAGAATTTGGAGTAAAAAGGGAGACACTTTCATATATAGTCCTCCTGACACTTGACAAAAGCCAATAAATCAACTACTGGAGAAAGAATAACTAAGTACACCAAACATAAATAAAATATAACTTTTATTTTGTTAATCTAAAAATGATTGACAATTTAAAAACAATATCAATTAAAAAGTGATATATAAAGAAAAATGAAATGTACACAGTGATGATTAAACCATATAGCAATTAGATCATATGCATATGTGATCTTTTTACGGAATAGTATCATTGACAGGCATTCATATAGGAAGATGTACTCAAGCACAGTGTATTTATAGTTGTGTCCACAACAATGATCATCTGACTGTAGTATAACTGCTACTGTCCAATCAATCAATGTTTAAATACCTAGACATTACATGCAAGTGGGGATGTATTACCTTAAACTGTGACCCTTTTCTAAATCGTTTGTGGCAGAGAACTCAAGGACCCGCCACTTACCCTCTGAGAGATGCTCTCTCTAGTATGAAAAAAACTATTCTCTTTGTCCTTTAGACTAATGTATCACTGATGTATGCTCTTAACTATTATCACTAGTATATATATGGCTCAAGCAAGAATTCTAATTGACTCAAGGCAGAAGGAGGGGGGGGGGGAGATACATGTTTTACCATGTATATGGTATATTGTTTAATTGTTCCATTAACTGTGTAAAACAAGAAGAACTGAAAATAAAGGTTATGCTCTCTCTGGGACATATAGTAATGGTGTGTTTCTTTGGGGACTTTTACTATTATTTTTTTAAATTTAATCTCTGCTATTATCCTGGGTGAAGAGAGTAGGACTGGTCACCTTAGCCTTGTCAAGGCCACTAAAGAGCAGACCCTGACAGTATGGCAATTAAAATAGGTGTTCGGAGGTCATGCTCCTTATTTACAATAACTGCATTGTTTCTTGAGTATGGGGCTCCAGGAGATAATTCAGGAAACTTGCTGTATGAAAATCGGTTTCACAGCCTCACGCTTCCTGGTTTATGGCAGTGTCTTCAATTCCTGTTAAGATTGGTTTCTTGTTAAGATGTTAATAATGCTGTGGCCTATTTTTACAAAGACTATGTTGTTAGACTACAAGTGCCAACTTCTGAGCAACTATATGGATTTTTTTATTATGTTGATGATCCAAAATAGACACTAACAGGATCATGAAAATGTGTAATCATTTGCAGTAATGGACTATTGATCTTTTCAGTTAAAGTAGAATTGGAAAAATATCACGTTTGGGAAATATGCAACAAACTAACAACATAGGTAGCTAAGTTAGCCATGGGTATTAAAGCCTTTTCTGAGAAAATCTTCATTTTAGCTGGTAAATTTGTGTTCTACTCTGAAGACTCTGTGTCATGGGTGCTGTCATCATAGATGCTAGCCTACCTGTTGCTTAAGCGGGAGGGTGAGGCAGCTGGGGATTGATCTTTATTCAATCCTAGTGTTTAATCCAATTTTGTAGTGACAATCTTTCAACATAAGTGAATAGCGATATTATCTGAATACACAGTTCCTCCCATTCCTTTTAGATGTCTAGTTCTGTTAGAAACAAATGCAAAATGCCTGACATCTTGTGATCTTGCAACTAACAAAATTCAAGACTGAGGTAAGTAGCATACACCAGCAATCAATGAAAGTGAATATTGGCATTGTACATACCATGGAATACTGCAACGACTATCATCAATAAGTAGAGGAAATGTGCCACTGAGGGACATTCCCAAGATTGGGAAGACCCTCTAAAGCTACCAAGAGGTCTACAGCAACATTAAAGGAGCACAGGAATTTCTGATATAAATTGGTCACTCCTTGCATGTAACAACAATTGGATGTATTCTGTAGATGTCTGGGCTATGGTGGCAAGACAAAGCCATTTTTCACAGAACATCCAAAATTAGATACAAGAAATATGTTCAATCACCCCAAATCATGTGGAAAATGTCTTATGGTCAGATGAGACAAAGGTATAACTTTTTGGCCTTAATTCTAAAATATATTTTACTGAAAAGACAACACAGTTCCACAGTTCATCCAAAAACACCATACCTGCTGTGAAGCGAGAGAGAAAGAAAGAATGCATGCATTCTTGTATATAAAATGCATAATTCTGATTTTATATTCAAGTACTACAAGGGACAGTGATAGTGGCTTTAGGAATCAATGAACTGCCCTTCTTGAGTGACTCTACATAGTATAGCTCACAGCTTCATTGAAGTACACAAACTCCTTCACCAAGGTAGCTATCCAGAAGGGGCTCTGTGTATTAGGAGAGCAAAACAAGAGAGACGAGGGGCAAGCAAGATTTAAGAGGAGAAGGAGGAGGCAGAGAGAAAGATGAAAGGATAACATAGAAAGGAAAATAACAAAAAAGAGTATATGTGTGAAGGAGAGAGAAAAGTTAAAGATAAATTGAAAGAGAGGTAAGGAGGGAGAGAAAACGAAGACAAGACATTGGAAGTAAATAGATTGATGAATAGAAGAGAGGAAGAAACAGAAAAAAAAAGTTGAATACAGAAGAAAGGGAGAGAATGGAACTCTCTGCCCCATTTTCTCTCCCATGTACCCCCTATATCTTATCTGCTGTTCCCCTCATTTTATTCTACCTGTCACTTTTAGATGCTTGTGGAAGAAGAGAATATTTATTATTGTTGTACACTATGGGCCACATTCAATTTCAAGCCCACAACTCGCTCGCAGACAGCCACATGTCTGAGATTCAGTTGCAGGCTCTCATTCCCTTACGTTTGCTATGCTATTCAATTCCCCACGGCCGAAACTCGCTGCCTGAAATCCAAGTTTCCAACTTAAGCAGAGCAGGGCTTGCGAATACAAGCCCGTAGATACTGCTTACTATTAGCCAATAAGAAATGAGACCGTCATCATGACGGCAATGAAACCTGCGGGTACATGAAACCCTGCTGCAGGGATCCTGATCGGGAAAAGCACTCTCAGGGTATTCATCTCCTCTGGTGGTGCCTGGGGGCATAGGTAGTGATATTGGGGGCAGTGGTGCCCCAGCACTGTGTGACCCCAACATCATCTTCTCCTATGCCTCCATTGATCTGTTAGAGGAGGGATAGGGGTAGATCATGGGATGCCATAGGGTGAATTTTATCGTCTGTTTAGAAGTTTAGAGGCATTTGGAGTTTTTATTCCTCCTTGTGACACTAAAATGAATACTCTTGAGATTGTCTGTTGTCAATTTCAGTTGCAGAACAATACATTCTGTAATATCTTTGTTGTTATTGAGCAATATACAGATGAGATATCAGGGTTTTTAATTCTTTTTTTTTTTTAAATCTTATGTTTGTCTGTGACTCCCCCTATATGCCCCCTGCCCTTCAGCAATAAGAAATAATACATTTAGCTTTATTTAAACTATTCAGTGGCGAGCAATGTCATAGTAGATGACCAATTTGGAAAGGTGATTAAGCCATGCTTTTAATTTTATCACATATATAGTTGTGAGCGTACGAGTTGTTGCTAACGCTGCGGGCTCGGAAAGCGAGGGCCGGGGCTCGCGTAGCGAGTCGCGGGCCTCGCGTAGCGCGAGGCCCGCGGCTCGCGCAGCGAGACGCGGGCCTCGCGAAGCGAAGGCACTGTGCCAGGCTGTCAGTTGCTGGCATGGAGCGCCGAAGGCGCTCCTTGCCAGCAACTGAGGACCCTCGCAAAGCGAGGGCCTCAGTTGCTGATGCCAGCACCTGAGGACCTCGCAAAGCGAGGTCTTCAGTTGCAGCAACTGCGACCCTTGCAAAATTTCAAAAAAAGTTTACGGCGCAACACATTACAACACTCGCAAACAACATACGACACACGTTCACACACATTACGACACTCGCAAACAACATACGACACACGTTCACACACATTACGGCCTCGCAACACTCGGACGCAACTCGCGAACATTACAAAATTAAAAACACAATACATACACACAGCACATATATAAAAAGCTTACCTACACAAACAGGAAGCACCCAGGACCTCAAAAATGCAACTTACAACTTAATTGCACTCAAAATAAAAGAGTTTAGACACTAAATAGTTTGTTAAGCGACACAAAAAATGGCCGACGAATAAAACGAAAACGAGGCTACACACGCAAACACCATACGAGACACGTTACCACACATTACGACTTCGCAAACATCGGACGCAACACGCCGACATACAAACATTTAAAACTTAACAAAGACACACAACAAACACATAAAAAGCTTACCTACAGCAAGAGGAACCAGCCAGCACCTCAAAAAAACAAGTTACACCTATATTTCAATCAAAATAAAACACTTTAGACACTAATACCATCGCTAAGCGAGAGAAAAAATGGCCGACGAACAAAACGAAAACGAGGCTTCAGACGTAACTACACTACACTTACTCGCAATAATGAAACACATACTATGCGGAACATATCACAATCATATTAAACACCATTTTGAACAGTAATACGCAGAAAATGGCGGATGGAACGCAAATTGTAAGCTGGAACGCAAATAGCGCATGCGTATTGCATTCTAACGGTCTCACTTTCCAGAACTTTCTACAAGTTTATAAATACTGCCTATTTCAAACAAAAAAATACATTTCTCCTCAGGTGATCAACGGAGTGACTTCTGAGATAACTGCTGCTTTTACTTGAGAAGACAATTCTTTACTAATTTACTACTTTGCATTGTGCAAATTACAACTGAGAGGTAAGCTATAATATATTACATTTTATTATCAGGACAGGTCAAACAAATACAAAAAAAAATAGGATTTATGTAGTGACATATATGGCACATTTATGTGTATAGGCTCAAAAAAAAAATACGGTTCATTTAACAAACATAATTCAATATTAAACAGAGGTTTATGTATAGTGACATGTGACACGCACATATATGTCTATAATGTATAGTGACATCTGACATGCACGTATATGTATAGAATGTATAGTGACATGTGACATGCACATTTATGTCTATAATGTATAGTGACATCTGACACGCACGTATATGTATAGAATGTATAGTGGCATGTGACATGCACATTTATGTGTATTGCCCCTGCATAGTGACATGTGACACGGACATATATGTGTATCATGTATATTGACATGTGACACACACATTTATGTGTACTGCCCCTTCATAGTGACATGTGACACGGACATATATGTGTATAATGTATAGTGACATGTGATACGCACATTTATGTGTATTGCCACTGCAACAAAATTAGCTTAAAACAAAATCAGTAAACAACTACATTTAAATGACATTATATGTCATGTATACTGATATGTCACACGCACATATATGTGTATCATCTATAGTTACATCTCACACACACACATTTATGTGTGTTGGAAAAAACAAATATAAGGTTAATTTAACCATTTAAATATGAGTCATGTATACAGATATGTCACACGTACACAAAATAATTACATTAAACTATGGAATGTGCTTCATGTATGTGACATATGTGTGTAGCCCCCAACAAAAAATAAGGTTAATTGAAAAAAATTACACGACTATATTTCAATGACATTCATTTACTTCAATTCAATAGATCATATAAAGCTGAATCTTTTTATTTCTTCGAATATTCAAACAGACTCTGCATCAATAGCGTCTCTCAACAATTTGCACCATCCCTTTTAAAGAACACCAACAAAGAAGAAGAGGTAAGATACAACAAGACATTACATGCTCAAAAGGCCATGCTTTGCTACATGAAAAATTATAAATATACAAATAACTATTTCACTTTCTTTTTCAAAAAGACACTACAAGAAGACCGGCGCATTAAGATTGGCAGGAGGGGACCGTCTGTCATTCAAAACTTCAAGCAAGGTAAAGTATTAAGTATAAACAAGAAAGAACCATGAGCCTCATTCAATTGCGACTTCCTCAATTGAATAGGGCTCTATATAAGCACATAACATATTTTTTATACATCACTTTTTAGTTACTGAACTTCTAACCACAATCAAGGTTTTCAATAACTAAAAACTTTGCTCAATAAATATGTTATGTGATTATATAGAGCCCTCTTCAATTGGCAAAATTGCAATTCAATGAGGACCTATATATCTTTAATGGCCAAGGGCCTCACTCAAATGTGATTTGCCCATTTCAATAGGGCTCTATATAAGCACAGAGCATATTTTTTAAAGGAACTTTTTCTTTTGTGAACACGTTGCTTTTGGATACAAGTTCACTAAATACAAAATTACGTACTAAAATATGCTCTGTGCTGATATTGAGCTCTATTCCATTGGCCAAAACACAATTGAATGAGGAGCTCACAATATAACAAATGCAGTAACCAAAGGCCCTCATTCAATTGCTATTTTGGCCAATTCAATATGGCTATAAATAAGCACTTTTAGGCCCTTATTCTATTTTAACAAATATATGTGATGATGTGCTTATTTACAACCCTATTCAATTTTCCACATTGCAATTCAATGACGGCCTTAGAGTACTATTACATTGTAAAAAATGCAATTGAATGAGGGGCAAACTATGCAACATATGGTACACACAAAGGCCCTCATTCAATTGCAATTTGCCCAATTGAATAGGGCTCTAAATAACAACATAACTATTTTTTTAAAATAAGTTTTTAGTTACTAAAAATAGCATTGTACAAAAAATCACACAAACTCATAGGAAACTAAATTAACATTCTTCTTTAATGTTTAACAACCTATAACCAGTACAATCAAGAATAAATAACTTTTGCACAAGTGGTGCGCACCAAACAGGATTGTCAAAAACTAACACAAACACATAGCAAACTACATTAATTATATTATTTCATGGTTCACTAACTATAAGCATCACAATAAAGGTTAAATAAGTATACCACAAGTGGTGTGCACAAAACAGGATTGTACAAAAAATAACATAAACACATAGCAAAATAAATTTATATTCTTATTTAATATATCACAACCCACAAGCCTTACTAAGAACCTTCAAGAACAATAACAAAAGTTGTGGGATTGTACAGAAAGTAAAAAAAAAAAAGATAGAAAAAAATAACCATAACTGATACAATACAGTCAAATTAATACATTTTTCAATTATTTAAAAGACATTTCACTCAAACAACATTTTCTATTTTATATTACAACAGATACTGCGTGAAGACAATCGGACGAGGACTTTTTCCACAGGACCGGACCATCGGACGAGGACTCGGACCAGACCAGCAGACGAGGAATTTCAACACAGGACCAGACCAGCAGACGAGGAATTTCAACACAGGACCAGACCATCGGACGAGGACTTTCACCAACGGACCACAACATCGGACGAGGGATATCGCCACAGGACCACAACATCGGACGAGGGCTATCGCCACAGGACCACACCATCGGACGAGGACTTCCAACAGAGGACCACACCATTGGACACCGATTTTGAACCGAGGACCAACAAACATTCGGATTTAAATCACACTTCAACCAAGGTAAAGTATAATAACTACTAAAGTATAAAAATAAAGAAACTGCTTTTAGTTGCATCTGTGTCAACAGAAACATAAAATAATTAATTTAATATCTCCCTTATTTTATTTAAATTGCTACTATGCAATACATAGCTCAATAACCACATCACTTTTTTTTTTAGCAAAGAAGTTTTGCAGTGGAAAATATCTATCCACAAACAACGTTTTTAATAAATAAAACCATTATTTTAAAAAAATATGTTACATGCTTATTTACAGCACTATTCTATTGGCCACATTCTTAGCCAGTAAGGACACGAATTATAAATTTAACTAAATATAAATGATACATTCTAAATATAAATGATACCTTAATGATTTGCCTTTTAGTTCACCAATTGTGCACAAGAATCTTTAACAGGAATTACAATTTTAAATATACACAATTACATTTACTTTTTTTTCCTTTACAGATTAATATGGCTGATAACGAGACCAAAGAAGAGAAGAAAAGACGTCAAACTAGAGAAAGACAAGAGAGATGGGCCGCCCAGCAGACACCGGAGGAGAAAGAAATTCGACGAGAAAAAGAACGCAAAAGACTTGCAAATAAAAGAATATCAGCTGCAAAAATGAAAGATACAACCAAAAAAAATAAAAAGATAATAAAGCATTTACAAACTGTTCCTAAAACATCAGATGACATTTTACAAGATACCAGTCAAGACAGACCAAAAAAAGCAACTACAAAAACAAAGCATTTACAAACTCTTACTAAAAACTTACAGGACATTTCAACCAAACAAGTCCAACATATACCAAGAAAAGCTACAAAAAAAACTAAACATTTAGAACCTGTTGTTGAAACATTTCATGACTTTTCATCTGATGAATATGAAAGTCAACATCCAATATGCTTTGCAAATTGTCCTTTACTGAAGTCTTTAGCAGTAGAGGTTCATAGTTGTGGGGACATGACTACTCAATGTCAATTTTGTGAGGCTTATTATTTTAAACAGGAGAGACCCCGAGATGGACAATTTATTAGTTGTTGTCAAAAAGGAAAGTTCAAACTTCCAGAAAGGAAACAATTTCCAACCTATTTACAAAATATTATGACTGAACCTACTTTTCCAAATTACAAAAATTTTAAGACAAACATAAGATCCTACAATAGTGCCATATCATTTGCATCTATGGGGGCAACATTGGCTGCTAAAGTACCAGGACATGGTCCTTACTGTTTTAAAGTCCAAGGACAAATTTATCATCGGACTTCACATTTACATCCAGAGGAAGGAGAGCAAAGAAAATTCGCTCAACAATATGTCCTAGATACAATGGAAGCTGTTGACCAACGTATGCAGATGGAAGAAAATAAAAAATGCTTACCCAGTGTTTTTATAGAGCTAAATAACATTATGGACAACAATCCCTACAGTAAAGCTTACAAAAAATTGGCAGAAGTAGAAAATGAACAACTACTTCATGCACAAAGACATCAATTACCCATGCCAAAGGTTAATATGGTGCTTAAAAGAGACAGACATACTGATAAACGTCGTTATAACTTGCCAACATCAAATGAGGTTGCAATGGTCTTTCAGAATGATGAAGGAGAACCACCATTTCAAAGAGACATTAGAGTATATCCCAGAAATGAGGACCAACCATTTATTAATATTAATATCTTAAGTCCAAATTTAGATCCAATGACATATCCCATCTTTTTCCCACACGGAGAAGCAGGTTGGCAACCAAAATTAACCCTTCCCAGTTACCCAAATGCTAAAGCCAGAATCCGAAATAATGTTTCTATGCTTGAATTTAAAGTTGCTCAAATTGCCATTAGAGATGAATTTAATCCAATTTTATGTGGTGGGAAACTAACACAACAATGGATTATTGATTCATATTTGCAAGTTGAGGCAAATAATTTAAACTTTATAAAATATCAACAAGATAAACTACGTGTAGAACAATATTGTGGACTCATGGACTATGTTGCTGACGTGGCTACAAGCAGAGACATGACAGCTGGCAAAGCCATCATTTTACCATCTTCCTTTCAAGGATCTCCTCGAAATATGAGAGAAAGATACAATGATGCTATGGCTATTGTGACAAAATTTGGAAAACCAGATTTATTTGTGACATTTACATGTAATCCACAATGGCCAGAAATTAATCAAAATCTACTTCTTGGACAAAGTGCTTCAGATCGACCAGATTTAGTAGCCAGAGTTTTTAAGATCAAATTAAATGAATTAATACGTGACTTCACTATAAATCAGTTATTTGGCAAATGTCTTGCTTATGTATATACCATTGAATTTCAAAAAAGAGGCCTTCCACATGCACATCTTCTCATAATACTTCAAGAGAAAGATAAATTAGATACTTCGGACAAAGTGGATGCAGTCATAGTTGCTGAACTACCAGATCCAGAACTATATGGTAGACTATATGAGATTGTTACTCATCGCATGATTCATGGACCCTGTGGAGACCTTAATCCACAATCACCATGTATGGAAAATAATCAATGTTCAAAAGATTTTCCAAAAGATTATAGAGACAAAACATATGCAAATTGTGATGGATATCCACTTTATAAAAGAAGAGAAGGAGATAGTGCCATTATTCGTGGAAAAAAAGTGGACAATAGATATGTAGTACCCTACAATCCACATTTACTCATGAAGTACAACGCCCACATCAACGTAGAAGCCTGCACTTCCATCAAATCCATTAAATATGTCTACAAATATATTTACAAAGGTTACGATGCAGCTACTGTAGTCGTCAAAAGTGCAGACAACCCTGAAAGTAGTGAGTTAGTACATGATGAACTTGCATCTCATGTCGATGCTCGCTATGTCAGTGCGCCAGAAGCTATGTGGCGGCTTTTAAAATTTGAAATGCATGATAGATCACATGCAGTATATAGGTTAGCAGTACATTTGCCACAACAACATTTAGTCTATTTCCATGCTGGAAATGAAATGAATGCATTGGCCCAAAGTGAAGATCGTCACACTACACTAACTGCATGGTTTGCATTAAATTCCACTGATGCTCAAGCAACACAATACTTATATATTGAAATTCCATATCACTATGTTTTTGTGAATGGATTATGGAGAGCAAGAAAAACCAGAGGCAATAAAATAATTCCACGAATTTACACAGTCAGTCCAAGAGATGTTGAACGATTTTGCTTACGGATATTACTTTTAAATGTTCCAGGAGCACAAAGTTTTGAACAATTAAGAACTGTTAATGACATTGTATATGAATCCTTCCATTTAGCTGCAAGACATAAAAACTTACTCGCTGATGATACAGAGTGGGAAAGATGTTTAGAAGAAGCAGCACAATGTCAAATGCCACGACAGATGAGAGAACAATTTGCTTTTATTTGTATCTTCTCAAATGCTCCAAATGCATTAGCTTTGTGGGAGACTTTTAAAAGTAATATGGCTGAAGACTTTATGCGACGATACAATGAACCCATTGCACACTTAAAAGCCTTAATGGAAATTCAAGAAGTCTTTTTAACTCATGGATTAAGTTGTGCAAGTTTTAATTTGCCTGATCCAGGTCTAATAGATGACATTAACTTTGAAGACTATGACATTCAACTACAAGCAGAAAGAACAGAAGAAAGACTTGCAACTTTAAATACACTACAATTGCAAGCATTTCATGCCATTAAAAATGCTATAGATGATGACATGGTGACAGAGCGTTATTTCTATCTTGATGGACCTGGCGGATCAGGGAAAACATATTTGTACAATTTATTAATGAGTTCAGTACGAGCACAAGGAAAAATAGCAATGGCGTTTGCCACTACTGGAATTGCTGCACTTTTATTAGAAGGTGGAAGAACTGTTCATAGTGGATTTAAACTGCCAGTGCCAATTTTGGAAAATTCTGTGTCAGATATTCGCATGACATCCTTACAAGCAAAGAAATTGAAGAAATGTAAATTAATTATAATAGATGAGGCCACAATGATGTCATGCTATGCCCTCCAATGTATTGACCGTTTGCTTCGTGAAGTCATGGATAATATTTTTCCATTTGGTGGAAAGGTAATGTTGTTGGGTGGCGATTTTAGACAAACATTACCTGTCGTTGTACATGGAAATAGAACAGACATTATTGAAACATGTATAAAGTCAAGTACAGTATGGAAACATTTTACCCATCTTCAACTGCAACAAAATATGAGATCAGAAGGCCAAACTGATTTCAATAATTGGCTTATTAAAATTGGAGAAGGCAGAACAGAAAAAATACTACATTTACCTGACGACACTGTAGAGATCCCACCTCATATGATTTGTCAACAAGATATTATATCGGCTATATTTGAAGGGAGCATAAATAACGAAGAATATTCCGAGCTTGCCAACCAAGTTATACTGACGTGTAAAAATAAAGATGCATTAATACTCAATAATGAAATCTTAAAAAAAAATAATGCACCACAAAGAAATTATCACAGTGCTGATTCTGTACTTGCTGATGACAATGAAAGTCAGGCAAACTTTTCAACTGAATTCATTAACTCTTTAACTCCTTCTGGAATGCCACCACATATTTTGCAGCTAAAGAAAGGTGCAATTATCATGTTACTGCGAAATATGAACCCCAAAAAAGGCCTATGCAATGGCACAAGATTAATTGTTCAACAATTAAAGGACCATTTTATAGATGCTGAAATTTTAACTGGGACCCATAAAGGAGAGAGAGTTTTCATACCAAGAATAGATTTAGCACCAAGTGAAAGTAGTCTCCCTTTTATACTTCAAAGAAGACAATTTCCCATTATTATGGCATTTGCCATGACCATTAATAAATCACAAGGTCAAACTTTCAAATCTGTGGGTATTTACTTGGAAGAACCAGTTTTTGCACATGGTCAATTGTACGTTGCGTTGTCACGCTGCAAAAATCCACAGGCTATTAAAGTTTACATTGAAAACAATGAAAGTCAAGGTGATTTATTAGAAGATGGACGTATTTTTACTAAAAACATTGTCTACTATGAAGTACTATGACTTTGCAGGATACAAACTAAAGCCATGCAAACATTTTGAAAAAACATTCAAAAATACAAAACAATTGGTTGTTTAATTCAGTCATAATTAATGGAAGTCATGTTTATGGATAATTCGCCTCACAAAATACTTGCCTTGCATTTCTATGAAAAATTATGTTAAAATGTTAAGTCACTATGTTAATGTTTCTAATGTTACAAGTTTAAAAACAATATTTTCAAGTTATTTCATTCAACATATTACAAAGTTCATGTTAAGAGCTCAAGCACCTTTTAAGTCACAATGTAAATATTCTATGTTATCTTAAGATTACTACCTACATTAATGTTTATCGCCAGTTTAAGTGCTCAGTAATGAATTACTTTAATTATGTACGGTTTAAGTAGAGTTTTTAATGTATGCCTTCCTCTACATTCAATGTATATTAAACTTAACAATTATTCTGATATAAATTGCATGTTAATACTGATTAATTTCAAGTTAAACTGTTTTTACATTCAAATGTTAATACTTTTAATTCAAAATTATGTTACAAAATGTATTTACTATGTTCCTGTTTATAATGTTCAAAATTAGACAAATGTTTTGCAAAAATTACAAAGTTACATAAAAAATAAAGTTCCATTTTAAAAATATATACTTTCAAGGTTATTGCTTACATATATTTTAAACTTCATGTTAAAATTTGGTACGTTTAAAAAAGTCTTTTTACTTTTTACTTTTCGATGGATTCTATGTATATTAAAGTGAACAATTCTTCAGATACAAATTTCATTTTAAAAAACCATTACATCAACGTTTTACAAAAATACATGTTCATATCACAATACTTACAAGAGTCAAAAATATATTTAAATAACTAAACAACTTCACAAACATATACATCACATTGCCGTCATTTTTTGACGGGCAAGTCGCTAGTGTAGATATAATGAACAAATATGATGGGCCTTTTAGTTCATATCGCCAGTTAAGTTTATCAGCCTTATTAAATTGCGATTCAGCCAATTGAAAAGGACTCTATGTAAGCACAGAGCATTTTTTTTTTACATAAGTTTTTAGTTAGTGAAGACCTTGCTTTTGGGTAGAAGTTCACTAACTAAAAACTTCTGTAAAAAATATGCCACGTGCTTAAATGGAGCCCTATTCAATTGGACGAATATGTTAGCCTTCCTGTTTTCGGTGTTTTGCTACATGGTTGTACTATTTTTCATTAATGAAGTATGTAAACCTTTTATTTCAAATCCTACTTCTTTTTCATAGCAACATTTCCAGATGGACAGCCAGTGCTCCCTAGTGGCCATGTAGCAAATCTGTCTTAAATGTCATAGGCCCTCATTCAATTGCAGTTTGGCCAATTGAATAGGGGTCTAAATAAGCACATAACGTATTTTTTTAAAGACGTTTTTAGTTAGTAAGCATCTATCCAAAAGCAAGGTTTTCACTAACTAAAAACGTCTTTAAAAAAATATGCTATGTGCTTATTTAGAGCCCTTTTCAATTGGCCAAATTGCAATTGAATGAGGGCCATAGTCTTTATGTTATGTATACCATCAACAGCATTAAAATAAATAATTGTAAAATACTAGAACACTTTTCGATTTTTATGATATTCAGTCTAATTCATCCATAAAACATCCATACTAATAAACAAAGGCTATTTTGTAAGCTTATTTAAAATAAAAATAAAACAATTCATTATATTTTTATTTTTATATATTATATCAATTTACATTTCAACTCACAGCTGTGATTATAACATAGTTCTATAAACTACTTGTGGTTGGATGACAGTTTTAAGAATACGTCTGTACTTATCTAGGTGGGCTTGAACAGCGACAGGGCAATTTCCAGATTCTTACTGTCACAAATCAGATTAGAACCTGAGTGTAAAGTGAAATCTGGCAGCCTGTATCACAGCACTGCATAATGAAAAAACTTATTTGTTTTAAAACTTTGAGACAAAGATCATAATTATGCACAAAAAGGTAAAATAACTAGTTTTTATTTGGAACAAAGTAAATGTTGACACCTCTGCTGAGCCCTGGAAAAAGCCATGATACATAGGTGGAAGTTATGTGTGAGAGGGGTGTTTACATTAATGGAGAGATAGGGTTGCATTTCATGACGCAAGGAGTGTTCTGCTTCAGTGAGAGGAGAGGGATGAAGTGGCAGTTTTAATCTTATCCAATTATCTTAACAAAGTCTCTTTGTTCCCTCATTCCCCAATCCTCTCCCCACTGATAGCAAAACACACATCCTCACGATTCAGCTCTGAGGAAGTGAGGTAACAAACACAAAATGTATTCCTATACTCAAAAACAGAGTCTTCAAAAATTCTGATTTTACCCCCCAAAAATGCTTTTGTCCCTGCTATACACAGCTGCAAATATTGTTAGCTTGGTGCATACTTGACAAACAAGTTTATTTTTTCTTGAACTGCAGTGATTCTTTAAAGAGAAACACATGATACAATCAATGCCTGATTTATTCTATATGTTATGTGTCAGATTTCGGTTTCCACTTGACCGTAAGGTGTTGAAACTAGAAGTCATAAATCCACACATGGCTTGTTGCTTTATTCAAAGTGTTCCCTCAGCTGATTATAATGAGAGTGGTAAGATATTTCCTAGGGCTGCGGGTGTGGTGAGTATTTATTTGCCTAAATGATGATGCATTTTGTCAGGTTGTTTCTAACTTTATTATCTGAATCTGTTCAGGTGTTCAGTGATAACAGATTATATAAAGTAGTGTCTCTCAACCTTTTTGAACCAAGCTTTTGAAATCCTGAACATTTAACAGGATGATATGGCATATTCATTTTTTAATTAATTTTGCATTGATTCGGATAGAGTACATTTTAATTCGGTCCACTGGTGGTCCAGTGGTTAGGATTCAGTGCTGGGTTTGATATCAGCCAGGGAACAGAGAGATCACACCACCCTGAAACCGTGAAGGGTTGGGCCTGATTAGTACTTGGATAGGAGACCACCTAGGAATATTAGGAGCTGTATGCTGTGACCCATTGGAGAAGGAACTGGTAACCCACTTCAGTATATCTGCAATAAATACCAAGTGGATCAGCATGGTGAGGTTATGACTGAGTCACACACATTTTAATTGCAGATATATTTTTCAAAACTCTGTTTATTACTATAATTAACGGTAGTGGTATATTTAGTGTTAGGATGTCCGCATCTCTCCTTATTCCTGTAGACCAGAGATAAGATCTCACAGACTTGCACCTCTCCTGGGACCTGCTGATGAGAACCACTGACAGAACTTTAGATAACATTATTTTTCACCTGTTTATAATCCTTATTCTTGCACCTTAAATCAGGCTTATTACATCTGTGTAATACAAAATAGATATGCACAAAACAAGAAGTTAATTTATATTTGGTGTATATATTTTAAGACACTTTGATAGATTTCAAGAAATCGGATTAGACATTGTATTTTTTATCTTTCCAGAATCACAGTTATCTATGAGACAAAGTGCATTGAGGTACAACAATCCAGTGGAAGTATCACCCCAGAGACATGTAGTGCTGACATTAAGAGAAACTTCATATCTTTGTGAAGAATGTAATAAATTAAAAACATTAGCAGTTAGGTAAACTAAGAAAACATATTTTTTTAGAAAAAATCTTTCTTCTAGTAGTGCTAACATCATCCTGTCCAGTGCACAGGGAAGTGGTTACAGATCACTGAAAGAAACAGTTTGGAGTAACTGCATGCAGTGCTGGAGTTACACCTGACATGTGCTATAGGCAACTACTCCTCAGGTGTCATATCCCCAACACCAGTCCAGTCACATTATTATCCAGAATAACGCCTGTGTGCAGCATGGACAGAAGCTAAAGGATGTGGTAGTGAGTCAATAAGATGCTGGAAGGTTCATAAGGGTATCTGGAGATTGCATCCGACAACTGCTGTAGGGTGCATGGTGGAGGATCCATATGACGAACATGGCAATAGAGGTGGTCCCACGGGTGCTCGATTGTGTTCAAGTCCCGGTAATTTGGAGGCCAGGGAAGTAATTGGAAGTCTTCATTCTGCTCCTCCTACCACTCCCGGACAATTCTGTCCATAGACATGTTGTAATGTCCTGGTGGAAGATCCCATCCGCTCCATGGAAGACAGTCAACATGTGTAGTTGTACTTGATCTATAAGGATATATAGAAAACCCAATTGGTTGAGAGTGCCTTCCAAAGGTATGAGTGGACACAGACAATCACAAGAAAATATTCAACAGATAATAACGCTGCCACCACTAGCTTGTGTTCTTCCAACAATGGTTGCAGAGTGTTTGTTCTCTGAGGTTTCGCCCCGGACACGCCAGGTGATGAAGAGGTCCAATTTTGGTACTGTTGTTCAAATTAAAGCTGTTTCTGACAATGAACCCTGATCAGCACCGGTGTAGTGACCAGCTGTTTATTTCTGTACTAAGAAAAAACAGGCAAATATAGATACCTTGGTACTCAACCTTAATCTATTATGGACAGATGGTGAGTACCAAAAATGTTGAATATCATACAAGCATTTCCCATAGGGAGCAATGTAAATTGGAATAATCCATTCTGCACACTCGAAATTTCACATTTTAGTTTCAACTGATGGTGTTGTTTCTTGATACAAATCCTTAAACTATTATAGGTGATAATAAGAGGAAGAACCGAAGATGGAGGGCTGCGATTATTTTTTCCTCATTACCCCTTTATTTATAATGTTATGCTAACAGCTTTTAAACAATTACTTTAAGAAAAAGAAGAAGAAAAGGAGAGCGAGACATAATAACCCTCAAGAGGAAAAAGACACAAATTAGCACCTGACTGAGACTTACATTTTCGGATAACGTATGTTGTCCAACGCCAAAATACTTGTGACTTTCATATTATATGATTGTACTGTAATACTTCTAAGAATGAAATTTATAATCTAGATATGTATACCATGTTATGTCTCTACTCCAATAAAATTGATAGAAAAAAATGGCAAACAGTAATCGCAGTTCTTGGCAAATAGATAGGAAAGAAGTAGAGACAGTAACAGATTTTATTTTCCTGGGCTCCAAGATGTCTGTTGATGGTGATTGCAACCATGAGTTAAAAGATGTTTGCTTCTGGGGAGGAAAGCTTTGACAAGTTTTTAAAAGATATTAAATTATCAACTATTAAAAGATAATAAATTATCAACAAAGGTCTGCATTGTTAGAACTATGGTATTACCAGTAGTAACATACAGATGTGAGAGCTGAACCATAAAGAAGTCTGAGCTCCGTAGAATTGTTAATTGTGGTGTTGGAGAGAACTGCTTAGAGTCGTTGGACTGCAAGAATATCTAATCAATCAATACTACAGGAAATCGAGCCAAGCCATTAACTGGAAGGTATGATCATGAGGCTAAAGCTCATTAGAAGACAGGATTCCCTAGACAAGATTGAAGGCACAGGAAGAAGGGGACGGAAGAGGCGGAGATGGATAAATAAGGGAATTGATGCAATAAGCATGAACTTGTTGGATCTCAGAGGGGCAATGGTGATGTGTCTGATGTGCTGTGGAATACAAAATAACTTAAAAACAGGAACTTTATTAGAAATTCTTAAAAAAAATAATAAATATATATATATATATATATATATATATATATATGTATACACAATAAAGACCCTCAAAGGTGCCAACAACTGGAATGGACAATAAAAAAAAAATCAAATATGGTACAACAACCAAGAAAAATATTAATTATATATAATTATATTTATATACGGTAGATCAATACAAAGCAGTCCCTGTGTCTCATTACAGAGAACACCTTTCTAAGGGGCTATGCTGTGCCCCACATGCTGGCTAGTTGCCCTGCAATACAGTAGTATGGACTGGATATAATAAATCACATAAAATATAATTATGTATACAGAGTAAGTCTATACAAAGCAATCCCTGTGTCTCATTACAGAGATCTCCTAGCTAGGGGCTATGGTGTGCCCCACAAGCTGGCTAATTGCCCTGCAATACAGGAGTAGATTAGATATAAAGATCACATACCAAACCAGAAGGGTGAAAGTTAAAAAAAAAATATATACATACTAATAAAAACAACAACTTTAGCCTATTGTACTCCACATTTGGACAGAACCAAAATCTATACGTGCGATGTGGATATAACACAAACACCCATCATATAAATTCCCAATTGGGTAAAGAATCTGCTGAATAAATCAACATAAGGTCAGAGAGTGTCAGCCATGACTGAATGACTAAAAAACAACAATTTGTACTTTGCCAAAAACTGGCTCTAAGTAGAATTGGTTTTGTAGTAGTATGATTGTTCATTATTATTATTGTTTATTTTAACACGCCAACATATTCCGTAGCGCTATACATGGGTAAGTTCAAGGCAAAAACTTGAGCTTAAAATCCAGTGCCCAGAGTGATTTCCCCAAAGCACCATGCAAGATTAAAAACTCTCATTAAGTCATATAAGCACATTTCATTAGCTGATCCTGCAGCTCCTTACTCACAGATGGCAGACTCGCTGAGTGGAAATAGGGTTTCAGGATATGGTTTCATTCTGGTGTTAACCTAATGTTAGTTAGTTAGTTAGTTAGTTGGTTTAAATTGGTTCAAAACTTAACAAACCAGAAAAAGGATGGTAGCCTTTTATGATTGCTTACTGAATAATCAGAGTTCCTTTATTCAAACAAGCTTCTGGGATGGGATTGCCTGATGGACAAATAGGTAAGAGTTTTCATTCTTGGAGCCATACTGACATCTACAGGCCGTTTGCAGATGGAATTTACCCCTAGTTGCAACGGATCACTATACAATTTGATTGGCTGGGACAACCTTCAAGGTGTGGCTATGATGGGTTTAACTGGACAACATCTAATGATCTATGGAACAATTATCTGTAGCAATAGAAAAAAAGGAGAGAAATACAGCATATCCCTTTAACATGGTGCACACCCTGAGACCTAATTATAATATAGAGAAATATATGATAAAACTTAACGTTTAATAATTTGATTTAAACTTAAATTAAAATCTTGATACTCTGATGTCACGTGGAATTAGATAAGCAGTGGATAGGACTCTATATGCCACTATATATATTGTAAATAATCCTGCTAGGGCACTGAATATGTGATCCAGTTATAAAGTATATAAGTGCTGTAAACATCTGTGAAAAAATTGCTATAATAAATATTGCACAAGGTAAAAAAAGTGAACAGTGATAAGTGCAAATAATGATCATGCTAAATCACATAATCATACATATAATAAGTATTAAAGTGCCAAAATGCCCAATGGATATACCAAAAAATTTGATTGAATATATTAAAGTGCTAAGTGTCAGATATTTAGATGAGGTGGCCTATAGGAATGCATTAGATTCTGATAGTGAATGCAAAAGGTCCTAATATTTATATAAGACCACTCCCGAAACTACCAGTGCATAGGAGCTTCCTATTGAAAAAGACTATGGCGTCCACGTTCCTCATTGGCATAGTATGCCTTATTATTCAACATTCTAGTTACTAATGCTCAGGAAAGGAAATAAGGACTTCTATGGTCGATTGGTAAGGCTTTGGGCTCATACACGAGAGAGGCGCAGCTCCTAGCTCTACGAACCCTGCCTATGCGTCCAGTGCTGACGTCATAGGTCAGCATCGCGGCGTCACGTAATGTGCAACCCGACGCACGTTTCTAAACAATTTCATCAGGGGTTCTATTGCAATATAACTTTTTTTATCCCTAGTAGCACCACACTATACCCAGTTCTTTTTACACCTTGAGCTACCTGTGTTTTTTGTTGTGCTATTAGAATTATCTGTAGCAAAGAAGCTAGGTGGAATACTTTACACTCTTATATACACACTCTCAGAGACTTTATTATTTTATAGGGAGACATTAGTATTATATAGGGAGAACCTTATATTTTAGACACTAACCTCACTACTAACTGTTGTGTATTAATAAACCTTTTTACTTAGAGGTTTCTATTGTATTTTAAGTTTACTCGTCAGGATATACAGTTATAATTCCAGTATTCCAAAGATAATTTTAACAGGGGAGTAGTGACAGGGACTATGGTGGACTATTGTGTACCTCCTCAGGAGATAGGGTCCATGGGGATCCATAAGGACCCCTATGGTAGAAATATAGAGTACTATGGTCCATAGTCAAGGTATTAGCTCCTTCATAGTGTCAGAATATAGCATTCCAAGAATCTCAGAGACATTTTCCTACCAACAGGTGGTTGAATGTACCCGGAGACATTTTGAAAACTTCTGAGAGCTTGATTATCCTTCCAGGAGGCATATGATAGCTATTTTGAAATTAGTCATGGAACAACCATTCTGGGATTAAGACATTTTGAGCACTTAAATTGTATTTCTCTGTGGTTAGAATTAAGAACGTGATGTGATAGCTCGGTAGTGCTTTGCGAGTGAACTTCTTCTTTTGCTTATGGGAGCCATGGAACAGTGGTCTTAGGGCCTCATTCACTTCCAAACTCGTAACTTGCAAAGTCATGTATTTTTAACTGCAGGAGTTTTCAGTAATGTTACATATGTATTAAATTGCCTTTACTCAGAATATTACACATCTCACTTGAAAATCATAAACAAATGGGTTGTCAGTAAAGTAGAGAGTGCAGGATTACATGACACTCACAAAGTTATACCAATCACCACAAGTCTACAGAATTTCTTGCCATAGGAACCAATACAAAATGGCAAATGGCAATTTAATTGACATGGACAGATAATAAAAGCTCAAGTCTTCCGACCCAAAGTTAACTGTGTTGTAGAGCTTCCCCAGTTAACATGCAGGTCTTGGAGTCGAAAAGTTTTTGTGAGAGAGGGAGAAGGAGATTTGAGAGATTCAGAGTAGGTTGTTAAACCTAAATGTATCAAACACATGGAGCACTATTAAGTTTGCCTATTTGTAGTTCCAGAAGCCCGTAAAGGAGCCTGTAAAAGTTATGGCTATTAAATTGGCCTCTTTAGCTACCTGCAAATGAAAAGTTAAAGGCAAAAAAACACAGCTTGTGCCAAAATCAGGACTCCGACCCAAGTCCCAAATCGCTATTAAAGTCCTCAAGCACCCAATTGTCTTAACACCCGTAAATTGCAAATGTAACCAAAACTCCCACGGGTACTAAAGAGGACCAGCAAGGGGGTTAAACTCTTGTCCGTAGAACTGGAAAAGCAAATATAAACATACTCCTGTATTTTAAATTACAGGGAAAGCGGTGAAAGTTATTAAAATTAAAAGCACAACATTCTAAATCTCGCAAATCTGCAATCAAAATTATTTTATTTATGTTTCATTTCCATGTTATATTGATCCCTGCTATCAGTGTGTTAACACATATAATAGATGACTGGAGAAAAGCAGATGTGATACCTATATTTAAGAAGGGAGCAAGAAAAAATCCAGCAAAGTATAGACCTGTAAGTCTCACTTCTGTAATGGGAAAGCTTTTAGAAGGGTTAATAAGGGATAGTATACAACAATATGTCTATTTAAACATGATTATAAGTAGGAATCAACACGAATTTATGAGGGATAGGTCATGTGAAACAAACCTAATTAGTTTCTATGAAGAGGTTAGTAGAAACTTGGATCAAGGCAACTCAGTGGATGTAGTCTTTTTGGATTTTGCAAAGAGTTTTGATACAGTGCCACATGGGAGACTATTGAGCAAATTAAGGGATACAGGAATTGCAGTAAATATATGCACATGGATCGAGAGCTGGCTAAAAGACAGGAAGCAAAGAATTGTTGTAAATGGAACATACTCAGATTGGACTAATGTGGTAAGTGGGGTTCCTCAGGGTTTAGTATTAGCTCCTTTCCTTTTTAACATATTTATTAATGACTATATATATTAACACACTGATAGCAGGGATCAATATAACATGGAAATGAAGTAGGATTGGAAAGTATTGTCTCCATTTTTGCAGATGACACTAAGTTGTACAAGGTAATTAAATCAGATAAGGATGTACTTTCCCTCCAAAGGGATGGCATAAATTAGAGAAATGGACGACTAAATGGCAGGTGAGATCTAATATGAATAAATGTAAAGTAATGCACCTGGGAAGGAAAATAGCCATTCAATTATAATCTTAATGAAGCAAATCTAGGGGTATCAGATATTAAAAAGGGATATGGGAGTACTTGTGGACAACCACCTAGGTAACAGTGCTCAATGCCAAAGGCAAGTAAAATATTAGCATGTATTAAGAAGGGTATAGAAGCAAGGGAAGCAAATATAATTCTGCCACTATACAAATCCCTAGTACACCCTCATTTGGAATATGGAATACAATTTTGGGCACCACTACATAAAAAGGACATTTTAGAGCTGGAAAAAGTAAGGCAACAAGACTAATAACTAATTAATTATTAATAAAATAAATAAATACATTGTTGACTAATAATTAATTAATAATTAATTAATAATTAATTAACAGCTAATTCATTAATAACTAATCCACATATTGCAGTTCTGGAGATCTTCAAAGGTTGAACTTGATGGACTGAAAGTCTTTTTTCAACCTTAATTACTATGTAACTATGTAACTATGTAAGGAGAATGGAGGGGCTAAGTTATTAAGAAAGATTAACCAAATTAAATAATTTTCTAGGATATGCTTACCTTATATAAATATATCCAGGGTATAAAAGGTATATAAGGCTTTGTCAAGTGAACTTTTTGTGCCAAGAGGTTTTTAACTGACAAGGGGGCATCCTTTGAGATTAGAATAAAAAGATTTCACCTTAAAGAAATAAAAGGGTTCTTCAGAGTAAGGGTGGTTAACCTGTGGAATTCTCTACCAAAGGAGGTGGTGACAGCGCATTCGATATATAACTTTAAAAAGGGATTGGATATATTTTTAAAAATAAAAAAGGCATTTAGGGTTATCCTGGATAATTAGAAAGAGAGTATTGATCCAGGGAGGAGTCCGATCGCCAGTATCTGGGGTCAGAAAGGTACACAGTTTTTTTTTTCTGTTTGTCTTCCTTTGGATCAATTAACAATTAACAATGAATCTACATATTGCAGATCAGAGGAGATCTAAAAAGGTTGAACTTGATGGACTAAAAGTCTTTTTTCATCCTCAATTACTATGTAACTATGTATGGGGTTAGGAGGGGCAGGGGTGGGGACCCCAGGGTTACTTTCAACTAAATAAATAATAAAATATAAATATATAAATAAATATATATAAAGGCCTAGGCTTGGAGTGAGGTAGAAGCTGAGGTCAATGCACTAGGTTTCGCTAACAGAGGTGTGAGGTCTGTCAGGCATTGCTATGATGACAACCGAGCAAAGGTGAAGGGGAAGATCAATGAAGAGGCACGAGCAGTGACTGCTACAAGTGGTAACCCCCGCCCCATGAAATTCCACACATGTACACCACACCCACAGATAACACCCATCCCATGTAAATGCTGAATTTAAAATGTAAAGTTCCTGGATTTGACTAGGGTAACACATTAAAATGATTATCAAAGACAAAATGTATTTAATGTGAGTAAAAATCCAATAGATAGTCCATGTATGGGTGTGCCCAGTGCAGCATATGCAGATACAGACTATGTAGGGCTTGATGTGCAGTGTAATGTACTAGCCTATCAGGAACCCCATCTCAGCAACACACTTTTGCTATTGCTGAGAGAAGGTCACAGATATATATTCAAACATACAGAGATCAAATGATCATAAATTTGTGTCAAGATGAGGAGGAGCCAATGAGAGCATTAGAGGGCCTGGGATATGTGGAGGAGGAGGATGTAAGATTTATGTGGGCAGTGGGGAACTTGCTGGACCATCCACCACACCCATTGCATTCAACCCCACTGGCCCCCTCCTCCACCCTGCCCTTCCTTATAGACCAACAGCTGGTCCTTGCCACCATCAGCACCACTAGCATATACTGGCCCCACCACCACCGGGTTATTTATCTTGTGTGGGGCAACAAGATGCTATGCAGGGTGTCCTGACTGGCGTATCCTCTAACCTGGCCTCGGTGGGCCGCAGCCAAAGGAGGTCATATAAGGAGGTAAGAACACACAACCTACAGATGGAGAGCTACACGGCCAAGCTTCCCCAGGCGGTACGGAACCAGAGCACGCTCACCCAACTGAACATTGACATTACTTAGTGTGCTCTGGTCGTAAGCACTCCCTCATCCACCATGGAGGCCTCCCCTGTGCATCTGCGGCCTGGCCCCTCATCGCCTCCCTCCAACAACGGACAACGGATAAGGCGTGGTGGCATGGGGGATGGGGGCCCTCTGTTCAGAAAGAGGAAGAGATAGGGGCTACATCCATGATTTTACCTTCTTAAAAACACTCCTCAGTGAAAATTTTACCATAATCATGCCTGTCTACAGAGTAG